>CM067375.1:16235724-16560724 GCA_034401795.1 Chaetoderma sp. LZ-2023a
TGCCCAAGCAGTTATGAGGAGTAAAGTATTTAATGAGGGTGAGCCGGGGGGGGGGGGGGGCAATTAGCCACCTGAAAATGCAAATGTCCCCTTACATTTAGCAGCCCGCCTGAATCCTTGCCCTGGGTTCAGCACTAAACCCCACATGACAAATTTGGTTGAATTCCATCAAATGCTTTCGAGGGAGATAGGCTGACAGACAGACATAGGCTCAGGGCTTCCGCTAATTTCTAAACACAGGAAGTCTGAGACTTCCTAGGTAATGCTATTGGGAGTCCAAGCAAGAAACTTGGAAGTCTTGGAAATTGGTTAAAATCATTGTTTTTAGAGATGTCATGGCCGAAAATTAAGAGGTCTAGGTATGTTTTTGGGGAGTGCAAACCTGAACTGTGGGAATATAGGACTCTCGGACTTCCACTAGTGGAAGCCCTGCACAGGCATTTGCAATATCCAATCGGATCAGGGTGTTTTCGAAACAAGTGGTGATAATTAGATAAATGTATTACGCTCCTGCCTCCGTGTCGCTCTTACATGTATTTAAAGGACAATTTCGGGATGATAAAATGTGTGCTTTATTTGAAAGATTATTACATGTTTAATGAAATTGCGCCAGAATAATAACCAGATAGAAATAGCGTAACCAACTATCGCTAGATAAAGTCGGTAAAATTTACAATTTTTCGTGCATCAGGGCGCTGCCATTTTATCACGTCTCGTGACGTCAGCCCCGCACCACCGCGATGGTTGTTAATATCGGGCAAGGGGTTCAAAAGACTGGAATATATAAAAAAAATTATTAATCTAAGATTCGATCTGAGAATATGTTATCCTTTTTTTGGTAAAATTCAGCATGAGATGGTTTTTGTCCCGCAGACTCTATCTTTGCATACTGTCATTAAATTGGAGTGTTTTCATCGCCGATCAATATTGCCTGGCAAGCTGTAGTAATTTCAATAATTAAGATATTTTGATGGAATTTATTCCGTTATGTGATAGCAATGTAAAGCTTCGGCACAGCAAATTCGGTTATTGTAGCTGTAATACTCATTCTGATATGGGATGATGGGTAGAGCACATCCTGCATTTTGCTGGCTTAGCTTTTTCCGCAGAGTGTATCTTTTGAACCACTAGGCCGATTCTAACATCCCTAGCATTGGATAAATCTTCGAATTTGCAGCTACAGGTAGGTATCAGAATTATTACAATCGATTCTGTGGTTCCGGAAATATTATCATATCATATGTTTTCTTGGAATATATATTTACACAGCCTGCGACACACGCTATACCAGTATCTTGAGTCGGCTGAGTAATTTGACAATACACATGTGTCAAGTGTTCCACTTCATTTAACCCTTATCGCATGGTGTAAAATGCGTAATAGCCTACTTACAGAGATAATGCCAGGGTACATTTTGAAAATAAATTGTTGCTGAAATGTGTTGCTGTCGTGCACAGCAATGTCTTACAGCAGCATTGTTACCAAGATGAACACATTCTGATAGGATAGAGAAAATGAAATCTATGCTTCAGCGGTCTATGGGTTAGCGATTCTCCACCGACTTCGGGCACTAGAATTACTTGAAAAACTTACTATCTCAACTGGGCAATGTCCTAACGATTACAAATTAGCACATCTTAGGCCTCCATGCATATACATATTTACTGTACAGCCTTCGTGCTTGGCAAAGATAGCGTTGGTTCTGGGATGACGTCAGGATCTCGTGAAATCTCGCTCTCGTTGCAAGAAAATGGCGCTGCCCGGGAGATAAAATAATCCCATGTTTACGATGGTATAATTACTCGTATTATTTGTCTATTGTTTTTATTTAGGATCCAATATGTTAGTCATATAATAGTCTTTCAAATAAAGTACACTTTTACCAATCCCGGAATTGTCATTTAATAAGATTGATTTTTTACACCTCTGCATCACCTCTTATGGAATTCTAACTCTACCGCTGTACATATTTAAGACTATAACATATTTATTAACGACATCCTCATCAACATGGTATATATCGTTACCATCAACATTCTTACCATGTAATCCATTCATGATTGAGTAATAGCAAAACCAGAGCACCGGCCAGATGATCAAAGATAGACTTTCCAAGAGCTGAAAGTTACAAATATAGTAAATCATTTAATTAATCAAATGAAACTCAATTATTAACCTTTTCTGAAGAACCTCAAGATCTTTATTAGACTGAATTGGTATATTATTTATTGAACAACATTGATTGAAGATGTTGCAAATGCAACCATGAAACTCAACTTTACGGTTTTGCAATGAACAGTCACTATGAAGCTTAACTTTACATATAGAATAAATAAAGACGACTTAATAATCAATACCCTTATCAACAAGAGGCCCAAAGGCCTGTAACGCCCACCTGGACCATTTGCATTTAAACGATTTGCATTTAGTTACTGGTAGACATGATGGATAATTATTAAAAAAACAAAGATGGTCACCAAAGAAATTAACCAGTCAAAATTCTTGCTTGATAGGTTGAAGCCTACCGTGATAAATGTAGGATCTTCCACCCAGGTTTCTTTGAAATCGGGTCACTTATTAAGGAGTAGCGTTTTCAAAGGTTCTGGAAAATTTAAAAAAATCCAAATGACCACCAAAAAATTGACCGACCAAAATTCTGTATAAGAGTTCTAGAACCTATCACTTAGAATCGTTCCAGCCAAATTTGGATAAAATCCACCAAGCGGTTATGGGGGAGGTGCGTTTTGACCATTTCCAGTAAATTTTTCATTTTATAAGATTTTCACAAAAAGAAATCGACCCATTAAAATTCTGAACATATGTTCTGGAGTCTACCGCGACAGGGTCTGCCCAGCCCACTATGTTTGAAATCTGTCAAGCGCTTAATGATAAGTAGCATTTTGACAATTACATAATCTAAGAATTCCACCCAAAATTATTGATCAATCGAAATTGTGTATACAAGTTCTGAAGCCTAGCCCCATATGATCATCCAACCAAAGTACATGTAAGTTGAAATCCGCCAAGCGGAGTAGTGTTTTGACAATTTCCGGTAAATTTTTCATCAAATCTAAGGTTTTCACCAATAAACTTGACCAATCAAAATTCTGTATACAAGTTCTGAAGCAGGGTTAGAAAAGATCTAGTTGATCAAATGGCAACCTACGATGTCATTTCATGCATTTTCAGGTTGCCCGCCGCAGATTAAGGTTGCCGTATGTTACGCTAAATGACAAAGAAAATTAGAATTACAGAAAGGTTGCGCTAAATGGAAAATGTTAAAGTGGAAAATTGTTTTACCAAGGTCACAGTGACTTTGACCTTTTGACACCAACATCATTGTGTCATGCCATGTTGTACCCCAATAATTTGCCATTGATCTAAATTCTGTATATAAGTTCAGAAGCCTAAACCCCTTCCAGCCAAATTAGATTGAAATCTGCCAAGCAGTTAATGAGTAGCGTTTTTAAACAAAAGTTGACGAACGACATGCATTTCAGCAACTTTTGACCTTTTGACCCTAAAATCATTGTATGAGGCTATGTCATTATAAGGAGGCATACGTCCAAGTTTGGGTCCAGTATGATTAACCAAACATGAGATATAAACAGCAAAGGTGAGCTAAACGGAAAATGTTAAAGTAAAAAGAAAAAATCTTACCAAGGTCACAGTGACTATGACCTTTGACCTTTAACCTCAACGTCATTGTGTGATGACGTGTCATTATAAGGAAGCATGTGCCCAAGTTTGGGTCCAGTATGATTAACCAAACATGAGACATAAGCAGAAGTTGAGCTAAACGTAAATTAGCCACCGCCGCCGGACGACGTGCAGGGTATCGCAATAGGTCGTTTACTTCGTAAAGTCAAGCTAAAGAGGTACAACAGCTCGTGCACTACTGGAACAGTAAAAGATACATGTATGTAGAACAAGCATTCTGTAAGTATTGCTTTGCAATACATACATGCCCCCTACCTGGTGACATATATCTTTAGAGATTGACAGTCAAAAACTCCATTAATACTTGTCAAAAATAGCTGAAACTCGAACTTGATCTGTGACTTCTCACACAACAAAGCAATACACAAAGTTTCAGTTACATATGGTGAAGGAGAACGAAAAAGTCTTGAAAGCCGATATGTTTGTATTTCATAAGTCGAAAGGGGACATAACTCTATCAAAAATGTACGCACACGTGTGAAGCTCGAACTTGATCTGTAATGTCTCATAATAAAGCAATGTACCAATTCCCAGTTGAATACATTGAAGGACTGCGAAAAAATGACGAAAGGAGGCATACATGTAAATTCATGAAGAATTTACGAAAATGTCCGAAACTCGAACTTGCTCTGTAACTTCTTATATTAAAGTGATGTATCGATTGTCCCGTAAATATCTTGAAGGAGTTCGAAAAGTGCGGCAAGCTGATTTTTTTCGTCGAAAGGGGTCATACTACATAAAATATTGACGCATACACATGAAACTTGAACGTGGTCTGTAACTTCGCATAATAAAGCAATCCTCAGTTGAATACCTTGAAGGCCTGCGAATAAAAGTGTGGGAAAATAATATTCTTCATATTTCTTAAGACGAAAGGGGTCTTAACTCCATCAAAAATTGACACATGCACGTGAAACTCGAACTTGGTCTGTAACTTCTCATAATAAAGCAAATTAAGCAATGTACCAATTCTCAGTTGAATACCTTGAAGGACTGCGAAAAGAGATGCCGAAAACTAATATTCTTCGTATTTCCTAAGACGCAAGGGGGCATAACTCGATGAAAATCGACGAAAATGTCTGAAACTCGAATTTGCTTTGTAACTCTTTATATTAAAGCGATATACAGATGGGCGAAAAAAGTACAGAAAACCAACTGCAACAGATGGACAGGCAGACGGACAGATGGAGTGCAAGCCTATAGTCCCCCCCACCCCCGATTTTACCAGTAGGGGACTAATATAAACATCAGTGTGGTAAGGGAATAGGGCAAACAGTTACTGTACTTATGTGGATGATAATAAAATCCAGTATTTTAAGGCAGATAACTCTTGCAAATGTTGCTCCTAGGATGGGGTGGAGGCAGGATCAAAATCTCAAATATTGTAACCTTGGGGATGGTGGACGCGGCATGGCCAAAAGAATGGGGAAAGCGTGGAGATTTGTGATAGTGTGCCATTGACTGCGCATTCTAGTTAAATTTCTTGTAACTGCTTACTTAGTTTCGGCTAGATGTAGCTCTCAGGCTCTTCGAGTCTTTGTGAGGTACATGTAGATACATGAACACATGTATAATTGATTTCCAATAAAAGATTACAAAATTTAATTTAAAGAATAAAACTTCAAGTTTTTTTCTTTGAATTTGAAACAGAAGCTATAAAGCAAGCAGTTTCTAAAGGTTATATGATCCCACTCCGACGAATTGAATCCCCCCAATGAACTTAAATAAATCAGAATTTATTTTTTAAATTCACAGGAAATTGCACAAAAAAAATTTGAGTAGGCAGGTTTTATTTAGGGTGGGTAGGGAGAGGACAACCAAACCCTTATTTAAGGATGGCCTCAGTCGATGGGCTGCACAAGCATTGATGCACAGAGTATGTTGTACTACTTGCACACCATCTACATGTATATGTACATTTTGTATACAAGTGCAGACTCAGTGGTGTAACTTAACTTATTCAGATGACTGCCATCATGGCAGTCTGCATTAGAAAATCAATTGCAATGGAAAATGTTCAACTGCCCTGACTCAGTCGTGCTTCAATGATCCTTTGTTAGATGTAAGCCTTTGATGGTCAAAATATGTCAATTAAGATTTTAATTTCACAACTAATCAGACATCGCATCAAACTATTATACTATGCAAGATGTCTGACACTTGGGATAGGTTAAAGCATTGTAGTATTGTTGTAATTTAGCAGAAATTATGAATTTCTTATTGCCGATTGCATATATGTATATTACTTTATTTTGTCTACTCAAAATCTAACTGCCCATGAGGGCAGTCCATTTATCAGACTGAACTGCCCTCCATGTTTTTACCTGGCCCGGGCAGGAGGGCAATCATTAAGTTACGCTACTGAAACTATGAAATATAATTTTTTTAATATCTTGAAGTACATGTAAATACCCAGATAAGTATTTGAGATGACAGATGGAATAAGTCTAGCTGTGACTTGTGGCCAGTGATAAAGATTTAGCTTTTTAACCATGTTAGGAAGCAATGTCTTACAATCACATCAATCTTAAAATATTCAACAGAATACGTTAACATTGTAAATTATGTTCTTTTGAAGGATTGAAATGGTTAATGAAACTGGGTCAACCTGCAATAGAGTTTTCAGATATATAAAATCATTTTTTATTCACAATCAAAGTATGAATGGAAAATTTGGGACGCCACCTGGGTTACTGAGTTTGAAATTGTGGTACCTGTAGCCCACCAGCCTAAAATCTAGTAGCCATGGGGTATTGGGCTCCTGCTAACCTTCACCACTGCTTGTGGCAAGCATGATTTTAGCGGATATGCAGGAAATAAATTACCGGTATACGTAGTCTATATACATATAAATAATCTGCCAGTACAATAGAACATTATGATTTGAGAAGAGAATAATATCCCTTTAACAGTTGCCTAATAAAATCCTAAAATATGTTAATTTACTGGAGAAGACAGTTAACATAAGGAAAACAAGACCTCAAAAGATGCTAATTTACTGGCCAATGAGTTCAAAGGGTGTCGGGAAATTAATCAAATGCCATTAACATGTGAGAGGACAGGGCTAGAAAGTACCCACTGATGTAGTGGCTGTAGACAGGGTTTCTCATAAGGGTCCTTTTGAGGGTATAGACCCACACAATGTAACTGGGGTCTCCTGAAAATCTTGCATGATTGTTAAATACTAATTAAATTTATAATTCATAGCTGTGCACCCATGATACTCTCTAATTTTAGCATGGATGAGAAGAACTGCATGAGAATCCAAAATTTCAGTTTGGGACCCCTAGATTTCAGGTTGGGACCCATAGATTTCAGGTTGGGACCCATAGATTGCTAGGTGTGGGTCCCTTGGTCCTCCAAAAATTAGATGCCATGAGAAATATTGGCTGTAGACCTTATCAATCAAGATCAGATTACTGCTAATTTATAATTGTATATATCTCAGAAAATTCAAGATGGATTCACTGCTTATTTCATCAATCAGTTGGTTTATTTATTTTGGTTAAAACTAAAATTGTTTAACCCTTTTAAGAACAGGTTCTGTAGTGGTCATGAGAAATATCTATTTGCAAGACAAGAGAAGACTATTTTATTGACAAGTTACCTCTAGCATAACTGACACTCTAATAGTAACCAAATAAACTCTTGGCCTGCAAATGGAGATTGAAAAGAGTAAAAAATTGACTTTCTACCAATACTGGTCATTAAAGGTATAATTACGGTATCTTACTAATATGATACATTAAATGCCCATGGTGCATTTATAACACTTGACTTTTTATGCTGCGTAGTGCAGTACAGATAAATAGGAAATGTCTAGGATCTGTGACTCTTTTGAGGTAATGACCTGTATGGATTAACCTTAAAAAAGTTAATTTCTAATTCTGGAGGTGAACTGTTCGGACGCGGTCTTCTATGATATAACTAACACAGTAATGTATGACTATATAGTAAGATGACTTTATTCAGACTGAGCTATAACGGGACCCGCAACATGGCTAATTAGGACAGGGCGGATACATGTCAATTATAGCTCGTACTATGCTAAATCAAGGGGATGTAGGTTACAAGGTACTCTATGCCCATATAGCTATAGAATCATTACATCTCCCTTCTTACGCTTAATACGAGGCATTAATCGAAAAAATAATATCTTCAAGTTCAAACTAATTATTACTGTCGATACAGTGTGATTCATACAGTGTTTCTATGTTCTGCCATAATAGCCATTTGAAATTTCAAAACTGTTTATGAGTTCTCCTGTGAATGTCATTTGGGAGAATTTAACGGAAAATCAATGTTCACATGCCAAGACAATAAATGTACTCACATGGTCCTTTTGGAATATACTTTAAACGTACTCACATGCTTGGTCTTCGAATAACACATATGATCCGGTGTGTGTTGCCAATACATATCCAATATGGGTAACTATGTAGATAGCACATCATACTAACTAACACACTATAAAACGCTCACTACTATTGCTATATATGTGATAATAATGGATATATGAGAACTGTTACTCTGTCTTTGCTATTTCTGCTTACACGATGTTGGGATATGTAGAACGTAGTCTTTGAATCTCGATGGTCGCCTGATGACACGTCCACGTGAAGACATAGTTTGTTCTGAATGTTTCTGACCGATTGCTCTAGTTGTATCTGTTGGTCCTGGTACTGATGGTTGAACTGATGTTTGTGTGGGCATATGAGGAAGGTCTACTGTTTCCTCGGATTCGTTGGTTGCTCTGAATGTTTCTGATGTCTGTCTTAGGTCTACACGATTTCTCTTGTATTTTGCTCCATTCGATTCCACAATATATGACCGTGGCGTAGTCTGGCTAGTTTTATTCTCGACAATTGCTGGTTTCCATTGTTTGTCTGATAGAATTCTCACGCTATCTCCTTGTGAAAGTTCTGGAAGTGCTTTCGCATTTCGATCATAATAATGTTTTTGAATGTTTTGATGTGTCTGCAGTTCCTGTTTACGATTTACCGTCACTAGTCTAGGAGTTAGTAATGTTGTTTTTGTTGGTAATAATGTCTTTGTTCTCCTACCCATTAAAAGTTGTGCTGGTGACCCGAGATTCTCGATCTCTGTATTTCTTAAGTCGAGCATGACTTAGTAAGGATCACGTTTATCAACTTTTGCTTGCTTCAGAAGACTTTTCGCTGTTTGTACCGTACGTTCTGCAAGTCCATTGCTTTTTGCATAATAAGGTGATGACGTAATATGCTCAAACTCATACATTTTAGCAAATTGTTTGAACTCAAAACTGTCAAACTGCGGACCATTATCACTTATTAGTATGTCTGGTATTCCGTAACGTGCAAAATGTGGTTTTAACAATTTTATTATTCCGCTGCTTGTAGTTTTGGTACATTTATCAACTTCAAAAAACTTTGAGTGATAATGGGATGTAATTAGGTATGTCTCCTTGTCGAAGTCAAACAAGTCCACTCCGACTTTTTGCCATTGTCTATCACTAATGTCATGCCCGATCATTGGTTCTTTCTGCTGTTTATTTTTGTACATGTTGCAATTACTGCATTCCGAAACAAGATCTGCGATCTTATTGTTCATACCTGGCCAATATAACATGTCACGTGCACGCCGTTTACATTTTTCAATGCCAAAGTGACTTCTGTGGATCTTCTCTAGCATTGTACACTGCAATGAATGAGATACAACTAGGCGTTCTCCTTTCAATAAGAGTCCGTCATGTTCACTTATTTCCATGCAAAAATCCCAGTAACTATGTAAATCCAAGTCAAGTTATGATTTTGTTTCTGGCCATCCTGTCAATACAACGGCTTTGAGTTTTTGCAATACACCGTCTTTAACCGTTTCTGCTCTAAACTCTGCCAATTTACTATCACTTACAGTTAGATTCTGAATGACATGGACTTCAAATTCCTCTGTTCTAGTTTGCTCTGTCAACTGGCTATGCGCACAGCTTAACGTGTCTGCTATATGCAAGTCCTTGCCACGTTTATATTTAACATTAAGCTGATATTTCTGCAGCTTGAACATCATGCGTTGAATCCTTGGTGGTGCATTTGCTAGTGGCTTGACGAATAAGCTCTCCAATGGCTTGTGATCTGTGTCTAGGTCCACAAAGTTTCCATAAATATACTGATGGAACTTATTACAACCGAATACTATGGCTAATACTTCTTTCTCTATTTGTGCATACTGTTTTTCGGATGTTGTCAACGACCTTGAAGCATAGGTGACTGGTTGGTTATGTTGTAGTATACATGCACCAAGCCCGTCTTTTGATGCATCAGCTGATACAGTAATTTTTTCACTTGGATCAAAATATTTGAGAACTGGCACTTTCGTAATAGCTTCCTTCAATATTGTGAAACACTTTTGCTGTTCTGTATCCCAGTGCCACTCAACGTTGTCCTCCAGTAGGATTCGTAGTGGTTTGTTGATCGTAGACAAATTTGGGATGAATTTAGCTACATAATTCACCATTCCAATGAATCCGGTACTGTCATTTGTACAATTCCCTGAATCCGTTCATCCATAGCTTTTATACCATCTTTGCTAAATATATGTCCAATGTATGTTACCTCATCTACGGCAATCTTACACTTTGCTTTGATGAGCGTAGGATTAGCTTTGCGAGCTCTGTCTAATACTTCTCTAAGATGTTCATTATGCTCATTTATGCCACGTCCCCATATTAGTATGTCGTCTACCACTACGTCTGCACTTTGTATGTCATCAAATAATTGTGAAATAGTTCTCTGGAATACCTCAGGGGCAGAAGAAATACCAAATGGCAATCTAACAAATCTGTATCTTCCAAAACTTGAATTAAATGTCACAAGTTTAGAACTTTGTTCATCGAGTTTTATTTGCCAAAATCCTGATGACGCATCTAACTTGCTAAATATTTGTGCTCCTGAAACTTTAGTGGCGACTTCCTCAACAGTTTTCATTGGATAATGTTCTCGTTTTATTGCTTTATTGAGATCACGTGGATCCAAGCAAATTCTTACTTTGCTGCCTTTTTCCACAACTACCATAGAGTTTACCCAGTCGGTAGGTTTGGTAACTTTTACCACTATTGACTCCTTTTCCATTTTATCTAATTCTGCTTTAACATTGTCTCTGAGTGCAAACGGAATTTTCCGAGGTTGGTGTATTACTGGCATTACACTGTTATCAAGTATAATATAGTGCTCCTTCTCTAGCATCCGATACCTTTAAATACATCCTGATATTCATCTAAAATGTTATGTTGTGAAGATTTTGATGTATCCCGATTGATTGCATAAATCTGTTTAATTAAGTTTAGTTCATCGCACGCTTGTAGGCCTAACACCAGTGTGACGACATAATTCACTATGTAAAAGTCAATGACATAATATTTGTCCTTGTATGACACCATAAACGTAGTCTTCCCTAGAGTTTTAATTTAATGTGCCGAATACGATACCAATTTCGTTCGTGATCTCTCTAACAGATTGTTGCTAATTGTGTCATAATATTTCTTTGACATTATGTTACATTGTGCGCCTGTGTCAATTTTGAATCTGACAGTTTTATGTTTAATTTTTAAATCAACATCCCAAGTGTCTTTATTAATTCCAGTGCGCTGTATCATATCAATATATAATTCATTATCAGAGTCGTCGGCATTAAACCCTGTCGCATAGTCCATATCTTGTTCTAGAACCATGTTTACTTTATTTCCAGTCGCTCGAGGATTCCATGTTTTACACATTTTTGAAAAATTATTGTTACCCTTACACCGATAACAGGTCGGTCCAAAAGCTGGGCATTTCTTAGGTGGGTGGTTTCTACCGCATTAAAAATATGTATCTCGCTGATCGTAGCTTTTGTTACTATGGTAACCAGGTGTGTGTACAGGTGGTCGGTTCTGAACAGGTCTCTGTTTGACCACATTTACTGAATGGCTGTCAGCATCTGTTAATGTTTTCATTTGACATTCGCTCGCCTCCGCCGCTCGGCAAATATCTATTGCTCTCTGTAATGTGAGATCCGTGTCCCGTAGCAGTCTGCACCGAACCTGGTCATTAATTATGCCGCATATAATACGATCCCGTATCAAAGAATCAGCTAGTTCACCGAACTCGCATGATTTGGCTTTCAACCATAGCTCTGTAACATAAGCATCTATGCTCTCCCCGTGTGCCTGGCTGCACGTGTTGAAAACGTGACGCTCATATGTCATGTTTTTTCGGGGGTTGCAATAAGCATCAAAATGTTCAAGGATTTTTGCGAGGTCAGTCCTGTCGGCATCCCTACCCCATGCAAATGTGTTGTATATTTCCACCGCATCTGATCCGGTTATATGTAGTAGTGTCATTGCCTGGATCTCCGGGTCTTTGGATTTTATACCATTGACGACCATGTATATCTCAAACGATTGTTTAAAACGCCTCCAATTTTCACGGGTATTTCCATTTAAATTTAAGCTCGATGGTGGCTGTAACTGATCCATGCCTAACACTAACTTTAAAACAAACTTTTTAACAACTTTTTAACTGAAAGTCCTGACACCATGAACTGTTCGGACGCGGTCTTCTATGATATAACTAACACAGTAATGTATGACTATATAGTAAGATGACTTTATTCAGACTGAGCTATAACGGGGCCAGCAACATGGCTAATTAGGACAGGGTGGATACATGTCAATTATAGCTCGTACTATAATAAATCAAGGGAACGTAGGTTACAAGGTACTCTACGCCCATATAGCTATAGAATCATTACCGGAGGAACATGTGGTGGTGGTGGTGGTGGTGGTGGTGGTGGTGTTTGTGTATGTGTGTGTGTGTGTGTGTGTGTGTGTGTGTGTGTGTGTGTATGTGTGTGTGTGTGTGTGTGTGGGTGGGTGGGTGGGTGGGTGTGTGTGTATGACACACACGCATAGAATTTGAAGATTCCCCCATAAAATTTTGAAGCCGAGAGGGCATAGATTTTCCACATTTTTCTATGTTCTATGTTACTGTAGGACGCTGCTCTATTGCCTCACAGTCAATGTCTTGGATAGGCTGCCAAATGTCACGCTTGTACAAATATTCATATCATGTAAATAAATTAATTTGACTTAATCATTAACACTTTAACCTACATCATTTAGAAGTTACAATGATGAAAGTAATTATTCTGGTGAATATTTTGAAAGTAACTGGACTGCCACACTGTTCCAGTAAATCAGTTTCAAAATACTCAACAGTTTTCTATTAAAACTAAGAAATTGGAATTAAGCAGTTAATTGTCAGTTAGTCTATGTGCCGTGGGATGTTGGGCATGCTCGTCTGAACTTGAACCCTGACATTTGTAAGCTAGATTGTGCGCATGTGTGTGTGTGTGTGTGTGCGTGCGTGCGTGCGTGCGTGCGTGCGTGCGTGCGTGTGTGTGTTGTGGGTGGGGGGGGGGGGTGATGTGCTGAAGTCTCCCAGGCATTCCAGGAAACATCTTCAGTGTAGCATGGCATTGATGGGGGTGGGCAACTTAAAATTAGCTGCAAATTAGATTTACAAAATACGAAAACTGGTTCTGTCATTTAATTCGAACATTAAATTCACTATTTATCACGCTTACATGAACTTTAGAAGATGGACACAATCTTCCACGAATCATATGATGGTTTGTATTCAATATTCAGCACACTATTGTAGTTTAATATGATCTTCGCTTCTTCTAAGCGTGAAATGATGTACACCAGCGTTCCAAGTTACCGCAACAGACGACAACGGGTAAAATACAGACTCAAATAACTGACACCTGCTGGCACTGGGCCAGTACTGGGCCGATACGCAGTTGCCGATAACGTCATAGTTGGAAATGCGCGATTTAGTTCGCCAACGCTACCGGCACTAGGCCGATACACAGCTCAGCTAGCTGATGCTGCTGACACTGGGCCAGTACTGGGCCAATACACAGTTGCCAATACCCTTAGTTAGCCAACACTGCCGACGCTATGCCGGTACTGGCCCAATATGGTGTGTTATTTGGGTAATGGAGCGTACACAGCAGGCCTGTGAGGTGACAGTAAAGCATCAAAAGTCAAACCATTCAAGAACAAACTAGATATCGACTTCAAAGAAAGAACTTTTTAATTGGAGTGAGCAAGCCCTACTATACCAGAAACACGGAGGCAATAACAAGCTAAAGCTAAAGATGTATTTGACTTTACTAATTATCAGCCAGTCTCGGTACTTCCACTTTTCTCAAAACTCTTAGAAAAGCTGTATTTTAGTAGAATTACTAAATATCTAAACAAAAACTCAATCATATATCCTTCTCAATATGGTTTCAGAGAAAAACACTCTACTATGCTTGCCATTGTGGATATGATAGAAAAATTATCAACCTCCCTTGAGAATAATGAACATACGCTAGGTGTATTCTTGGATCTTTCCAAAGCCTTCGATACAATTGATCATACAATTTTACTGCAAAAGCTTGCATACTATGGAATAAGAGGTACTGCATTGAACTGGATACAGAGTTATCTGTCAAACAGGGAACAGTGTGTACAATTCAATGGGGCTATCTCTGAATACAAAAATATAGTTTGTGGTGTTCCCCAAGGTTCAGTTCTTGGGCCCCTGCTGTTTCTCCTATATATGAATGACATACCCAAAGTCTGCAAACATCTCTCACTAATACTTTTTGCAGATGACACAAATGCTTTCTGCAGCCACAAGGATATAGAAATTCTATACAAAAATGTCAATAATGAAATGGCAAAATTAATAGACTGGTTTAAAGTAAACAAATTGTCCTTAAATGTATCAAAAACTAATTATATACTATTCACAAAATCTAAGAAACTAAAAGAAATAGCTCTCCCAAACCTCTATATCGACAACCAGATAATTCAAGAAGCACAATATGCTAAGTTTTTAGGAGTATATCTGGACAAAAATTTAACATGGGAGAAGCATATTGAAATTATTACTACCAGGGTAGCAAACAGCATTGGCATCATTCGCAGACTGAAACCCTATCTAACACCTAATATTATTAAAACCCTGTACTGCACAATGATACTTCCTCACATCACCTACTGCAATGCTATCTGGACTAATACATCTCAAGCTAGACTAAAAAAACTAAAATCTCTGCAAAAGCAATCTATTAAACTATTTTCACAAACAGCAGGTGGCCAGGATATCTTTAAATCAGAAAAGGTCTTAAAACTTGAGGACATAGGAGGGCTCCAACTATACACAATCTTAAGGGACTTCCACAATGGCAACTTACCCTCATCCTTATCTAACATTTTTATGCTCAATACACAATTGCATCCTCACAACACAAGAACAAGAGATAACCTCCATTCAACACACCACCAAACAAAAGCAGCACAACAAAAACCCTCATACAAAGCAATTCAGTTATGGAATAATACAGACACAAGCACACGCACAGACATCATAAAGCTACAGTACTTTAAGCGGAATATCAAAAAGAAGATTATAGAAATCTACTAGACTCTGGAAAACACACACCATCATGGCATGCTATTCTCATACTTGCACCCAGTCACCAGAACAAATAATAATAATAATAATAATAATAATATTAATAATAAGAAGAATATCTGTCATAATGGTAACTACCAAACAACTAACTCTACCATCACAGCCTAAAAAAATACTTTGTCATTGATAATAAGAATATGTAATATAGAATTATTAACTTAAGCAAGATAAGCACACATCCCTCTGTCATGTCTTTCCCTGTAAAAATGTAAATTGTCATACGTCTATTAACTGTTGGACTGCTGGAAGCGGACAATAACTCCAATTGGCAATGACTCTGGATTGGCTGAGTATTCTAGAAAAATTTGACTGAAAGTTGCTTGTGGCTTAGCCACAGACAACGTTTGGTCAAATTGTTTTAGAGGTACTCAGCATACCCTGAGTTAGGCTCCATGGAAAATGTAGACTGCAGAGGCTTGGCAGCGAGACAGTTAACTATATGTATATATAGGACTATAACATGTTAACCGTATGTATTCAGTATTCTCATGTCCTATACTGTTGTTGTTATATGTTATATGTTATATGTAGGGGTCCACCGCCACATAGGCTCTGCCTTTGGTGGAATACCTGTTGTGAAACTGTAAATGTATATTCTATATCAAAATAAATAATCTTGAACTTGAACTTGAACAATGGCGTATGCCTTTTAAATGATGATGGTGATTATTTGGCCGATATCTGAAGAGGAAATTCGGAGAGGCGGAATTTGCTCAAGAATAAGAAGAGATCGGAAAATTAAGAACACATATTTTGGTATTAACTGCAACTGTTAAAATAATGTAATATGAATAAGTTGGACATTTCACGATAAAGATATACGGTCTGCAATTATTTTATCATTTCCATGAAAATTGTTGTACTAACTGTATTTTAACTGCATTGGACTGTATTTCCGTGGTCGCACTTTTGTAGAAAGAATTTAAAGCTAAACTGTCACGTTAAATGAAATCAGAAATAATTAAATAATAATAATATATAATTGGGCTCTATCTTTATTCTACCGCTTCCATAGGTTTACTATTGGCTTTCGGTATACCACGAAATCTGGTTAAAACACTTATGACTATAAATAAAATTATCAATACACAATAACAGATACTGTTTTCTATGTCTACAGCATTCAAGATTCTGTATTTCCATATAGATAAATAATTTAGCAATTCAATGCATGCGTCCACCAAAGGCAAGGCCTATGATGCGGTGGACCCTTGACATATAACATTTATAATATTATCTTTATACATATAACATTTATAGGCCTATACATGTATCGTCCTGTAAGGTGTTTTCGAGGGTCATGTGATTTCGAGGGTACATATCTTTGACGTCTTTATGTGTGCGTCGCTTAGGCAATGTCAACAAACCAAGAGTCATTAAATAGATACAGTATTTTTACACCACAAGTGTAAATTTTAAAAAGATGCACGGAGTACAAGTGATTATTTTATGCATTTTGATATAAGTGTAGTGAAAAACACGTATTTTCACTAATACTTTTTTTTTTAGCCATGGTAAAAATACTGATAATTCATAAGGAAATTATACAAATTAATCCAGTTTTTGCATCCAATGACATCTGGCAATTACTGCCCTGAGTAGCACAGCAGACCCGTTGCCATAGCAATGATTAATTTCCCCCGAAGCGTGTAACTAGTGTTGTGACTCAGAAATACGCGGAAAATTTTCTGGAAAATTTACCAACGTATTTTTCCAGAAAATTTTCCGGTCACCTAAGGATGCAATTGCAAATTTCTATTTCCCTATTGCATTAATACCGATGCTTTTGCTACTAATATAAGTTAATAGATTTAGATTTGTGTCCTCTATTGCCATGGCTGAAATGGCTTGCATCAGGTTACACTATCACTATAGTTCAGAAATAACAAATTTCCAAACAATGCTGTTAAATATCTTGTACCCAATTTGCTTGAAAAAAGCTATTGCTGCTATAGGCAGTAATGGCTTGGCAGCAATGGCTTCCTAGCAAATTGTGTTCAAAATATTTAACAGCAAAGTTTTTGCATATCATTCAAAATTGAAGAAAATGTTAATTCTGTGTACTGAGACCTTATTTCTCAATTCTGGGTTCAACTGCACACCAGCTCGATGGAATCATGGATGATGCAATATTGCACACACACGCCCGCATACACATATATACACGCAACACATACACACACACACACACACACACAAACACACACACACACACACACACACACACACACACACACACACACACAAACACACACACAAACACACACACACAATATATATATATATATGTGTCGGAACCTTTTCCAGAAAAATAACATCACTACGTGGAACTGGCAGGGGGTGCTTATGTAGTTTTCAGATGTACATGTAGATTGATTTTTCTCTACCAGCAATGGCAATTGAAACATGCCCTTTTTCTATTTTCCGGTAGGCAAAACACTTATGTTCATTTTCAATACCACATCTACCAATTTCCAAACGAAAAACTGAAAGACTTTAACTTTTGATGTTTTGGCTGAAAATTGCTGCCACCCGGTTATCACGAAAAGCGGAATATAACCTGATCTGGATTTACAACTATAAATTAAGTTCTGTGTTTGTATCAGACCCGTTTAAGGCATTATTGTCGGTGAAAGACTCCTTTGCTCAAATCATAAAAATGACATCAATTCACCACCTCATTAGAGTTGAAATTACGTGATTACATCACCCTCGAAAACACATGACGCAATACTGAGATTGCATCTGTAGACCAGATAGTCGATATTTATAAGCAGTAAGTTTATTTTAGGGTTTATTTTTATTTTTATCCATGTTTTATTTCAGTGAATGTTTGCTAGTTACAAAATTGGCAAAATTTGTTGATAAAATTCCTACTCTTATAATAAATCGGCGAAAATGTGCTTACACCCTCGAAAACCCATTATCTGATGACACATGTATATTTTATATTACAAATGACATAGAGTGCGATACCAGGCCTGTCCAAATTGAAAATGTGCGCAACCCATTTTGGGATTAATCAAATTTGTTTTGGGTAACCCATTCTGTTTTGCATAACCATTTTTCATGTATTTATATACAACATGAAACCAGTTGCGGGAATGGAAAATGTGTTGTCTCAGAAATGGTTGCGTAACTTAAAATGGGTTACGCAAATTTGGACAGGCCTGGATACAATACTGTGATACATGTATGAATTATGTTTACGTTTAAACAAATTACGTGTGGAGACATGACTTAGAGGACTATACATTTTAGTTAATAAGTAGATATACTTCTATGATGCGGTTTTCGCCATACTTTTTTTAGGTATTACTGTGACTGTACAACTCAATGCAAAAACCATCCAAAGCAACCAGAGTAACTCAGATTTGCTGGTATTAATTTCCAGAGCATCACAAACAAGCAAGAGGAATTAATACAAGAAATAATTGCACTTAGTCCAGATGTCATTATTGGTAATGAGACCCACTGAGACAACACCATCCTGGATGCAGAACTTTTTCCTGAAGGGACGTCACCAGAATACAAATATATCCCTATTAGAAGAGACTGTACCAGAGATGGTGGAGGCGTCATGATCCCTACCAAACCAGCGCTCATATGCACATGCCGTGAAGACCTCGAAACAGATTGCGAGATTGTCTGGGCTGAACTTTCCCTAGCAGGTAACAAAACAGCCCTGATAGGATCCTTCTACAGGAGCACGACAGCAGACATCTGCACGAACTACACGTAGCAATAAATAAAGTGCAAAAAGCCTGCCGATCATCACAAATCTATCTTGGTGGAGACTTTAACTTGGGTGGCATCAACTGGGAAAACTACTCCACAACCCTAGGAGATAAAAAGAGAGCACACTAACAATTACTCCTTGACACCATAAATGATGCCTCCCTGGAGCAAGTAAACATCCAACCCGAGGAGACAACCTATGAGATCTATTAATTACTACTCATCCAAGCCTGGTAAATAAAACACACAAAACACCACCAACAGCTGACCATGACACTCTTATCATCGATGTCACAGCTCAACCAAGCTTAATCAAACCGACTCCTCACAAGATCTCCCTGTACAGGAAAGCAAATTGGAATGATATTACATCGGACCTTGAAAAGGTACAAGAGTTCTATTTTAGCCGCATACCATTCACCTATACAGTGGAAGAAAACTGGATATTCTTCAAAAATACCATCACACAAACCATGGCAAAGGACATCCCCCAACAAGTGCTGTGAACCCGCAGTGATCTACCCTGGATATCACAAAATATAAAAAAGCTAATCAAACAGAAACATAGAGCATACAACACAGCCAAGAAGAGTGGGAAAGCAAAAGATAAGGAGAGGTTCCAACAAATACGTAGACAAGTACACCAGAAACTACGCTCTTCATATCAAGACTACATCACGGACATGCTTAACCCCGAAGATGACAAGAGCAGATAGGTATATCAAATCAAAGCGTCAACACACTGTAGGCATCAGCACCCTGAGACATCATGGACAAATCATTACAGGTTCTAAACAGATAGTGGAGGCATTGAACAAACAATTCGCATCAGAGTTCACCAAGAAAAACCTTAACAACTTCCCATCAAAACCATCCTCATCATACAACAGCCTCAGCAACATCCAGATAACATCACACAGAGTTGAAAAACAGTTGCAAAGACTGAAACCATCTACAGTAAAAGAAACATTTAGCCAAATAGCACCAATCCTTGCCTCTTTATTTCAACAATCACTGAATCAGTCTACCATACCATCAGACTGGAGACAAGCCAACATCACACCAATCTTCAAAAGGAGACCGAGCAAAAGCCTCCAATTACAGGCCTATCTCGAACGACATACTCCATCATAACCAACATGGATTCCGATCCAAAAGAACATGTGAGGCTCAGCTTATCATCACAACGGATGACCTCACCAAATGCCTAGACCAACTGGAACAAGTTGATGTAGCAGTGCTGAACTTCGCCAAAGCGTTTGATAAGGTGCCACACAAGCGACTACTCTTAAAACTCTACCACTATGGCATACAAAGAGACATCCTTCGCTGGGTCGAGGACTTCTTCACCGACAGGCGCCAAAGAGTAATCCTTAAGAATCATCCAACCCAACAGAGGTACTGTCTGGTGTTCCACAAGGCTCAGTATTAGGACTGATTCTCTTCTTAGTCTTCATCAATGATATCGCCGACGACATAAGTTCAACAATCAGATTCTTCGCAGATGACTGTCTTCTCTACCACACCATCGAATCCAGTGAAGACCAACAGATTCTGCAAAAAGACCTAGACACACTTAGTCATAGACTGACACCTGGCAAATGGAGTTCAACGTAGCAAAGTGCAACATGCTGAAAGTCACCCAGCGTAGATCCAGCTACAGTACTCACTACGCAATTTAAGATCCGATACTAAAGGAGACCATATCAAACCGATATCTCGGAGTGGAGTTGGCCAATAACTTAAAATGGAACAAATATATCTCCAACTTCACAGGCTCAGCTCACAGAGTTCTTGGATTCCTCAACAGAAACCTTCGTGGGTGCCTAGGGCTGGGCGGTTTGGCCTAAAAGAAAACCAGTGACGGTATCGCTAATTAAGCTGGTATTAGCGAAATACCGGTTTACGGGGTTAGAATGATCGAAAATAATTTGAAATATGAAAATATGCCGTTTTCATTAGCTACAGTACATGTATTTTGCGATTTGACAACTGACGTAAATTGCCTCGAAATTAGAACGGTAACTACGTACGATTGCTCACTTCGACGCTATCTATCTCAAAATAGTAGTTACAAATAAATAAAATAAATAAAGTCTGGTTCATGTGATGTCGTGAAAATAACACTCTAACTACCAAAATGTTGATTTTCAACACTGTTATTAGGTAACAATTTTCGAAAGTGTAGTAAAATCTAACGCGTGTAAGTAGGAAGCCGGATATGAGAGCGAGTTTAGGCTCCTAGTAGAGTACCGCACATATGGTTAGAGTTCGTATAACCACCTACAGGATGATCTAGTCTAGTAAGTCATGTGTTTGTATTCGAGTACTCGGTATTTAATAATACTCCTCAATAAACTGTCGTTCAAGCGGGTGAATGTCATTCAGCGCGTAACTAAAGAGTATTCATTTCCCGGAAATCGCGCCTCAAGAATTCTCACAAAAATGTGTTTGACTATTTTTTGAGGTTCATATATCATATAATAAAGAGATTATGATAATTTGACAACATAAACGCAATGATTCGTGAATCTAACTTAAATCTACTTACAATGTAAATCAACACTCCGTACTTGAAGATATACGAAGACGGAAATGACTGGAATGTGATTCTAATGCCTATCGAGCAGAAAAGTCATGTGATAAAAAATACTACGAATTTCATTCATAAAATTGATAGTAGTGAATATCCCGGTGGAAGAATTTGTTAACAACCAATCACATTATGCCTGCTCGTATTTGAGAGGCTAAGAGGTGTATTTTACTTGTAACTACTCCGCCAACGTAAGAAGCGACTTAATCGTTTTCATTTCTCGGGCGTTCAAGCAATTTGTCTCGTATGTCTTAGTCCGTGATGGATCATTTTATGTTTGTCGAAATCTAAGGGAAATAATGATTTGTTTGGATTTGGAGTTCATTATATAGTGTTGTTGTTTTCGCAGCGCGTTTCTTGATTTTTTTTTTGTATTATCTCACATTTGGAATCCTAATTAAACAGAGTACAAACTCGAATTGAAAAAAGGATTATTTGTTGCAAAGAAGAAATTTACATTTTCAAATTATTCAATCTTACATTGAACCCGCAAAGCTTACGTCATGTAAAATTCATTGCTGGCAAATCAAATCATATTTGCCGAGGGTCGTCCTCGGCCGATTTGTTGGGATTTCACCAACACCCTTGCTTTCCCACGGCTAATAGTTATAGATGACTGTATTTTATGTCTCTAGTAGCAAATGGTTACACTAGATGATAATATTAAACTGCAAGTCAAGAACAAACTAGTTTAGGACAGTCACCCAATTTTGCGCAATGGCGATCTTACGGACGGTTTTTCGTGTTTTTTATTTTCGTAATGGTTTTTAAACCGTCGCCATAAAAAAACGTGAGACGGTGTGAAACCGGTATACCGCCCAGCCCTATGGGTGCCCTCAATCAGTAAAGGAGCGGGCTTACCCGACACTAGTCAGGCCAAAACTGGAATACAGCTCTACAGTTTGGGAGCCACCAACAAAAGATCTATGCCAATCCAACGAGGCTGTCCAGAGGAAAGCAACAGAATGTGTGCTACATGTAGCTCGACCTGTCTACAAGTATCCAAGACAGAGTGTTACTGGCATGCTAACAAGCCTAGGATGGGCGTCACTCACAGAAGAAAAACAAATGTGACATTCATGTACAAAGTTCTAAATGACCATGTAGCAATTAGGCTTGCATGATTTTTGCTTTGAAACATCGCGATCAATTTTCGAAAAGAAATTGTGATTTTCGATTAAATCGTACGTCCAAATTCCCAAAAGTATAAACCTGGGTAACGTGACTTGTTTCTAGAAAAAGTTGAAATAAATGATACAAAAATAGCACGAAATTAGAGCACATGTTCATGCGATGAATTCTTACCAGCCTACGTCTATGCTTAATGTGTACCTTATATCCATCATCGCGGGAGTGAAATTATTAATTGGGACCGCCTAAATATTGCGTAGAGTTTAATAAACATTATTTATTTCATCAAAATTTAAGATAAAATGTTGCCGAGAAAAAATATAGATTACGTGATGTATCAGCTCCCGCTTATAGCATCCCTTTGTAGGACGAGTTTAGGTCATTACCGGAGTAACGTGAAGACGCTAATATTAGTACCCGGGGAGATACTGCGCAATCCACATACATAGGATGGTAGCTTTGAGTAGGTACGAGTGTAATGGCGTAAACTCGTCCTATAGTGCAGTTTATAGTTGCTTTCAATATGTATGATTTATGTTTAAGAGTAATCAACAGAATTCACAGTTCAAAGTAAATCAATCTGGAATGCTGCTGGTTTATTTTCTTTAATTAGACATGATAACCGAATCAAAAAGGAAAAATTATTACACCGCCTGAAATTGCTAATTCTAGAATTAAAAAGGATGGCATTTCAATGACAAAGGTGTTACCTCACTATTGTTAGCTTGTTTCTCATAGCCCTTTGTGTTGTGATTAGTAATTATTTGACACGTGCATGGCACGGCGGAATATAGACAATGAACGCAAATGGCAGGATATAGACACAATGAACGCAGACGTGAATCGATTATAATTGTACTCCTGTACTGATAAAATGTGATGGAAAAGTACACACTTCAGATTTTAAACAAACATGAAACTTTTGACGATTTTCCAATTTTTCCTCAATTACATCGTAAAAATCATGATTTTAAAAACAAATCGAACTTCACTATTAAATCAAAAAATCGTGCAAGCCTAGTAGCAATACATGTACCACCCGAATACCCTCCTCAGAAAGCATCGATATCCACCACCAGGTGAAGTCACTCACAAAAGCTACAGACAATCCAGACTACATTTTGTAGCATCCAACAATACCAGAGTTCTTTTATGCCAAGAATTGTGCCGATCTGGAATAGCCTGGCTGATAGCATCATCTCAGCATCGGGTGTAGACACTTTCAAGAGCTACATGTGCATCTGGGAGGTGACTATCTAAGTCTCCGCAAATCACTGTAAATATGTATATATAGCTTTTATTCCTGAGACGGATCGGCCATCATTATCCAGACGCACACCTGAGTGTGATTTTCAGTATGAATTTTGCCCAGTATTAGTACAGATCTACTATTTTAGTACAGTGAGAGTCCATTCAGTGCATCCCAATGAGTGAAATATGTTTACCCACACTATGATAACCAATCAACAAGTGAACCATGTTTGTCAAACGTCATGTCTTTTTTATGTAAAATAGATACTTTGTCTACCAGTGTTACATGTATGTCTCCTAATGTCCAATCATGTATAATATGTCTGTTGTTACATGTACATGTATGTATACTGTATTGTCTATAAATAGACCTGAGGCTTAGCTTCATCTATCAAATGTAACTGTAACAGTATGTCAGGAGTCTATAAGCTAATAGGCACAGCCTCTAATGTACTCTCTGTTATCATATTTGTAATTGTTATATTTAGCAAGAGAATAAATCAAATCAAAAAGGGACTATTTCACCTCTCAGATCAGATCCTTCAGGTGAAGTTCCAATGTTGGAGTGATTTGAGCGGACTGCCAGAGCTCTATACCCTTAGTGACGTCCAATCTGGCTATGCCATGCCACCTGTACTTCTACTACTGTAAGCATCAGCTATGGTGTCGCGATTTGTACTTCTACTACTGGTAACTGTAAGCATCAGTTAGGGCATTATGGAGACACTGATGGCAGGACTGTTTACACTATCAGAGCGTATTCACAACTGAGTTCCCGGCAGGACCTGACACTGTGACTCAGTAACGAATTTCTTTTACGTCCCTTGAAAGTCACATGAAAAGGAACCAACAGCTTTATGTTTCCTCCGAAAGACGTCATGTGAATGACGTATGAAATGGTGCAGGTTTTGACACCTTGATCACATGCCTGAGCAGGGAATCAAACCCGGCTCTGGATTGGAATTCCAAGCATGTGCGGTACAATGGTTTTACCAACCTTGCCAATGCACCTTGTTTATATTAACGATCTATGGTACCTGAATTTTATGCTGAAATTTCTACATTCAATCAATCAATTAAAAGTATTATATACTTCTTATATACTTCTGGTGTCAATTTTAAAGGTGTTGCTAAAAGAGTTGCATACCAGCAACAGCTGAATGCAACACAGTTTAAAATTGATACCAGCTAGTCGACAAACAAGACGTTGAATATTGTAGACTAACCATTCAGTATTAAAAGGTATACAGCCTACTTATTGTCCATTAAAGGCCAGACTTGTGCCATAATTATGCCTATTGTCAAGTATTCTGCCCAATCAACAAGAATGGACTACAAATGGTGAGGCAGCTGTGCAATTAGCAGGAGACAAGTTAGTTTCTACAAGTTTATACCTTGATAAAAGAACTTACAGAATTAGTTGTTAACATGTCACGGGTGGAATTTTCCCGTATGCCTTATATTATAATTTATGTAATGTTTGACAACTGCTATTAACCCTTTCATTTTCTAAGTAACACAAACAATATATACTGACCATATTGGTATCCATGTGGACTCTTATGATTAATTGCTAAAATAATTTGACCCAGGGTAGTTGCTGTCTACATAAACAGCAACCAATTTTTATTAAATTATTTTCAAAATAATCATCAGACTTTACATGGAATTTCTAGAGAAATAATCAGATTTTGGAACTTGGAAATGAAAGGGATAATTAATTATTTCTACTATGGCTCTCTACCTGCTGTTAAGCACTGAGCCAATTTCAATTATATTTGGCAGGTAGCATCCTTAGGGCATAGAGATCTAAGTTTGTTCAAAGGAAGTCGATCTGCCAATTTGGCCATCGTCCATCTTAGATTTTGGCCGATTTGTAGAAACCTCTTTAAGAATCTTCTCCGAAACTGTTTGGTGGATCAATTCAAAACTCATGAAATATCATATAGTGTTCGAGCTGAACCAAGTTTGTTCAAATGAACTTGATTGGCCAAAGGACTCAGCAGCCATCTTGAATGACCTAGTCTTCGCAAACACAACTTCTGCAGAACCACTAAATAGATTGGGACTAAATTTTGGGGATATAAGTATGGGCTAAGGGCCATTAAAGTTTGTTCATGGGAAGTTGATAGGTAAAAAAACATGGTCGCCGTGGACCAATCAAAATGTAGCGTGTTTCGCAGCCATATTGGATTTTTTATTTGATGGATTTTGAAGCCGACGCTTAGCGATGACCCCCAGTTTGTCTGCCCATCCATCCATCCGTTCGTCCATCCTCAACAATGACAGCTTATGTTGTTATTTCTGGGTGGATTAACTCCAACCGTGGTCACAATTTTAATGTTGGCATCTAATACCTATCGTGCGAAAATGAAACTAATACAACGTCAAACACCAGAGCTATCAGCCCTTAACCATTTGTACTACAAGTATAGTGCCAATTTCATAGGGGAAATATTAGACAGGATTTTTCCCCCACTGCAATGATTTATCTCAGACACATTTTATTGCCAAACAAGATAAAAACAGTGAACAGTTTAAAAAATTTTCTTCCACTGCCTAAATATTTACGATATATATACAGTGTTGCCCACAACATCTGATTTTTGGGGGGTCCCAAGGCCCCCACACTTAGATTTGGGGGTCCCACTGTAAAATCTGGGGTCCCATGGGGTCCTCATCTGAAATATCGTGGTCCCATGTTTTTTTCTTAAAATAAACACAACACACATTGATCTAATTATAAAGTACTTTATTAAACATGTTGAAAGGACTAGTTATGACATTGTGTAAATATGTTTAGTTTATTTAACTACATGTAATAACATTTGAACTGCATGTCAATAAACAATAACTTAAAGCACTGTACTTGTTTGTTGTCTGATAAACCAACCAACCTACATTTACAACCTTGTATGATTAACATTTCCAAAGACCACTACATTAGTAATTAGCAAAGACCACTGCATTAGATTTTCTATAAAACCCTAACTTGACTTTGGACGAATTGAAAAATTACGAGTATCTAGGGCGAGTTTGCTCAAGGACGACTTGACCTACTTCGATATAATGTGCACATATTTTTTGTAATGTGACTGGAATGACTAAATATAGTGGAATACATAGGCTAAGATCAGACAAAATAATTTATCAAAAATAATCTGTATAAATCAGATTAGACTGCGTAATTATTGAAAATATATCAGCCAATAACCGGATATGTCTAATTCATAGGGAGTAACTATGTAACGCGATTGCTGATTGGTTGAAGCATAGATAACGCATTAGCGTGTATCCAATAAGGACGCTTGTATCGGGGAGCTTTGAGCTATACGCTGTTTGGAAAAAAATCAATATTTTAACATATGCCTACCTGTAGATCGACGATATCGTTGAACATCGCTGCTGGGATGAGATTTTTAGTTGAGAAATTGGGAACACCTAACGATTGAGTATTGTTAAACATTATAAACACTAATCCATCAGTCAATCAATCAGCCGCTATTGCTAAATAAAAGACGGCTTATAGCGTGTATTGATACCGTTATTCAAACAGCAATACACCGCCACTAATCCGTCAAATGACTATTCAAATGTAAAATATATCACAATATCTTCCATATATTCCTTCATCCATTTAGATATTTTGATAAGTAAATAGAAAAAGATATTTTGCCTGTAAGTCGCTGCTGCTTTAGGCAAGTAGGCATGCGCAAATTAATTTCAATATATTCAGCAGATTAGTGATAACAACTTTATGATCTGTTCAACGTTCTGAGCTTGTGAAAGGGTTAAGACACCCAGACACGTTTGTATACGCTTGATCAGTTGTATTGGATTTCTCAAGCGTGATTCCTTTAGAGGAAGATTCCGCTGTTATCCAATCAAATACTGACACGTCACACTGATGTTTAGCATAACAGACAGAAACATGGCAGGTATTTTTGCAATTTGTAGGCCAAACAAGGCGACTAACATCAGGCTTGTAAACTCATTATTTATGAAAATTAGATCAAATGGAATACTAAGGATGATTTGGGGATTGTGTTTACAATTAAATGTGGTGGTTGAATCTGATTTATGGCCACTAACAACTTTGAGTTGTGCAAGAAAACATACAGCAAATCTTAGTCTTAAACAACGCAGTAAGTTCGTTTTTATTGAACACACGATACATTAGGTATATTTTTTTAATTAAAAACATGTACAAATAAATATACACATACGATAATATAATCGATAATTAAGCACACGCAAAGTTACCAGTTTCCGTTACACTTTTCACTGCGTCCCTCGTGCGTCCTCGGGGATGCAGAGGGTTAATTTTTATGCGTCACTCTGCCATTTTTATGCGTATATACGTGCAAAAGGATGCATAAGGGCAACTCTGTATATGTATATATATATATATATATATATATATATATATATATATATATATATTATGTGCTCTGACATCTATACTATTGAATATTTCGAAATCTCTTTGATTGAAAGTTGTTACTACATGTACCTAAGGCATCTATAACTTTCAGTCAAATTATTTTCTAAATAAACTCCAGCTCACCTGGTTACACATCCCCTTCTGCTAACTTAGTCATTCAGTGAGATGTAAATGGGTTAAATGAATAGTTTGGAGTACTCTCAGTTAAACCTGCTATAAAGACCACCTGTATTAACCCTTTCACCAATGAATTCCCTATATCGCATTTTCAAGGCATCCATACAGAAATACTGTTGAAATTAATTTGACTGGAAGTCATTGCTGCCTATGGTACAATGGCTTCAAGTAAAATTATTTTCAAAATATTCAAAAAAATAATTTTTATATCATAAAGAATATACTTTTTCCAGGATTTATGGGTGAATAGTTTAAGAGACCACCTGCATTTAGAGACTATTTTCTTCATTTGCTAAATCCAATTAAGCAATGTACATGTGTTTGAAACTTTATTAAGAAACCAGCTGCCGTAAGAGACTGCCTTCTGATTCTCCCTTTGTGTTGTGTTTTAATACAAGTTCAAACTAATCAAAGTTAATCAAACTTATGTCATAGATTTCTATTGTTAGCACTAATGTCATCTATTTTCACTTAAATTTTGTTAAAAAGCACCTTTGCAAAAGCAGAGTGTTGCCAATATTTTGAAAATTAAACCATTTGACTGATTAGTCATTGGAAGTGGCACTGATTGATGTAAAACTCAATAAAGATTAGTTGAGATGCCAATGTTCCAGATGAGCGATACACGTCCCTTGGGCCTCTTGTTAACATGTATGTACGTTAGTTTGAGTTCTGTGTCTTTACAAGTTAGTGTTATCTCACTCATAAGATTTTAACCTCTGCAACTTGCTTTTATAATTAAACAGATAAATTTTGATTATACTACATGTAACTACATGTATGTCTCCCGCAGCCACAACCTACAATGTAAATCTTCTAAATGTTGAAGTTTGTATAGTACCGGTATTGGAAAAGAAGAGAAATTGTTTTCGGCACGGTAAAAATAATGTCTTTTGGATGTTTCGCCATTAACTAATCAAGATCAAGCACATGTCAGGCTTCGCATGCATCATGGAAAGTCATGGAATTTTAATATCTAAATTCCAAGCCTGGAAAAATCATTGAAATTCGTCATTTTGATTATAGTCTTGGAAAATGATAATCTCGCTAAGTAAAAGAAGTCTGATAGCTTACAGTTCCACCATACATCTAATACGGCAACAGCTTATCTCACTTACACAATGTATGTGATATAAAAGCTTAAAACTTGAGAATTATTGCCTGACGCTTTCTAGAGGTTTAGAAGAGTCTGGATGGCAAAGGTCAGTTTTGTCCTGTTTATATAAATTATGTTCCCGGTGTGTGTAAAAGCGCTACTAGTGATTTGGAATGCAGTAAACATAGTACTTGTATCCCTCATTTTCCGCACCTGTGTGCCTGCCTTGTCAGTATTTAGCCGCTATGCCCGAATTATGCAGTTTAGGTTAGCCGCTTGTGGCTGTGGTTGACCGCTGCTTACTGCCTAGAAATTTTGAAGATTATGTTCCACCAGTGGCCCTATTTAATGGCCGCTGGTGAGAATTTTCAATCTAAATGGTGTAGTATAAAAAATTGGCAGGGGTTTACAGGTGGTATACTACCTGGTTGGTAGTCCTGAAAAAAAGTATGGCATTGTTGGTGACCTTGTCACCAATCCCAGTGATCCAGACTCATGGTGTTTTGTACCTATGTTTAGGTTACTCATCAGAGGACGTGGACCCATGTTTTGGGTGTATGCAGTGTTAGTTGCTTGTCACCAAGTGTGGTTGTACAACTGTACTGAGTGGTCTAAAATTTGTGTTGAATTAAGAATGTTGTAAGATGCTTAATCTTACCTTTAATCACTTTGAGTAGTTCTATTGATCCTGAAAGTTGAGCCATGGGGTAGTGGCAGGAATAGGGTGTTCACCGCTACCTCGGACACGTCCGGGTAACATCCGCTTCGGTTGGCCTCCACAATGGCTGCTTCTGCTTCGCAGTCTGGTGATGTGGGTGTAGACGGATTATTCACCTCTGCCGGTGAATCATGGACGCTCACTCCACTGTCAGGTGTTGCCAGAAGTGATTGGTTGAATATATCGAGTCACCTCAGCTGCCTCTTCGATGGTGTATGGGACGTTTGGAAGAAGTTTTACGACTGCTGGTGCTGGAGAAGTCAAATTCTGAAAAATGTCTAATTCCCTATCAACCTCCTCGAAGTCAGTAGAACCACTGATAAATCAAACTCGAAAATCAGCTTTTTAGACACATAAGTATATATAGATTCGGACCGTTCGATCGGCATCGATCTATACTGTGAACCAACAGATACACATGGATATCTACACTACAGCTCAGCATACCCACAGTCTACGAAGAATTCAAACCCATACAGACAATTCTTCCGTCTACACAGAATATGTAGCAAGGAAATAGACTTCCACACAAATGCCCACAAGTTGATAAAATACTACCAACAATGGGACTACCCACGAAATCGTCTCCAGAATTATCAGACACCCTGCTCTCGTAAACGAATTGACCTTTTGTTGCCAAAAACCAAGGACAACATTACTGTACCAACACACATATTCCGTGCATCATGGATTTCAACACTCACAGCCATAAAGCATGGAATATCATCAACAAACACTGGGATATACTTAACAGTAGCCCAAAATGTAGACAAACGTTCTCTGAATTGCCAATTCGCGCCAAATTTGAATACCCTGCCAGCACAGGATACAGTACCAAGGAAAAACTGTTTTCTCTGCAAACGTGCATGTACCTGTATGGACAATAATCGTGACTTCACAAGCACACACACAGGTCTTACTTATAGATGTACGGGTAAAACATATCACAACACATACAATATCATCTATCTACTTACATGCACATACTGCCACAAGCAATATGTGGGAGAAACCAAGCACGAATTCTAGATATGACTTAAAGACCATTTAAGGGATATCAAAAAACACAGACACACCAGTCGCACATCATTTTAATCTGCCAAATTATAGTAGACAAAATGTAAGTTACAAGATTATAAAAGTTCTACCTCATGACCCTGAGGATCCTGATAAAACATATCAGAAATGAACAGGAAAATTACTGGATACATCAATTACATACACTGGATCCCATTGGGATTAATCATGCGGACTGGTGATTCCTTTAAATTAGATTTTTCTCATGATTACTTGAATCAACAGGCCTCAATGTCTTGGCAACGCCCACTATGACGTCATAGCACACGTCACATACACTATGTCACAACTGACCACTACACTCGCTTTACTAACGTACCAACCTTTATAATGGTACTATCATTCAGTCTAAAGTACAACTCAATGGACAGACACAAGTGTCCAAAATGTGCTGCTACATTTTGTAGTGTTGCCCAAAGAACTGGACTGAACCGTCATTACTGCATTATACATCTAAAACGTGGGTTTTGCAAGTGCAGGTCTTGCCACATCAACTTTACTAGACTTGAAGAAACCGCAAGCACTTTGATAAACAACATGATATTGGCAGAGAAGAGTTCTACGAACTGGTTAGAACTAATAGAAAAACAAGAGCAATACCAGTAAAAGACTACTCTTGCCTTCGACTGAGGAAACCACCACCCACAACAGAGTCTCAACCGTCCACTTCGTGTGACACAGAAGACTCGGTTGCACTAACCGTGTCTCCAACACCACAAGAAGTGGAAACACAATCACAACTTAGTGAGGGTACTTGTGAAATAGAGACACAAGTTGTGATCCATCCAGAAGGAGTGCAAGGCTCCAACTTGAACCAGGACTCACTGAAACGATAACCTTTGTCGTCATTGAGCAGACAGTCGCGGCGCACTACCTCACCGATCGGGGCACAGACCCATAAGGTAAGACACTAAACTTACTGATCATCCATTCAAATCACAGAAAAACCATACCCGTGAAAAACATAGAATGCATATTTCTCTAATGAGTAAAACCAAACAAAATACGAAACGCCATGAAATCCGAATTCAAAATCCATTAGGCTTCTAAAACCACAGAAGTCTATGCCTATAACCTCTCATTAAAACCATAGACCCAAATAGGGCTCAGAAAACACAACTTATTAGTCCCCTGCTGGTAAAAACGGTGGGGGTACTATAGGTTTGCTGTCCGTCTGTAGCAATTGGTTTTTCCGCACTTTTTTTCGCAGTACTTCAAGGTATTCAACTGAGAATTGGTACATTGCCTTGTTATGAGAAGTTACAGACCAAGTTCGAGTTTCAGGAGTATGTGTCAATTTTTGATGGAGTTATGCCCCCTTTCGACTTAAGGAATACAAAAAATATCAGCTTTCCGCACTACTTTTCGCACTCCTTCAAGATATTTAAGCGAAAATCAGTGCATCGCTTTATTATAAGGAGTTACAGAGCAAGTTCGAGTTTCAGACATTTTCGTCAGCTTTTCATGGATTTATGCCCCCTTTCGAGCATTAGTTTTCCGCATTCTTTTTCGCAGTCTTTCAAGATATTTAACTGAGAATCGATACGTTGCTTTGTTATGAGATGTTACAGTGCAAGTTAGAGTTTCAGGCATATGCACCAATTTTTGATGGAGTTATGTCCCTTTCGACTTAGGAAATATGAAAAATATCAGCTTTCCGCACTTTTTTGGGCACTCCTTCAAGATATTTAAGGGAAAATCAGTACATCGCTTTAGTATAAGGAGTTATAGACCAAGTTCGAGTTTCAGGCTCTTGCGTAAATATTTGATAGAGTTATCTCCCCTTTCAACTTATGAAATACAAACATCAGACGTTGTGAGAAAATTCTTTCTACAGGCATTGCATGTATTACTAGCCATTTACAAATAAACATAGAAGTGTTCATGTCTGTTGTAATGTGACATCATAGTAGCACAATGTCATACGTGAGTGTGTGTTGTGACGTGCATGTTGTTTGACGTCATAGGTGTTGGTCCCAGGTTGTGAGTGTTGGTAACCCGTGGTGTAAGTATATGGTTGCTCACTCACAGGGTGTAGGGGTTACCAATCTGTGTGATTAATGCCTACAGGATCCATAATTAGTAGTTGGTGGATCCAGTAAGATTCACGATCCTTGCGTGGAGCTGTGGCTCTGTCGCTATCTGGGTCATGACGAAGAACCTCTATACCTATACTTGATGCAGTTTCTATCATGTCCTGGCCGATCTAAATGCAGCGAGAATGGTGTGTCTTTTCTGTTTTTTGTATCTGTAATGTGTTGAACTAATAGAAAAACAGACACGTATCTGGACTTCGTGTTTAGTCTCGCCTGCATGTTACATTTTGAACGTGTGAGGAGATATATGCCTTTTCTAGTGCTGCAGTACATCTTAACGCGGCAATAGGAGCTGAGTCATGTGTGTGCTATACATGTATCTAGCAGGTTTTCTCTCTTTCTAGCTGACTGCAAAAGACACAATTTGTTTTTTGGGATGGTTCTATTTTGTTTGGAATAGAAATTCCTTGAAATCCTCTTTTATTTGGGTAAATCAAGGAGGTGCACACACGCTGGTCTTTGATAGTGGGATTCCTTCTATAACCAAGCAGAAGCTTTTTAATGAATGTGTCCCGACATTTAGGGCTTGTATTTAGAAGATCCCAGTGTCTGTTGATCTTTTATAGAAGGATGCTGTGTGGGTGGAAATCGGTGTTGAGTGGAATCCTCTGTGTTTTCTTTAGTTACTCTCTTGGTGCAAGCAGAGACATTGTGTCTTGGTGTAGTGCTTTTTTGTACATGTAACCTTCTAGTTAAGAACCTACTGGATAGCCTCGGTTTTCATAGTGTATTCTTGTGTTGCGGCCGTGTTCTTCGTAGTCTTCTGTGTTGGTACATGTACATGTACAAATTCTTCTTAGTCTCAAAAATTGACCGTACAGGCTGGTATTCTTGGTGGCGTCTGGGTGTGCTGATTGGTAGTGTAGATACCCATGTATATTAGTCGGTTTGGTGTATAGGTTATATCTGAGTGTGTGGTTCTCGTTGATTGAGACCAACGTGTCTAGGAAACTAGCTTCGATGTGTGAAATTTTGGCTGTAAATTTGATGCTCTCATGGGCTGAGTTCATATAGTTCATGAAATTATCCAGTTTTTCTGTTTCCTCTGTCCATATCATAAAGATGTCATCTATATAACGTACTGTACATGTAGGTATAGTGATGATCTCACTTACATGTATGTTTAACTGATCACTGAAACAGATACGCTCACAATGAATGTGAAGGCCATCCAATTGGACCTTGAAATGGCTGCTACAGTTTCATCCCAACAAATGCAAAGCTTTGTTCGTTGAAAGCAAAAGAGCAACAAACAAGAGCAGAGGAAGTACCATTTGTATGCCCAAGATGGGAAAGTGGTGGAGCTAGGACATGTGGATCAAGAAAAGGACACAGCCTTCAGTGAAAAACTAGGATTCAAACCACTCCAAGGTCACAGGCATCAAGCCAAGGCTATGTACATGTATCATGATGTACAAAATCATATAAGTCGCCTTGGTGAGGTCCACCTAGCGTCAACCCGATTAACCACTTCCATCATCAGAGTAGAATACATCACAGACTAATGGTACATGTACCATATTCCAGAACGGACACATACTGTTAATTATACTGGCCCCAAACTTGGACCCATGCCTCCTTATAATAACACGGCATCACACAATGATGTTATTGTCAAACGGTCAAAGTCACTGATATGCATGGAGACCAACTTTTGTTTAAAAACACTACTCATTAATCCTTGGCGGATTTCAACCTAATTTGGCTGGATGGACCCTATTGGGGTAAGCTTCAGAATTTGTATACACAATTTTGATTACGGTACATGTACATGTAGTCAATTTTGTGGGTTAAAATGTTACATTTTATGGCAAATTTACTGGAAATTGTCAAGACATTACTCCTCATTAACCGCTTGTTGGATTTGCATTTAGCTGGAGAGACCCTAATGCTTTCGGTTTCAGAACATGTATACAGAATTTTGATTGGTCAATTTATCTGAGTGAAAATCGCTGATTTTATTAAAAATTTACCAGAAATTGTCAGAATTCTACTCCTTATTAACCGCTTGGCAGATTTTAACTTACTTTGGCTGGAATGACCTTAAGGGGCTATGCTTCAGAAGACATATACAGAATTTTGATTGGCCAAATTTTTTGGCTGAAAACCTTAGATTTTATGAAAGATTTACCAGAAATTGTCAATACGCTGCTCCTTATTAACCGCTTGGAAGATTTCAACTTATTTTGGCTGGAAGGACCTTATGGGGATGTGCTTCAGAACTTATATACAGGATTTTGACTGGTCAAGTCTTTTGGTGAAAACCTTTGATTTTATGAAAAATTAACCGAAAATTGTCAAAACGTTACTCCTCATTAACCGCTCTGCAGATTTCAACTTACTTTGTCTGGAAGGACCTTATGGCGATATGCTTCAGAACCTATATACAGAATTTTGATTGGTCACGGTTTGTTACCTTAGATGTTATGAAAATTTTACCAGAAATTGTCTAAACGCTACTCATTATTAATCGCTTGAACGATTTCAACACTAGTTGGATAGACAGACCCTGTCATGGTAGGCTCCAGAACATTTATTCAGAATTTTAATGGGTCAATTTTATTTGATGAAAATCATAAATTTTATGATAAATTTACCAGAGATTTGTCAAAATGCCTCTTCTCCATAACCGCTTTGTGGATTTTATCTAAATTTGGCTGGAAGGATTCTATAGTGGTAGGCTCTAGAACTTCTATTCAGAATTTTGATTGATCAGTTGGTTGGTGGCCATTTGAATTTTTTGAAAACTTTCCAGAACCATTTAAAACGCTACCCATTTTAATCAGTGGGCCAATTTCAACGAAACTTTGATCCTATGGTGGTAGACTTCAACATATCAAACAAGAATTTTGATTGGTCAATTTCTTTGATGGCCATCTTGAATTTGTTCGAAAATTATCCATCATGTCTACCAGTATTTAAATGCAAATATTTCAAATCTTAATGTTCCAGGTTAGCGTTTTACAGGCCCTTGGGCCTCTTCTTGATAAGCCTTCTATATTTATTAGAAAGGCCAAGTGAGCTTATGCCACGGCGACCATCCGTCATCCATCCATCATCCGTCCATCAACTTTTCATTTAAACGACTTAAGATTTAATAGGCCGAATTCAATTATATTGGCAGGAAGCATTCTTAGGGTATAGGGATCCAACTTTGTTCAAACGAAGCAGATCAGCCAATTTGACTGGCGGTCATCTTGGATTTCAGCCAGTATTTAGAAAAGTCTTTAAAAATCGTCTTCTCAGAAACTGCTTGTGGATCAATTCAAAACTCATGAAATATGATCTAGGCCAAGATCTGAACCAAATTAGTTCAAGCTAACTTAATTGGCCAAATGCTTCGGCAGCCATCTTGGATGACCTAGTTTTAGTGAAAACGAGTTCTCTAGAACCCCTGAAGGGTCACGCCAAAATTCTGGAGATATGATTAGGGACTAAGGGCCATTAAAGTTTGTTCAAGGGAAGTTGATCCGTAAAAAATATGGCCGCTGTGGACCAATCAAAATGTAGCTTGTTTGGTGGCATGGTTGGAGCCAATGTACTCATGTACTCAGGACTCGTGTAATCGAGTACAGATTTTCAAGTACTCGCATGTACTTAGTACTCGTGCCTTTTATGTGTACTTGTACTCAGCGTCAGTACATTTCCAAAGTACTTGTGCTTGTACTTGAGTACATACTCTGTACTTGTACATAAAAATTATATGCATACTTTATTCTTTTCATTCAAAATTTCAAGCACTGGTTCTCGGAGTGGTAATATGAAATCTATTAAATATTTGAAACAATTTGACTGACTTGGTGCTATCTACTCACAATTTTGAAATTAATCTGCCTTGTAATATGTTTTCATACATGTAGTCATTTGTTTTAAAAAGTTGTTTTAAAATTGAAATTCTGGATGTTTGCCTGGAAAAGGGCAAATGCTGTAGTATGCTTATATGGAATACGATAACAAGAGACTAATGAAACCACTGAAAGCTTTTTATCTAAATGTTACGGTTGTCATACAGGAAGCTGTTGAATATTTTAAACATAAATGGACTAGAATCCATTGCTGCTTGAGCCAACAACTGCTTCTAGCCAAATTGATTTCAAAATAGTTAAAGACTTAGCTGTTAATTGGCTTTGAAATGGAAATTCTGGATGTTTGTGTTGAAATGGGCAATTGATGTACATGTAGGTACATGTATGCTAATAGGAAACAAGATTAAACAAGTAAAGCATTTTAACCCTTGCACTATTAAAATCATCTTTATCTACCTTTCAAGGCAGTCATACAGGTAAACTTAATAATTTGTCTGGAAACCATAATTGCTGATTAAAGCAGCAAGACCTACCGCCAAATAACTTTCAAAATGTTCAATAGAATCTTTTTTTAGCCTCATAAAAATTGTCATTTCTGGTCATTTATCATTGAAAGTGTTGAGAGATGTAGGGCGGATTTAGAACAAAGCTTGTGCAAGTTCACAAGCCTTATGTTAACAAATACCTGGCCTGGGCAATTATATGCCTACTGATAAGATACCATTCATGCTTGATAGTCCTGACAATGAAATTGAACAAAGCCCATTATTTTAGGCAATTCCAATTCCTAACATTTTAACACTCAATCCAGCAAAAAAAGCCTTCTGCAGTGGTCTTGGAGAATGTCAATTTGCAGACCAAGAGAAGACTAGTTTTGAAAATTTAACACTGGAATAACTGGCTTGAAAAGAAAGCTAGTAATTCCAGTGGTAAATTTTCAGATATAATCTGCAAATTGAGAATTTCTACGACAAAATTGAAACTTTCTTGAACAAATTTGTGGGTTAAAGGGTTAATCGATGTTAATATTACATAAACTATTTTAAGAATGGAGGTCAATGTTGAATATTTCGAAAATAATTTGACTAGAAGTGAATGTTGCCCCCAGCAGTAATGTCTATCAGTCAAATTAATTAAAAATATTCACCATTACTACATGTACATGATTTATCTGAAATAAATAATTTCTACTTTAACCCTTTCACTGATGAAGCCTTATATTATACATTGATAGCAATCATGCCCGGAATTCAGCATATTCTTTATGTAGTAAATATTCTATAAAATATTTTGAAAATAATTGGACTGGAAATAATTTCTGCCTAGGAGAAACTGCCAATCAAATTATTAAAAAAAAATATTCAACTGGTTATTTCTTGTTGTAATGAATTTGTAATTTTCTCTGTATCGTTAAAAGCATTATTAAATATTCTGTGAAATGTTGTGACACTAATTTGGCTGGGAGCTAATGCCACCCATGGTCGCAACACCGTTAAGTCAGATTACACGTATATCCAAAATATTCAACAAGATAGTCCTTTGTTTAGTAAATAAATAGAGAGAAACACCACTACAGAAGCCGTATTTTATGTTTATATGATCGTATATTTACAGAATTCACAGCAACTCCACCCCATACATGCCATAGAGCCAGCACAGGGTGATATAGTATGGCTGCTCCGTAGCAACCTTGGATGACATTTTGGTATTAACATGTACTCGTACTCAGCCTCAGTACAATTGCTAAAAATAACATGTACTTGTACTCAGCCTCAAATACTTTGCCAAAGTACTCGTACTCAGCCTCAGTACAGCTGCCTGTACTCGACCCCAACCCTGTTTGGTGGCCATATTGGATTTTTTTATTTGATGGATTTTGAGGCCGAACTTGGTTTTGTATATGTTTTTGCGTATTCTGATCTTAAATTTGCCATTTCCAAATCTGTCAGATAAACGGTTTGGCAGCCATCTTGAATCATTTTCCCGCCAAAAGCTCCCATACTAAAGCAATGGGAAATTTAAAATGTCTTCTTTTTGGGAACCACTGGGCCGATTTCAATAACCCTTAGGGCATAGAGATTCTAGTGGCCAGCGGCCATCTTGGATTTTGGTCGATTTTTATAAATATATCTCTGAAACCGCTTAGCGCATTGATCCAAAACTCATTAAATATGATCTAGTGCAACAGCTGACACAAGTTTGTTCAAGAGAACTTGATTGGCCAAATAGTTTGGCAGCCATCTTGGATGACCTAGTTGTTCCGAAACTGACTTCTCCAGAACCACTGAAAGGATCAGGCTGAAATTTGGGAGATTTGATTTTTGGACTAAGGGCCATTAAAGTTTGTTCAAGGGAAGTAGATCCTAAAAAAAATATGGCTGCCTTAGGCCAATCAAAATGTAGCGTGTTTGGTGGCCATATTGAGTTTCTTATTTTGACAAATTTTGAAGCCGAAATTGGATTTATACATGTTTTTGGGTATTCTGATTTGAACTTTGCCATTTTCGAAACTGTTGAATAAACGGTTCTGCGGCTATCATGGATCATTTTCCAACCAGAAACTACCATGTGCTAAAGCAATAGGAAATTTCAAGTAAGAAAACATACTTACATGTAGGGCATAGAGATACATGTTTGTTAAAATGAAGCTGGTCGGTAATTTTTCTGATGGCCATCTTGGATTTTTTAAATGCCTTAAAAAATCTTCTTTTCCGAATCTGCATGGGGGGGATTGATTCAAAACGCATGACAGGCTATCTAGGGAAACAGCTGAACCACGTTTGTTCAATGGAACTTGATTGCCTAATGCTTTTGCAATAATGGATGACCTGGTTTTCGCTGAACAGATTGGGCTGAAATTTGGGAGATATGATAAGGTACTAAGGGCCATTAAGCTTTCCTCAAAAGAAGTTGATATATAAAGAAACATAGCCTCTGTTTTCTTGTTGCAATTCTGTTCAACTCCTTAGAGTTCTACTTATTGTTGATGGTCTTTCTAGTTGTAATGCCTTTGCAGGTGAGCGATACAGGCCCCCTGGGCCTCTTGTTTTATGTTTGAGGGCAATTGTTCATTGCATAGTCATAAAGTCGAGCTTCATGGTTGTTTTGCAACCATATTTCTGGATAATATTAATAATCATTATAGCTCTTTATATATATGCAGATATGTACATCTACAGTATGTAGCTGTCAAATTCTGAGACAATAGAAGAAGTCGCTTTGATGGTCATCAATGATGTCTGCTCCTGTGCAATATCTTATACTGAGACGTGACTTGCTCACTGTTTTAAAATGGCCGACCGGAGCACTGGTAGCGCAGGCCTGCCACGCATGCACAGCTCTAACACACATGTTTTACACAGATTCTAACGTACAACAATATCTAGCCGATATCGACAGGATGAGAAAAGTTGTATTAGAAGTAAGTACAAACCAGTACACGTAGTTAGTATTTCTCAAAGCAAAAACAGATACATGTATGTGTTTGTTAATACATTTTTTAACACAATGGAAGAAATGTTCTGTCATGTCTTGAATATTTTGAACATATTTGATTTGGAATGAAGGAAATTTCAATTTCCCTTTCTCCGAGATCTAACAATACTCACCATTCTATTACTTCTGATACAGCTAGCCCTGATAGCTGTGCCCTAGGACTATAGACTTAGAAAGCTTTACCGACTCCTGGAACTGGATACTCGGCTCCCAACTGCCGAGTACCCGTTTGCCATGAAGCTCATATTGTTTGCATAGCCAGCAAACAAGAGAAACCCATGGCTTGCCTCCGTGGGGCTGGGAGGCTGGGTCCGTAATAGAATGGTGAGTATTGTTAGATCTCAGAGAAAGGGAAATTGAAATTTCCTTCATTCTCCTTCGATCAATACTCACCATTCTATTACTTCTGATAAACACCAGATTTAGTCAGTAACCTGGTGGGAAGGGGCAAGCCATCAATTGCTACTTTTGCCCCTTGGAGAAAGAGCTAGACTTGTGATCCGCTCCCCCCCCCCCCCCTCTTGACGAGAGAGAGAGAGAACCATTTTGGTCTTGGCTTGGCCGGTCTAACTGGCACCGCTGTTCCTGTCGCACAGGTGTGGTCCAGGCAGACACAAAGGGAGCTGTCATACCCTCAGGTACGATCTGCTCCCTTCTTTCCACCCTTTGAGGACTTAGCCTTCCCCTTGCCCTTCCCGCCTCTCGGGCGATCAGGAGCAACATTGGGGAGGGTAGGAGGCTAGGAGCCTCCACAACCTTCTTGGCTTTCTTCGCGGAGGCGGCTGAGAAAACCCAGAAGAAGCAGAAGCAGCACCAGGCTTAGCTTTTGCCTTGCCTTTGTGCTTTTTCTGCTTCTTAGAAGGTTGCACGGTCAGCGGCTTAGCTACAGCCCCTAGTGTGTGCGCCTGACGCACTAGCTCTAGCTGGAGATTAACCGCCAACCGGTTCTGCGCAATGCTGGCCGTGTCCTCTAAGATGGCCCACGCCTGGCCACCAAAGATGCTAGGGCCTGTCAGGGGCATCCCAAGAAGACGCTCCCTGACGGCCATAGCTGGACGCATATGGTCAAGAACCATCTGCCTCCTGGACTTGGTCACACACGCCTGCACCCTTGCCAATGCGTCCATAGACAGCACCAGGCCCTCATTGACGCACGAAAGCGCCACAGGTGGCACAGGGTGGCCTGCCCCCGCTTCAGTCCACACCGACTGAAGAAGACGATAAGAATGGTTGACAGCACTCATAGCTGCCCTCACACCCTCATCACATAGGGACAGGACTTCATCATGGTGTACCTGAGATTTGTCCACCAGTGCCGGGGCGGGGCCACCCGCTCCAGCACTCTGGACACCCAGTACCCATCGGTCATCCTCGGTGACCAACGGGACAACACCATACCTGTCGTATTCCCCCCCCCGTGGAATACGACACCTCGCCCACACCTCCCTGGAGGCCGCAGGAAGCTGGGCCTTGGTCATGAGTTGCTTGCTATAAATAGCATCAAGTAACTCAATAAACCTTGGGTCCAGTCCAATAGACTGGATCCAGGCGAGATAGGTGAGTACCACACCTGGCCCGGCACACCCGTCACCGTGTTGGTTGGCGGCAAACCAACCATCACGGGACCGGTGCCAAGTACCAGATTGGCCTCAACCACGGGCGGAGCCGCTGCCCTGGCTTGCGCCAAGCCAGACAGATGGAGGGCGGTTCCGTCCAGGACGGAATCGACCTCCATGCTCTCAACCCGCGGCATCACAGGCCGCAGCAACCTCTCCTCCTTGGCCTCCTCATCTTCAGACCCTGAAGAGTCGTCACTAGACGAGGAAACCGTGGAGCCGTCCAGGCGGACGGCTCCCATGCCTGACGGACCGGCTACCGCTACTAGACCACCCGGAGGTGGCCGCAGAGAGACAGAACCCGTCAGGCCGGAGCCCGAAGGGACTGCCAGGGGGGGGCCGTACGAGACGGCTCCCTCGGTGGCCAGTCCAGAACCCTGTCCAAGAACAGGGTCTGTATCAAACATGGGGAGAGACTGCCCTACAACTTTTGGCAGAAGGGACGACACCAGCATGGGCAGAACGCTATGCAAGAAGCCTTGCATAGCCGGACCAAACCACGCCGGCGGTGCCATCTCCGCCACCTCTGGTTGCAGACGTGGAGCGCCCCCAAGGGCAGAAACGGACGCTCCACGATTTACTTTCGGACTGCCTGACCCTGCGGCAGACCCTGCCCAGTCCTTCTGGGCAAGGAACTTCAGCATCATGTCAACTGACCACACTGCGCACACACCTATTGTCAAGGTTACACTTCATACAGCGAAAACAGACATGGTCCTTGAACAGAACCCGAATGAATTTGTGGCAATCGTCACATGATGGCGGGGCTGGCTTGGGCTATAAATAAGCACAAACCTACAATAAGCAAGCGGAACGAAACAGAGATGGAAGGCAGACAATTAATTTTCAAATATTTGACCATAAATTAACTGTAAACCCTCCCGCACCCCACCCCGCAACATTACAGCAAAGATCACATTGATTATGACGACAAGAACGAAGCGGGCAATAATACACCCATACACTGATCCTCAAGGATGTATAACGGAACCAGGAATCATATCGCATAGCATTCGGGGTATATTTACTAATAAATATAAATTATACTGCTAACGAAGGCCAAAGAGATATGTGAAGAAACAACAAAATGTAAACAAACTGCTGTAGCACACGGTAAAACCGCAGACCACACATCTGAATCAAGAATTTTGAAACCACTGATCATTGCAAACCGATCGTGATAACACGCAAAACTTGAAAATTCCAAAGTTTTATTGTATCAATTAAAGTACGCAGCACCTAGAATCAGATGCGCAAATTAATGAAACATTTTCTTCACATAAACATCCGCGAAGCACGGGTGTGACGTCAGCCACTCGGATCTTACGGAGAACGACGTCAGCCGATATTTGTGTTAAAAACACCGTCAACCAACACCTATTTTCATATCTGCCGATCGCCTGTTGGGGTTTAAAAGAAGGCGATCATCTGGCATATTTCGTAGTTAACACACATCCCAGATTCTTTGGGGTTAGAAAATGGAACATGCGACACAGATGAAATTTCAAAGACCTAAGTCTTTTAACTATGGAATAACATGGAAATATACGACCTGGTTATCATCGGCAGCATCCATGGTAATCCAAATATCCTTTAGAGAGCACACAAGCTATCACAATTCAACACAGAAAAAAGACTTAGAACAATCTCAAGACTTCCAACTGCAAAAAAGCATGTGTCTTGTTGCTATGCAAACATGAATGAGCTTCATGGCAAGCAGGTACCCGGCAGTTGGGAGCCGAGTACCCGGTTCCAGGAGTCGGTAAAGCTTTCTAAGTCTATAGTCCTAGGGCCCAGCTATCAGGGCTAGCTGTATCAGAAGTAATTGAATGGTGAGTATTGATCGAAGGAGAACTAGACATTGTTGCCGCAGTATATCGTTTGACATTTAACCCTCATATCAGCCAAAAATGGCTTCTGCAGTCGTCTTGAGAAATGTCCAAGAGAAGACTATTTTTGAAATTTTACCACTGGAATGACTGGCTCGATAACCGAGCCAGTCATTCCAGTTGTAAATTTTCTAAAACAGTTCTCTTCGTCTGCAAATGGACGTAACCAAAAATGTGCCAAAATTAATCTACATTGTATTTCCCATATGCTGTTTCAATACTTGATAAAGCTCAATAGAATCTCACTAGCTGTGGGTGAAAAGTAGGTCACACTGGTGTAACTCTGACCTGCTTTTGTTATGCTAATTACCCTAAACCTACAATGTATGCATGTACACAAGTCTGATTATTATTATACTGTATGCAAAAAACTTGTAATGACGGCTCGGAATAATTGTGAATGACTGATGAACGAACTAATTACAGTACATGTAGCTAATGAACAAACTAACTAACTAAAAGGGACATGATGCCATGATTATTGAGCTGATACATGTACCTACTCATCCATCTGTCCTAACGCGACCAGCGACCACTCTTCAATATTCATGTCGTTCGCGTGTTGAAGAATTTTTATCCCCACATTTTTAGCTCACCATGGTGACCATCCGTCGTGTCTGTCATCCATCAACTTTTCCTTTAAATAACTTCTCAAGAACCACTGGGACGATTTCAAGTACAGTATATTTGGCAGGAGGCATCCTTAGAGCATAGGGATCCAACGTTGTTCAAAAGAAGCTGATGACCAATTTGACAGCAGTCATCTTGGATTTTGGCCGATTTTTAAAAAACTTATGAAACATCATCTGGAGCAACAGCTGAACCAAGTTCATTTGAGGGAACTTGATTGGTCAAAGGCTTCAGTGCATGGGCATCTTGGTTCGGGTAGTTTTCGCAAAAATGACTTCTCCAGAACCGCTTAATGAATTGGGCCGAAATTTGGGAGATATTATTAGGGCCTAGACTCCATTAAAGTTTGTCCATGGAAAGTTGATACATGTACATTTGTATGTCAAAAGAACATGTCCGCCATGAAATAATCCAAATTTAGCGTCTTTGGTTGAAAATCATAAAAGACTACTTATTACCCATTGGGCCAATTTTAATAAAACTTGGTAAATTTTTCCAGTGGTCATTTCAGTTTTAGCTCACCTGGCCTGAAAGGCCAAGTGAGCTTACGTCGTGTGTCCATCTGTCGTCCATCCGTCCATCAACTTTTCCTTTAAAACGACTTCTTCTCAAGAACCGCTGGGACGATTTCAATTATATTTGGCAGGAAGCATCCTTAGGACATAGGATCCAGGTTTGTTCAAACGAAGCCGATCGGCCAAGTTGGCCGGCGGCCAGCTTGGATTTTGGCGGATTTTTAGAAGTCTTTAAAAATCTTCTCCGAAACCCCTTAAGGGATTGAAGGAAACCTCATGAAATATGATACAGCGCAAGAGCTCAACCAAGTTTTTTCAGGGGAACTTAATTGGTCAAATGGTTCGGTGGCCATCTTGGTTGATCTAGTTTTAGCGAAAATGACTTCTCCAGAACCGCTGAAGGGATCAGGCCGAATTTTGACAGATATGATTAGGGACTAAGTGCCAGTAAAGTTTGTTCAAGAGAAGTTGATCCGTCAAAAAACATGGCCACCATGGGCCAATCAAAATATAGCATGTTTGGCGGCCATATTAGATTTTTTATTTGATGGACTTTGAGGCTGAAATTGTTTTTATATAGGTTTTTGGGTATTCTGATTTGAAATTTTAATTTTCGAAGCTGTCGGATAAATGGTTTGATGGCCATCTAGGATCATTTTCCCGCCAAAAGCTCCCCCATACTAAAGCAATGGAAAAATTAAAATGTCTTCTTTTCGAGAACTGCTGGGCCGATTTCAATTATATTTGGCAAGAAGCATCCGTAAGGCATAGAGATTCATGTTTGTTCAAATGAACCCGATCGGCCAATTTGGTCGACGGCCATCTTGGATTTCTACCGATTGTCCAAAACCGTTTGAGGGATCGATTCAGAACTCACGAAATATGATCTGGGGTACGAGCGAAGTTTGTTCAAGGGAACTTGATTGACAAAATGGTTTAGGGGCCATCTTGGATGACCTAGCTTTCGCAAAAACAACTTCTTCCCCTGAACCGCTGAAGCAATCAGGCCGAAATTTATGATATATGATTAGGGACTATGGGCCATTAGTGTTTGCGGTGGGCCAATCAAAATATAGCGTGTTTGGCGGCCATATTGGATTTTTTTATTTGATGGATTTTGAGGCCGAAATGGGTTTTATCTAGGTTTTTGGGTATTCTGATCTCAAATGTGCAATTTTTGAAACTGTCAGATAAACGGTTTGCGGGGTGGTGGGGGGCATCTTGGATCATTTTCCCGCCAAAAACTCCCATAGCAATGGGAAATTTAAAATGTCTTCTCGAGAACTACTGGGCCGATTTCAATTATATTTTTCAGGAAACATCCCTAGGACATTCCATTTTGTTCAAACGAAGCCGATCCATCTTGGATTTCAGCCGACTTTTAAATATCTTCTCCAAAACCATTTGAGGGATCAATTCAGACCTCATGAAATATGATCTGTGGTAAAAGCTGACCCAAGTTTGTTCACGGGAACATGATTGACTAAATGGTTCAGCGGCCATCTTGGATGACCTCATTTTCGCAAAAACGACTCCTTCCCAAGAACCGCTGAAGCAATCAAGCTGAAATTTGTGATATATGATTAAGGACTAAGGGCCATTAAAGTTTGTTCAAGAGAAGTTGATCCACTAAAAAACTGGCCGCTTTAAAATGTCTTTAAAAATCTTCTCCAAAACCGCTTGGGGGATCAATTCAAAACGCATGAAATACATTGTATCATCTAGGGCAAGAGCTGCACCAAGTTTGTTTCAAGGGAACTTGATTGGCCAAATGGTTTGGTGGCCATCTTGGATAACCTAATTTTTGCCAAAATGACTCCTGAACCACAGCGGATTGGGCTGAAATTTGAGATATGATTACAAAATGTAGGAACTGAGTGCCATTAAAGTTTTTTCAAGGGAAGGTGCTACGTCAGAATCATGGCAGAAGTGGACCAATCAAAATGTAGCATGTTTGCCGGCCATATTGGACTTGCAAAAATGTCCACAAACTCATTTAGAAGACTACTAAACCACCCACTAACAATTGTGACAAAAATGCATAATGCTCCAGGTGAGCGACATACATGTAGGCCCCTTGGGCCTCTTATTAAAAGAAGTGTGGATTGTACGATCCTGTGTGTGTGTGCAACTTCTTCAAACGGTTTGATAGAATTCAACAAAATTTGTTATGCGAGTTAGCCATGGATATTAGTGTGGAGTGCACAAGACATTTACATTGGTTCCACCACACAGGTGGGGGAGGGGTCAAAAGGTCAGTTTTAATGGGTGGAAATTGATTGTAATGCAACTCCTCCAATACAATCATGTATGGACTTCAAGAAAATTTGGTATGTGAGTTACCCATATGATTGTGGTATACAAGAGAACATTTACATTTGGCTCCGCTCACATGGTGTGGGTGGTCAAAAAGCCAATAATTGATTTTAACGCAACTCCTCCGAAACTGATAGATGGAATTCAAGCAATTGTAGTATGTGAGAATCCATATGACCCCAGAATGGACGAGGTCATTTACATTTGGCTTGGCCCACATGGGGAATCAAGAGGTCAAAGGGCAGAACATGGCAATTTGCGATGAAGCTTACCGACTGAGCAATCTAGTTTTAATTGTGTTACTGTAGCCTTGATATTGAACTTTTGGCACCAAATTGTCTAATTGCAGAGATGAGTTTGAACAGCTGGCTCGACCAATTCACCTTTCCTGAGTATCCATCTATCATCTGACATCAGCTAAGGGGCTTGTAGGATGATGTCATAATAATTACGTCATAAATGATTATATTTGGCCCATCTTTAACTGTTATTAGTCCGACATGTTTTACGAATTGTATGTCTCAACAGTTTAATAAACACGCTGTTGAATATTAACTAATTTGACTGGACTTGGTTCCAAAATATTAATAGCTTACCTGTATAGTTTTCTGGAAATTAATAATAATCGGGGAGGTCAGAGATCAATCTACCCCAACACGAGCGAAGGGTGGGAGGAGCTTAGTTAGAGATGGGAGGGGAATACAGTAGCTACATTTTGTAAAAATGGAAATCTCCACTAAAAGCCATAAAACAATGTTATATGATTAAATCTATCAATGGATCTGATCTGTGGTTCTCAGAGGCGTATCCGTCTTTAAACCTCCCTGATTGATATTGACAAAGGGAAATTAGGGAACATTAGGTTTGTCATTTTTGTATATATATATATATATGTATCTGTCAAATTTGAATTTACTCCATCAGATAATTAACTACATTGCAGTACATGTTAATAGCCGAATGTGACATATATCATTGTTGACATATAAGCTTAAAACAGGGCGTGATCGTTATTAGTTATTAACTCAGTGTGTGTATACATGTAGGTATTATAACATGTTACGCATGTATTTACCTTAGAAATTAGCACAGTATTCTACAGGTACATATCAGTTACATTCATAATGTTTGTTCAAGTGCAAAGCATGAATAATGAGCTACACCTACGGGTATGCTAATGTTTTAACACTCATACCAACCAAAAATGTCTTCTGGAGTGGTCTTGAGAAATGTCCATTTGCAGACTAAGAAGATTTTTTAAAATTTACAACTGGAATGACTGGCTCGATAACAGAGCCAGTCATTCCAGTGGTACATTAAAAAAATGTGTCTTCTCTTGGTCATGCAAATGGTCATTTTCTATGAAAGAATTGAAATTTTCTTGAACAAATTCGAGGGTTAACCCTTACCACTCTGTAGTTAATATTCTATTTTTTACCATGTCAACAGCAAAGAAACTGGTGTACATTTTTCAACAATATTGGTGGACGATGTTGCTGTCTTCAACAGCACCATCTTCCACCAAATTTGTTGAAAACTGTACACCAGTTCATCTTTTAATTTAATTTGAAAATTTAAAAATCTGACATCAGTGTGGTAAGGGTTAAAGGGCTAAGGAGTGTCTTATATACATAATTTGTACAACTAGGATCTAGTATTTTTGTAAATTTACCACTAGAATGACTGGCTCGGTTACTGAGCCAGTCATGCTAGCGGTAAATATTCAAAAATACTCTTCTCTAGGCCTTTCAAATAGCCATGTCTGGTGACCTCTGAAGCCCACTGCAAAGTTGTTTTTTGGTCAGTTTGACCATTAAAGGGTTAAGTTGACACAAGAGGGGTTAAACATGTAATCTGAGCGCAAAGCCAAACACATGTATGTGACTTGTAAATTTAATTTCATGCTCAAAACAGATGAATTCCATGATATCTGATTTTAAAAGCAACCATACCAGAAAGCTGTTGAACATTTAGATATTAATTTCACTCGAAGTTGTTCCTGCCTTCTAGGCTTTTAGTAAAATTAATTTCAAAATATTGAACTGGGTTGTTTTAAAATTTATAATATCGTAAGGGATTTACTTTTTCTGGGGTTTGTCGGTGAAGGAAGTAATGTTTTCAATACCACAGAGCAGAATAAGGTAGCGAATTCTTTAAAAGTTCGAAATTAAATCTTGTTTGCAGTACATGTGTACCGATGATTTATGTGCTGATAATGCTGCCTGAATTGAAGTCTAAGCTTTGTAATTGGACAAATATTGATGGAGCGATGCACAAGTCGTATCCTGCTTTCTTGTCTGCTTTCTTCAGTTTTCCAACCTTCGAGTTGTCACATGCCCTCAGTTTTACAAACATCAGTGACCATATCGTAATCATAAACCTACCGGTGTACCTATACCAATGAGAAATGGCACCCGTCACTACAAAATGTCACATTGTGACTATGTATGGACCCAGTGTTTCTCGTGGCATCTAATTTTGGCTGTCCCTGGGACACGGTACACCTAGAAATCGAGGGGTCCCAACCTGAAATCTGAGTGTTCCAAACAGAAATTAGGGATTTCCATGAAGGTTTTCTCATCCATGCTAAATTTAGAGATTACCATGGGTGCACAGCTATGAATTAGTGGGCCCCATGCTAGATTTTGTGAGATGGGGAGACGATTGGCTGTGGTGTTAGCGTGATCAACTGGTAATCAGCTGTGTGGGGTTCAAATCCCACTCGACTGTTAGGCCGGATCAGGTGGCGGATGAGCAATCGCTGGACACATAGGCAATCCCCTTCACTTTTTTGTCAACCAGGAGTATAAATGGGTACAAGTGTAAAACGGCACGTTGCCAATAATAGACTGAAATATAAACCAGCCTAGATGTGGCGTGAATGGAACCTGGAAACAGGGGACTCGATAGACACAAATCAAACCAATAACTTCCCTCGATTTTGTGGTTACATGTATGTTTGTACAAAATCCTATAAAACAAATTAATAGGGGTCTAACGGGACTCAGAGTGACTAACACAAATTTTGGGGGTCCCCAGTTACATTGTGGGTTTCTATGCCCTCACTGAGAAACCCTGTATGGACCACCCGCTCAGAAATCATGCATCGACCCTTTTTCTACTCAATCCACTCTAGGATGATTTTTGTCTCCCCTGCGAAGCAGAAAAAGCGAGACATTGAGGGCAGAAGTTCAAGGGTCAAAGTAACTGTGACAAACAGGAGACATTTAATTCCACAGAATTCTTGTTTTATTTGTGTACTGCAGATGATCTAACTGTCTCACTGCTGCCAGCCACCGACAATAATTTCAATGAGCAAAAACGGCTGACTTACTGAATATTTTGAAAACAATTTGACTGAAAGTTGTTGGTGGCTTAGCCACCAACACCTTTCAGTCAAATTGTTATCAAAATATTTAGCATGTCCAAAGATATAACCCTTGGAATGTGTCGTCTGTACAAACTAGGCATTCAGACGGTTAAGCTGCATTCATGTGTGGTGGTGTATCATGGTTTATATGTAATTAATACTGACTTTAAGCATCCATGCAGCTGTCAGACTACCTAGACAGTACACATTGCTGGTAATAAACTAATATAAGCGCTTACAGACAGCAAAGTAATCTTCAAATAGATTGACAATTGATATTAGATATACTATGCGAAGAGAAAACAAACTCATTACTTAGAGACTTATGATCCTATGGCAGTGCAAGATGGTACACATAATTCTGATCCTAAAACAGTGATTATCTGACTACAGATAGATTGAATGCATCTCAACTATAAGAGGTCCTTGAAATGAAAAATCCAAAGCCAATAATGAGTACTCAAAGCTTAGACTAAGTGCTAACCCCACCCAGGCTTCCTATAAGTGATTAAAACTCAGCAGATGGCCACAGTTGACATGAACTGTGAATCAAACCAAGATCTTAAGCCATTGAAGCTATCTAATGTGTAAAATCTCTGTAGATAGATACCACTTGGGACAGATACTGACACACACACGCATGCACACACTCACACACACACACACTCGCACACACACACACACACACACACACATGTTTAACCTGTCTGTCAACTTAACCCTCTAATGGTCAAACTGACCAAAAAACAACTTTGCAGTGGTCTTCAGAGGTCATCAGACATGGCTATTTGAAAGGCCTAGAGAACAGTATTTTTGAATATTTATGACTAGAATGACTGGCTCGGTAACCGAGCCAGTCATTCTAGTGGTAAATTTACAAAAATACGTATATCAAGTAGTATTCTGAGCACAGTTGACAAAAGAGGCGTTAAAGTTTAAAGTTCTCGTGACTCATTAAATAAAGACCCTTTGCACGAGATATTTGATGCCTGTTTATATCTGTTCAGGTTACACAGCATGCAATGCTACCCAGCATGCAATTCACTGACTCAATAAGCGTTGTAACTATTAGACACCATATTCCTTGAGTCTATATTGTCTGTACAGGCCAGTATTTCTCAAACAAAATGACAAGGCCTGCATGTGAAAATGGTAATTTGTCATTCAGCTCTGGAAGCATAAGCATGTAAGACAGTACATTCGATAGCCTTATTTCAATACTGTCTAGGACAAGCTAGTGTGTGTACATTTCTGGTCAGACAATGCATTTCAAACTGATGCATAATCTGTCAACGAAACATACACGCTGTTTGCTAATCATTCATTCTTGGTGACAAAGCGTATATAGACCTATGCTGACTTTACCTACATTATTATGTAAGATATTGTGAGCTGGTTGTTTGTGTGCGTGTAGCTAACAATTCAACAATGTTGTTGGTGCCTTAGGAATCAGCAACTTAGTCAAATAGTCAAATTCGTAGCGAGTGGAATTAAAATTATGATGAATATTTTAGAATATATTAACTGAAAGCTGTTGCAGCAACAATCGTCATTCAAATTTGTATCAAATCTGTAGCAGATAGTAATCGCATAACCTACTATTTATTTTGATAATAATTTGACTGAATGCTGTTAATGTCATTGATAGCAATAATTTTCACACAAAGTATGTATTTAAAAGCTTTCCCGTATTTTCTCGTGGAAATTAACACACTTGTGCTGGGAAGTATTGAAATACAGGCTGTCTTAGAATGTACTGCTGTGAATACGTCTTACATACTTATGCTTTCAGAACTGACTGACAAATGACTATTTTCACATGCTGACCTGCTCGTTTTGTTTGAGAACTCCTCGTCTGTACAGACAAGACTTGGTGATATGACGTCAAATAGTTATAATGATTATGGGAGTCGGGGCATTGCGTGCTCGGTAGCATTCCACACTGGGTAGCATCGCATGCTGGGTAAATTGTACAGAGATCAACTTACATCTCATATCTCGTGCAAAGGTTCTTTATTTAATGGGGCATGAGAACTTTAATAAGACTGCGTTGTCTTGGGGATTATCTCCATTTACAGGCCAAGAGATTATTTTTGATAATTTACCACTGAAATGACTGGCTCGATAACCGAGCCGGTCGTTTCAGTGATAAATTTTGAAAACTAGCCTTCTCTTGGCCTGTATAAAGTGGACAATTGACTAAGCATAAAGCTAAATTTTCTTTAGTAACAATTTTGATCATTAAAGTGTTAGCTCTTTGACACTCAAAACGGACAAAAACAGCTAGTTTTGAAAATTTACCACTGGAATGACTGGCTCGATAACCGAGCCAGTCATTCCAGTGGTAAATTTTCAAAACTAGTCTTCCCTTGGTCTACAAATGGACATTCTTTATGAGAAAAATTAAATTTTTTAAAACAAATTTTATGGTTACGTTTTTCTGGTCTATATTTCTTTTCTCAGGCTCCAGATGAGGAGACATTGGTGCAGCTATCTCAGACTCTTAAAGATGCGAACATCGATCATAAACTCTGGATTGAACAGCCGGAAAATACCCCAACATGCATTGCTGTAAAACCCTATGCAAAGGAAGATGTGCAGCAGTATTTTAAGAAATTGAAACTTTTCAAATAATACAGAAAAAGTTTGTCTTAATTGATCACGTTTTTGGATGTTATAGACATGTGGCGATTTCACAATAGAGGAACCCCCCTCCATGCCCATCTCTAGCTAAGCGCCACGCATGCCTTGCCCCTATTGGGATCGATCAATCCCTGCTGTTTCTGAAACTCAATTTCCAGAAAACTATACAGGCAAGCTGTTGAATATTTTGAAACTAATTCGACTGGGTGCTGTTGCTGCCTATGGCTATGGTCAGTAAATAATCCAGACATACAATTTCTACAACCCGGCGGATTATTAAGCATTTATAAGGGACTTAAAATCGTATCATTCATGACATAATTGCATGATTATGGCGTCGGCCGACATGTGATGTAATTGATTATGACGTCATATGATTGACTGAGAAACTGGATTCCTCAATTGAATTGTTAAAATTAGTCCGGGAAATGTGCTTCCTCAATCACTGTTAATGGAGGGATCTGATCTGCCATTCAAGTATCTGACATCATAATCAAATACATTACATGTTAACTGATGACATTATTAGAATGACATACATAGCGCCATCACAAAAATCGAAAAGTCTATCATGAATTGTACAAATTGTATGTCAATGATGGATTTACAAGTTAATAAAGATAGGCTGCAACAACACCCAGTCAAATTGGTTTCAAAATGTTCAACAGCTTACATGTAGTTAAATATAGAAAATAGTTTATCTTTATTTGTGTGTCATTGAGAATTATATAATTCATGTATGTACAGGAACTACTTTTGAAATTTTACCACTGAAATGAGTGGCTTGTTCATTCCAGTGGTAAAGTTTTAAAAATGGTCTTATCTTGGCCTGCAAATGGACATTTACTAAGTCATCATGAATTTGAAGAATGTTAGAGTTTTCATTAGACATTTTGTTTATTAGTGTTGTTCCAATTAGTCGATTTGATCGATGATTGATTTGTTTCTTTTTTGGGCAGTACCATTTTAATTTCATTTTTACAGATCTAAATAACATAGTATTACTCCATACGAGGCCATACTCTAAGACATTAACCGTCTCAACACTGAAAACACCATACCAATAGCCCGTTAAATATTTTAAAACTTATTTGACTGGAAGCTGGTGCTGCCTAAGGCAGCAACAGCTTCCAATCAAATTAGTTTAAAAATATTCAGCAGGTTATTTCTTAAAGGTTAAATATCCATGAACATGCAATAATTATTGCATTCAAAATTTCAAAATGGGTGAAAATGTTATGATCGATCATTAAATGATCATTGGTTAGTATGTAAAACCAATCATCGATCACAAAACTAGTGCCAATTCCCAACACTATTGTTTGTCAAGGTGTATACTATGTTAAGATCCTGCCACTGCCACACATGTGTGATACAGGCGGAAACGAAAGGTCTTGACACGCAAGATGCAGCCCATCTCCGTGTGTGTCACATACAGGTTTTCATTCGATAACTACTTTTGCTTGGAGTATCATGACAAAACTTCATGGGAAGGTTGGCTATGGTAGTAGTGAAGTTCACATTATTTTGTGGGTCAATCAGTCTATCCCTCCGTCCATTCATCCATCTTTCTGGGTTTGTGTCCGTCCCTCCATGCAAATTTTGGGTTTTTGTTCGATAGCCCTTTGCTAGGGGTATTGTCATGAAACATCATGGGAAGATTGACCATGTAGTAGGAAACTGCACATTATTTTGTGGGTCAGTCAGTCCATCCGTCCATCTCAGATTTTTTGTGCGTCCTTGCAAATTTAGGGGTTTCCTTTGATAACTACCTTTGCTTTGAGTATCGTGACGAAACTTCCTGGGACAGTTAGCTATGTAGTAGGGAACTGCACATTATTGTGTGGGTTTGTGGGTCAGTCCATCCATCCATCTTTCTGATTTTGTGTCCGTCCGTGCAAATTTTAGGTTTTCGTTTGATAACTACTTTTGTAGGGATCGAGTATCATGACAAAACTTCATGGAAAGGTTGACTATTGTAAAATCTAGTTGAGAACTGCACATAATTTTGTGTGTATTGTATTTTGTGTTGTACATGTATGTCTTTACTAAATTGTTTTGTATTTTCTTTTATATCTTTAGTATTTAATAAACATTCTGTTAAACATTTTGAAACTAATTTGACTGGATGCTTTTGTTGCCTATGCAGCGCCCAGTCAAATTAGTTTCAAAATATTCAACAGAATGTTTATTAAATAGTAAAGACATACAATTCATACAACAATGCTTAGTCCGTCATTAATTAATCGCTCGTGATGAACTTAGCTATGCCATTCATGATGTAATTGATTATGACATCATCCTACACGTCACGTAAGTGATTATGACATCATATGATTGATGGATAAACCGAAATCCTCGATTCCCCTAATGTTATAAATGACATTAAAGGGATGCTAATCTCATCTCAGATGTTGTATTGTACCAATAGATTATGGTTTATAGATTTCATATCTTTCATATGCTGTCACATTCCCTTACCCGTATCACAATTATCTACTTTGTAATGTTGCGTAAATGTTGAACAGTGATCGCAACCATTTTGTCTCCTCAAGTGATAGTTTGTGATGCCATGCAAGTGCCAATGCATTACGTTCTTTATTATGTAATACATCTCCCGTTGAATATTTTGAAACTAATTTGACTGGCAGTTGTTTCCGCGTACAACTTCCATTCAAATTAGCTTGACCCTTTAATGACTAAATTTATTCAAAAAATTAAAATATTTACTTATTGAATGTCAATTTACAGGCCAAGAGAAGACTACTTTTGAAAATTTACTACTCGAATGACTGGCTCGGTTAACCGAGCCAGTCATTCGAGTGGTAAATTTTCAAAAATGGACATTCCTCAGAGACCACTACAGAGGCCGGTGTTGGCCGGCTTCGTCGTGAAAGGGTTAAAAATATTCAACACTCAGCTGCTTACCTGTATGATTGCTTTTATGCCACATTGCCATACTATAGCTGGCACCTCTATGACTGAGCGTATATACCGAGGCGGGAATGCTATTTTTTTCTGATTGGTTGAAAAGTAAAATTACATGCATGGTGTATGAGTGGCATTTTAGATCATCTGAATAGTTATCGAGATTTGTTATCTTTTAAAGCATCATTTCGTTTCCTTTTTTACTGCCATCTTCAAGCCCTGGCTCAACATCACTGGATTTCGGATCACAGTTGATTTCAAAAGGTTTCTATCATATACATACTCCAGTGGATGTTTCAACCAGATCCAACAACTGGTAACGGAATGGAAGAATCTATTTCACCCATTTTCCCCCGCCCATTTCTAGCTAAGCTCCGCCCACTTTGGATGAATATTTAAATCAGTTTGAAACTTGAATTCCCAGAATCTAAACTTAATGGTAACTATACATGTACTCGGTTGAATATTTAGAAATTAATTTGACTGCAGCAGTGCCTGGTCAAATTAGTTTCAAAATTTTCAACAGAAGCTGAATGTTTATTAAGTTGTAAATTCAGCAAAGAAATGGAATTTGAAGTACACTTTTTAATTTTTCGTAACAGCGCCGTATATCTTTTTGATTGTGACATCAGCTAACATGTGACGTATTCAAGGTTCCCAGCCACTCTGCCAATCAGGGAAAACCTTGAAAATGAGGGGAAATCTCGGGGAAGTTGATAGTGTCCAAGAAGAGGATTTCACATTTTGTCAGTTTGCCATAGGTACGTCTCAGGTTGTGTCCCTTCACTAAAAATGTAAATGTAAATTAACATTGTTGTATGCACATACAGGCTACCACTTTGTTGTGTAATAGATTATCAGCATCGTAGTTGTTTTTCTGCAACCACCTATTCACTTCCCAGCAACCTCGTTACTGTGAAAACATCTCATGAAATTGTGAAATTTCTCAGGGAAATATCTGGGAATCTTGTTTTTACAAAGTGCTGGGAATCCTGGTATTTGCTTATAAGGTATAATACTTGATTAACAGATCAGATCCCTCGGTTGGTATTGGGAAGCAGGTTTTCAGAATGACTGGCAATGGACCTTTCCTGTTTTATCTATGTCCCGCTCATCTCTGTCTAAGCTCCACCCACACCTCGCTCGTGTTCGGATCGATTGATCGATCTCTGAACTCCCTGACTATCAATTTCCAGAAAACTATACACTCAGGTAAGCGTCCCGCCCAGTCAAATTAGTTTCAAAATATTAAACAGCATGTTTATTATATGATAAAGACATACATTTCGTACAACAATGTTTAGTCCATCAGCAACTAGAGCTGTTCGGTAGATATTTTGTTGGGTACCAATATCGGTATGTTTGGTCCCAATTACCTCGTTATCGGTACGGATTCCTATGAGCTAGAATCAGCAGACTTGGCACATACATTCATATTATGAGTGGCTAGGAAATATTAGAGTAAGAGGTCATAGAGGTCACAGGGTTAGTTAGTACATATTGAAATACACGTTGTCATCGATAACTCTGCAATGCAAGAAGGTAGAATCACCAAATCTGTAACAAATTCATATTGTTGTTGGCTAGAACCAAAATTTAGTTTCGGGTCAAAGGTTCAAATGCTGGTCACTGTGTGACTTAGTGCATTGTCAAAACTGAGTGCATGAGTCCGCATCTCCCTCGAGTGCATTCTAGTTGATATATGTTATTATCCGTACACAAATTTGCAAGACTGCAGGAAGCCATATTACAGATTTCAAATCATTGGTTTCGAGATTTTTTTGGCTGAAATCAGTGACAAACCGTAGTGGAGTTGGAGCTAAGAATCGGAAAACACTCTGGCACCACCAGCGTACATGAAGAGACGACACCATCACATGACAATACCCAGCCAATAGAGGAATAACATTTCTAGCTATGCCCCACCCATTTCTATTTACACTCCACCCACTTTTTTCCAAGTGGAAATCGATTTATATACTTTAAATCCTGATTATGTAGAATCCCAATTTCAATGTAACTCGATACAATTAAGCTCTTGAATATTTTGAAACTAATTTGACTGGGGGCTGTTACCGCCTATGACATCAACACCTCCCAGTCAAATTAGTTTCAAAATATTCAACAGAATGTTTATTAACGTGTACATTTATCAAATACATACAATCCATATACTTGACAAACCCTCTGTAACGTAATTGATTATGACATCATATTATTTGAGCGTCAGATCAGACCCGTCTATTATTTGAGTGGGCCTAAAAAATAAATGATAAAACTCAATTCCATTAAATATATAGAGAATTCTTTATTCAATCCATATTCTATCATGATTTAATACATGGACATGAATGCCATTGCCGACGAAATATATTATATAATTATATCCACATAAGCACTGCCTCAAAGAAAATAAATATTCTGATTTTCTGTAAAATAATCATATAGAATAATAAATAACCCACAAATAGCATAACTTTTTAACTCTCGAATTTGGCCAAGAAAATTTGAATTTTCTCAGAAAATGTCCATTTGCAGAACAAGAAACCAATTTTTGAAACTTTATCACTGGAATGACTGGCTCGGCTATCGAGCCAGTCATTCTAGTGGTAAATTTTCAAAAATAGTCTTCTCTTGGTCTGCAAACGGACATTTCTCAAGACCGCTGTAGAAGCCATTCTTGGCCGACATGAGTGTGTTAAAGGTTTAAGATTTCTCAAGAAAATTGCTTAGTGAATGTCCATTTGCAGATCAAGAGACTATTTTTGAAAATTTATCACTGGAATGACTGGCTCGATCATCGAGCCAGTCATTCCAGTGTTAAATTTTCAAAATTTTCCTTCTCTTTGCCTTCAAATGGACATTTGTACAGACTATTGCAGAGGCCAGTTTTGGCTGGCTTGAGCTTTACCACACGCACACACTCAAGTAAGTAATACACACTAGCGGGTAGTAGTGTCTTCAGAGAATATTATTTTGTCAAAAATGATGAAATTCAATTTATAGCCAAACATAAATCAATCAATCAGCTTTTTGACGGTTTAAAGTGATTCTAAAATGTAGCTTGAATTTTTAGCTCACCTGGCCAGAATGGCCAAGTGAGCTTATGCCATGGCGACCGTCCGTCGTGTCCTGCATCCGTCTGTCCGTCAACTTTTTTCTTTAAGCGACTTCTCAAGAACCACTGGGCCGATTTCAATCATATTTGGCAGGAAGTATCCTTAGGGCATAGGGATCCAAGTTTGTTCAAACAAAACCGATCGGCCAATTTGGCCGGTGGCCATCTTGGATTTTGGCCGAATTTAGGAAATGACTAAAAAAATTCTTCTCCAAAACCGCTTGGTGGATCGATTCAACTCATGAAATATCATATAGGGCAAGAGCTGAATCAGGTTTGTTCGAAGGAACTTGATTGGCCAAATGGTTCGGCAGCCATCTTGGATGACATAGTTTTCGTGAAAACGAGTTATTCTGCAGACCCGCTGAACGGATCGGGCTGAAATTTTGGGGATATGATTATGGACTAAGGGCCATTAAAGTTTGTTCATGGGAAGTTGATCGGTAAAAAACATGGCTGCCGTGGACCAATCAAATTTTAGCGTGTTTGGCTGCCATATTCAATTTTTTTTTATTTGATGGATTTTGAAGCCCAAATTGGTTTTCTTAACTCCGCTTACTTGTCAGTCAGCTGTCGTATAGCGATGACCCCATCCGTCTTCTGTATGTCCGTCCATCCATCTGTCTGTCTGTCTCACCAACAATGGTGGCTCATTTTTTTATTTCTTGACGGATTGACACCAAACTTGGTCGCAATGTTAATGTCGGCATCTAATATCTGTGTTGTGAAAATGAAACTGATAGGACGTCAAATGCCAGAGTTACCACTCCTTAAATATTTGCAGTCTCACTTTCATAGGGAAAAATAGGTTTGTTTCCACCGTCCATTGATTTATCACTATGTCAGATTTTATTGCCAAACTAGATATTAAATTCCAATTAACGGATTAACCTTTCCAATACTGCCGAAATATTTAAGATATGTATTATGTGCTCTGACATCTATGCTCTTAAAAATATTTTGAAATGTATTTGATTGAAAGTTGTTGCTGCCTAAGGCAGCAATTATTTCAGTCAAATTATTTTTTAAATCAACTCCAGCTCACCCTACCCTCTGCTGCTAACTTGGTGATTCAGCCAGATGCGCATGTGTTAAATGGATTGTGTGGTGGTGGGGAAAAAAAAAAAAACCTGCTATAAAGACCACCTACCTGCCTTTAGAGACCATTTTCTTCTATTGTATTTAAACCTCTAATAACTGTCTGACTGAGTTTTTGCAGACGACATATTCCAAAGGTTATATCGCTGAACCTGATAAATATATTGAAAAACAATTGGACTGAAATTGTTGGTGGCTAAGCCGCCAACAACTTTCAGTCAAATTGTTTTCAAAATATTCAACAAGTGAAGAGCTTTTGAAAATTGAAATTATTGACTGCACTGGCTTGCAGCAGTGAGACAGTTAAGAAACCAGCCGTAGTTAGCACTGATATCATCTATTTCTACTTAAACATTGTTCAAAATCACTAATGCAAAAAAACAGTCCAAAGATTGTTGTCAATCTCTCGAAAACTAAACGATTTGACTGAGTCATTGGAAGTGACACCGATGGATGTAAAACTTAAGTAAGATTAGTTGAAATGCCAATGTTCCAGGTGAGCGATACAGGCCTATAGGGCCTCTTGTTGTATTTACAATATAATGGATTGTGACATGACTATTCAATACATTAAAGGCCTTCATACATTAAACTTCCGACAAATTCGTTTATTGATAACCCTACAAGTACTGTTTAATATCTTACTTGTAAAGTTACCTTGAAATTTAGATTCTGGGAATTCAGGTTTCGGTTTTAAATCGATTCGATTAGGCATAAAAGCTTAGCTAGAAATGGTCGGGGAATAGCTAGAAATGGGCGGTGCATAGCTAGAAATGGGTTGGGAATAGCTAGAAATGGGTGAGGAATAGCTAGAAATGGGCATTGCATAGCTAGAAATGGGTTGGGAATAGCTAGAAATGGTCGGGGGAATAGCTAGAAATGGGCGGTGCATAGCTAGAAATGGGTTGGGAATAGCTAGAAATGGGTGGGGAATAGCTAGAAATGGGTGAGGAATAGCTAGAAATTGGTGAGGTACAGATAGAAATGAGAGGGGCATGGTTAGAAATTGGTGGGGTGTGGCTAGAAATGGGTGGGTATAAATAGATATGCTTCGGGTAGCTGCGGGTAAAGCATGATATGTAGGTCACACTAACATACTTTTGATTAACCCTTTAATGGTCAAGTTTGGTCAAGAAAATCTAAATACTTTCTTATTGAATACATGTCCATTTACAGGCCGAGAGAATACAATTATCGAGCCATTCATTCGTAAATTTTCAAAAATTGTATTCTCACGGCCTGTAAATGGACTTTCAACACGACCATAGCAGAGGCCAGTTTTGGCTGGTCTAACCATTACAATGCAGGCATACATACACCAAGTTTGTTTGCATTATACGAAAAACTCTTGAACCGAGAAACTGGAATACGCTTTTGTGACTGAATAAATAAGGGCCATAGTAGTTAATTATTGACCTGCTACTCGCAGGTAAAATTTACCTCACTAGTTAAACAACGCTGACACCAATTTCAAATACTCTTGATACTAAAACTTATTTCAGCAAGACCGCTTCCAGTATCTGCCTTGTTTACTATGGGTTTCTGTAGAGGATCGACTTACCAGTGACTTAGCGATGTCATTGCAGGCAGGTCAACGATTTCCAGAACAGAAAGACGGTATAATAAGAATGGTTGTTTTTCAAATTTTCATCTCTCGTCTATCTCTCGTTGTATATTCATACTATTTAATTATGTTTATTGAAATAGTCACAGACCCTGAGACTCATCTTCTACTACTACCACCACCACCACCAATGTATAAAAATGCTAGTGAATATTTTGAAAATAATTTGACTGAAAGCTTAGGCTCCAGTTATAATTGCTTTCAAATTATTATTCAACAACTTAAGTATATCATGACTAAAAGTCAGATACCAGGATTTCAGTTTCAAATGTGTAAAATGCGATAATTGTTTTTGATTTGTGGGTCTCCAATATTTTTCACACACACACACACACACACAGACTCACCCATCCCTGTATATATATATATATATATGTCCTGCATTTTCACTTACATGTATTTTCATATATGGTACATTAGCAGTACACAATACTATTGGCAACTTTATACATTGAAACAAACCATTCAACAACAAAAATATATGTGTTACACGTTAATGTCAAAAAAAAGTAAATATCTGCTTATTGAAAATACAATTTTTGAAAATTTACCACTGGAATGACTGGCTCGGTTATCAAGCCAGTCATTCCAGTGGAAAATTTTCAAAAATTGTATTCTCTTGGCCTGTAAATGGACATTTGACGAGACCATAGCAGAGTCCAGCTTTGGCCGGCTAGACCATTCAAGGGATAATTATATTATTTCACTGGATATAGGAATGATATGTGTAATTACATGAAACAATAAATAATAACATTATTATATATTAATAACAACAGGTAGACAGGCTTTTGTCGCTCATCTGAAGCATCGATATTTCACAGAACAAAGACTGGATTCTTAATTTCTTAAAAATTGGAAGTCGACACACTAATGATCCTTCCATGAAAATTTGGCTAACAATGTGTAATCGCTTAAAGAATTTATGAAATTTTAGAAAATTCAAGACGTCACCCGACCACATTGATCTATCAGATTTTTCTATACAAGTTTAGAAGCATATATACATACAAAATTTGGTTTAAATTCACCTTTCCAGAGTACCCACCCATCATATGATGTCATAATCAACTACGCGATGTGTAGAATGACATCATAATGAATGACATCGATAAGTACATCACGAATGCACATTTGAAGACGGCCTATGTGTTGTTGTACAAATTGTATGTCTTTACTGTTTAATAAATAGTCTGTTGAATATTTTGAAACTAATTTGACTGGCAGCAACAGCAGCCAGTAAAATTAGTTACAAAATATTCAACAGCTTCCCTGTATAGTTTTCATGAAATTGATAGCTAGGACATCGATAAGTACATCACGAATGCATATTTGAAGACGGGCTATGTGTTGTTGTACAAATTGTATGTCTTTACTGTTTAATAAATATTCTGTTGAATATTTTGAAACTAATTTGACTATGGCAGCAACAGCAGCCAGTAAAATTAGTTACACAATATTCAACAGCTTCCCTGTATAGTTTTCATGAAATTGATAGCTAGGGCATTCAGGGATTGATCAACCCCAACACGGCAAGGTGTGGGCGGAGCTTAGCTAGTGATGGGCGGGGTATTGCTAAAAACTGAAAGGTCCATTGGCACAATAATTCAGAACTGATTTCTTAACCCCTTTCACTGACAAGTCTCTGAAAAAGTAAATTCTTTACGATATAAAATTTATTCTGTTGAATATTTTGAAATTAATTTGACTGGAAGCTGTAACTTAGCTGTTGCTGCCTAAGACAGCAATGGCTTCCTGTCAAACTAATTGCAAAATATCCAACAGTTTTCCTGCATAGTTGCCTTGAAAATGAGATATAGGGAATTCATCAGTGAAAGGGTTAAAGATCAGTTGCTGGAAAGGAATGAATAGTCCAAGATGGTCATCAGTCAAAGTAACTACTTAGATTTCTGTATACAACTTTGTCGATAATCCTTCCTGTCGGGCCAGTCACAGATAAACAAAATTATCACACATTCCATAAGAACAAGAGGCCCAAGGGCCTGTGGCGCTCCCCAGACAATTAGCATTTAAACCATTTGCATTAAATAGACATAATGGATAATTTTCGGAAAATCCAAGATGGCCACCGAAAGAGTTGACCAATCAAAATTCTGTATATACGTTCTGAAGCCTACCTATCTAGGATCTTTCCAGCTGAGTTTGATTGAAATCTGTCAAGCAGTTAATGGGTAGGCTTTTAACTGAATAACCAAAACCTTTGGAAAATCCAAGATGGCCACCCAAAAATTGATCAATCAAAATTCTGCATACAAGTTCTGAAGCCTGCTACCATAGGGTTCTTCCAAGTCTGGTTGAAATCACTAAAGCAATTAATGAAGAGTAGCGTTTTAAATGATATCTGGTAAATTTTCATAAAATTCCAGATTTTGACAAATAATTTACCAATCAAAATTCGGTATAGAAATTCTGAACTCAATACCCATAGGGTCGTTCTAGCCAAACTATCTTGAAATCTACCAAGCGGTTAATGAGGAGTATCGTTTTGGCAATTTCCAGGAATTTGTTTTACAAAATTTAAGATTTTCACCCAAACAATTAATCAATCAAAATTCTGAAGAGAATTGCTATAGCCTACGACCATAGAATCCATCTAGTCAAATTTGCTTGAAATATATCAAGAGGCTAAGGAGGAGTAGCATTTTGACCATTTCCGGTAGATTTTTAATAAAAAAATCTCAGATTTTCACCCAAAAAATTGAACAATCAAAATTCTGCATAGAGGTTCTAGAACCTACCACCATAGAATCGGTCTCTCCAAATCTGGTTGAAATATGTCAAGCAGCTAAGGAGTAGTATTTACCATTTCCGGTAGATTTTTAATAAAATCTAGGAGTTTCACCCAAAATATTTACGCAACAAAATTCTGAATGGAAGTTTTAGAGCCTATGACCATAGGATTCATTCAGCCCAATTTGGTTGAAATTGGTCAAAATGGTAAGAAGCAATTTGACAATTTCCGGTAAATTTTTCACCCAAAATATTTACGAATCAAAATTCTGAATGGAAGTTCTATAACCTATGACCATAGGATCCTTTCAGCCAAATGTGATTGAAATCGGTCAAACGGTTATGGAGCAGAAGCAATTTAACAACTTCCGGTAAATCTTTAATAAAATCTAAGATTTTGAACCAAAAAATTTATGAATCACAATTCCAAATGGAAGTTCCGGATCCGAGCACAATAGCATTCTTTGGCCAAAATTTAGTTAAGATTCAGCTATTGGTTAAGGAGTAGCGTTTAAAGCAAAAGTTGACGGCTGATGGACGGTCGCCACGGCATAAGCTCACTTGGCCTTTCAGGCCAGGTGAGCTAAAAACTAAGGATTTATAGAAAGAATTTTTGAAAATCCAACATGGTTTCCAAAAGGCTTGCTCAATCAGAGTTCTCTAAAGAATACTAGTTACAATACAGCTTGGAAATGTTTCCAAAACATGAACATGTTAGTACAATTTTGAAGACGAGGTAAGAAATGTTCTGTTGAATATTTGGAACATAATTGGATTGATATAAAAATTGTTTTTGTTTTGGTGACAGGGTACATGAACATTAATTTTTAGCAGTACTGTAGATACTAGGTTCTTTAGCATCAAAGCAGTGCGTAATGAGTCTATTTTAAAGAAATTAGAACAACTAGAATGGCCACCACAATAATTGACCAATCAAAGGTCTGTATAAAGCAGAAATAGAAATTAAAATTTTTTAATGGTGATCCATACCAGAAAATTTAAGTCCCTGGAATTTTGTACTGTCAATCTGTCAACTGTAGTACTGCATGGAAAGAAAATAAAATCAATCAAATGTTCTGAATGCATCATTTACACCATATTATTAGGATAATCAATCGTTTTAACGGTCAGGAATTCAAAATGTTTGCTTAGTTAATGTCCATTAGCAGGACAGGAGAAGACTGTTATTGAAAATTGACCATTGAATGACTGGCTCGTTTATCGAGCCAGTCATTCCAGTGGTACATTTTCAAAAATAGTCTTCTCTTGGCCTGCAAATGAAGCAGTAAATTTTGAAATGTGTTAAAACTAATGGAACACTGAAACACAGCGATCCAGTCGGATCAGTTACTGTGTTAAAGCAGTGATCCGTTAATAATCTGTATGCAAAAAAGCCCTATGGATCGCTGGATCAGTGGTTAATTTCTAGTCCTGATAAATTTTCTGAAGTATGCCATTCGAGCGTCCTTTCCAGTCAAATTCTATTAAAATTGGCACAGAAGTGATGGAGGAGTAGTCATCAAAAGTATTTACTTACAATTTTGGCAAATCCAAGAACAAATTGATGAATCAGAAATGAACCACACCAGAGCCCTTCCAGCCATGGATCACTAAAAGCAGTCCTGAGCAGTTAATTTTAAATCCAGGGGTTTGTTCCCGTCACCACGGGCAACCACAAATCCTCAATGACCAAGTTCATGAGAAGTCACCGAGTAGAACTTGAGTTATAAGCAACAAGGAACTATGAACTGCGGTTTAGTTTACAAGACATGCCAGAAGTTCCCGAATATTGCCAGATGTTCCAAAAACCATGCAGGAGTTCCAAAACCCATGCCAGGAGTTCCCTAACCATGCCAGAGGTTCCTGGACATTGCCAGAAATTCCCTGTCAATACATAACCTATGGGGATAAATAAACTACATAAAATAACCGATCAAATCAAATTTCTGTATACAATGTCTGAATCTTACTGGTTAGTCTTGAGAAATGTCCATTTTCAGTCCAAGAGAAGAAAAATTGTGAAAATTTACCACGAATGACTGGCTCGATAACCGAGCCAGTCATTCCAGTGGTCAATTTTCAAAAATAGTCTTATCTTAGTCTACAAATGGACATTCTCTGAGAAAATTTAAATTTTTCTTGAACAAATTCGAGAATTAAAACGTTAATTAGCCATTCAACCCTTGAAATGCCAGTACCTCAATTTCAAGACAAATATTCAGGAAATCGGTTGAATATTTTGAAACTAATTTTAATGGAAGCTATTGCTGCCATATATAATTTCAAGATATTCAATAGGATATTACTTTCATTTGTAATTTGTTTTGTCTGCTTTAAAGAAATAGTTTTAACAGTTCCCAGTCACCATGGCATAAGTACATTAGTCCACATGAGCAAATAATACCAATTTAAATTTTATACACTAAATAAATAACGATATCATAATAGCACTTTCAATAAATCTCTCTATAAATTATAATTAAGCCTTTCATATGTACATTCTAGTAGACATCTTTAACCTCATATCAGCCAAAAATGGCTTCTGCTGTGGTCTTGAGAAATGTCCATTTGAAGGTCGACTATTTTTGAAAATTTACCATTAGAATGACTGGCTCGGTTATTCCAGTTATAAATTTTCAAAAACAGTCTTCTCTTGGTCTGCAAATGGACTTTTCTATGTGAAAATTTAAATTTTCTTGAACAAATTTGAGTGTTAAAGGGTTTCATAAATTAATTATCAGATTTTCGTGAAACACAGCAGCATCACAAGGTCATCCCGTAACACACACATACAGTCAAGATGCATCCACGCTGGGTCACCATAGATGGAAGTAGACTTGTGTGATTAAATCGAAAATCGTGTTTACAGGTTAAATCGTAAATTCATATGATTAAAAATTTTGAAATCGAATTATCGTGAATAATTTTCACTGCAACAGAATATTTAAAAACCTGCTTTTTAACTACTCTTTAAAGGTGCACATTCACACCAGAATGCTTTGTGACAATTTTATTTTCAATCATTCTGCTGTGAATATGCGCCTTTAATCCTCACGAAAATTGACATTTTGCTCAGCGAATAACAATCGATCGTGATCACTCAAAGTAATAATCATACATGCATGGATGGAAGAGCGCTGAAAATACAGTACACCGCAAAAATAACTTACGAAAAAACCAATTTTTCAACGCGTAGTAAAACAAAATGCTATATAGAACGCTTTGTTCAGACATTTTCTGACGCGCCTAAACTCTTGTTTTGATGTGTTTAATTTGTCTTGACCCATTTATTTTTTTCTGACGAACCTACTGAAATCTTTAAATGCGCTAGTAATTTTACATTTAGGAGGTGCTATATATTTGGCGCGTTTTAAAATGTTACGCGCTGGAAATACGACGACATGAACTATTTATCTTGCGTGTGGTCGTCCTGGCATTTACTACTAATGAAGAGATCTCCGCACACGCGTAATTCCTTCTTTTTATAACCCAAACGTAATGCATATGCGGTGAGAGCAGCTTGGCTAGTATGAAAATGTGGTTTAAACGTTAATACACTATATCGGGAATGTTTGGGAATTCCCCGATAAAGTGTGATCTCAACCTATACGATTGCTTTCGCAGTTTCTTTTTTTATAAACAACCAAAGCACCGGGATGTACCGAATAGCGAGATAGCTAAAGAATTACGAAAATACAATTTAAAATGCTAATACCATATATTCAGACAGGAAATTCCCGGAAAATCAGTAAACAACAAATAAATATGTAAGTTAATAGCGCGCTCATAAGCCTCACATGCCGTTTTATTCCGGGAAGTGCTACAGATATTAGAAGTGAATGTATGGAACTGCATATGACTGAAATTTAGTGATAATTTAATATTTAGTAATAGGTTTTGGATTATTTCTTACATGCCGAGTAGACATAAATAGGCCGTCACGTTAACATAATTAATACGCGAACGCGATGACAGTAACAGACTGAATTATAAACTCGTCAAGAAAATTTATGCTAGCCACTGAACATTTAAACGTGCCTAAATAGTTTGAACTCGTTTAAATCTTCTTCAAAACGGGTCTCAATGTCTTTTTTCGACGCATCGATGCGCTAAATGAAATTCTTGGTGCGCTAATTCTTTTTTTCCTAACGCATCAAAATCTTATAATTGATGCAGCGCGGAAACTGTCCCGGTTTTTTTGCATCTTTTTGGCTCTATGGTCCTGTTTTTTTCGCGTTTACTAGTAAGGTTATTTTTGTGGCGTACTGTACCGCCCGGAGCACAGTTTATTTGATGTACATTGGACTGCGAAACGTAGGACTTAGCTTTGATACACGACACACCTTTAGATCAAAATGCACCCATAGACATTATAGAGCAAGTTTGGTTACCGTATGCGAAGAATTTGAAATTACAGCTGACCTACTTTTGATAGTTGACACATATAAACTTGTATGCTATGATACAAACGTACCAAGGTTAGTGAGTATATGTAAAATGTGAAACCTTGAAATTATGGTACAGACCAAAAAATCATGGATGGGCCATGCACACGCAAACAAAATGATTACTATGTATAGTAATCATTGCCACAGCAAGAATTCTGCAGAATTAAATGTCTCGCCTGTCTCCGCTTTGTCAATGATCTTGACCTTTGACCTAGTGACCTCCATGCTGCGTAATCACCTAACATTATAGCTACGTGTACATGTAGGCATGTATCAGCATTTAGTTGCAATAGGATCCACTGTTCCCGAGATACAAGCTGAGAATTTTGCTAAACATTGTTGAGGGTGTTGTCTCCGCCCTCGGAAAAGTGATACATATGTCTTGCTTTCTGCTTCGCAGGCGAGACAATAATGGCTATATTGTAAATATTTGTTATCGAGTTGGGATATATCATAAGCCTCCCATATTTATAGTGCTCATAGCAGAATTAGTTTCAAAATATTTATCAGATTTCGTTGATTGCCTTGATATGGAGATAGTGGGGTATCTGTGATGTAGGCTTGTGTGATTATTGCTTTGAGGGATCACTCGATTATTTGAGAATGATCGTGATTACTCAATTAACCAGCCTGGGTACAAATTATCCAGATATACATGTAACACAAATGTAGAAAGCTGCAATGGTGTATAGCAATGTTCATTTGTAGGCCAACAGATGAGAAGACAATCTTTGAAAATGTATCACTGGAATGCCTGGCTCGACACTCATTCGACAGTCATTCCATTTCGAAATATTTTAATCAATAGAAATTATTCAAGATTATTAAATTATTTAATTTTCAATCATATAAATTCATGGTTAAAAAAATAATCATGATTTTCAATTTAATCAAGTAATCGCACAAGCCTATCATGATGGAAGACTTTATTGAGCTAAGCTCTATTATCCAGTTCAAACTATTACTTCAAAGTTCAAATACCTGTAAGATATCAAAATACGTTGAAATTCACAGGTAACTTCGTTTCATCTATGATTGACTTAACCATGAGATTCGGTAAATTTACAAAAAATACTCAATCACTTGTATATAATTTTAATCCTTTATTGGTCAGATCTAGTCAAGAAAATCAAGGTATTTAATCACTGAATGTCCATTTGTCGATCAAGACTTTTTGAAAATTTACCACTGGAATGACTGGCTCAGTTATACCTTAGCCAGTCACTCCAGTGCTAAATTTTGAAAGTGTTATCTTGGCCTGCAAATGGGCATGATTTCTCAAGACGACTGCAAACACCATTTTGACTGGCTTGACCAATAAATCGTTAAAATCAATTTTGAAAGGGAAACAATGATTCTCAGTCAACCTCTTTTCAAAATAATCAAGAAATTAAATCAAGTTACTGGAGTAATAACAACGAGTAGCACAGTGTACAGCTCACAAATAATTTTAAATGCTTCCAAAACAATATAAAACATACTGTTGACTACTTTGACTTAATTTGATTGGAAGCTATTGCTGCCTAAAGGATGGTGCCCATTAGCGTGTTTGTGTACACGTTAGCGTCTGGTGTTTGTGTACACGTTAGCATCAGTATTTGTGGACACGTTAGCGTCTGGTGTTTGTGTACACATTAGCGTCTGGTGTTTGTGTACACATTAGCGTCTGGTGTTTGTGTATGCGTTAGATCTGACATTTGTGTACAGGCTAGTGTCTGCTGTTTGTGTACACATTATCGTCTGGTGTTTGTGTACACGTTAGCATCTGGTGTTTGTGTACACATTAGTGTCTGGTGTTGGTGTACATGTTAGTGTCTGGTGTTTGTGTACACGTTAGCATCTGGTGTTTGTGTACACGTTAGTCTGGCGTTTGTGCTCACGTTAGCATCTGGCGTTTGTGTACGTGTTAGTGTCTGACGTTTGTGTACACATTAGCGTCTGGTGTTTGTGTACATGTTAGTGTCTGGTGTTTGTGTACACGTTAGCGTCTGGTGTTTGTGTACACGTTAGCGTCTGGTGTTTGTGTATACATTAGCATCTGGTGTTTGTATATACATTCGCGTCTGGTGTTTGTGTACACATTAGCGTCCGGCGTTTGTGTACACGTTAGTGTCTGGCGTTTGTGTACACATTAGCGTCTGGCGTTTGTGTACACATTAGCGTTTGGCATTTGTGTATACGTTAGCGTCTGGCATTTGTGTACACGTTAGCATCTGGCATTTGCGTACATGTTAGCGTCTGGCGTTTGTGTACACGTTAGCGTCTGGCATTTGTGTACACGTTAGCGTCTGGCGTTTGTGTACACGTAAGCGTCTGGTGTTTGTGTATACGTTAGCGCCTGGTGTTTGTGTACACGTTAGCGTCTGGCATTTGCGTACACGTTAGCGTCTGGCGTTTGTGTACACGTTAGTGTCTGGTGTTTGTGTATACATTAGCGTCTGGTGTTTGTGTACATGTTAGTGTCTGGTGTTTGTGTATACGTTAGCGCCTGGTGTTTGTGTACACGTTAGCCTCATTTAGCCCGCATTCTGGGTTTTAATCGTTACATGAAGAGACCAAAGTCACATATGCCAACGCGCCTCTATAAACATGTATGCAAACACGTTACTGGGCATGCCTCTATTCAATTTGAGTGACTCTAAACCTGTAAACCACGCGTACGCTAACACGCTAATAGACACCACCCTTGAGGTAGCAATGGCAAATCAAAAATTTTCAACAGAACCTTTCTTACGTCGTTTTCAAAATTATCCTAACATGTTTCTGTTTTGAAAACATCCTAACTTATTTATGAGCTGTTCTAAGCATTATCTATAAAACACATGTAATTGCATTGGTGTAATATAAACTTTTGTAATATTTTATGCTACAAAATGACTTGAAAGATGATCACTATATATTTTGATACTGCACAAACATCGTGACTAGACGAGGGTCGTAATGTGAAGGGACATCTCACTGATGTTGCTCTCTGGAAATGCCATGCATGACGTGTCAAGAAAAAGGAATATAATTTACATTTTTGTTCAAGAAATTTAAATTTTCCTATAGAAAATGTCTACTTGCAAGACCAAGACGACTATTTTTGAAAATTTACCACTGGAATGACTGGGACCGTTATCGAGCCAGTCATTCTAGTGGTAAATTTTCAAAAAATAGTCTTCTCTTAGTCTGCAAATAGCCATTTCTCCACTGCAGAAGACGTTTTTGGTTGATATGAGTGTTAAGGCCACTCGAGCCAGCCAAAACTGCCTTCTACCATGGTCTTACGAAATGTCCATTTGCGGAACAAGACTATTTTTTTTAATTTACCACTGGAAAGACTGGCTCGATAATCAAGCCAGTCATTCCAGTGGTAAATTTTCAAAAATAGTCTTCTCTTGGTCTGAAAATTACATTTTGTATGAGGAAAATAAAATTTTGTTGAACAAATTTGCGAGTTAAAGGATTGAGAAGAGCAATCAGAGTATTGGAAACACTCGGCCTCTTGCTTTTGTAACATTGCAAAGATTTTCCACAAACTCTCAGATTGTCTGCATTTCTTCAGATCACGCCCAAAGCCGTGACAAACTATTGTACAATGACACCCTATTTTGTGTTAAAATTTGAACCAAATCAGATCAGTAGTTTCCAAGAATTTGATCTGATCCAGATCTGGGTCATTTTATCCCGATCACAGCCAAAGTCGGGAAATCCTCTTACACGGTAAGTTCCTTTGTTGTGTTAAAATTTGAGCCAATCGGATAATCAGTTTTATTAGGCTACAGTATAGCTAGGTACAGACAGGCAGGCAGACATACAGCAAGGCAGACATACAGCAAGACAGACAGACAGACAGACATGCGATTTCAATATCCTCATCCTGTTACGGGGAGAGGGTGATAACAGACACTATTCCCCAAATCGCCACATTTAATATATTCTACCCATCATGCATTCCACCTCCAGATAGCAAAACCACAAAAAAAACATTCAAGGGAGATAATGTATATGGCATGACAATGACATTCAGCCATGACACTTGACACTTCAGAACAATGACACTTGAAAGATCACTTTTATCACAGCGTTGATTGTAGAAATTGGCTAGACTTAACATTCCTGGATACAAAACTATTATCTCAATTTCATAGCACCCGTACATTATACATGGAGCTGAAATTTCGATCTTCAGCCAATTTCCCATAATTCCTTGCGCCTACTACAGTTTAACATTAACTGGAACCAGCCAGTGTTTCTCATTGCATCTAATTTGTGGAATTCCCAGAGACACCACATCCTAAATATCTGGGGGTCGCAAACTAAAAATCTAGGGATCCAATAGACCTTTCCGTACTATCAATCCATCGAATGATGTCATAATCAACCACATGTATGTGACATGTAGAATGACATCATAATGAATGACATAGATAAGTACGTCATGAACGTATATTTGAAGACGGACCATGCGGTATTGTACGAATTGTATGTCTTTACTATTTAATAAATATTCTGTTGAATGTTTTGAAACTAATTTGACAGCAATAGCACCCAGTCAAATTAGTTTCAAAATATTCAACAGCGTACCTGTATAGTTTTCTGGAAATGCTAAAATAAAAGGTATTCACGACTATGATTTTGTGGGTATTTTTGTGGGAAAATCTCTAAAACTATATACTGTTTAGTAATCATACAAGATTTTTAGGGGCGCCATGGAACACACTTCCGCTACTTTTGGGGGTCCCAAGTTGCATTTTAGAGGTATATACACTCAAAAGGACCCTTATGAGAATCCTTGCGGTTAACGTTAAACAGTATTAAGCGCAGGGAATTGTAACAAGTTGCCGAAGAGTCGATATTCAGAAAAAGATATATCTCGCTCTCAGTGTGAATCTGGAGCAATCGAATGGATGAACTGTCTGACAGCTGCAAGCCACCAGACAACAATTTCAATGGGCAATAGCTTTGGACCTGCTGAATATCCAAGGTTAAACCTGACAGAAAACAGTCCGTAAAAATTTAGTAGGCAAACAATTAAATTAGAACCCATTCCCTCTGTTAGCGTCTGTGAAACTTCTTCATCATTTGAAGAGTTCTTTGCATCATCGGTGCTGCCACTTTGGCCGCTGGAATAAAATGAACAAGAACAATAATCAAACATTGCTCAAATATGTGGCCACGCCACCCCCCTCCCCAACCCCTTCCCCCCCCCCCACCATCACGCAATGGATCAATCATGAAGACTGTCTAGATAGCAGTGTCATTTGGAAAATGACAACATATTGTGATAACCGAGACAGTCATTCCAATGACAAATTTACAAAAATTCTCTTCTCTGTTGTTCAATGGAAATTTTCTATGAGAAAATTTAAATTTTCTTTTTAACAAATTCGAGCGTTAAACGGTTAACGTTTATTTTTAACCGTGTCGCTAGAGGCAAGGGTTAATGTGAGAATGGAGTGCTGGTTGTTCTTGTTCCAAAGACATTTTTTAACAACTCATTCTACTACAGGCATTGCCTACAAACTTGGATGGGATCTTCCGCATGGCTTCCCGAAGACATGTGACAATTTTGGGGTAAAAAAATCAAAATGCCACAGCAAAATTGTTTTCAAAATTGTCAATTTATATATTTTTTAAAAACTCCTGTTCTACTGGAAGGATATTCTCCATACTTGGGTGGTGGCTCACGCGTGCCAACTTTAGGGGCAAAAGCTAAAGGAAAGCAGCAACAGCTTTCAGGTCTCTTGGGTCTCGAAAATGTGTGCCAATTTTTGGGTAAAAAGCTAAAATGCAACACCTTTCAGCAACATTTTTTTCAAAATAGACACTTTTGAACTCACAGCAGCCTGATTGAAAAATATATCAAGTACAATTGTATGTACCTGCCTGACTGGCATTCACTCAATTTGGACCTGTTGAAAACCAATTTCCTTAAAGGAGGAATTATAGCTCAATCATATGAGGTCAAAATCAAATACGTTACATATACAGGTTGACGTCACAATGCAGTGTCACAACACAACCCACAATCAGAATTGACAGAAATAATCTGTCTTTAACCTGGAATGGTTCGGCAAGTTGTACGAATTGTAAGTCCACTATTTAATAAACATTCTGTTGAATATTTTGAAACTAATTTGACTGTATGGCAGCAACAGCACCCAGTCAAATTAGTTAGAAAATATTTAACAGGAAATTGAGATTCAGAGTGTGCAAATCGTGGGTGGAACCTACCTAGAGATGGTCGGGGCATAGTTAAACTTGGATTTCTCCATTAGGTCACCATAACCTTAATCGTCGTTAGTTTTCCATTGACCTCCGACGTGACGAGGGCTGCCTCAATAGTGAGCGTATACATGTACATTGTAGTACTGGTAGTTCATTTTTATTTCTACTTCCTATGCCTTAGTCAGAAATGATTTACAATCAAATCCCTTGAAATATCTTCAGAAAATGTTACTAGTACATTGAAAGTACTGCTGATTATTTTGAAAAGAATTTGGCTGAAAATTATTGCAATGCACAACTTTCAGTCAAATCATTATCAAAATGTTAGCTAGTGACACAGTCCGTTGATTATTTTGTGAACAATTTGAAAAAGAATTGTTGCTGATATAGCAAGCAATAATTTTCAGTCTATTTGTTATAAAAATATCTAAACTAGGCTGTTTCAGCTCTACCATAGAAAATAGAACTAGTATACTCTTATTATGCGCTATCGAGACATTCTCTGCTCACCCTCAAATCCAACAGCACAATGACTATCCTGAGCGTTACCAGAATGTTTTCTATTGAGCATTGCGTGATAGCGAAAACAATAGAATCCTAAATGTTAACCGATTAACACTAGAATTTCTTCAAGAAAATTTCAAGTTTCTCATTGAAAATGTCTATTTGCAGTCCAAGAGAACACTATTTTGAAAATTTACCACTAAAATGACTGGCTCGGTTACCTTTAAACTAAAACGGTGGCTTTACAAAAGTGAATTGCAACTGAAATTTTTTTAATATTTTAAGGATAAATTCAATCACAACTCGATTGATCGGTCGATGACGCGTCATTGCAAATCTCCACGTGCACCGTTTTGAACCTTTGACCCCAACTCATAACCTACTCCCGGGGGCGGAGTCAAATCTAAATGTGCTTATGCACTCCACATTGATATGGGTAACTTACATAGCAAATTTGGTTGAATTCTGTCAAATAGTTTCGGAGTTGCATTACAATTAATTTCTTGACCCTTTGATGCCCATCCTCCAAACAAATAGGGCGGGGCCAAATGTAAATGTGCTCATCCACTCTACATTGATATGGGTAAATCATATACCAAATTTGGTTTAATTCCGTCCAATGGTTTCAGAGGAGTTGCATTATAATTTTAAAAATTTACCTTTTGACCCTCATCTCCCACCCACCCACCCCCACCCTCGGGGGGTGGGGCAAAATGTAAATCTGCTCATGTATTCCACATTGATATGGGTAACTCACATACCAAATCTTGTTGAATTCTGTCCAACGGTTTCAGAGGAGATACGTTACATTCGGTTTTTGTAGGTTAAAATTTGACCCTTTGACCTCTGAGGGTGGAGCCAAATGTAAACGATCTCATGCACTCCACAATCATATGGGTAACTCACATATAAAATTTGGTTGAGTTCCGTCTAATGGTTTCAGAGGAGTTCCGCTACAAGTGATTTGATCTTTTGCTCCATGCTGGGTACCCAGTCAAATTATTTTCAAAATACATGTATTCAACAGCTTACCAGAATTAGAATAGTTTTCTGGAAATTGAGATTCAGTGTCGGGATCGAATGATCCAAAATTGGGCGAAGCATAGGTGGAGCTGAGCTAGAGATGGGCGGGGTATAGCTAAAACTGTATCCATCCATTGCTTGGGTTCTTACCTCCTTAACACTGGAGCCAACCAAAAATGGTTCTAGCAGTGGTCTGGGAAAATGTCTATTTGCAGACCGAGACTTTTTTTAAATTTAACACTGCAATGACTGTGTCGGTAACTGAGCCAATCATTCCCGTGGTAAATTCTCATAAATAGGCTTCTGCAAATCAACATTTTCTTCATGTTAATTAAAACTGTCTCTGAAAAATTTGAGGATTAAAGGGAACTAATTAGGCGATCACATAACACTGGATATACAGCATGAAATATTTTGACCCCAAGATGATAGGAAGCTGAGAGAAAAATATTTCTTAAATCATAAAGAATCTGTTATATTTTAGGCAATCATGTTTAAAACGTTAACTATATGATGAGTATGACCTGTAGTGTTGTTCCGATTAGTCGATTTGATCGATGACTGATTGGTTTGTATGTTCAACGAAACGATCGATCATGATTTCAGAAATCGATTTTGGTTGTTTATAAATTGACTTTATTAATATATTTTAACTTGTCAAGCTAGAAAACGAGTACTTTTTGGAAAAGAATTTAAATTTAATTATTGCAACAATATAGTATTACTCCTTAGTCTAAGACATTAATTCTTTCAGCATTGAAATAATGTTCATTTCAAAGCAACCATACCAATAACATGTTGAATATTTTTAACCTTATCTGACTGGAAGCTGTTGCTGTCAAAGGCAGCAACAGCTCCCAGTCAAATTAGTTTCAAAAATATTCAACAGATTATTTCTTAAATTATTAAGGATCTGTCATACCTGCGACTTGGTTTGAGAGGTAATTATCCTTGAACATGCTATAATTACTGCGTTCAAAATGTGTAAAACTCAAGAACCTGTTATGATCAGTCATTAATCGATCATCGGTTAGTATATAAAACCAATCATCGATCACAAAAATAGTACCAATTCCCAACACTACTGACCAGCACTTTACCTTTATGTGGTCGGACAGGTTGAGCAAATTTGTCAAATGGACTAGGCTTTGGCCTCTGATAGCCTCCGGGAATTTGCCTATTCCCTACCGGCATCACCTTCGATACAGTGGCTGTTCCATATTTTACCTGCTGTCTCCTGACATCTCTGGGAGCTTTCGCCACAGAATCGATATAGGCTAGCTTTGTGTGTTTAACTGAAAATTTAAAAAATATCTGTTTACCTTTAAGTCTACAGACCAGAAATGAGGTTCCGTTCAAATTAGTTACAAAATATTGAATGACTTCATGCATAGTAGTCTTGAAATTGAGACAGGAATATCATGTGTTAAACAATTAACTTTTTATGGGTCAAGCTGGCCAAAACCGGCTGCTGCAGTGGTCCGGAGGAATTTCCATTTGCAGGTCAAGAGAAGACTATTTTTGAAATTTTACCACCGGAATGACTGGCTCGCCCGAGCCAGTCATTCCAGTGGTAAATTTTCACAAATAGTCTTCTCTTGACCTGCAAATGACCATTCAGTAAGATCGTTTTTAAATTTTCTTCACAAAATTTTACCATTAAAAGGTTAATAGATAATATTTGAAAAGAAAATTGATATTGTTGCTTATAGAGATGTTAATTTGCAGGCCTGGAATGACCTTTATTGAGACAGTCGTTCCAATGGGTTGGGGTTTTTTAATTGTCTTCTCTTAACCATATTAACCTGCAATTGCACATTCCGTAAGAACACTGGAATTGCCAGTTTTGGGCTGCTTAATGAGTACAGTGTTACAGGCCCGGGTTAACTTCATGGCCTCTAAATTTTGGAGATCCCAGTGACATCTGTGGATCCCTAGATGAAGTTTGGGTGTCCCAAAATGAAATCTGGTGTTACCAATCATCAGTATTCCTCATTCCTGCTAATATTAAATGGTACCATGGGACTTACAACTATGAATTATGGCGTCCCATGCTAGATTTTGTAAGTATTTATGTGCAAAAACTTATACAATTACTTATTAGTATTCTACATCAATACAAGATTTTCAAAGGTCCCATGGGACACACTCGTGAGACAAACTACTACCAATTTTGAGGGTACCGAGCTCCAATTTGGGGGTAAAAATGTATACCCTCAAAAGGACCCTTAAATGAGAATCCTTGGTTAACATTCAAACACTTACAAAATTATTATTCTACTATTCAATACCTGCTAACATGATAGTTGGTGTTATTTTTCAGAATGCAGTTGCTGTAGGCTGTTGCTGTCTGAAATAGCAAGTTTGCAACAACATTTGCAAACAAGAACAATCTCTAATCAGAGATTGCAGAAACTCACCCTCCTGTATCTGTCATATTACAAAGGTTTCAAATCATTGGGGATTAATTCTGCATTGTTTTGGATTGTTTCGGATCACATGCAAAGTTGTGGAATTCTAGTGTATAGTTACAGCCATTCCTGAGTTAAATCTGACCAGCAGTTTCTGAGATATTCACAGATCCAAAAGTTGATCCAAACCGGATCCTGTTTATTTTATGAGGATCATGGCCAAAATCCTTGTGCATGACACATTCCTTTGTTATGTTAAAATTTGAGCCAAATAAGAATGGTATTTTTTTTATATACAGTTCTGGACAGACAGGCAGGCAAACAGGCATCAGTGGGAAGACGGATGGATAGACAGAGAGACACGAATGCAATATTCTCTTCCCCTTATGGCGTAAGAGTAATTATGAGTTATTGTGTACTGTCTATACCTGGTGCCTTCCTTGCCTCTTCCGACGCAGCTATATTTGCTCGTAACTTCTCCAACTTGGACTCTCTCTCTTCAAACTTGCGCTGGAAAGTACACACAAACATCAAACAGTACAGCACATAATACAGTTAACACGTTTCCAAAAAAAACCACCTCAGAAACATGTTAGTTAGCACAATTTTGAAATCGATGTAAGAAATGCTCTGTGGAATATTTTGGACTTAATTTGATTGGAAGCCAAAGGAGACTTGTTTATGATGATGAGCATTGTACTTGCTATGAGCATTGATGCTTTTTTCACATAGTACGCTCAATACGAAAAAAACCTGGCCATAACAGTGAGCATATGTTTCATGAAATACACTATATTCATTATTGCCTTTCTGATTATCTCCCCTTTCGATGGCTTTCTTCCACAGACATATTCCAATTAATATATGAATTTAACCGAGTCTCGCCGCTGCAAGCCACCAGACAATAATTTCAATGAGAAAAAACTCCTGATATGCTGAATATTTTGAAAACAATTTGACTGAAAGTTGTTGGTGGCTTAGCCACCAACAACAACTTTCAGTCAAATTATTTTCGAATTATTCAGCATATCCAGAGTTACATGTAACCCTTACCACGCTGATGTCAACATTCTATCTTTGTATTGTGCCAGTAGCAAAGGAACTAGTGTACATTTTTAAACAATTTTCGTAGATGGTGTTGCTGTTAAAAACACCAACATCTTCCAACAAATTTGTTTTAAAATGAACACCGGTTCACCTATTAATTTAATTTGAAAATTTTAATTTTTCACATCAGAATGGTAAGAGTTAACCTTTTAACCCTTAAATTTGTTCAGAAAAATTTCTATTTTCTCAAAGAAAATGTCAATTTGTAGACCAAGAGAAAACTGCTTTTGACAATTTGACTCTGGGATGAGCAGCTCGGTTATCGAGCCAGTCATTACAGCAATAAAATTTCAAAAATAGTCTTCTCTTGGTCTGCAAATAGACATTCTCCTTTCTTCAGTACAAGTCTTATTAATTTTAATCAAAGTTCCTAATATCCCACATTCTGTAGCCTTAATCTCAGAAATGTTCTTTCCTATCCGCTCACAGTTTAATATTATCTGACATTGTCGACTCTATCTGGAAAGGTAAAAGGGAATTTCATGATTATATTTTAGGCCTGCAGAAATTGCGTAACCCATTTTTTTATTCGCGCAAAGGTTATGCAAATATTTTTAGCGGAACACTTTTGCTAGAATACATAAAGATTAGAGTAATGGAAAATCGATGGATGTGCACTATAGCATAAGCTCAGATGGAGAAATGACGGATGTGCACCATAGCATAATCTCAGATTGAGAAATGACTGCTGTGCACCATAGCATAAGCTCAGATTGAGAAATAACACATGTGCACCATGGCATAAGCTAAGATTGAGAAATGACGGATGTGCACCATAGCATAAGCTAAGATTGAGAAATGACGGATGTGCACCAAAGCATAAGCTCAGGTGGAGAAATGACGGATGTGCACCATAGCATAAGCTCAGGTAGAGAAATGACGGATGTGCACCATAGCATAAGCTCAGGTAGAGAAATGACGGATGTGCACCATAGCATAAGCTCAGGTGGAGAAATGACAGATGTGCACCATGGCATAAGCTAAGATTGAGAAATGACGGATGTGCACCATAGCATAAGCTAAGATTGAGAAATGACGGATGTGCACCAAAGCATAAGCTCAGGTGGAGAAATGATGGATGTGCACCATAGCATAAGCTCAGATTAAGAAATGACGGATGTGCACCATAGCATAAGCTCAGGTGGAGAAATGACAGATGTGCACCCATAGCATAAGCTCAGATGGAGAATTCAAAAACACGTGAAATTTCCTTAGCAATGATGAGCAATTGCATCTCTACCTTGCATAGAATACGTCTGTGAAGCTTCATTGAAATCTGATGACCCATTGTTGAATAATCAGGGTGATGAAAAACTTTAACGCAAATATTTGCCAAAATATTCGAAGTCCAAATATCCAGGAAAACCATAGAAACAGGTGAAATTTCAAAAAAAATCTTAGCAATAATGCGCAATTGCATCTCTACCTTGCATAGAATAAGTCTGTGAAGTTTAATTGAAATCTGATGACCCATTTTTTAATAATAAGGCTGATGAAATACAAATGACACGCCACTGCGGACAATGACACCACAGGTAACCCCATTGTCTTGCTTTCCCTACAGGGCGAGACTAAAACTTTAACATTTACCTGATTTTTGTCGGAAAATAGACCAAGTTCAAATTTTGAAAAAATTTTAAAATCATTTTGCTGATGATTTAGACTAGTTGCCATGATGGTATACATCATATCTGTATAATTTCGTCAAGATCGGATAAGTCTTTGATGAATTAAATGTACATTCAAAAACTTTAACACAAATGACACCCCGCCGCGGACGATGATGACGCGGACGACGCCACCTAAGGTAACCCCATTGTCTCACTTTCCCTACAGGGTGAGACAAAAAGTCTTCTCTTGGTCTGCAAATTGACATTTTCTATGAGAAAATTGAATTTTTCTTGAAGAAATTTAAAGGGTTTCAAACCATTAACGAGGCTCGGTGAGTAACTTACAAGATAGAGTTCTCTCCACGTCTCCATCTCCTCACGTTTGGCACTTCTGAAGTCCTTGGTACAATGTGCCTCCCAGAGGTGACCTGTATATTCCACAAAATGCTGAAATACAAATCCAAACACCTGTAGGTAAACAAGTAGACTTGTGAGATTATGTGATTAAATCGAAAAACACGATTATTTTTTAAATCGTGAATTTTTACACGCACATGTGTGATTTAACCCTTTAGCACTTATACGTATCAGTCAAAAAACGACTTCAGCAGTGGTCTTGAGAAATATCCATTTGCAGACCAAATGAACACTATCTTTGAAAATTTATCACTGGAATAACTGGCTCGATAACCGAGCCAGTTATTCCAGTGGTAAATTTTCAAAAAATAGGTTTCTCTTGCTCTGCAAATAGACATTTTCCATGAGAAAATTGAAATTTTCTTGAATAAATTCGAGGGTTAAAGGGTGAAACATTAAACAAGAGGCACAAGGGGCCTGTGTTGCTCACCTCGAGTACTATGCACTTTTGTCGAAATTGTTGGGTGGTTTAGGAGTAGTCTTTTAAATGGGTTTGTGGGCATTTTTGCAAGCCCAATATGGCTGCCAAACAGGCGGCATTTTGATTGGTCCACTGCGGCCATGTTTCTGACGTAGATCCTTCCCTTGAAAACACTTTAATCGCACTCAGTGCCTAATCATATCTCCCAAATTTCGGCCCAATCCACTCAGTGGTTCTAGAGTTGTTTTAGCAAAAAATAGGTTAATATTGAAAACTGGCCGGCAAAACATTTGGCCAATCAAGTTCCCTTGAACAAACTTGGTGCAGCGCTTGCCCTAGATGATATTTCATGCGTTTTGAATTGATCCCTCAAGCGATTTAGTAGTAGAAGATTTTTAAGACATTTCTAAAAATCCACAAGAATCCAAGATGGCGTGAGAACAATACATTTTAAATTTCCCATTGCTTTAGTATGGGAGATTTTGGCAAGTAAATGATCCAGGATGGCCGCTAAACCATTCATCCGATAGTCTTGAAAATGGCAAATTTGAATCACAATGCGCAAAAACATATATAAAACCAATTTCGGCCTCAAAATCCATCAAATAAAAAAATCCAATATGGCCGCCAAACACGCTATATACAGATTGGGTTTTTTGCCGGATCAACTTCTCTTGAACAAACCTTAATAGCCCTTAGTGCCTAATCATATATCACAAATTTCGACCTGATCGCTTCAGCGGTTCTGGGGAAGAAGTCATTTTTGCGAAAACGAGGTCATCCAAGATGACCGCTGAACCATTTGGTCAATCACGTTCGCTTGAACAAACTTCGGTCAGCTCTTGCCATAGATCATATTTCATGAGGTCTGAATTGATCACTCAAACGGTTTCAGAGATTTTTAGACATTTCTAAAAATCGGCCGATATCCAAGATGGCCGCTGGCCAAATTGGTCGATCGGCTTTGTTTGAACAAAATGGAATCTCTATGCCCTAAGAATTCCTCCTGCCACATATAATTGAAATTTACCCATTAATTCTCGAGAAGATATTTTAAATTTCCCATTGCTTTAGTATGGGAGCTTTTGGCGAGAAAATGATCCAAGATGGCCACCAAACCGTTTATCCGACAGTTTTGAAAATTGCAAATTTGAGATCAGAATACCCAAAAACAAATATAAAACCAATTTCGGCCTCTAAATCGATCAAATAAAAGTCCAACATGGCTGCCAAATACGATATATTTTGATTGGCCGCGCCAAATACGATATATTTTGATTGGCCCACGGCAGCCATGTTTTTTTATGAATCAACTTCCCTTGAACAAACTTTAATGGCCCTTAGTCCCTAAACATATATCACAAATTTTGGCCTGATCGCTTCAGCAGTTCTGGGGAAGAAGTCATTTTTGCGAAAACGAGGTCATCCACGATGGCCGCTGAACCATTTGCTCAATTATGTTCCCTTGAACAAACTTGGTTCCTCTCTTGCCCTAGATCATATCTTGTGAGTTCTGAATCGATCCCTCAAACGCCTTCAGAGATGAAGATTTTTAGACATTTCTAAAAATTGGCCAAAATCCAAGATGGCCACCGGCCAAATTGGCCAATCGGCTTCGTTTGAACAAACTTGGATCCCTATGCCCTAAGGATACTTCTTGCCAAATATAATTGAAATCGGCCCAGTGGTTGTTGAGAAGTCGTTTAAAGGAAAAGTTGATGGACAATGGATGGACGGACACACAATGGACGGTCGCCACGGTATAAGCTCACTTGGCCTTTCAGGCCAGATGAGCTAATAATTGAATAATCGTGAATAATTTCTGTTTAAAATATTTCAAAACTCCATTTTAATTAATCTTTAACGTGATCATCGATCATGAAAATTGTCATTTTGCTCAGCGAATGTACATAATGTATGTTCATTTGCAAGCCAAGGAAAGAATATTTTTGAAAAGGTATCACTGGAATGACTGGCTCGATTGACTCGAGCATCGAGCCCGTCAATCCAGTGATATATTTTCAAAAATACTCCTCTCATGACCACCAAATGTGCATTCTGGGTAATTTGTACCCATGCTGATTAATCGAGTAATCACGATTATTCTTAAACAAGAGGCCCAAGGGTCTGTAACGCTCACCTGGACCATTAACATTTCAACCATCTGTATAGATAGGGATCATTTTCGGGAAAATCCAAGATGCCCACCAAAAAAATAGACCAATCCAGATTCTCATTTGACATTTTGAAGCCTACAGTCACAGAATTGTTCGACCCAAGTTTTGTTGAAATCGGACTACTATCTTTAAATGGCTCCGATTACTTTCTGAAAATCAAAGATGCCCACTAAAACACTGACGTATTAAAATTCGGAATAGATTTTCTAGAGGGCGGAAAATCCAAGATGGCCACTGGAAAAATTATTGACCAATCAAAACTCTGCATACATGTTCGGAATCCTACCACCATACATGTAGGGTCCTTCCAGCCAAGTCTGGCTGAAATTGTCCATGAAGTTAATGAGTAGCGTTTTATTCAATTTCCCGCCAATTTTTGGAAAATTCAAGATGGCCACCAAAAAAATTGTCCAATCAAAATTCTGTATACAAGTTCTGAAGCATACTATTTTTTGATAGTTTGATTGAAATTGCCCCAGTGGTTTAAATAAAGAGTAGGCGTTTAACAGATTTTCAGAAAATCCAAGATGGCCACCGGAAAAATCTACCATTCAAAATTCTGTATACAAGTTCTGAAACCTCCCACCATAGTATCCTTCCAGCCAAGCCTGACCGATATTGCCCAAGAAGTTAATGAGTAGTGTTTTAAACAACTTCCCGCCAATTTTCGAAAAATTCAAGATAGCCACCGAAAAGATTGTCCAATCAAAATTCTGTATACAAGTTCTGAAGCATACTAATCTAAGGTCCTTCACATTTTCTACCAGCTTCAGCATAAATGACATGAACTTGTCCTCTAAAGCAAAATGTGCTTAACCCTATAAAGACAAAATTTGATCAGTAAAATTTCAATTTTGTTCATAGAAAATGTCCATTTGCAGGAAAAGACAAGTTTTGAAAAGATAAGCCTAGAATGACTGGCTCGGATAGGATATCGAGCCAGTCATTCCAGCGGTATATTTTCTAAAATAGACTTCTCCTGGCCTGCAAAAGGACATTACTCAAGAACACTGCAGAGGCTGCTTCTTGACGCCTTCGAAATGAAAGGGCTAAAATATATTTATGAAAACCATTCACATTAACGGAGCAAACATACTGGTGAAAATATTCAAATACTCATAATTCTTTGCAGCAAATTGTTTTCAGGAACTATAAGTTTCCTCCCTTGCTGTAAATGTGCAGCAATTACCTCCCTTAGTATCTATCCATCCATCTATCTTTTTATCTACGTATCTGCCTGCCTATCTATCAATATATCTACAATGTATACATCTATATCCAGCCATTCCTCTCATTAATTCAGACAGACTCAGAAAAGAACATTAAGAAAATTTGTCAGTTATCATAGCCTGGCTGAACGGCCGATCAGACAAGGAACCAGTCTGAATAGCAGGTTCCCATCAGGTGAAAGATAGGGAGTATGTGAACCACTCGATAACTTTGTCAAAATTACTGGGACCAATAGCCAATGACGCTGGACAGTTTCACTTTTAATTTTTGAACTCTCGAATTTGTTCAAGAAAATTTAAATTTAAAAATTTTAATTTAAGAATGTCCATTTGCAGATCAATTGATTATTTTTTTTAAAACTTATGACTTGAGTGACTGGCTCGGTTATCGCCAGTGGCAAATTAAAAAAAAAATCCTCTCTTGTTCTGCAAACAGATGTTTCTCAGGACCAATGCAGAAGCAGTTTTTGGCTGATATGAGTGATAATGGTTTAAGAAGAGAAAATATGGTGCACATTTTGACTGATTGCTATTTGCGGTGCAAGCCAATGAAAACATAGAAAAAGAATGCGTAGTACATGTAGGGTAGGATGCCTAAAATATGACAAATATCTAGTTTGAAATAATGCATCACACACGGTTTCAATCAGTTGCTTTTGTATTTGCAAAGGAGGGATGCGATGTCAACTAACTGACGTCATAATCAAATACGTCACATGTTAGTATAAGTCACAATCAAATGATGTAACTCCATCTCAAAAGGCCTTTCATGAAAGTCTAAGAATTGTATGTCTCTGATGAATTTTCTTGAATATTTTGAAACTGACTCAGAACTGTTACTACGATAGGAAGCAACAAACACAAGTCAAATTAGTTTCAAAATATTCAAAAGCCTACCTCAAAACTTGCCTTAAAAGTTAAACATATTAGATGCTGGCAATTCCAGTTTCAAAGTTTTAAATAGATTCCAGCACTCATACATGTACATGTACTATGTATTTGCTCATTCGTTGATTGATTGATTGATTGATTGATCGTTTCATTCATTCATTGCCTGCATGTGCCTGCCTGCCTGCCTGACTCATTCACCGAGCCTGCCTGCCTGATTAATTAATTGATTGATTGATTTACAGTATTAAGTTCCTCCAGTCTGTACAGCTGTTCGGCTGAGCAGCGTTCCAGCACTGGCTGCAGTATATCATAGGGTACACCTCCAACATAGTCCAAGCCTGCAATAGAAGACATGTATGCATGTCTCTTTGTCATAAAGTCATGATTATACAAAGAAAAACCAGAGATCACAAGTCAAGGGATATTATGCATAAAAACGGCTCAAGACTTAAACCACTTCGTGAATGAAGCCAAACAGAGTTCATACCACACAAATTAACAATAATGGCGCGCGCACGCACACACACACACACGCACACACACACATCGTGGCACCGAGAAGTGGAGGAAGAGGAGACTCCTGTAGGTTTCCTCATCTCCAGCTCTACCGACATTGGAACTGGCTGTGCAACAGGAAATATCGCTTTCCAGTTCTTTTGGAAGATGTGGATCCATGGCTCTAGCATGTCAAAAATCCCCTGTTTGTTTTCTCAGTTTTTCTTTATTCTCTCAGGCTGTTTTTCAACAGCATACATGACAAATGAGGTATACATTTTTTTAACATTTTGACCGTAGTAACAATACATACGTAACCTGTGGCGCTCACCTGAACCATTACCATTTAAATAGATATGCTGGATCATTTCCGGAAAATTCAAGATGGCCACCCAAAAAAATGACCAATTAAAATTCTGAATACATGTTTTAGAGTCTACCATGAGAGGGTCATTCTAACCAAATTTGGTTGAAATGTGTCAAGCGACTAAGGAGAAACAACCTATTGACAATTTCTGGTAAATTTTTCATAAAATCTAAGATTTTCACCCAAAAGTTTCTCAATCGAAATTATGAATAGAATTTCTAGAGCCTACCACCATAGAATCCATCTAGTGAAATTTGGTTGAAATATGTCAAGCAGCTAAGGAGTAGTAGCATTTCCGGTAGATTTTTCGTAAAATCTCAGATTTTCAGCAAACAAATTGATTAATCAAAATTCTGAAAAGCAGTTCTAGAGCCTAAAACCATAGAATGCATCTAGCCAAATTTGGTTGAAATATGTCAAGCAGCTAAAATTCTGAAAAAATTGTCTTGAGGGTACCAGCTTAGGATCATTCCAACCAAATTTGGTCAAACTACTAAGAAGACATGATTTGAGGGACGGACAGACAGAACGACTGGCGGCCGCCATGGCATAAGCTCACTTAGCCTTTCAGGCCAAGTGATCTAATAATGTTAATAATTACCATTATTATTATTTTTATTATTACTATTATCCCATTACCATTTTATTGCAATCATAAACCTTATCATCGTTTGGAATTATTTAAAAACTTATTTACATTCATTGATTTTGTGTAGGTTCTAGGAACGCAGATGCCAAAGGTCGTCTCAGCCTGGACAGTATCAACCTTTAACAACAGCTTCCCCAGCATGGACGCATAGAAAGCTTTTTAAAGAGATTTCTCAATAAATACACTGTACAAGGTGTGGATTTTTAACCAGTAAAATCTTTAGTGGCGAACATAAAACCAATTTCCGCATCTTAAATCTCAATTCCTACTCATCATTTTTTTAAACTAACAATTTAATCACATTACTAAATGTATTGAAATTAATTAACCTCAGGCTGGTAGTTGTTACTATAGAAAACATCAACTGCTTCCAGTCAAACCAATCTCAAAATAGTCAAGGTCAGCCTACACATGCTGTGAGAGAAGGGTTAAAAACTATGCAGATGATAGTTATGTCGCTACATGTATAATTAGACGATTTGACGAATTAATTAACACACACAAACGAATAAAATAATAACGTATGGAGTACATTGTAAGTGATTTTTGTAAAACGAGCCCATGTGAGTCAAAATGCAACTATATAATGCTACATGTTTTTCCATGATGCTATGTATATAATCGCAACACTTGGGCAGCTCCAAAAAACCTCTTGAAACAACTTAGAACTGTTATAACTTCAATTACAAATCAGCGTTGACCACACAAATGTAATATCAAATGCAGCACTCTACAAGACACCAGAAAAAAATTTCAATAGGTAATAACTCTGGCTATGGTGAACATTTTGAAAACAATTTGACTGAAAGTTGTTGGTGGCATAGCCACCAACAACTATCAGTCAAATTGTTTTCAAAATATTCACCATAGCCAGAGTTAAGGCCCATGGAAAATGTAGTCTGCAAAGACTCAGCAAACAGAGAGTATAATCTTCATTTTCATGTACATGTACTTACTATCAATGTTGTCCATGAGTACTCTCATACACAGATCATATAATGACATCATCTCTGCAAGAAACAAAACATCAACAACAAACACATTAACGTTATAATAACTCAATAAATGAACATAGCTTACGGCACAAAGTTCAGTAATAAATTAACCCTTTAACGGTCAAGTCGACCAAAAAATGCCTCTGCGGTGGTCTTGAGGAATGTCTATTTGCAGGACAAGACTATTCTTGAGAATTTACCACTGGATTGCTTGGTTCGATAAATGAGCCAGTCATTCCAGTGGTCAATTTTCAAAAACATATTCCTCCCTTGGCGTGCAAATGGATATTCAATAAGTAAATATTTCGACTTTCTTGACAAAATTTGAAAATTAAAGGGTTAATCCTAAAATTTGTTCAAGAAAATTTCAATTTTCTCATAGAAAATGTCTATTTGTTGACCAAGAGAAAACTTAATTTTTGACAATTTACCACTAGCATGACTGGTTTGGTTATCAAGCCAGTGATTCAAGTGGTTAATTTTCATAACAATCTCTTGTGCCGCCAATGGACATCTTCCAAGTTTTCGGACAGCTTACATGTTAAAGGGAACTAAATACCCATAGAAGTTTGATCGAAATCGTCGAGAAATAATGAAAGGTGCCACCATTGTGGCGGATGCACAGACACGCGGGCAAGTACAGGCTTAGAGCACACTGTACAAAAAGAAAACATTGTTTTCTGTTTAGGCAAGGTCAATGACAAACATTTTTATTCTAAATTTTATGATAAATATTGTTTCTGTTTCTGATTCTGTTAACCCTTACCACTGATGTTAAAATTCTATTTTTTATTTGTTCGACAGCGAAGAACCTGGTGTACATTTTTCAACAATTTTGGTGGACGATGTTGCTGTCTACATGTATGACAGCACCATCTTCCACAAAACTTGTTGAAAAATGAACACCAGTTCATCTTTTAATTTAATTTGAAAATTTTAAAGTTTGACATCAGAGTGGTAAGAGTTAAGACAATGGACATTTCCAGTTTTAGTTATTCTCCGCCCATCTCTAGCTAATCTCCACATACACTCTGCTTGTGTTCAGATCGATCCATCCCTGAACTCCCTGACTATCAATTTCCAGAAAACTTTACAGGTAAGCTATGGCAACAACAGCGTCAAGTCAAATTAGTTTCAAAATATTCATCAGCATCTTTATTACTGTAAATAGTTGACATACAATTTGTACAACAACGGAGTCCATCAACAATTATGCGTTCGTCATGTACTTATCTACGCCATTCATGACGTGATGTCATCCTACGGTGTACATGTCACGTAGTTGATTATGACTTCATATGATGCATGGATAAACTGGACAGGTCCATTGAGTCCGAGTGCAAGAGATTTAAATATTCTGAATGCTTGATTATGAGACAGGACAAGTGGAATTTGCGTCAATTCATTTCCCACTAAGCTGTGAATGTACATCAATGGACATTTCCCGTTTATCCATCCGTCATATGATTTCATAATCAACCATGTGACGTGTAGGATGACACCATAATCAACAAGCATTCTGTAAGTCTTGCTTTGCAATACATGTCCCCTACCTGGTGATATAAATCTTTAGAGATTGATGGTCAAAAACTGCATTAAAAATTGACAGAAGCAGCTTAAACTCAAACTTGATCTGTAACTTCTCATAATAAAGCAATAACCAAGTTTGAGTTATATATGGTGAAGAACGAAAATGTCTTGAAAGCTGACATGTTTGCATTTTATAAGTCGAAAGTGGGCATAACTCCATGAAACACTGACGAAAATGTCTGGAATTCGAGCTTGCTCTGTAACTCCTAATACTCAAGTGATGTACCGATTTTCCCTTAAATACAATGTATCTTGAAGGAGTGCGAAAAAAGTGCGGAAAGCTGATATTTTTTGCATTTCTTAAATCAAAAGGGGGCATAACTCCATCAAAACTTGACACATACGCCTGAAACTCGAACTTGCTCTGTAACTTCTCATAACAAAGCAATGTACCAATTCTCAGTATAATAGCTTGAAATACTGTGAAAAAAAGTGCAGAAAACTAATATTTTTCGTATTTCATAAGTCGAAAAGGGGCATAACTCCACGAAAAATGTACGAAAATGTCTGAAACTCGAGCTTGCTCCGTAACTCCTTATACCAAGGCGAAGTACACAGTGTACAGATTTTTGCTTAAATACATTGTATCTTGAAGGAGTACAAAAAAGTGCGGCAAGCCGATATTGTACATATTTATTAAGTCAAAAGTGGGGAATTACTCTATAAAAAATGTACACATATGCCTGAAACTCGAACTTGGTCTGTAACTTCTCATAACAAAGCAATGTACATTGTACTAATTCTCAGTTGAATACCTTTAAGGACTGCGAAAAAAAATGCGGAAAAACCAACTGCGACAGGCGGATTGACAGACAGACAGACAGACGGAGTGCAAACCTACATGTATAGCCTCCCTGGTTTTATCGGTAGGGGACTAATTACAGCTTGAATGACTCAATTTAGTCCATCTTAAACGTTTAATAGTCCGACAGGTTGTACGAATTGTATGTCTTTACTATTTAATAAACATTCTATCAAATGTTATAAAACTAATTTTACTGGGAGCTGTTGCTGCCACAGGCACCCATTCAAATTAGTTTCAAAATATTCAACAATTTATCTGTACAATGTACATTCTGGAAATTGAGTCGGAAAGTTTAGGGATCGATTGATCCCAACACGAGTGAGGTGTGGGTGGAGCTAAGCAAGAGACGGACGTGGTATAGCTAAAACTAGAAAGCTAAAGAAATGATTTAATGATCAGGATTTGTCAAGAAAATCTAAATCTTTATTCAAGTTGTCAGTGAATCCCCGTTTGACTTGTCAAGTTAGGCCTATGTGATTACACGGCCAAGACCTAGGGATCAGCTATCAACTGATCGCGGCTTGCACGAATTACGACATGTTTTTGTTTGAAAATTCCCACTCAACTCTCACTTAGACACTTACACATGCATTCGAGATTTGAAACGAATCTCGCATCTGAGCATTACAAAATGGGAAATTAGCACCATACAAGCATCGATAATGAGATATAAGACCTTTTTTTTTTGTGCTGTCTTTCAAATTGGGGTTGAATGAATCACCTCCCTTGACTCAAGATAGAATCAGACACATTTCCATTTAACCCTTTGACCCATGAATTTATTCTGTTGTTTCCACACACCCCCACCCAAACCCCTCCCCAACCCCCACCTTAGCAGTGCCAAGATTTAAGTTTTTAACATCATACTTAGCCCATATACATGTACATTATCGGCACATATACGATATACCCGAAAAGCCGAAAAACCACCCTCCATGTGTGCATGCATACTTTTTTTTAGGAGATCAGCCTACATGTGTAATCATAGGTATGTGCAGGGCCAGAATTCCGGCCTTTCAGGTATATGGACTTTCTCACCGGGGCTGGATATCCGGCCTTTCGGGTTCAAAGGGTTAAAAAAAAGCCAATGAAATTACATGTAGCGTTGGCAGCCATGCAATAAACTTCACTTATACAATGGAAGAATCTGGTTTATCGATCAATCACATGACGTCATAATCAAGTACATGTATGTCATGAATGACATGATTTAGTCCATCATAAACGCTTAATAGTCCCTCAAGTCAAATGCAAGTTGTACGAATTGTATGTCGTTACTACATGTATTTAATAAACATTCTGTTGAATATTTTGAAACCAATTTGACTGGTCGCAACAGCACCCAGTAAAATTACTTTCAAAATATCTAACAGCTTACCTGTATAGCTTTCTGGTAATTGAAATTCAGAGATTACAGGGATCAATCGATCCAAACACGGTCAAAGCATGTGTTGAGCTTATCTAGAAATGGGCAGAGCATAGTTAAAACTGCCTTCTTCCATTGTGTCTTGTCTGTAACTGATAGAGTTATGGTCTCGCTACACTATCTGACAGCACAGCACAACAGCGGGATCCATTTCTATGGATGCTCCGCCTATGTCCAGCTAAGCTCCGCCCACTTTTCATACATGTTGGAATCCATTTATATACGTTGAACCCTAACCTAAATCCACAAAATTACAATTTTAAGGTAATTAGAATTACATGTATATGGGCAATCTGTTGAATTTTGAAACAAATTTGACCAGGGGAGGGGGGGGGGGGGAGTGGCTCACTTCTTAGTAAGAGAATTTTTAATTCATGTGATGGAGCTATGTGATTTTGATTTGTGATGTCAGCTAACATGTGACGTATTTGATAATGACATCAGATACTGGAGTGACAGATCAGATTCATCTATTATCAGGGGGTAGATTTCAAGGATTTTTTCTACTAACCCAGACGGAATAGAGCATCATTGATTTTACCATCCCGCAGCAAATTTCACTAACCCAATGTTTGTAAGCTCAAAGCTGATCACTTCTTTAATCCATTCACCGATGAATCCCTATAAGACTCATTTTCAAGGCAGCCATACAGAGCTGTTGAATACACGTATTTTGAAATTAATTTGTCCGGAAAGCAACGGCTTTCCGGACAAATAAATTTCAAAATATTCAATAAAGTATTGAAGCTAGCAGAAAATCTAATCTTTTGTCAATTTTTGGTGGGTACTGAACATAATGACATTATAAGCGTCTTTTCGTATTTCCTCTTCTGAGAGCATTACTAACCCAGATGGGTTAGTGCAGGTGTACACATGTAGTTTTACTAACCCCTATGAAATGCTACTCTCCTCGGGTTAACGGGTTAGTGTTCAAATCAATCCCCGATTACATGTGTATGCCTGGTAAGATTCATCTTAACCGTACACCACATAAATAAGCTAAAATGTGTCGAAAATTAAAAACATGTTAATTAGTAAAAAATGTTTTGCTGGATAAGTTTAAACATTCTACCTTAGCCTTTTAATGGTCAAATTTGGTCAAGAAAATTTTTTGTCTGGCCAGGGAATGTCCATTTACAGGTCAAGACAATACAATTTTAAATTTATCACTGGAATGACTGGCTCGGTTATCGAGCCAGTCATTTCAGTGGTGAATTTTCAAAAATTGTATTCTCTTGGCATGTAAATGGACATTCCACGAGACCATAATAAAGGTCGGTATGGCCTATTAAAGAGCTAAGCAGCAATTTCCTCTGATTATGTTCAACAAATTGAACAACAAGGTACATTTTAAGTTACCTCCGAGCTCTACTGTACTGTGCTCATCTCTGACTATCCATAATGTCAAACCCAGTATACCTACGTGTCATTCCCGTGTTCTTCCTTCCTGAGTAGACTTGTGTACGAATGTGAGACTTAGCATTCATGGCCATCAACTCCAGAGTGTCAAGACCTGAAAGGGGGATATATTACGAAAACAGTTAACAAGTTATCCCTTTATTGGTCAAATTCTGCTAGGAAAATCAAAGTACAGCTGTATTTGCTTATTGAATGGATATGTGCAGGCAAATAGATGGCTATTTTAGAAACTCCACCACTGGAATGACTGGCTGGGTGATCGAGAAAGCATTCTAGTAGGGTTGCACGATTTTTCGATTATTCGATTAATCGCGATTATATAATTCAAAATGATCGTGGACGATTATAAAATGAAATAATCGTGTAATCGTCATGTTGAAATTTTTGTCAAGACACTTTTACGCTTTGTGAACCTCTGCTCGCGTTACCAATCATGGAAACAAACATCCAGCTATCAGGCGAATGTGTGAATGATTAAATAAACTAAATAAATAACTGATTTGTTTGTATTGACTCATGATTAGTTTTAGATGAATAACGATTGTTCATTTGGTTGCTATTTGTCATTGTTGTTGTAATGACACACGCTTATCCCGCATTCCCCATTCTCTGAATAGTTATGCGCTAACGGTTTTCCTAAAAAAGTTCTAAAACTCATACCATGGAAATTCAACGCATTTTCTCCCGTAAAAATTCTCACCGCCTACGCCTATGTTTAATGCATACCTCAAAACATCACCGGGGAAGTGAAATTATTTGATTTGAGCGCCTAAATATTGCATATCCTTTAATAAAGGTCGTTTATTACATCAAAATTAATCCACAATTTGATATAAAATGGTGTCGCGAAAAAATACAAATCACGTGATTCGCCTCCCATTGAAGAGTTTATTTTAGAGCGAGTACTCGGATATAAATATTCTGGAATCGGGGACTCGGAACTCGGGAATTTCTCCATATTATCATTGCGCGATAGGAACTGAGTATTATACTGATCTGAATAACGGGTACCCGTTTGATAAACTCCCGTTAGCGTATAATATCTCGCGAGAACACGCCGCCTCCCATCGCAAGAGAGCCGCTGATTCGCCAACTTAAGAAGCTGGCTATATTGTCGTCCGTAATAATTCAATTTGGATCATTTAATATTGATCGGCGTTACAAAATTGATGCACATTTTCTCCCGTACTTGTTTGGTACATAAATTTGGTCTTAAAATATATTTATAAGGAAGGTATTTTATCACGCCAAGACTGTTTTAATCGCATTTTGACTACAAAAGTGAGGAATAAACTTTATTATATCTTGAACATACGTGGCCTACTATTAGTATTAATCTGATAGGTGGTCGAGATTTACAAATCCGAGGCCTGTATTGACTTCTAGAGGGGCCGGAAATGTATCAGGGCAGAGATCGGTCTGAAGCAGACACACCCAGTGACACGATTGTTATTATTATACACACTATTCTTACGAATTTGCTCTTAAAAAAATTTTCATATGCAATCTGCTGAGTTAGGGGGTGTGCTTCTAATACAGAGTTTTGCCGTTTTGAAACTGCTAAGAAATCATTGGAGCTCATATGTCAAAATTATGGGGGTGGGCTTCTATTAGAGCATAGGCTACAATTAAGCGAAATACGGTATCTTCCGTTTTCCGTCTAGAAAAATCTTGATACATTCCTTTGTTTGCAATCAGCAACTGGCGTATTCTGTCCATGTATGTATACCCATGTGCCTTACCCATAATCTTACAATCTGTAGTAGCATAATAACGTCCTCTAAGCAGCATTGACGTAGTTATTATAGTTCATGATTAATCGTATGATCGCGATTTTTTTACATTCTAGTGGCCAATTTTCAAAAATAATCTTCCTTTGGCCTGCAAATGGATATTCAATAAGCAAATATTTTCTTTTTATATAGATCTATCCAACTTTACAATTAAACAACTGCTGATACATGTACATTTTGTACATGTAGGTTAATATAGAACATGTGTATAGGCATTTTAAATGGCCTCAGAACATGACTACATGTACATGTAAGTCTACAAGAACACCAGAGATCTGAGTAAGGAGATTATTCACATGTACCTGACACTGTGTACGCATGCGTGCATGCGTGAGCATGTCAAACCATGCGCATGCATGTGCTACATGAAGCATAAATCTGCAAACTGCACCAATTAGAAGACCAACAACAACAATCAACAATTGCTAAACTCTATGATCTCATCACCAGTAGGGTTGTACTGACCCACAAAGAGAATATACCTGTATAGAGCAAGTTTGGCTATGATCTCTTCAGTAAAAACTTGTCAACAGAAAATTAAATACAGCCTCCTCGGAGTAATCGGGCAAGCGTGATTTTTTTTATTGAAAAATAAATAGGATTTGTCAAACAACCACTTGAGGGTAACCTCCACACACACCCTACCCCTCAACCCCAAGTTTGATGACTATCTCTCTAACTAGGCTTGCAAGATTACGTGATTAAATTGAAAATCATGATTATGTTTTAAATCGTGAATTTATATGATTAAAAATTAAAGAATCAAATAATCATTAATATTTTATATTGCATAAAATATTTCAAAACCTAACTTTCAATTACTTTTTAATGCGATCAGTCATGAAAAATTACATTTTGCTTAGTGAATGTGCATTTGTATGTCCATTTGCAGGGCAAGAAAAGACTATTTTTTAAAATTTATCACTGGAATTCCTGGCTCGAGAATCGAGCCAGGCATTCCAGTGATAAATTTTCAAAAATAATCTCTTGCCCTGCAAATGGGCTTTTCTAAACACCATTGCAATTTTCGTCATTGCTATTCTTTTGTTGTTACATGTATCAGTATGCATTGGTAATTTGTATCTAAGCTATCGATCGCGATCACAACGCAATAATAGCACAAGCCTATCTCTAACTACAACTAGTAGAAATTGAAGTCAGCGTATGCATTCCCTGTACAACATTATATACATGTAGTAACACCTTAACAGTCGCATTTGTTCAAGAAAACTTTCTCAAAGAAAATGTCAATTTGCAGACCAAGAGAAGACTATTTTTGAAAATGTACCACTGGAAATACTGGCTAAGTTATCAAGCCAATCATTCATTTCAGTGGTAAATTTTCAAAAATATATGTAGTCTTCTCTAGATCTGCACATGGATATTTCTCAAGACCACTGTAGAAGCCAATTTTCCCTGATATGAGTGTTAAAGGGTTAGCACTCAAGTCGGCCATTCACGTAAACAGCTTCTGCAGTGGTTTTGAGAAATGTACGTTTGAAAACCAAGACTATTTAGGAAATTTCACAACTGGAATCAGTGACTCAATAATCGACCCAGTTATACTTGTGGTAAATTTTCAAAAATACTCTTCTTTTGGTCTGAAAATGGATATTTTCTACGAGAAAATATAAATTTCCTTGAACCAATTTCAGGGTTAACCATTTAACACTCATATCAGTCAAAAACATCTTCTGCAGCTGTCTTGAGAAATGGCCATTTGCAGACCAAGAGAAGACTATTTTTGAAAATTTACCCCTGGAATGACTGGCTCGATAACCGAGCCAGTCATTTTAGTGGTAAATTTTCAACAATAGTCTTCTTTTGGTCTGCAAATGGATATTCTCCATGAGAAAATTTAAATTTTCTTGAGCAATTCGAGGGTTTTAGGGTTAAAGGGGGCAATATGGACTGGGTGGATATTATAGGTATGTTTCACACCTCTATTTTTCTTGCTGTCGTCCGGTTCCCGGAAATGTCGAGGTTTATAGCCAGGTTGAGGTGAAGGTGTCTCCAGATATCCCATGATGTCCTCTTGCGTTAACTTTATCTGTCAATAAATATACACGTGTACAGTATACATGGACATGATGGAGTGGTGTCAGGGCCAGATTACCCACTAGGATATTTACGCTACGGCCTAGGGCCTCCAGCCTAAGGGGGCCTCGCGCTTTAAACCAAAAAACACAAAAATGTACGCTCTTATCTATACATGTATGCTATGTAACAGAACGAAGAGACAAACTCGGTAGCATCTACACTGTCCAAAAAACACAAAAATGTACGCTCTTATCTATACATGTATGCTATGTAACAGAACGAAGAGACAAACTCGGTAGCATCTACACTGTCGTAAGACAGTCGCCTTGGTTAATGTCGATTTGCTATACGAGGTAACCGAGCCAGTCATTCCAGTCATAAATTTTCAAAGATTTCTTCTCTTGGCCAGCAAATTGACATTGGCTATGCAAAGAAGTGAATCTTATTATCCTTTTAATACCACTTTCATGGTCAAAAGAATTCTACAGTGCTGCTGAGGATGGCCATTTGCAGGACGAGAGAATGCAATTGTCGTAAATTTCACTGGTTAATTTACAAAAATTGTCTTCTCTTGGCCTTCAAAAATTCTAATCCAAATGAAAAAATTTGACCAATTAATAATTAATAAGATTATGCAAAATAGGCCTGAGATCGCATCTCAGTGTCTAGATTTAAAGATCGAACCTTTAGGGCCTCCAGCCTAGGGCCTCGCACCAGCTTAAGCCGGCACTGAGTGATGTTCTGACTTTTAATAACTATAAAGGCGGTTGCGATGCAAGCCCTAAAATTAAAACTGCATCCCACGTGTCGAACCATTTAGTTTTTCAGCATTTCACACATGTGTGGCAATGTCGCACAATAAGGATTTCTTAATATAGTGTACCCCTCGACATGCTTGAGAAATCAAATGTCTATTGAAAACTCTAACATTCTTCTACATATAGTTCTTGAAAAGGAGACAAATCACACAGAAATAAACTAAGTTCAAACCATATAAAAGTACAATGTATGGAGAAAACTGTTACTTTGGATAACTAATCTCATCTATTGCTACACCCCGTAACTATTCAGGTGATCTAATATACCACTCATACCCTATGCAGGTAGTTTTAAGCTATTTATCATGTCGCTAAAGAAAAATATTCCGGCTTTAGTAGCTAAATTTTGCTACATTTTTACAGCCTATGATGGCTGTCATGATTTTTTTTTCAACCAATCAGAAAAAGCCTAACGTGTCTGCCTCGGGATATACATCCAGTCATAGAGATGAGATTAGCATCCCTTTAAATAGTTTTAATTTTGTAAAGTTTTGTTGGGATTGGATAAGCCATTGACAAATTAAGAAAACATTGAAAAACTTTAACATTCTTCTAATTCTTGGTTCACAAAAACTAAGTCCAATCCAGGTAAAAATATAGAAAGAATTTGACAACCATTTTCATTATGATGAAGTCTGGATGTACATGTAATGATGGCATAGAACAAATCTGTAAAGTCTTATTTTGATCGGGTAAGCCCTTGCACTACATGTCCATTGAAAAACCTTAACATTTTCCTAATTCTTGGTGCAAAATTAGCTACATGTACGTGTAAGTCCAATCCACGTACAAATATGGAAAAAAAATAGAGAATTATTGTAATTATGATGTAGACTAGATGTTATCATAGTACATGTATAGAACAAATCTGTAAAGTTTTATTGAGATCGGATACGCCATTGATGAATTAAATGAACACTGAAAAACTTTAACATTTATTTGCAAAAATTGGGCAACCTAAGTTGGTGGAACTTTCATGTACGTACTACATTAATTTCTTTTGAACAAACGTGAATGGCCCTACAATGCCCAATCTCAAATATTTTGCCATGTTTTGGCCCGATCGCTTCAGCGGTTCAGATGTTACTTTTATGAAAACTACATTTAGCTCATCCAAGATGTCCATGTAGTCAAATTAACCAATCAGGTTCTTTTGAACAAACTTTTCCCTAGATAAACTTTCTTGAAAAATCAGCCCACGTCGCTTCATAGATGTTTTAACCCTTATCACTCTAATGTTAAAAATCTTAATTTTCAAATGAAATTAAAAACTGAACTGGTATTCATTTTTTAACAATTTTGGTGTAAGATGGTGCTGTCGTAGACAGCAACATCTTCCACCAAAATTGTTGAAAAATGTATACCAGTTTCTTTGATCTTGGCACAGTAAAAGATAGAATGTTGACATCAGAGTGGTAATGCAAGGATCGAAATGTCCATTTGCCCTGTTGCTCGGGGCAAACGTTTTTCGAAAGGGCAACTAAACTTTGGCTGTTAATGGTACACAGGTCAACCATAATAAATACATGTATTCAGACTAATAGTACTACACTGTGTTTTTGATACCTACAGACTAACTCTTTTCGTTTTAAGTCATTTATTTATTTCATTATTAGAAAGAGTAACCAGTATGCTTAATGGCATTTCTCAATAATTGTGCCCATTCTTCAGAATTTATTTGACAAAGCAATAGTAATTCTAATTTTCTTTGTCATTTGGCTTAACATATACAGGGCAACCTTAATCTGCGGCGGGAAAACCTGAAAATGTATGAAATTTCATCATAGGTTGCCCTGTGGGCAACTAGATTTTTTCATTTATTTCTAATCCTGCAACCCTTCTACAGTGGTCTTGAGAAATGTCAATTTGCAGACCAAGAGAAGACTATTTTTGATAATTTACCACTGAAATGACTGGCTCGGTTATCGAGCCAGTCATTTCAGTGGTAAATTTTCAAAAACAGTCTTCTCTTGGTCTGCAAATGGACATTTTCTATGAGAAAATTGAAATTTTCGTGAAAAAAATATGAGTGTTAAAGGCTTAAGACTAATTAAAATAAATACTCACCATGAGTACATATACAGGCCTTGAAAATAACAAATTATTTAGGTTGTCCCCCACCAGGGCATTAACATGTGTGTTAAAATTAGGTTGCCCTGCATGTAATTTTCATGGCCTGAGCTCACTTGAATTATCAGGTCAGGTGAGTAAATACTTAATAATACATGTACATGTACCTGTTTAGCTGGAGGTGCTGGTACCGAGATTTCAGTGTCCGTCTCATCACCAAGCCTTCGTTTGTTACTATTCTTTTCAGATCTTTCTGCTGGACTGACGGACCTCTGACCTGCCTGTGAGTCACTTAATGGAATATGTGCTTTTGGGCTTGGCATGCTTGGTGCCGCAATAACTGATGCCTTATCACTAACAGCTGTCAAAACCTCCCTCTTGTAACCAACTTTGGAAGACGCTGCATTTGGTTTTCTCTTCTTTACAACTTTCGAAACCAATACCTCATCGAAGTTAAGAAAGTCATTAAACGACATATTGTCCTCATCTAAACAGTTCATAACAGCTAATCGCTTCGCTTTGAAGTCCTTTCTTTTATTTGGACTGGTTTTCTTTCTCAGACTTTTACTTTCAGGCATATTAATTTTGGACAAGGTGCTGTCGTTAGGCTTATCTTTTTCATCCTTTTTAGATGATGATGACGATGATATACCTTTCACCTCAATCACATAACGAAACCAATTATCACATTCTCCTTTATCCTGTTTAATTACAGATTTGTGCTCATGGTTTGTCCTGTGTGAACTACTACCTTTCTCCTTTCCATGATCGTCTCTTCCATGATCCTCCCTCACGCGATCAGACCTGTGCTTATCAGATTTACTACTAGTCATAGTACTTCTAGAAGATTCACCTTTGTGCTTCTCCCGGGCCTTTCTCGCTGCTATATCTGGCTCGGAATCGCTCTCACTCATAGCATGATCGTGAGACATGTATTTGCTAAAGATGTTGTCTTTCTCTGACTGTTCATCTTCAGTATCACTATTTCCCGCCTGAAGCTCTGCTGGAGAATCTCTCCCCTTATACTTCTCTCTATTGGAATGATGGCCACGCTCGCTATGATGGCCATGCTTATCATGGTCTGACAGGTGACTTTCAGTGTGTTTAGAATTGTGATGGCGACTTTCTTTGTCATGTCTCCGCTTTTTATCATCAGCATTGCTTTTTTCAGGATGAGACCTTTGAATTTTATCAGTCCTCTTAAATTCACGATCATCTTTACTATTTTCATGATGTGTTTTGCTTCGATAATCCTGGGATTTAGCTTGGCTGGACTTATGTTCCTTATCACTATGATGCTTGCTGGCACTATAACTATCACTGTCATCTTTATCCAATGATGCCGCTCTGTGACTCTGTCTGTCTGTGCTGACATCTGAATCACTACCAGAGTTATTGTCAATTATGCCTTCTCTACTACGTGAACTGGTTTTAGTGGTAGAAGAAGTTTTACTAGACATTACAGTTTTTAGAGTACCATCATTATCCAATCGCTTAACCTTCGAATTAGAGTCATGTTTACTTCTATCCTCCCTGAGTTTAGTAGCAGCTATATCATGGCCGCTATGCGTTTTATCCGTTTCTGTCATAGTCTCGGTTTCATATGTTCTATGAGCTTTTGAATTCGACTGGTGGTGTTCTGATCTTACACTACTTTTACTGTCACTGGATCGGGAAGAGCTTTGTTTAAAATCTTGATGCGTGACATCAATATGAGCCTTCGATCCATGGGCGCCTTTGCTAGACGTATCTCCGCGTTCACTGTGTCCTTGTTTACGTGTCGTATCACCGGAATGTCGATATGAAGGTGACTTGTCAGAGGTGGCATTATTTTCTCTCCGTGAATGTTTATCAGATTGCTCACTATTTTTACTACCACGTTGTTCGGATTTTTTATCCTTGTGATTATGCGAATGTCTGTCCAAGTTTTCATTACTTTTACTATGCGAATGTCTGTCCAAGTTTTCATTACTTTTACTATGCGAATGTCTGTCCAAGTTTTCATTACTTTTACTATGCGAATGTCTGTCCAGGTTTTCATTACTTTCACTATTCGAATGTACGTCCAAGTTTTCATTGCTTTTACTATGCGAATGTTTGTTTGAATTGTCATTTGTTTTACTATGCGAATGTCTGGCCGAACTGTCACTGGTTTTACTATGCGAATGTCTGGCCGAACTGTCACTGGCTTTACTATGCGAATGTTTGGCCGAATTTTCAATAATTTTACTGTGTGAATGCCCTTTCGTAATTTCAATAGGTGTACTATGCGAATGGCTTTTCGTAACTTCAGTAATTTTACCATGCGAATGTCTGTCTGAATTTACAATAGTTTTACTATGCGAATGTCTGTCAGAATTTTCACTCGTTTTACTGTGTGTATGTCTGTTCGTAATTTCACTACCTGTAGGTTTACTATGCGAATGTTTGTTCGAAATCTCATTGGTTTTACTCTGTGAATTTCTGTCAAAATTCTCATGACTTTTACTATGCGAATGTGCCTTCAAATATTCATTAGTTTTCCTATGCGAATGTGTGTCCGAGTCTTTCCCAGTTTTCTTATGCGAATGTCTGTCCAAATTGTCACTGTTTTTACTATGTGAATGTCTATTAGATTTATCACTAGAATGACTAGGCTTGCTATCACATACTTTATTCCTATAATCTGCTTTCTCCTTATCGTAATATCTGTTTTTCACGCTTTCTTGCAAACGCAACCTTGATTCATCAGTTTCTGAATCGCTACCATCATCAGGATGATCACTATGCTCTTCATCCGAAGCACCATGATTTGATTCGTCGATTTCTTCCTCACTCTCCACTGAACCGTTCTCTGATTGGACAGCCTCATCCTCCTCCGCCTCATCACCACTAGCTGGAGGGTGTTCTTCCGCATCGCTCTGACAAGTGTTATACATTTGTTCAGTTATCTGTTGTGAAACGATTATTTTCCAGCCAGAGACAAGTGCCTTGGCCTTCTGTCCGATAATGCCATCCCGTTTTCGTAATGTGTTCACTAATTTACCGATTCCGGTGTCCTGAATGTAGGAAAAGAGATACTATACAGTGCAAATATACATGCACAAAATCTTACATGTAGAAATGAGTTACCATGTTGCCAAAACAAAACAAAGCGTACTGTTGAATATTTTGGACTTAATTTCATTGGAAGCCATTGATGCCTAAGGCATCAATGGCTTCCAATGAAATTAAGTCCAAAATATTCAACAGTACATTTCTTACACCGTGTTCAAAATTGTACTAACACGTTTCTGTATTTGGAAACATTTTAACTTATATCTGAGCTGTCCTGTATCATTAGATTTCGCCATAACACTTTGAACCAGATAGATTAAATTCTAAAATGCATTATTTACAATTTAACAAACATTATGTTGAATATTTTGAAACTGAATTGACTGAGAACTGTTGCAGCATATGGCAGAAAGTCAAAGTTGGCGGAATTAAACCAAATTTGGTAGGTGAGTTACCGGTAGCCATATGATTGTGGATTGTGAGGGGATATTTATATTAGAAAGCTGATATTTTTCGTCGAAAGGGGGCATAACGCCATCAAAAACTGACGCATACGCCTGAATCTCGAACTTGGTCTGTAACTTCTCATAACAAAGCAATGTAGCAATTCTCAGTATAATATCTTGAAAGACTGCAGAAAAACAGTGCGGAAGACTAATATTTTTCATATTTCATAAGTCGAAAGGGGGCATAACGCCATGAAAAATTGACGAAAATGTCTGAAACTCGAACTTCCTCTGTAACTCCTTATACTAAAGCGATGCACCGATCTTCGCTTAAATATCGTGAAGGACTGCGAAAAACAGTGCAGAAAGCTGATATTTTTCGTATTTCCTAAGTCGAAAGGGGGCATAACTCCATCAAAAATGTACGCATACGCCTGAAACTTGAACTTGCTCTGTACCTTCTCATAACAAAACAATGTACCAATTCTCCGTTGAATACCTTGAAGGACTACGAAAAAGTGTGGAAAACCAAGTGTGACAGATGGAGTGCAAACCTACATGTATAGTTCGCCCTCCGGTTTTACCGGTAGGGGACTAATAAGTAGAACTCTAATGAGTTGAGCACTGAGCAGACTTGTAACAAGAAAACAGAGCCCATGTTTCCTTATGTATCAACTTCTCCTGAACAAAATTTAATGGCTCATAGTGATAAATATCATATATCCCAAATTTCGGTCCAATCCATTCAGTGGCTTTGGAGACGAAGTTGCTTTCATGAAAATCAAGCCATCCAAGATAATCTTGGATGGCCTGCCAACCATTTGGCAAATCAAGTTCCGTTGACCAAACTTGGCTAGTGCCCTAAATGATATTTTATGAGTTTTGAATCAACCGCTCAAACAGTTTTCCCGAAGATTTTTAGACATTTCTAAAAGTAGACCAAAATCCATGATGGCCGCTGGGCAAATTGACCGATCGGCTTCGTTTGAACAAAATTAAATCCCCATGCCATAAGGATGCTTCCTGCCACATATAATTGAAATGGGCCCAGTAGTTCTTGAGAAGATTTAGATTTTCCATTGCTTTAGTATGGGAGCTTTTTGCGGGAAAATTTTCCAAGATGGCCGGCAACCCGTTTATCCGACAGATTCGAAAATTGCAAATTTGAGATCAGAATACCCAAAAACATATATAAAACCTATTGCGGCCTAAAAATCCATCAAATGAAAAAATTCAATATGGCCCTCAAACACGCTACATGTATATTTTGATTAACCGGCCTGTATTCCATAATCATATCTCCCAAACTTCGGCTTGATCCCTTCAGCGGTTTTGGAGTTATTTTCGGGAAAAATAGGTCATCCAAGATGGCCGCCGAACTGTTTGGTCAATGAAGTTCTCATGAAAAAATTTGGTTCAGCTCTTGCCCTAGATGATATTTCATGAGTTATGAATCGATCCCTCAAATGGTTTCGGAGATTTTTTAAGACATTTCTAAAAATCGGGCAAGATCCAAGATGGCCACCAGTCAAATTGGCCAATCAGCTTCATTTGAACAAACTGGGATCCCTATGCCCTATGGATGCTTCCTGCCAAATATAATTGAAATCGGCCTAGCAGTTTTCGAGAAGACATTTTAAACTTCCCATTGCTTTAGTATCCGGCCACCTTTGCCGGGAAAATAATCTAAGATGGCCACCAAACAGTTTATCCGACAGTTTCGAAAATGGAAATTTGAGCTCAGAATACCCAAAAACATATATAGAACCAATTTTGCCCTCAAAATCCATCAAATAAAAAAATCCAATATGGCTGCCAAACACGCTACATTTTCATTGTCCCATGATGGAAGCCATATTTTTTTTATGGATCAACTTCCCTTGAACAAAGTTTAATGGCCCTTAGTCCTTAATCATATCTCCCAAATTTCGGCCCGATCCCTTTCACAGTCCTAGAGAAGTCGTTTTTGGGAAAACTAGGTCATCCAAGATGGCCGCTGAACCATTTGGTCAATCAAGTCCTCTTGAACAAACTTGGCTTACCTCTTTCCCAAGATGATGTTTCATGAGTTTTGAATCGATTCCCCAAGCGGTTTCAGAGGATTTTTAAAGATGTTTCCTAAAATCGGACGAAATCCAAGATGGCCGCTTGGATCCCTATGCCCTAAGGATGCTCCCAGCCAAATATAATTGAAATCGGCCCAGTGATTCTTGAGAAGTCGTTTAAAGGAAAAGTTGACGGACACCAGACGGAGCTCACTTGGCCTTTCAGTAAACCCTGAAACCCTAATATGTTAGATTAAAAGCATGTATATAACACATCTCAAAACATGGGCTATAATAGGTGCTGTAAGATTTGGTTAAGAAAACGGGTTCGTTCGCTAATCTATTAGCTAATAATTTGTGAAAGAGACGTGTGTCCGCGGATTTCTGATATGACATGTATATCGCATTCCGATCCATAATTAGAATATCGAAACCTTACATACCTAGTTACTATGTCATGTCAATCTAAGTTGTACATACATGTAGCATGCAAAGGATACAAATTAATATACAATCAATTATGATTATGATGTTAGCCTCCATGTCACATGATTATGTCGTCAAATACTTGAGTGCCAGATCGGATTCATCCATTGGACTGGAAGACATTGCTGCCTAAGGCATGTAAGGCAGCAATATCTTCTTTAGATCAAATTGCATGTACATGTATCACGGGTTCATAACCCTTTCTGTGTTTGAAAATCCATGGCTTTTCATGACCAAAATTAACAAACTCCATGACCGCCAGGAATTAATATCTATATGTAGACTTATGGTTTTTTATGACGTAGCTCCAAAAACAAAACCAGAGTTGTTCTGCAAATGTCTGAATATTGCCTCTTGCAACAACCAAGGCATGTATGTAGCCTTGTTTTGATAAGTTGTCGTCGTAATATTTTATTACTTAGACATGATAGAGGTGATTTATGCCAACAAATTTCTTTTTATTTTAGACCATTACCATTTTCCATGACCTATGATAAAACAAAGAGTTTTCATGAAACTCAGCATACGCCCGCAGGCATACTTGTTTAAAGAATGCTAAATGTGAACAGTTTGTCATTGATACTTCGCTGAGAAATGGGTGGGGGGGGGGGGTGACTTCTATTAGGTACACATTTGGAATTCACAGCAAATACATCACTAGACATATTGAAAGTCTTCACAGCTGCATTGATCATTACAATTGCAACAAGACAATTTGGATGAATTTTAATCTGGATCGGACAAGAAAACTTTAACAAATTTTAGCTTATCAGGGGAGATAACTCGGGCAAATATGGGCGGATTTTGATGAAACGAAATCATTGCACTTCGTCTATCCCTAAACCATGTGCTGAAAAATTGTGAGTGTAGGTTCAAACCTTTCGAGATCTGCTCCCGCCGACAAGAAATCAGATGGACGGATACATGGATGGACGCACAGCAAGACAGACGGCGAGCGCCATCACATAATACGATCCCCGCTTACTCGGGCATATAAAATCAGATTTTCCATGACTTTTCAGGCCTGGAATTTAAATTTTCAAATTCCATGACTTTGCAGGATTTCCATGACCCGTACGAACATATAGTACTAGTCATGTATGTTCAAAATATTCAACAGACCATTTCTTACTAACGAACATCTTTCTGTTTGTGTTTTTGGAACATTTGAGCCTGTAACAGCAAAAAATTTTCATTTGCAGAACTCGGTTTTTTAATGTACCACTGGAATGGCTGGCTCGCTTATCGAACCAGTCATTCCAGTGGTAAATTTTCAAAAACAGACTTTTCTTCATTTGCAAACGGACATTTCTCAAAAGCACTGCAAGCCGTTTTTGGATGACTTCGGTGTAAAAGTCTTAATGGACTTGAGAAATGTCCATTTACAGGACAAGAGGGTTAATTTTGAAATGTTACCATCAGGTTAGAATGGCTGGCTTGATAGTCTAGCCAGTTATTTCAGTTGTAAATTTTCAAAAATACTGCAAATGCATATTCACTCAGTAAACACTCGAGTATTCTAGACAAATCTGGACCATTAAGAGTCAAGATAATCTTTAACTACTGTTACATTTGTATTTCAGTAAGTTTTCAAAAATTTAACTATAAGTGCACACACAGAGCATGTATGTAGCGTGTACCTGCAAGAGATTTATAGTGACTGGAAGGCGTGATAGTTTCGTGAGCACGTGCAAAACCTGAAAAATAAAGGAAAAATTTATATACATGTATGGTCGAGTTGTTTAAATTCGTGAGTACCGAAATTTGTGAATTTGTTTTTATCGCTCTCGTTCTCCGATGTAACGTTGCATGGAACGCATCTACACAATAGCCACTTTTTGATTGAAAGTTCTGAAGCTTTTGACAAAGTTTTGAGCAAAATACAGTCAAAACAAGAAACTGTTCATACAATTACTGATGGTAGTGCAAGATTCCGTAATGCACCTTTCTTAGATTACTTACTTGCGCTTATTTAGCACCTAAAATGAGCAAATTTGACAATCCAAATTTACCACCGGCTTTGTTTACATTTTTCCGCCGCGTCGGATTAGACTGATTGACGGGAGCACGTCTAAATTTTATAGGAGAGGCTCTAGAGGAAGGGGTGTGTGCTTATCAATGATTTACCAAAATGTCAAAATTAACATAAAGTGCACACGTTTTTTAACGAGACATTTTTTTAATTCTTCGCTTTATGCCTGCTGAACAATGTTTTAAAGACCCTAGCGTCAGTTCATTTCTTCAGCTCATTAATATTTGTGAAGTTCATGTGACGGCACTACCTAACAAAAGCGACATCAATTTAGGGTCTTTTTCTTCTCTTCAAATGTATCAACTGCTTTTATAGTTTATACATTCATTTGTAGGACTAATTTATGGGTTAATACGGACACAATTAGCAGTTGAAACATTCAACAAACTAATACAATGATATTTAAGGATTTACAAGCATGTATCTGACAGCTGAAGATGCATAATCACCTATTCACGAAATTCGGTACCGCTATTTCACACATAATCTGGCGAGGTGGGTCAGTTCAAATGCTTGGAATTTGTTTAAAGATTAAAATTCCGTACCGAAATTTTTTCATTTGTATTCGGATGTGTTATTTCACATTGTGTTAAATTCTTGCGCAGATCTGTTTAAGAGTTTTCTTTCACAAGTGCATTACTTGCTTAGATTCACGAACTTCGGTACCCATAGTATACGGTATTAGATAGTAACACATGATCAACAAACATGTCTAAATTGCGTAAAACAAATTCTTTAGTTAGCGCAGAGGTTATGCAAAAATTCCTGGCGTAACCTATTTTTGGGTTACGCAATTTTTGTATTTTGTACATAAATATGTTGAAACGGTTGTACACAAAACGAAATGGGTCAACTAAAATCAATTTGCAGAACCCCAAATTGAGTTACGTACATTTTGAATTTTGACAGGCTTGATCAATAGATCCAGGGTTTTGTCGAGGCAGGGCCCTTGCACCATTTAGCACTATAAAATTCACAATGTCCCATCATTACCTTTTCACATGGGTCAATTGCCACAGGATTTAAGGCCATATTTAACAAAATGATTAAATGACATGTTTTCTAGAGTGATTGGTCCACTTGACTCCATTATGCAACTGGACCGGCAGAATCCTGTATATCTACCGCCAACAACTAATGATCAAAGCTCATAGAACATGTTCATCCATAGAGCAAGACATGATTTTTTAAATTTACCTCAGGAATGCCTGGCTCGGTTATCGAGCCAGTTATGGCTCGGTTATCGAGCTAGTCATCCTACGGGTAAATTTTTTATAAAAACACTTCTCTTAGTCTGCAAACAGACATATTTTTCAAGACCAGGTAACCCTTTAAACACTAACAGCCACCCTTGGTCAAGAAAATCTAAATATTTGCCAATTGAACGTACATTTGCAGGCTATAACTTTTGAAAATCTGTCATATATGGGTAAGTGGGCGGAGTGGCCTGATTGCGCATCGCGCTCACTCGTTTGTCCACATAGTAAATTTGCGCGAGAATCAGGCTGCTCCACCCACTTGCCCATATATGGTACGTTTGACTCTGTCTGCTAAATAAGGCAGTGCATCTCCCATGATTCATAGAAATAACTATGACAAGAATGGCTGGCGCACTGAAACTGGTTAGGGATTTGATCGGCCGTGAATGTATTTGGCCGTGTATCAAAATATATGAAATATTTAGCAATAAAGTGTATATCCTTCGATAACCAGCTAAATAAGGTGTGTGTGAAATTTGGGCGATGTAAGTTCAGTTCAGTAGATCCCTCCTATGCATAGGAGCACCTCCTTCAGGAGTAATATAGGAGCCAGCACATACATGAATCAGGTCAATCTCATTAAGTTTAGCTATTCTTGTGTGGTTCAGGACATAGTAGTATTGTCTGATCAGGGCTTCTAATCTGGCCATGCAGAGACACGGCTCCTTCCTCAGGTATGTAGATGGGTTCACGAGGAATGTGGTTAGAGTTTCACTGTGTGACCATACGTGGATGGAATTTATGGTACACATGTCACAGAGACATGAATGGATTAATTTCATTAGGGTCGGTGATCCAAACTCTGTGGTATACCAAATTCCGTGGTAAGGCTTTGTTTTCAAGCTATAGTAACATATCACAGATATAATAACAATGATTTGTTTATATTTTGAAGCTTCGTATCTGACAAATCTAATTATACCAGAACCAGCTGAAATGCTAAATTTTTTTGTTTTAATTACACAAGATTGCATAACCAGTTGTGAATCTGTAGTAAAAAATGGGCGCTTTTGAAAAATGATCGGAAATGTTGACTGAGTTTTCAAAGGAAATTTCCACTTTTATAGGAGCCATTCATTCATACTATTATACTAGTATCTAGATCAGATTATCTAGTTTACAGATGGAACTTTTTGGAGCGCTGGCTGCTTAGATGGCTTCTCAGCATCGTTTCACTCACAACCACCCTACTCCCAAAAATTATATTAAAATGTAACCTAATTCTGTGGTATTCATAGAATCGCAATGATGTCATCACAATCAAATTTCCCATATCCTGGGAGACGCCATTTTTTGGAGGGGCTAATTTAACATTACGGGCAATGGGCCGTAAAACCTTAATTACATTTTCTTTAATATCTTGCAAAATTCACTCATGATTTGATGTTTTCTGATACCTGGCGGGGTTATTACAGATTCTCAGATACAGGATTTAATGGTTTGAACATCATGGAAAATGTAAACAATGCGTTTGTATGGGCAGTCCTCTTTAGCATGTAGTATGTTTGCTCCAACTTTAATGGCGGCCGATCTGAAGATGCCCGGATGTGCAAAACTATGAATAGTGGATTGCCTATTATAAAATTAAATAACAGGTTTATTTTTTTTCTCCTAATCTTGATTTTGTAGAAGGAAATGTTAGAATCTCAATGATTTATGCATTTTGGCGAATTCCGTGAATTATTTCCATTATTTGAAGCATATTTTTGTTAAAGGGGTAGTCTGAGCATTGCCATATCCGCCATATCAGTGTTTTGTAATAAAACAGCTCCTGTGCCCCTATTGTAACCTACTAAACAAATGTGGAATGCATGATTTATTTCATGTATTGGTGCTTTAGGCAATTATTATGCTATTTTGTGCATTGCCATGGAGTTCGGCAGCCTTGACTTGCCAGACAGTGTGTAAATTTTGATAGGGGTTCCAAACTTTATTGCCAGATACTAACAAGATTTTAGATAAATTCCCTAAGAAACTTATATAAGCAGCAACAGAATACGTCAAATAATTTCACTGGTTGGTATGAGGTTGGTGATTGGCCTAAGGTAAGCATAAGTTTTAGCTAAATACCATGGAGTTTGGTTGCCCCATCCTAGGCTAAAGGCCATGTGGCATGTATTTCCTCCGGACATCCTTTGAAGTTTGACCTTTAAGTCCTTTAGCTCTGAAACTAAGTGTAAACCTCAAGAAGCGAGTCGAAAATCTGATTTAATTTCAGTTCTTTGCTATGGCTGGACCTGTAGCTCCAAGGTAGACGTAACGTCGTAAGCGTATGGAGATACAATACTGCAGCTACGCAGCCTACTCAGTTTACTGTAACCGTCAAATTGACAAATGTTTGAAATCGTCATCATCATCATCATGGGCCTAATCTTTTAGTTGTTTAAAGACATAGTTAATGGAGGTTATACGACGGACTGACAGTAACCATGACATGATTTCATTTCGGCACATATGAGCTACTATGTATTCAAACCCGTTCATCACTGCAATTCCGTTCAAGATGTGCTTTGCTTGATAAAATTTCATGCTTCGTGTTAGCCATATCTTCTTCTTGATAATGGAGATTCTACCTCCGCCAGGCGCACGTCAATTGATTACCAAAGATCATTCGCAAAAGAAAAAATAACCTGTAGAGATTTTGGCAATGGGAATATAGAAAAACTTCAAAACAAAATGGCTACAGCTGATTGTACTCAAGTGACTGAATGTTACTCATGTGAAGATGCTTATAACACATTTCATGCTATTTGTACAGAGGCCTAAGATCACAGCTTTCCACTAAAAGAAGCTAAAAGGTTCAAACAAAATCCTACTAAGCCATGGCTAACCAGAGGATTCAAACAAAATCCTACTAAGCCATGGCTAACCAGAGGATTCAAACAAAATCCTACTAAGCCATGGCTAACCAGAGGATTCAAACAAAATCCTACTAAGCCATGGCTAACCAGAGGATTCAAACAAAATCCTACTAAGCCATGGCTAACCAGAGGATTCAAACAAAATCCTACTAAGCCATGGCTAACCAGAGGATTCAAACAAAATCCTACTAAGCCATGGCTAACCAGAGGATTCAAACAAAATCATACTAAGCCATGGCTAACCAGAGGATTCAAACAAAATCCTACTAAGCCATGGCTAACCAGAGGATTCAAACAAAATCCTACTAAGCCATGGCTAACCAGAGGATTCAAACAAAATCCTACTAAGCCATGGCTAACCAGAGGATTCAAACAAAATCCTACTAAGCCATGGCTAACCAGAGGATTCAAACAAATCCTACTAAGCCATGGCTAACCAAAGGATTCAAACAAAATCCTACTAAGCCATGGCTAACCAGAGGATTCAAACAAAATCCTACTAAGCCATGGCTAATCAGAGGATTGATTGCTGCCTGTCACAAGAAAAACAGACTGTACCTAAATTTTATCAAAATTCCAACTGAATTGAAGTTTAAGAAATACCGAAATAAATTAAACCAAATAATTAGGTTGGCAAAAATAAATTATTATCAAAACAAATTTAACGAAAAAAAGATGACATAAAAGAGACATGGAAACTTGTAAAGACACTGTTAAACAAACCTACATGTACATCAGAAACATCAAGATTTATTTATAACAAGAAGATTATAACTGACAAGCAGGAAATCGCCAACAAATGTAACGAATACTTCATTATTAACATTGGGCCAAATTTATCACAAAATCTTCAAGCTAGCACAAATGCCAATGTACAAGATTATCTGACAGGCAACTACCAATCTTCAATTTTCCTTAATCCTACCAGAACAGAAGAAATTACTAAAATACTAATGCAAATTAACCCACATAAAAGTGCAGGTGTTGCCAACCTTAAGTGGAGACTATTTAAAAACTGTATCTCACAAATACTAATTTCACTAAACCACATCTGCAATTTGTCATTGGCACAAGGCGTCTTTCCTTCACGATTAAAAGTAGCACGGGTAGCACCTATATATAAAGCAAACGACTCCTCTGATTTTACTAACTACAGGCCTGTCTCAGTACTACCGCTATTCTCAAAGCTCTTAGAGAGACTCTATTATAACCGCTTATCAAAATTCCTTAGCAAACATTCTATATTTTACCAATCACAATATGGATTTAGGGAAAAGCATTCGACTAAGCTAGCGCTTGTAGATATGATGGAAAGAATATCAGACTCTCTTGAAAATAAAGAACATATATTAGGAATACTTTTGGACCTTTCGAAAGCATTTGATACAATTGACCACAAAATTTTAATTAAAAAACTATCACATTACGGAATACGTGGCATTGCACTCGATTGGATAAAGAGTTACTTGGCTAACAGATCGCAATATGTGCATTACAATGGAGCGCTCTCTCTGGGAGTGCAGAACTAGTTTGCGATGTTCAATTCTTGGCCCTCTGCTGTTTCTACTATACATGAATTATTTACCCACCATTTGCAACTGCCTATCACTAATACTATATTTGCAGATGACATCAATGCGTTTTGCAGCCGCAAGGACATAAACACCCTGTACAAAACTGCAAATTATGAAATGGAAAAAGTAATATATACGTGGTTCAAAGTGAATAAATTATCTTTAAATGTCAGTAAAACTAACTATATGGTATTCACAAATGCAGACAAGTTGAAAAAAACGACTCTCCCAAGAATGCAGATAGATGTTCAAGATATAGAAGAAGCACAATCTGTTAAGTTTTTAGGCGTGTATCTGGATAAAGGGCTCACTTGGGAGAAGCACATTGCTATTATCACTTCCAAGGTAGCAAAAAGCATAGGTGTTATGCGTCGTCTTAGGTTCTATCTACCAAATAACATATTAAAATCACTCTACGGCACATTAGTACTTCCATGTATCACCTACTGCAATACAATCTGGACTAACACATACCAATATAAAATTTAAAATATGGAAGCACTACAAAAGAAAGCTATTAATCTATTAGCCATCAAACTATGGAACAGTACTCCTGCAGACATTCGCACACAAATCATAAATCAGTACTCATACAAAAAGTAATTAAAAATATGATAATACAAAATTACTAGATCAGCTCTCGACGCGCTACTGTCAGCGTGATGATGGCTACATGATCTAAAGGGCCTACCATGGCTTCCAGAATGCGTATAGTATCTAGTAATCACAGTAACAAATCTAATATTAAATTAACAGCTTAACCTGGAATAATAGAATATGCATATCCTAAAATTCTTTTTCCGTACTAAACCAAAACAACCCCATGTGTTTGGAGTTTAGACCAATTTGATCAGTAGTCTTTGAGACGCGGCTCCAGACACAAGGATACAGATGATAATAATAAGATGAAGATCCCACCCCCATCCCACCCCACCCCACCCTCACCCTCACCCCCATATATGCCAAGGACATACACGTATTCATAAATAAACTGTCAACTCACTTAAAAAAAAAAATTTTAATTCAAACAATGCAAGTAGATGCTACAACATAACCACCATTAAAATTATTCTCTTGTTTTTTCTCTCGTTTCATTTTTATTGTCTATGTTATGTGTAAGAGTATTGCTAAATTGTTGTTGATAATGTGATGTCTGTACGTTATATATGTAAAGGTTGCGTCGCCTTATAGGCATTGCCTTTGATGGATTCATATAATCAATGTATATATAATCATAAAATAGCAGCAAATAAAGGTTATTTGATTTGATTTGATTTGATTTGAAATTTGACTCGTTTGGCAAGACTTGGCCAATCCCACCTTAGATGCCAACCTCAATATCGACTCACAGTCCATCGTGGAAGAAGTTTTGGTGGAAATTAAAACCCTGCTGTCTATAGATACTGACCAGTGTAAAGCATGCCGACCTAATGAAATTGCTGCCAGCATTAAGAAACTAAACCGTTTGTTGTAAATCACAGGACAAATTCGGCTTAACATCAGAGCATCTGCTGTACTTACAGCCCGACATAGTCAAGGCTCACCAATTTGCTAAGCATCATAATTCAAACATCACTCACCACATCTTTCTTCAAAGAAGACACTATTCTGAAGAAAAAGAAGAACAGGCGAGACAGCAAATTACAGAGGCATTACAATTAATCATCAGCCTCATTTGGCAAGCTGATTGCCAAGCTGCTGGAGATCTGCATCCTGTTACGAACAAGACACGTACATAATTCAATCAAATCAGCACCAACTGCAAAGAGGATTTACAGAAAAAGCGGGCCCAATATTCGCCTTACCCACATCATTATCCGATATTTTTACACTCAATACAGACATACATACTCACAACACATGAACAGGTTCTAACTTACATGTCGCATATCACCGAACAGAGGCAGTTACACGCACACCATCCCATCAAGCAATACAATTATGGAATAACACAGATGCAGGCACATGTAGTTCGCGGGGTAGTGTCGGGCCGTTCCGGTGTCCGATGCCGACTCGCCACGTCGCAAGTGCACGACAAATGATGACGCTGGTTAGCTTCCGGTTTTTGGGTAACAGATCCCGTATGAAACTGCCCTACGGGTAACAAAGACCGGCTCCTAAGGCCGGTGGAACTCAATCATTCCGGTGCGGCCATGCGACCATTGTCGCGAACATTAAACACAACGGTCTCATCCCAAGAGTTTGTGTCACCAGTATGCCTGTCCATAGCAATTTCGTGATCTATGGACTTACAAGATTTGATTTGGTGACCCAATTAAACTAAGTCTATGCAATAATTCTACCCAAACAGACTGTCAAGTATGCTAGATAAAATAATGAGCATACGAAAATACAAGACATAGAGACAGCCTGATGAACTTTTAAATGTGGGGCTCCCGGAGGTACCACACAGACTCGTAGGTCCGCAGAGGTATCCCCAAAAGGGAGGCTCCCATACAGGAGCCATAACTATTTAACTTAATATAAGCTATTATACCACTAAGCTGAAAGGAAAGAAAATTGTCTTTGTCGTGACGAAAAATCATGTGCCTCACGCGGGCACTACTCCTGGTGCTAGTTTGGGTGAGGAGTAGTATCCTCGCATGGACCGTCGTCGCTGAATCCTTGCGAGAGGCGAGTGCCTCGCGCAGGCCTCCATCACAGGAAAATGTTGCTACTGCTTAAAGCTTAAATGTAATTCTCAGTATGGTGAATTAGTAGTTGCCGCTTTATTTTTGCGGGCCTTCTTCTATGCTTAACCTAATGGTTAGCTTTTACAGACAAGAATTATTTTAGGCCGCAAATGCCGGGCGTCTACCTAGCTTTTAGATACAGCTGTCATTGAGAACCGATGCCCTAAGACATCAATACTGAAGACAGCGTGCATACATGTTACTTAGTAAGATCTCCGAACTGGATAAGAATCTGGACATCTCGCTCCATAACCACATAAAACGTCACAAGACACTTGTTACTTTTCACAAAAGCATCTTTAGGCAACTGATATATTGTTATGGTGGTGGTAAGAGAGATTAATACCCACCGTAAATGTCCTTCCCGTGAGCGTGTGGCAGATTTGAAAATCATGCCCAGACATTCTTACGGAATTCGGTGGGGATGCGCATCTCGCCCGTCACCAGGTCCTATGGAACTAACCGTTTAACCTGTTAGGTTTAAACACAAGTTGCCCAGCTTTGCACTGTGGTGCGGGAGGATTGTCCAGCAGATTAAAGAAAAAAATAATAACTAAGATATGTTTGCGCAGTGCTTTCCTACTTTGGCAAAGGTGCTAACTACTAAGTATCCGAAGATCACTTGTACCCTTTGGCCTTCTCGGTGTGGTTCACTGTCCCCACCATGCCGGACGGACGCCCAGTTCCCTGCACAGGATGCAGCCTAGGCTAGGTACCTTTCCGTACATACCTGAGATAAAGACCTGTCCAAGTTAGGGGGACATAATCTGGGACAGAGTCAAGGCGCACACTGACAACTCCCGAGCCGAGCGGACACAGTACTGGACCCCAATTAAGGTCATTTTGGCAAGGGGCCGTAGCCCCGCATAGACCGTACCACTGAGGTGATGCCCGCTAGACGTCGCAGCTAAGAGCCTCGCATTGGTCATTCTTTGACGTCATTTTAGCTGAGAGTCCTCACGCAGATCGTACTAGCCAGGTCATCCATCCCTTGGGTATCTGGGTGCCAGACTATTCCACCCCTCCGGCAAGTTACAGGTTACACCGTCTCACACACATACCCTCCTGCTTTCCAAAGAATCACTTTTCATGACCTCTGATCACAGGAGGCATGACTCGTAATACGACAGCTTGCCATGGCCTGACTGTACATTGAGCCATCTGGGTTGATGAACTGACATGATCAAGACGAGCGGCCGGGGACCCAGTAGATAGCGATCACCATCTGAGCTCATGCTCAGGGGCAACCGACAGTCTGATCCGTACATATCTGCCAACAGTGTACGAACTTCGACCGTTTTCTCTGCCCTTGCCTGCAGGGCTTCTCCTACAACCCTTTGCTTAATTGCAGAGACTTGTGCCCTGGGTGTGGACTGTCATCCATGTACCATGCATTGTCCACTTACTATTACCAAATTCAGCAGCCCGAACAATGCGCCGAATAGACGGTACCACAGTAGAATGTTAATTTATCCTCCATTAGACACAATGGCCTTCAGTATGTCCTCTGCACTATACACACTTGATTTTATGTGTCCCCGGACCCTCCCGGGCCCACTGCCGCCTGTTCCGGGCGAATCTTTGAGGAGCCTATCCCTCTTTGTCACCCGGGAAATGTGTGTAACACCACACCCTGGCCATCACCGCTCGGAAACCCCAATAGTTTCCCAGGGTCGGATCAGTCCATGGTGCGGATAGGGACATCCAAACAACTAAGAAGCCATAAGGCTTAGTGGAACATGAAGAGAGACAATAACTTAGAAACATGCGGCCCTTTAAGTATTTTTTGCCAATCTTACACAACCTTGCCGGAGTGCGGGGCTAAATTATCGCAACTACCGGGAAAGAGGCGTACACTACAGGTTTCCTAACGAAGAAATTGTCTTTAATCATATTAAACCTATCCTATCGAGCTGAATAGAAATGGTTTTTAGTCGGTAGCATGCCGGGATAAACAGAGTTATAGCACGGACAGCGACCTCAGTGAAAAATTGTTGGTGGCGGGAGAAAGTGCTGCATATATAAATGTTGCTGTATAGTGTTTCCTACTTGCACTGCAGTCCTATATTTTCTACAAATAAACAAAACATATGAACTGATGGCCACTGGCCATATATATAAACTAACCAGAAAAATCAATACAGTGTAAACTAATCAGAATAATATCTCTATAGTACAGGTTAAGAACCCTACTAGGGTGCGGTTAGCGAAAACACCTTACAGAAAATAAGAATAACTATAAAGAAATACAGAAATCATAACTAGCGGTCCTAAGACCGTTACAGTGCCTTTTAGTCATCGGGACGGTTTATACGGGTACAATATAATTAGCAAAAATATCATTAATGGAATAATTAAAATGTTAAGTATAGTTAATTCTTAAGTCTGGGCTATCGTGTTACTGAAATTGATACATCACTCTCAGGTGGACGTGAGTTGATGCATTCTCAGGAAGCTGAAAAGTTCCCGCAGGCTGGTTTCCGCAAACAGGATTCCCGCAAGCAGCTCATGACGGAAGCGGATCAAACTCAGGACTGTAATCACAATATAGAATGTCTAACGAGTAGTCAGCAAGAGATACAATAACATTACTGCTGTGACGAAAGTTCCCGTGCACCGATGATATGGATGGAAGTTGACAACAACCCGATCACAAACGGGGGTTGTTCGATGTGGATGAAGATACGAAACTAAGCTTAACGGTGCAGGGTACGTCAGCCAGCTCTGAAGACATACCTTGCAGCGGTCGAAAAGTTTAGATGAGCTTGCAGGACATCAGTGTGGGGACAGTTAAATAACCACTTTTTGGCATGGCCGGCAGATCCGGTGAGTCATCCACCAAAGAACATCGCTGCCGCTACATCTGTAGAATCACATTTTCAGGCCGGAAATGCCTCACCGTAAGTTCATGTTCCGAATTAGCTTTTGATATATTCATAAACAATATCTAAAAAGTTCCAAAATGCTCCCGCAAGCACGGGAGTTACAAAATTGCTTTAGTGCGGTGGGTTGGATTACTGCTAGCTACGGGAGAAAAACCGACAGAAAGCGAAGTGATCTGCGTAAGACTGTCGAGACGATAGTAGCTGACACAGGTCCAACCTATTCGGCCCCTGGCCTAGGATGCTCTCTAGTTTGACATCCCTGGCAAACGATCGCTCATTGCGGATCGACGCACGGACGTACGCTAGGTGGGAATTATAGACTTCCTGGGTAGGCTCGTGGCCGGAGAGGGGTAGTGACGCAATAGACGCGTATTCGACAGACAGAGCACATAGAGGTGCCAAAGAGGAGAAGGGAGGCATACTTTTAGTTTTCAATTTTTGACCTGGAATTATCTTTCCTGGCCTTTTCTTTTTTTTTTGGTTTTAATATTTTGGTGCATGCTACAACTTTATTTAGTCAATGATCCCTAAATGATCCATAAACAATAGCTCGCATAAGTGTTCTCTTTGGGTGCGGATAATTATTATCTCCGCAGAGAACACCCAAGCTCCAAAGTACCTCAATTTAAGATATATAATAATATAAAATATATATGTATATTAAATATATATAACTTCCATGTAACATACCCTTACGGGGTATCTAAAGTATTACATCCGAATTACTTGCGCACCCCGGGTAAATAAAGGGGTATGCAACATGTGTCTTTGATTAAAAATATATTTGCGTCCCGTTATAGCGGGTCCGCAACGGGCAGCTCTCGCTGACCCCATAGCCGTCCTGACATCTAAGACAGGAAGAAAAATAATAAGAAAAATAGAACATAATAATAATAACTGAAAAGTTAGTTTATCAGGCAGTCCTAGCATAGCTGAGACTGCATGACGGGATTATGACATTATTGCATTGCATGATGTTCTATTCTTTACGTCGCACACGACGTTCTTACAACACTGGACTCCGCAGTGCTCATTTTGTGTGGGACACAGCTGGGCACTGAAGTGCTCGGCTGTGTCGGATAACCGTAGTCATCCTAGGGACGGGATTCAATTGATCTAACATATATAATAAAAAGAAAAGTATTTCAAAAATAAATTAATAATTAATACGTTTCCATGAATCGCACCACTGATGTTCTGCTGTATCACAAATGATCACACCTCTGCTGCAAAATTTTCCCACTGAGTCTGGGTCCCGCGACTGATGGTGGTTGGTCGTGGTGGATGCACTATTAATGCTGAGATGCGTTCATTATCACTGGCACTGTCGGAAATGTCTGAGGTGATGGTGGCGGGCATATGAGCGTCTATAATGTCTCTCACAGTTACTGCGGGTGCTTAAATATGTGCCTGTAAAGCAGCAGTGGTGCTAGTGGTTGTCAAGGCGGTCAATGCTGTTGTCTTTGTGATGGTGGCTGTCGTGGCGATGGCGGTGAGCTGAATCGTAAGCTGAGGCAATGATGCGGGAGCGGATACAGCAGGGGATGACATCTTCCGAGACTTAGCGTATTTCAACCGACGATTTGTGGTAACATTGGGCACGGGCTGAATGTCCTGCGTGTGAGCGATACGTTGCTTTCCCGCGTATGGTCGTTCTGACGTAGTTCACTTCCTGATGGCTGGATCAGAAAGACTGGGAGGTGGATGCTGGATTACACGAGTTGGAGTAATGCTAATCGAGGAGGGTGCGACGGTCATGGTCCTTCATCTATGATCAGGTCCGGAGGAAATGGTGACTGTGGGTAACTTGGAATTTCCATTCACGCAGGTGTCGTGATGACTACCGATATCGGCTGACTGGCTGAAATTGCTTCAGACACTACGGGTGCGGGTGTAGTGGCTGGAGTTTGATGGCTGGTTACTGATGCGGGTGCTGCTGGCTTGGATTCTGCGGAGGACTTACGCTTCTATCTCCGCTTCAGGACGGGTGTAGATGTGGTGACTGGACGCGGCATAGTGCTCCTCTACGTGGCTGTGGGTAGGATTTCACGTCTTGCTACCGGTGTGTTGCTCATGGTAGCCGCGGGAGGACGATGACTAACGCGATGTCTACGTGTAGTATTTTTCGTGCTGGTCATCTCTTCGGTCGGGAGAATTTTAACTGGAAACCGATATTTAAAACGTGTGGCTAAAACGGCACGATCCTCGTTTTCTTCCCCTGGAACTATTGTCACTTCTAACACACAGTGATGATGACTGAGTGCATGGGTCACTCCGTAGCGAGTGGCTGTATGTAGATACTGACCCGTCATGCAGAATGCTGTCTGGAGGAGATGATCCTTGTTAACATGAAGTGTGCAGTCGGATTTTCTCGTAAAAGTTCTGGTACAGGGTTCTCCGTTAGCTAATAATGAGCTGCACGGGAATCTTTTTAGAACTGATACCGATTCTTCTTCAGACGAATCCAACAACGCTAAATCTTCAAGGAGTGACATCTCGTTCCCGCATGGTAGGTGGCTGCGGGAACCTTATTCAAAACCTAAAGCCCTATCTCTTCATTTTCTTAACTTTCCAGGCCAAGTATGGTAATAATGAACTAATAATAAAAACAGCAGAATTTAGATTTCGACATGAAAGAAGCCTAATGCTATCTGTTCTTCCCTGGTGTCGAGTTTTGACGGGAAGCCGAGGTTTCAGAGCGCGCTTCCTCCTTTTATACTATTTGGTGACGTCATAGGCGGCGGATGACCACACCTGGAAGTCTTAACTGGTGATTCGGTCACCCCTATATGCAAAGTTTCTCCTTTTTCCATTCTGATCGTCACTGGATCAAACCCTCCCATGTAAGGGGAGTACTTTTAGTTATAGGAGGAAAGGCTCACTAACTTATAGTCTTGTTTTAGCGCATTTAAAGTTTTCCGATCAACATAACAACAGGGTACTACTTATTCCCGCGGAGCCTCACCGTTTAATTAGAGTGAGGCGGTTTTACAGATTGGATGCTTATAAACTTGCCTATTTTAATTTTAGGCTGGAGAGCCTGATAGGGTGTGTGGGAGCCTGGTGACGTCAGAATTACCCTGTCTCACTATCGCCACTCTTCCATCACGCTGTGGTAGTCGTTTATCTGGGTGGCTCTTTGGTTTAAAGCATTTGATCCAATTTACTGGAAATAGCAGTAAAAGTCACGTGGCCCTTGGAAACATGTGGGTGATCGGAAACGTATGTGCTATTTATGGCGATGGCCGAGATAGTGTTGCTGAGGTGTAGTCTTTTGTAGATGCAAGATATAGAAATATATATATATGTTATACCAAGATTTTGTTTATATCAATGTCCCTATTTGTGCGGGTTCTTACACATACGTCTTGTAGTTGTCTGTAAAGGTAGTTCTCAGCCCGTGTTGATTATGGACTGGAACGCAGAGAAGAGAATTTTTGAAATGCCAAGCATTCTCCCCAATGGGTAGAACTAGCTCTATCCCGACCTGGACCAGACAAATTAATACCATTTAATAATGGTTGAATTACAGTACAACTCGGAGGTGGGTGCACACAGTATTACAATTTACAATGCCGTCGTTTGGAGATTGTGAATACAGTCAACCTGAGTGTCTGTGTTTCTGACATGTTGGTGATTTGAATCTGATACGCATGGCTGGTTATTTGTGGATGATACTTGCGTTGTGGTTAAGGTGACGTTTTATGGCCGGCAGGTGCGGGAGTGAGGATGGAGAGGCGGCGTGAATGTCAACTTTATCGAACCTTGAGGGTATTTCACTCTGTAATGGCCGAGCCCGTGGGTGGGACAGAGTTACTTTAGAGTGCAGATGACCATCTTGCTCTCTTATTAATATCGACTGTTATTACGTGTATATGAAGTATATAGATTTTGGCTGTTTCCATACGACATCGGGGAAAAAGGGAAGGGGAGGAACGTTGGACAAACGTTCCTCTCGTGACGCGTACTGTAGATGGTTGTAGTGCAATCCTTATATCCATATGATCAGTTCTCCCGTAACTAGATAAGTAGGTGTGTGCGGGAGATTTGTTGGCTGTTGTTTGTTGACGATAATGTTGTTGTCGGGATGTCCGGGCTGCTGTATGATGCCAATGTTAAAGCGAAGTGGGTGCATTCCAGTTTTCCACGCTGGTGAACGCCAAGTCTGTTGCTATTGCGGGAGGTGGGGTCTGTGGGAGATATTATTTCTCCCCCATCTTGTGCGGGTGGAACTGTTGCGGGAATTTTTATATCTCTATCGGGAATTAATTAATACCGGTAGGTGCTGCTAAATGATGTTGTTGCCGGTGTTGAATGTCTCTGCTATGCTGAGCATAACCGAGGATGTATGTGATGTACGCGCAATGACGGATTGACGTATCCAGCCTTGAGGGCAGGTGTGTTCTGTATGTGATGACGTTCTGTCTGTGATGTGCTGTCCTGACTGCTCACGGGGGAGTATGGTAGGCCAAATCCACGGGGTGGCCTTTGAACAGGGGGGATGTGGTCATCTCCCATTACATGACGGTTGGTGTCCTGTCATAGTTTTTAGACACTGGGAATATTCGAGCCGAGAGGCTGCTGAACAGGCTGCTTCTCTGCCCACCGTGGGGGGGGGGGGTGGTGGTGGGGGTAATGTTGGTCGGTACCGTGCGGGATGCCACCTCCTCTGTTACAGCAGTCTCTCTCATATCTGAAGATTGACAGTCAACAGATGACGAGTGGGGGGTGAAATGGACTGGGCCGGTAATGTCCGAACTTGGTGTATAGATAAGGGACGCGAATTGGAGTGATGGCGGAGGTGGGACTCTGGAAAAGGCAGTCCCATGGGAGGGGCGTGGTTTCGCATTACACCCTTTGGCCTTCCCGGTGTGGTTCCCTGCTCCTGCCACGATGGACGGACGCCCAGTTCCCCACACAGGATGCAGCCTAGGCTAGGTGCCTTTCCATACAGGCCTGAGATAAAGACCTGTCCAAGTTAGGGGGACATAATCCGGGACAGAGTCAAGACGCACACTGACAACTCTCGAGCTGAGCGAACACAGTACTGGGCGCCAATAGGGTCATTTTAGCAAGGGGTCGTATCCCCGCATAGACAGCACCACGGAGGCGATTCCCGCTAGATGCATCGCAGCTAAAGCCCTCACGTAGATCGTTCTTTGACGTCATTTTAGCTGAGAGGCTCCACGCAGATCGTACTAGACAGGTCATCCACCCCACGGGCACCTGGGTGCCAGACTGCACCAACAGTCCGGCTTCCCAAAGAATCACTTTTCATGACCTCTGATCACAGGAGACATGACTCGCAATACGAATGCTTGCCATGGCCTGACTGTATATTGAGCCATCTTGACCACACAGATGAACTGACATGATCAAGACGACCAGCCGGCGACCCAGTCGATAGCGATCACCATCTGAGCTCACGCCCAGGGTCAACCGCCGGTCTGATCTGTATCTATCTGCCAACAGAATACGAACTTTGACCATTTTCCCCGGCCTTGCCTGCAGGTCGGATACACCTTGTTGCATGGTTTTGCGGTTCTAGACACGCCAAGGTTTCATCCAGCCTCTTCACTTCCATGCTATTCATCATATATTCCACACCACGGGAAGCATGGCTTGGGTCAGCCTCAGCTTCTGCTTGTGGTAACTCTATGATGGGGGGCATAGTATGAAGTGGGTGGGAATGGGAAGAGATCGGAGGAACAACTTTTCCATCCAGTCCCTTGGACAAAACAAACACAAAGTTCTTCAGATATGCCTTCTCAGATCGAGTAGACCCGTGCTGAGGAGGGAGAGGGCGAGTACGTATCTCGTCATCGTCGGCAGCATTAGCCACTTGTCCACCCGCATTCTGGCTTGGTAGAAGTGGGGTTGAACTGGCACCACAGTGCTCTGCGCTAACAGTGGGAACACTAATTTCCATAGAAATATCTGTCTGGGTACTGGTGTCACGAGAAACGCCCAGTCCGAGCTCTGGTGCTGGGTCATCACTGACACACGGTTTAAGCCGATCGAAGTGGATGACTGAGGTCAAGCCATCCGAAGTACGTATATGGTAGGTTACGTCCGATGCCTTACATACTACCGCATAGGGGCCTTTACACTGATAACTCAGTTTACTTGGCACCTTTGCAGACCGTCGTCAATCGTGTACCCAAACCATCTTTCCTGCTTCATAAAGATCTCCATGCACCCTCCGGTCATGCCATGTCTTTTGCCGCCGGTGTGCAGTGGATAGTGTTTCTCTCACTAACTCGTGGGCTTGTTCTATCCTCTGCCACAAGAGTTCAACATAGAGAGATGGTGAATTTTTCTCTCCTGGTATCTGAGGCATGGCCAGATCCAGGGGTAAAGCTAAGTCACGGCCTAACATTAACCGAGCAGTGGTATAGCCTGTGCTGGAATGTACTGAAGTGCGGTAAGCCATGAGTACATATGGGAGCCGTAGGTCCCAATCTCTACAATCAAGGCGTGTTTCCTTTGTAAGCATCTCTGCGAGAGTTCTGTTGAATCTCTCTACCATTCTGTCACCCTGGGGGTGGTATAGAGTCGTCCTTGTTTTGACGATAAGGAACAATTTGCAGAGCTCTGATATGAGCCAGCTCTCAAAATTACTTCCTTGATCGGAGTGCAACTCATAAGGCATACCAAAACGGCTGAACACATTGCTGGCCAGGGCCACTACGGTGGATGCCTCTTCGTCTGGCAAAGCAAATGCTTCTACCAACTTCGTAAAGTAATCTTGTAATATAAAGATGTTTTAATTTGTGTCATCCCTCGTATTCAAGGGTCCGAGCACGTCGATAGCCACTCGCTCCCACGGTGCACCAACAATCTTAATTTACGATGGTGCGATATGGTGCTGGCCAACAGCGCGTCTTTGGCATGGGATACATTTGGCAATCCATGCCTTGACACTATCGCGAATCCCGATCCAGTAGAATCTCAATTTGATACAGGCAAGTCCTTTCTACGGCCAGATGCCCGACGTTATCATGCAGTTGTTTTAAAATAAGATCACAATAACTTTCCGGGACTACCAGACAGTCATTAATATACAGAACGTTATTTATTAATCGACATTCCTCAAACCGTTGGTAATGGTGCCATGGTGGAAAGTGGTGTTACCGATTCCTTGGGAAGACGTACCCCCTCCTGGATCCACGCGTATATATTCCGTGTCTGTACGTCTGTTGTTTGGTGGTGTGAGGTTTTCTCCGGATTCCACTCTGCACACCTTAATTTGGGTAACTCCGGAGATGGCTGTGTTGACTGTGTCACAGTGGCGGCCTCTTCGTGTTCAGTCTCTGCGCCGATTCTACTGAGGGCGTCACCATTTCCATGCAATTTGCCAGGATGGTGAACAACGTTGAAGTTATAGGCCTGCAGGGATTCCTGCCATCTCGCTACCTGACCCTCCAGATTTTTCAAGTTCCTGAGCCAGTGTAGTGAGGTATGGTCTGTACGGAGTGCAAAAGGGCGCCCATACAGAAATTGTTTATAGTATTTGACGAAGTGTACCGCCGCTAGTAGTTCTCGCTAGGTCATTACGTATCTTCTCTCCATTTTATTCAGGGTACGCAAACCATAACCCAATACCTGCTCCGTTCCATCTTCTGTGACCTGAGATAGAACTGCGCCTATAGTGTAAGCTGATGCATCAGTGTCTAAGATGAATTCGACATTTGGATTAGGATGAGCAAGAATCGGGGCAGTTGTCAAGAGTTCTTTCAACACCCTGAAGGAGCCTTCACACTCACTCGTCCACTCGAATGGTCGATCTTTTTCGGTGATCTTGTAGATGGGTGACGCAATCTCGCTGAAATGTCAAATGTAATGGCGATAGTACTGGCATAAGCCAAGAAAACTCTGTGTCTCTGTGACTGAAGAGGGCCTTGACCACTCTGCTACTGCCTTAGTTTTTGATGGCTGAGTAGCCACTCCATCACCGGATATGACGTGTCCCAGGAACTCAACGCTCTGTCTAAAAAGATGACATTTCTTAGGTTTGAGTTTCAAGATGGCTGTGCGGAATCGTGAAAGCATGGTGTCCAAATTGATTAAGGTTTGCTTAAACGTTGGTCCGAAGACTATTACGTCATCGATGTAACAGAGACAGATTTCCCATTGCAGGGTGGTTAATACCTGCTCAATGAGTCGCTCAAAAGTTCCGGGAGCATTGCACAACCCGTTGGGCATCTTACGGAATTGGAAGAGGCCATCCCTACAAACGAATGCGGTCTTTTCCATGTCAGCTTCATCCATGGCTACTTGCCAGTATCCGCTAGATAAGTCAAGGGTACAAAACCACTTGGGTCCAGACAAGGAATCCAAGGCCTGATCTACCCGAGGTAACGGATAAGTGTCCTTGACACTAAGATCATTAAGGCGGTGGTAGTCAATACAAAACTGCAAGGTTCCATCATTTTTGCCTGATAGTACTATTGGGCTAGCCCATGGAGATGCTGAGGGTTCAATAATACCGGTCCGCAACATGTCGTTCACTTGTTGGTGTGCTTCCGCTTCTTTATGAATGGGAAGACATCATACCAGTTGACGTACGGGGCGATTATTGCCTGTGTCGATGGAGTGTCGTACGAGATGAGTCTCTCTGAGATCCATGTCTCCGGAGGAAAAACTATCGCAATATTTGTACAGTAGTTTCCGAATTTCATGTTTCTGTGATTGCTGTAATCCAACTGTGTTAGATATAAATCATCTAAGTGTTCGGGTAAATCATCAGTCATATGCTGTGGTGTGTCAGTAGGTGTAGGCGATTTCAATGAGATTATGTCCACTAAATGGCGGCAGCGTACTCCTGGTTCCAGAGTGATGGGGGTCTGCAGTACCATTGAACACTCTAAAAGGTATATTTTCCTTATTAGTAGTGTCTACTATCATGCGGGGACTTGCGCATTGTGAGGCGATCATGTAATCCGGGTCGGGTTCCAGCATTGCGATGTGTGTGTTGCTTCCTAACTGTGGGGCGGTGGCCCATAAGATGTGTTCTTGTCCTGGCTCAACTGTGGCTGTACTGGATAATATTACAGCACACGTGTCATATAATGACGATGCCGGTCCAGGAGGTATTCGTCGGCCGTGTATGTCGAGTTCCTGTTTGCAATGTATGATGGCTTCGCTGCCACTGAGGAAATCAGAACCAAGGAGGGCATCGTTATGATTAAAGGCGATGACAACTTGCTGTATGAATTGCATCTCCTCTATTTGGATGACTAAATTAACTACACTGGCTATGGGCACATCAGCTCCCGTAGTCGTCTGTAGGTAAATGTTTGTAGGTTTAAGGGGAGGCTTCTTATGAGGTAGGATGCTCTCATATAAGCGCTTGTTGAATACCATGATTGAAGTGCCAGTATCAACGGTGGCACTGGTGGAAATGCCGCTAAACAGACAGGCACATTTGCATATTACTTTGCAGTGTACCTGTGGAAGAGTTTCCAATGACGCCGTCTGCGACAATGGTGTTGGAGCGGAATCACTCTGTATGTAATCTTACTGTTTCCAAATTGCTCCTTTTAATGTCGTGGGTGGCTGAGTGAGGAAGGGCCAGTCCGTCATCGCTGCTGCTGTGAGGGCTGCTGTGAAGGCGGAGCTGGGGGTAGCAATGATGATGGAGATGTTGTTGTTTCAAGGTATGCAGTATTAGTGTAGACAGCGGTGCATACAGGATGATGGATAAGCTCCACCTGCGCAAGCCATTTCCTGTAATGCTTCATTGGATGCTTTGGTGAAGCACAGAAGAAACAGTGATGCCGCCAGGGATGTATTTCTCCCCGTCTACGCCGGCATTTGCGAATCCATGAGGCAGAGTGAACCGCTTCTCCTTAGTCGCTGCTGTCTGCGGATGCGGGAGATGATGCTGCATGGGGCGGTGTTTTGCATACCACCAAGGGACACCGAGAATTCAGTCTCTTGGTGGCGGGACGTGGTGCTTGCAAAAATGTTGTTTCAGCGGAGGTGCTACAACCTACCACTGCCGTTTTACACAGGAAAGAAGGCTTGTTATGTGCGGAGAAAGAGGGGGATGGCGACGCTGTGGATGTGGGAGGCATCGTAGGCATCAATATATGTGAAGCCGTGCGTTTTGGTGTGGGTGTAAAAGCTGAATTTGGTAGGTAATAGTTGGCCACCGAACGTTGTCATATGAAGGCAGCAGTTGAGCCGGGAAGCAGATACGGGCACCGAGGTGACTCAGCTTTCGGTGCCCTTAAGAGTTTGACGGCTTCTCCAGTTGTGGTGTGCTGCGGTCAGGGCTCCAATGGCCTGGCTGACCGCATCCATAACAGGTGTTTGGTGGTGGTGCGGTGTTGGTGGTGTTCATTGTCCTAAAGTGGGTGGTGGCGAGGTTTGTGCTGAGTGTGGTCACTAAATTACTTAATGTGGAGATCTGTTTGTTGATCTCGTCTATGCATTCCTTCATGTTGCCATTGTTATTGTTGCGTTGGCCCCATTGTAGCTTCCTCTACAGGCATGCCCCCTTCCTCCAAGCACTTGATTCTGATTGGAATTTTGTACAGTTGGTTGTGGTGATGTTTGTGCGGTTGGTGTTGATGATCTGGGGGAGCAGTAGTGGGTGTGGCGACAACTGCACCCTCTATCTCATTGATAGGGTGGAGTTGGCATCGGCTACTCTTTTCCCGCTCCAGAAAGTTTCTATTTGGACCACGGTTGCCGTTAATTGCGCCAAACTACCATGTTCACCAAGAAATAGCTTTTCCTTTAGGGCGGGTTGACCGCTCAATGCATCGATGAAAGTGTCAAGATGCCGATGTATTACGCCTTCTGTGTTGGTGCTCGGATATCCGTGGGTGACTAGCATTCTGATTCGACTAGCTAACTCTGGAAGAGTTTCTCCCCCGCGTCGTCGAAGATTTTTGAGTTGTAGACGACTTGCTTCTCTGAGAGCTGTGTCTCCAAATCTCTCCATCAATGATCGTTCCAGTTGGGTGTAGGTGGGTGTGTAGTCAGTCCCGAGATCCGCAAGAACTTGAAGGGCTTTTCCGGAAAGCTTTGCAGCGAGATATTCGCCCATTTGCTGATCATTCCAGTGGTTAGTCCGACTTATTATCTCAAACTGTTTTGTAGTTGGTCTAGTCATTCTCCCCACTAAATTCGGGAGGGAGAATGACTCGGCCAAGACCACAGGAAGAATGAAGTGGTTGAAACCCGGGTGGTGGTGCTATCTGCGAGAATGATGAGTATTCTGAGGCTGGTCGTTGTGCAGGTAGTGGTGATGGTGGTGTTTCCCGTCGATACTGATGCCGAGGAGCAAGAACATGCATACTCCAATTTAATGAATCCTGCCCTGTTGTAGAACGATAGACCGGCATGGGTCTATGGACGGGAGGGGGAATATTATGAAGATTATGCGGACGTTCTTCCCGGGGTGAGGAGTGATATTCCTCATATGGTGGTGGCGCAGTCGGCTGACGGTTGTGGTGTAGCATGACTGATGTACCGGCGAAAAGGTGGTGCCGATTCCTCCCGATAATGCTGCTGTGTTCCCCTCGAGTATAGTGTGGTCTTCAAAGGGGGTGGCACGGGAGGTTGTCTGTAATATGGATTGTCACCCGGCCATATAGTCTCCGTAGATGACACAGGTGAATGATAGTAGTCTGAAGGACTAGGTATATGCCCGTAATCAGGTCTTTGTCGTGATCGTCCACGATTCGGCCCTGATGAAGTTGGCCTGTCATGGATGTCTGACATGGTTCTAAATTTTGTTCCCGCTTGTGAGGCATCCCGAAAGGTGCCATCACTGACAGGCGAAACAGGTTATTTTGCGGGGTTGTTGATCCCACAGGAGAATTTCTGGCATAGTCGGTGAACATGTGAGTGGGGATTCCATCGTATGACGCTACATCTTGATTGGTGGAGTCGTCGCCAAATGGAGATGGTGTAGAATTAAGCTAACTATACGGTGTGGGCGTGGGTTCGCTACGTGTTAACAATGATGTTCTTCGAGCCCCACATTGGGCACCACCTGTAGCTCACGGGGTAGTGTTGGGCCATTCCGGTGTCCGATGTTGACTCGCCGCGGCACAAGTGCATGACGAATGATGACACTAGTTAGCTTCCGGTCTCGGGGTGAAGGATCCTGTACGATACTGCCCTATGGGTAACAAAGACTGGCTCCTAAGGCTGGTGGGACTCAATCGTTCCATTGGGGCCATGTGACCATTATCGCGAACATTAAACACAACGGTCTCATCCCAAGAGTTTGTGTCACCAGTATGCCTGTCCATAGCAATTTCGTGATCTATGGACTTACAAGATTTGATTTGGTTACCTAATTAAACTAAGTCCATACAATAATTCTACGTAAACAGAGCATACGAAAATACAAGACATAGAGACAGTCTGATGAACTTTTAAACGTGGGGCTCCCAGAGGTACCACACAGACTCGTAGGTCCGCAGAGGTATCCCCGCAAGGGAGGCTCCCGTACACGAGACTTAACTATTCAACTTAATATAAGCTATTATACCACTAAGATGAAAGGAAAGAAAATTGTCTTTGTAGTGACGGAAATCATGTGCCTCATGCGGGCACTACTCCTAGTGCTAGTTTGGGTGAGGAGTATTATCCTCGCGTGGACCATCATCGCTGAATCCTTGAGAGAGGCAAGTGCCTCGTGCGGGCCTCCATCATAGGAAAATGTCACCACTGATTGATTCCCGAAGGATTCCCACATCACCGTCTTATATAATTCTCAGTCTGCTGAATTAGTAGTTGCCACTTTATTTATGCGGGCCTTCTTCTATGCTTAACCTAATGGTTAGTTTTTACAGACAAGGATTATTTCAGGCTGCAAATGGCGGGCGTCTACCCAGCCTTTGGTTACAGCTATCATTGAGAACAGATGCCCTAAGACATCAATACTGAAGACAGCGTGCATACATGTTACTTAGTAAGATCCCCGAACTGGATAAGAATCTGGACATCTCGCTCCGTAACCACATAAAACGTCACAATACACTGGTTACTTTTCACAAAAGCATTTTTAGGCAACTGATCTATCGTTATGGTGGTGGTAAGAGAGATTAATACCCACCGTAAATGTCCTTCCCGTGAGCGTGTGGTAGATTTGAAAATCATGCCCAGACATTCTTACGGAATTCGGTGGGGATGCGCATCTCACCCGTCACCAGGTCCTATGGAACTAACCGTTTAACCTGTCGTTAGGTTTAAACACAAGTTACCCAGCTTTGCACTGTGGTGCGGGAGGATTGTCCAGCAGATTAGAGAAAAAGATAATAATTAAGATATGTTTGCGCAGTGCTTTCATACTTTGGCAAAGGTGCTAACTACTAAGTATCCGAATATCACTTGTACCCTTTGGCCTTCTCGGTGTGGTTCACTGTCCCCGCCACGCCGGATGGACGCCCAGTTCCCTGCACAGGATGCAGCCTAGGCTAGGTACCTTTCCGTACATGCCTGAGATAAAGACCTGTCCAAGTTAGGGGGACATAATCTGGGACAGAGTCAAGGCGCACACTGACAACTCCCGAGCTGAGCGGACAAAGTACTGGACGCCAATTAAGGTCATCTTGGCAAGGGGCTGTAGCCCCGCATAGACCGTACCACGGAGGTGATGCCCGCTAGATGTCGCAGCTAAGGGTCTCACATATATCGTTCTTTGACGTCATTTTAGCTGACAGTCCCCACGCAGATCGTACTAGCCAGATCATCCACCCCATGGGTACCTGGGCGCCAGACCGCTCCACCAATCCGGCAAGTGACAGGTTACACCGTCTCACACACATACCCTCCTGCTTCCCAAAGAATCACTTTTCATGACCTCTGATCACAGGAGGCATGACTCGTAATACGAACGCTTGCCATGGCCTGACTGTACATTGAGCCATCCTGACCACTCATAACCAGGAATGGGTTGATGAACTGATATGATCAAGACGACTGGCCGGGGACCCAGTCGATAGCGATCACCATCTGAGCTCACGCTCAGGGGCAACTGACAGTCTGATCCGTACCTATCTGCCAACAGTGTACGAACCCTGACCGATTTCTCCGGCCTTACCTGCAGGGCATCTCCGACAACCCTTTGCCTAATTACAGAGACTTGTCCCCTGGGTGTGGACTGTCATCCATGTACCATGCATTGTCCACTTACTATTACCAAGTTCAGCAGCCCGAACAATGCGCCAACTAGACGGTACCACAGTAGGATGTTAATTTATCCCTCATTAGACATGGAGGCCTTCAGTATCTGCACTATACACACTTGTTTATACGTGTCCCCAGACCCTCGCGGGTCCACTGCCACCTGTTCCGTACCAACCTTTGAGGAGCCTATCCCTCTTTGTCACATGGGAAATGTGTGTAACACCACACCCTGGCCATCACCGCTCGGAAACCCCAATAGTTTCCCAGGGTCGGATCAGTCCATGGTGTGGATAGGGACATCCAAACACTTAAGAAGCCATAAGGCTTAGTGGAACATGAAGAGAGACAATAACTTAGAAATATGAGGCCCAATAGTTATGTTGGCCAATTTTACACAACCTTGCCGGAGTGCGGGGATAAATTATCGCAACTACCGGAAAAGAGACGTACACTATGTGTATCTTGACGAAGAAATTGTCTCTAATCATATTAAACCTATCCTATTGAGCTAAATAGACAGGCTTTTAGTCGGTTGCATGCCGGGCTAAACAGAGTTATAGCATGGACAGCGACCTCAGTGAAAAATTGTTGGTGGCGGGTGAAAGTGATGCATATATAAATGTTGCTGTATAGTGTTTCCTACGTGCACTGCAGTCCTACGTTTTCTACAAATAAACAAAACATATGAACTAATGGCTGCTCGCCATATATAAACTAACCAGTACTAGTAATACAATGTGAAATGATTAGAATAATACATATAGTACAGGTTGCTAGACCTACTACGGTGCAGTTAGCGAAAACACCTTACAGTCAAATAAGAATAACTATAGACAAATAAAGAAATTATAACTAGCACTCCTAAGCCCGTTACGGTGCCTTTTAATCATCAGGACCGTTTATACGGGTACAATATAATTAGCAAAAATATAATTAACGGAATAATTAAAATGTTAAGTATAGTTACTTGAATAATCGGTAGCCATTCTTAAGTCTGGGCTATCGTGTTACTGAAACTGATATGTCACTCCAAGGTGGACGTGAGTTGATGCATTCTCAGGAATCTGAAAAGTTCCCGGTTTTCGCAAACAGGATTCCATCAAGCAGCTCATGACGGAAGCGGATCACACTCAGGACTATAATCACAATATAGAATGTCTAACGAGGAGTCAGCAAGAGATACAACAACATTACTGCTGTGACGAAAGTTCCCATACACCGATGGTACAGATGGAAATTGACAACAACCCGATCACAACCGGGGGTTGTTCGATGCAGATGAAGACACAAAACTAAGCTTAATGGTGCGGGGCACGTCAGCCAGCTCTGAAGATGTACCGGGCAAAGTTTACTTGCTGCGGTCGAAAAGTTTAGATGAACCTGCATGGCATCAGTGCGGGGACGGTTAAATAACCACTTTTTGGCATGGCCGGCAGATCCGGCGAGTCATCCACCAAAGAACATCGCTGCCTCTACACCTGTAGAATCACATTTTCAGGCCGGAAAGGCCTCACCGCAAGTTCGTGTTCCGAATTAGCTCTTGATATATTCGTGAACAATATCTAAAAAGTTCCAAAATGCTCCCGCAAGCACGGGAGTTACAAAATTTCTTTAGTGCAGTGGGTTGGATTACTGCTAGCTATGGGATAAAAACCGACAGAAAGCGAACTGATCTGCATAAGCCTGTCGAGACGATAGTAGCTGACACAGGTCCAACCTATTCGGCCCCTGGCCGAGGATGCTCTCGAACTCTGGATCTCGTCTCATTTTATAATACCCGTGATGTCACAGGCGCAGGCTCCAACCAATCATCAGCCGAGCAACAGCCAAGCAGCGCGTAGCTAATAATAACGCAGGCGAATGTTCTAGAACATTCTAGAAGATCTGCGTCCACGTGGTTATGACGTCACGGTAATATTTTGAAGACAATCAAAAGGTGTTTTCCGTGGATAACTCAGCCATTTCTTAACCGATTCTGAAATGGTTTACAGATTTGGAACGCCCGTCGAATTCTGGTCTTGAGTAATGCCAGATTCGGCGGGAACTGGTAAATAAAAAGGAGTACATTGTACCGTCTCGGTACACTAAAAGCGTCATCCCATCCTAGTGGTAAACTACGCGCTCTGTCAAAAATAGTAGCTAAACGTGCGCATGCGCACTATGCGCTTTAACGAACTCGGTCATTTTTATAACGCGATCTCTCCCATAGGCTCATATATGCTTATGGCTCTACCCAGGGGTGCGTGTTCAGGGAACGATTCCAGGACGGGTGGCGCGTACCCAGCTTAGCTGGTACGGCCAGTACCTGTCCGGTTGATCTGAACTACACACACGTGCGCAAATTCTTACAACAAAGTCATTCAAAAAGTACATAAAGACCAAAATTATGGAGAGCTACTAGAAGCCAGATTACTAAAACACACACCAGAAATCCTTAATGACCAAAAAAGGACTAATTTCCTATAATGTAATGAATGTTCTGTTGACTATTTTGGGGCAAATTTGAACCGCCACTATTGCTGCCTGTGACAGTAACAGACTATAATTGAATCGTTTGCAAAATACTCAATGATTTCACTGTGCACCTGACTGAAATTAAGACATTGAAATCTTAAGGGTTAAAGGTTTAACCACCGCCATGCCAGCCATGTTCCAAGACAGCTGAACCTGTCTATAGCGGCCACTTGCTTTCTGGATCCATGAGGTGATGGTCCTTTAAAGCAGGTTGACATAAGACCCCAGGTCCTGAAAAGTCGCTGTCATGTTGTATTACAATCCACTACCTATACTCCTAAATGTATGAAATAACCAATTTTTAGTGACATTTTAATGATTTTTTATGGTGCATAATTGTCTCTGTAGACGGGTTCTTCTGCTGTAGCGCACCCAGTCACCAGGGCAACAAATATGTAAAAAATATGTATGTGTGCATAATGTATGAGTGTTGATGATAATAATAATAATAATAATAATAATAATAATAATAATAATAATAATAATAATAATAATAATTACGCATGATAATAATAATCATTATAATGATAATACTGATGATAATGATAATAATAATAAGAACATGTAAATAATAGTAATGGTGTAAATAATATTTTTGTTGTTGTTGTTGTTGTTGTTGTTGTTGTTGAGCATAATGGTAATAACAATGCGACAATAATAATAATAATAATAATAATAATAATAATAATAATAATAATAATAATAATAATAATAATACATGTAAATAATATTAATGGTGTTAATAGTGATATTATTATTATAGTAATAACAATGCGACAATAATAATAATAATAATAATAATAATAATAATAATAATAATAATAATTTCACTGAATAGTAATAATACTCTGCAAGATGGTCACTCCACGTGTAGCTCATGAGGGTATGCGCTGGTCCGCCATGACGTTCCTATCCATCGCGCCGCAAATGCACGACGTAAGGGAGAGCTGGTTAGCTGCAGATCTCGTGGTTGCGGGTCCTGTATCGCGTCTCTCCTGACGGTACAAAAACCAGCCTCTAGAGCCGTTGGAACACTAATGTTCCAGTGGGGCCGTGCGACCATTGCCGCCGAGATTGAACCACACGGTGTCATCCCAACTATTTGTGTCACCGGTATGCCTATCCATACTAATTTAGAGATATGGAACAAAGAATAAATAAACAATGAGAAATTTAATATATTATACAAACAGTTTTATGCGTTTGACAGTAAATGAGCACAGTAATACACAACATAGAGCCATCCTGTGTTCTTTCCACGTGGTGTCGCTGGAGGTACCACATAGATCCTTGAATCTGTGGAGGTATCCGCGCAAGTGAGAATTTCCACAACGAAGTCACTAGATAGTTTAATATAAACTAGTATACCCTTAACACACACATAAAGAAAATATTGTTGTTGTTAGAAGAAAGCACCTCGCGTGGGTCTCAGTCACAGGAAAATGCCTTCAATGCCGAAGTGGAGGAAAAGAGCTGGCAAAAAGGGCCACTTTTTTGTTCAACAGAAAATGCTAAGTGCTGAAAACCCTAGTGAAGCTACTGTTAAGGTGCTGCATGCTGGTTTACGTGAAGACGGGATGAATGATTTGCGAAGAATTCCCAGGTGACCATCTTATGTAGTTCCAAAGTGACTGCATTGGTAGTTGCCACTTTATTTATGCGGGCCTTCTGCTGTAGCTCGCGGGCTAGTGTCGGGTCATTCCGGTGTATCATGTTGGCTGGCCACGCCGCAAGTGCACAACGAATGATGACCCTGGTTAGCATCCGGTCTCTGGGTGACGGATCCTGTACGAGACTGCCCTACGGGTAACAAAAACTGGCTCCTAAGGCCGGTGGAACTCAATCGTTCTGGTAGGGCCGTGCGACCATTGTCGTGAACATTAAATACAACGGTCTCATCCCAAGAATTTCTGTCACCAGTATGCCTATCCATAGCAATTTCGTGATCTATGGACTTACAAGATTTGATTTGGTGACCTAAAAATAAGTCTATACAGTGATTTTACCTAAACAGACTATCGGGTATGCTAGATAAAACTAAAATAAGAGCATACGAAAATACAAGACATAGAGACAGCTAGATAAACTTTTAAACATGGGGCTCCCGGAGGTACCACACAGACTCGTAGATCCGCAGAGGTATCCCCGCAAGGGAGGCTCCCATACACGAGACTTAACTAATTAACTTAATATAAGTTATTATCCCTCTAAGCTGAAAGGAAGAAGATTATCTGGGATGAAAAGTCATGTGCCTCACACGGGCACTATCCTAGTGCTAATTTGGGTGAGGAGTATTATCCTCGTGTGGACCGTCATCGCTGAATCCTTGCGAGAGGCAAGTTCCTCATGCGGGCCTCAGTCTCAGGATGGTGTCGCCACTGCTTAAAGCGGGAGAAGAGTAGTAGGCAAAAATGGGCCCACTCTAATATTTCAACCAAAAATGCTTGAAAAAGAAAAGACCATACCTAGTGAGATTATGACTATAGGGTTGCGTGCTGTTTTACGTGAAGACGGGATGAACGACTTCCAAAGGATTCCCACGGCACCGTCTTATGTGATTCTTAGTATGCTGAATTAGTAGTCGCCGCTTTATTTATGTGGACCTTCTGCTTTGCTTAATTAGCTTTTAGGTTTTTAAGCACAAGAACTAATTTAGGCCGCAAATGGCTGGTATATACCTAGCTATTAGACATGGCTGTTATTGAGACCCGATGCCCCGAGACATCAATACTGAAGACAGCGCTCATACATGTTACTTAGTAAGATTTCTGAACTGGATAAGAATCCGAACATCTCGCTCCGTAACCACATAAAACGTTACAGGACACAGGTTACTTTTCACGTAAGAGAGACGAATACCCACCATAAATGTCCTTCCCGTAAGGGCGTGGCAGATCTAAATATCATGCCCAGACATTCTAATGGAATTCGGTGGAGATACATATCTCACCCGTCACTGGGTCCTATGGAACTCACCTTTTAACCTATCGTTAGGTTTATATACAAGTTGCCCAGTTTTGCACTGCGGTGCGGGAGGATGGTTCAGCAAATAAAATAATAATTAAGATATGTTTTTGCAGTGCTTTCCTACATTGGCAAAAGTGCTAACTGCTAAGTATCCGGAGATACAGGGAGGGGGGGGGTGAGAAATGTGTGTGATACCACACCCTGGCCATCACCGCTCGGAAATCCCAACAGTTTCCCAGGGTCGGATCAGCCCATGGTGCGGATAGGGGCATTCAAACAATTAAGAAGCCACAAGGCTGAGTGGAGCATGAAGAGAGACAAAATCTTGGAGTTATGAATCTTAGCGGAGTGAGGGGCTAGATTATCGCACTGCCGGAAGAGAAGAGTGTACTACAGATTTCTTAACGAAGAAAGTGTCTCTAATCATATTAAACCTATCCTATCAAGCTGAATAGAAAAGGTTTTAGTCGGTAGCATGCCGGGCTAGACAGAGTTATAGCATGGACAGCGACCTCAGTGAAAAATTGTTGGTGGTGGGAGAAAGTGTTGTATATATAAGTGTTGCTACGTGCACTGCAGTCCTATATTTTCTATAAACAAACAGATCATATGAACTGATGGCTACTGGCCATATATATATATATATATATAAACTAACCAGAACAATTAATACAATATCAAATGATCATAATTATATATCTTAGTACAGTTGCGGTTAGTGAAAACACCTCACAGAAAATGAGAATAACTATAAACATATACAGAAATTATAACTAGCGGTCCTAAGACCCGTACTGTACCTTTTAGTCATCGGGACCATTCTTTCGGATACAATATAATTAGAAAAGTACATTTAGCGGAATAATTAAAATGTTAAGTATAGTTACTTGAATACTCTGTAGCCATTCTTAAGTTAGGCTATCATGTTACTGAAATTGATACGTCATCCTTTAGTTGACGCGAGTTTATGCATTCTCTGGAAGTTGGAAAGTTCCCGCAGGTTGGTTCCCGCAAGTTGGTTCCACAAACAGGATTCCCGCAAGAAGCTCATGGCGGGAGTACATCGCTCAGGCCTGTAAGCACAATGGAATGTCTAACGAGTAGTCAGCAAGAGATATAATAGCATTACTGCTGTGAAGAAAGTTCCTGTACACCGATGGCACGGAGGGAAGTTGTCAACAACCCGATCACAAGTAGGGGTTGTCAGATGCAAATGAAGATACAAAACAAAGCTTAATGGTCCTGGGTACTTCAGCCAGCTCTGAAGACGCACCGGGCAAAGTTTACCTGCTGCGGTCGAAAGTTTAAAGAACCTACACAACATTAGTGCGGGGACAGTTGAAATACCACTTTTAGGTGTGGCCGGCAGATCTGGCGACTCATCCATAAAAGAACATCCTGCCTCTACATCTGTAGAATCACATATTCAGGCCGTAAAGGCCTCACCGCAAGTTCGTGTTCCAAAGAAGATATTGATACTCGTGAATGATAATTAGAAAGTTCCAAATTTCCCACGCAAGTAAGGAGTTACAAAATTGTTTTTAGTGCGGTGGGTTGGCTTACTGCTAGCTACGGGAGAGAAACCGACAGAAAGTGAAGTTATATGTGTAATATCTGTCGCTCAATAGTAGCTGGTACAGGTCCAACGTATTCGGCCCCTGGCCGAGGATGCGCTCGATCTCTGGATCGTGTCTCCTTTTATACTCCTCATGATGTCACAGGCGCAGGCTCCAACCAATCATCGTTCAAGCAACAGCAAATCAGCGCATAGCTGATAATAACGCTGTCGAATGTTCTAGAACATTCTAGAAGTTCTGCGTCCACATGGTTATGACGTCACGGCAATATTTTGAAGATAATCAAGAAGGGTTTCCCGTGGATAAATCCGCCATTTCTTAACCGATTTTGAAATGGTTTACAGATTTAAAAAGCCCGTAGAATTCTGGTCTTGATTAATGCCAGATTCCGCGGGAATGAGTAATCAAAAAGGATTACAGGGTACCATCTCGGTACACTAAAAGCGTCATCCTATCTTGGTCGTAAACTATGTGCTTCATCATAAATAGCATCTAAGCATGCGCATGCGCACTATGCGCTTTAATCGTTTATACAACATGATCTCTCCCATAGGCCGATATACGCTTATGGTTCTACCCAGGGGGGGGGGGGGGGGGGGGCGTGTTCAGAGAACGAATCCAGGATGGGCGGCACTTACCCAGCTTAGCTGGTATGGCCGGTACCCAACCGCTCGATCCGACCTACACCACCCCCTCCTAGGTTGACATCCATGGCAAATGATCGTGCATGGCAGAGCAATGCACGGACGTATGCTAGGCAGGAATTATAGACTTCCTGGGTAGGCGCATAGCCGGAGAGGAGTATTGACGCAATATACGCGTATTCAAGAAACAGAGCACATAGAGGTGCCAAAGTGGAGAGGGGAGGCATACTTTTAGTTTTCAACTTTTGACCTGGAATTACTTTTCCAGGCCTTTTCTTTTTTTTGTTTTGTTTTATTAATATTATGGTGCGTGCTGTAACTTTATTTAGTAAATGATTCTAAACAATAGCTCGCATGGGTGTTCTCTCTGAGTGCGGATAATCATTATCTCTGCAGAGAACACCCAAGCCCAAGCGTACCACAATTTACATTTTTAAATATAATATAACAAAAGTAAGATAATATATATATATATATATATATATATATATATATATATATATATATATATATATATATATATATATATATATATATATATATACACCTGTGCAAAAGTTAAGCACCACCCTATTTTTACGCACATGCGAGGGTATATTCATGTGCTATGAAGAAAGCAATAGCATAAACATTTATGTACCCATCCATCTTAGTGCAAGAGGTAATAATGCAACTAGAGGAATGCTGATTATGATGGTGGGGAAACACTGTATGTTTTTGTTTGAACTTGAAAACGAGGCCTGAATATGGTTACGTTGACACAACTGACAACTATTGCCCTACAGTTGACACACGTGGCTAGATTGTCATTAATGGTGTCTGAAAACAAAGTTTAACATCTGTGCACGAGTTTGAGACTGTCATTATTAATACCGGGTATATCCACCTTGTGCCTGGATGACGGCCTGGACACGACGTCTCATACTGGTCACCAACCGACTGATACGCCATTGTGGTATTCGTTGCCATTCAAGATGGAGTGCGTCTGTTAATTCCTGTAGGTTCTGCACAGGAGGATCCCTCCTTCTCACCATGTTTCCCAGAATGTCCCAGATATGCTCAATAGGGTTCATGTCAGGGCTCCTTGCTGGCCATGGTAGTGTTTCGATGGCATTCTGGCGGAGGTATTCATGTACAGCTCTAGCACGATGTGGTCGGGCGTTGTCATCCATGAATATAGGGTGGGTTCCAGGTGCATGATTTACAAAATGAGGGACCACAACTCTATCCAGTATGGAATCTTGATATCTTTGTCCATTTAGTGTTCCAGGTACAGTCAACAGATCCAGCTTACAATCAAATGAGATGCACCCCCATATCATAACGGAACCTCCACCAAATGGAACTTCTTCCATGATGTTACGTTGGTCGTACGCCGTGCGTCTGGACCTCCATACACGAGTTCGACCATCTGTGGCATGAAGCAGGAACCGACTTTCATCGGACCAGTGTACCCGTCTCCAGGATCTCATGTTCCAGTGTCTTCTTTCGTTGCACCACCTCAGACGCTCCTCTTTGTGGTGTGCAGTGAGGAGAGGACGTCTGACAGGTCTCCTAGCTTTCATGCCAGCAGCATACAGTCTCCTTTTGACGGTAGACATTGACACTCTATTGCGCGTTTCCCATTGCTGGCTGAGCACTCTGCTGTTGGTGAATGGAGATCTCCTAACAAGGCGTACTAGGGCTCGATCATCACGGGCAGTAGTCTTCTTCGGTCTTCCAGATCTAGGCCTGTCCTTCACCTCGTTAGTTTGCCCATGTTTTGCAATCAAACGACTGATTACAGTATGGTTAATGTTCAGCTGTCTGCCAATCTCTCTGCATGACATACCAGTGGTATGCATGCCTATGATTTGTCATTTCACACGATCACTTAACCTTCGTCTTGCCATAGCGGTTCACAATCAAGAGCTAATTCTCTCTGTACAAATAAACCACGGTCATGAACACAAAATTCCTAATCTTGTCGCCTAAATCTGTATGTAATGTTCTACACCTCAAACTGGACTTTTACATAACTGAACACGTGTGCTGTTTCCTGCCACGCACGGACATCAAGCGGCGTGAAGTCATGCATGCATGTGCATTTCGTACTTGGAATTATGTCAGCTAACGCGGGGACAAAAAGTATGGCAGCCTAGTTGTACCATCATGTTTCTACGTTCTATTGTTTTTGCTGGTGCTTAACTTTTGCACAGGTGTATATATATGTATACATATATATGAACCATGTAGCATACCCTTATGGGGTATTTAGTGAATTACTCCCGAATTACTTGCCCACCCGGGGAAATAAAAGGGGCATGCAACACGCATCTCTTATTATTTATCAAAAATATATTTGCGGCCCATTATAGTGGGTCCGCAACCGGCAGCTCTCGCTGACCCCATATCCATCCTGACATCTAAGACAGGAAGAAAAATAGGAAGAAAAATACAATATAATAATAACTTAGCAGGTAGTTTATCAGGCAGCCCCAGCGTAGTGGAGTGTGAAATGGACTGGGCCCGTGATGTCCAAACTTGGTGCATAGATGAGGGACGCCAGTTGGATCTGGGGCGGTGGTGCGATGACGGGTAGGTGTACCGCTTGGCTGGAGAGTGGTCCGGCGATTTCTGGGCGTGGTCAGGTACACCTTGGTGTACGTTTTTGCGGTTCTAGACACGCCAAGGCTCGATCCAGCCTCTTCACTTCCATGCTATTCATCACATGTTCCACCCCACAGGAAGCATGGCTTGGGTCAGCCTCAGCTTCCGCTTGTGGCAACTCTATAATGGTGGGCATAGCATGAAGTGGGCGGGAGTGGGAAGAGATCGGTGGAACAACTTTTCCATCTGGTCCCTTGGACAAAACACACAAAATGTTCTTCAAATACAGCTTCCCAGATCCAGTAGACCCATGCTGAGACGGGAGAGGGCGAGTACGCATCTTGTCATCGTCCTCAGTGTTAGCTGCTTGTTCACCGGTGTTCTGGCTTGGTAGAACATGGGTTGAACGGGCACCGCGGTGATCTGCACTAATCATGGGAATACTACTTTCTGTAGAAATTTCTGTCTGGGTACCGGTGTCACGAGAAACGCCCAGCCCGAGCTCTGGTGCTGGGTCGTCACTAACACATGGTTTAAGCTGATCGAAGTGATCGAAGTGGATGACTGAGGTCAGGCCATCCGAAGCACGGATACGGTAGGTCACGTTCGACGTCTTACCTACTACCACATAGGGGCCCTTCCACTGGTAACTCAGTTTACTTGACACACTTGCAGATCGTCGTGAATGCTATACCCAAAAAATCCTTCCTGCTTCATATGGATTTCCATGCACTCTCCGGTAGTGCCATGTCTTTTTCCGCTGGTGTGCAGTGGATAAAGTTTCTCTCACTAACTCATGGGCCTGTTCTAACCGCTGCCGCAAGAGTTCAACATAGAGATGGTGAATTTTCCTCTCCTGGATTCTGAGGCATAGCTAGGTCCAGGGGTAAGGATAATTCACAGCCTAACATTAACTGAGCATGGGTGTAAGTGCGGTAAGTCATGAGTACATATGGGAGTCTTAAATACCAAGCTCTACAATCAAGGTGTGTTTCCTTCGTCAACATCTCCACGAGAGTTCGATTGAACCTCTCTACCATCCCATTGCTGCGGGGATGGTATGGAGTCATCCTTGTTTTGATGATATGAAACAATTTGCAGAGCTCTGATATGAGCCGGCTCTCAGAATTACTTCCTTGATCGGAGTGTAGCTCATACGGCATACCAAAATGGCAGAATACATTACTTGCCAAGACCTCCACTATGCTGGATGCCTCTTGGTTCGGCAAAGCAAATGCTTCCACCCACTTCGTAAAATAATCTTGTAATACGAGGGTGTATTTATTTCCATCATCCGTCGTATTCAAGGGTCCGAGCACATCAATAGCCACTCACTCCCATGGTGCAACAATAATTTTTATTTGTGATGGTACGATATGGTGCTGGCTAATAGCGCATCTTTGGCATGGGATACATTTTGCAACCCATGCCTTTACACTATCGCAAATCCCGATCCAGTGGAATCTCTGTTTGATATGGGTAACAGTCCTCTCCATGGCCAGATACCCGGTGTTATCATGTAATTACTGTAAAATAATATTACGATAACTTTCCGGGATTACCAAACAGTTATTGATGTAGAGAACATTATTCTGCAGGTGACATTCTCCGAACCACTGGTAATAATATTTAGCCATGACAGATAAGGGTGTTACCGATTCCTTGGGAGGACGTACCCCCTCCTGGATCCATGCGTATGTGTTTCGTGTTTGCGTGTCTGTTGCTTGATTGTGTGTGATTTTCTCCAGATTCCACTCTGCGCACTTCAATTCAGGGAACTCCAGAGATGGCCGTGTTGATTGTGTCACAGTTGCGGCCTCTTTGTGTTCTGCCTCCATTCCAACTCTACTGAGGGCGTCGGCATTCCCGTGCAATTTGCCGGGATGGTGAACAACGTTGAGGTTATAGGCCTGCATGGATTCCTGCCATCTCGCTACCTGGCCCTCCGGATTTTTAAGGTTTCTGAGCCAGTGTAGTGAGGCATGGTCTGTACGGAGTGTAAATGGGCATACAGAAAGTGTTTATAGTACTTGACGAAATGGACCGCCACAAGTAGTTCTCGCTTCGTGGTCACGTATCTTTTCTCTGTTTTATTCAGAGTGCGTGAACCATACCCCAACACCTGCTCTGTTCCATCCTCTATGACCTGAGATAGAACCGCGCCGGTAGCATAAGGCAACATGTCAGTGTCTAGGATGAAATCAAGGTTTGGATTAGGATGAGCAAGAATCGGGGTGGTCGTCAAGAGTTTCTTCAACGCCCTGAAGGAACCTTCACACTCACTCGTCCACTCGAATGGTCGATCTTTCTCGGTGATTGTATATAGGGGTGAAGCAATCTCACTGAAACGATGGATGTATCGGCGATAGTACTGGCATAAGCCAAGAAAACTCAGTGTTTCTGTGATCGAAGAAGGCGTTGGCCGCTCTGCTACTGCCTTTGTTTTTGATGGCTGAGTAGCCACTCCATCACCGGATATGACATGTCCCAAAAACTCAAAGCTCTGTCTAAAGAGATGATATTTCTTTGGTTTGAGCTTCAAATTGGCCGTGCAGACATTAAATAGCATTAGGGGCCAACTTCCTAATGCTATACACCCTTTGGCCTTCCCGGTATTTCCAATTGCGGCCATAGAGACCGCCTAGTAGTCTACCAGGATGCAGTGTAGGCTAGGTGCCGTTCCCATATATGCATATGAGATTAAGGATCATGTCCATAAGAAACATGATTGAGGCACATGGCCCACGGGACACTAGTCTAACATGTGATCGAGAACCATGCCCATAGGAACATGATTAAGGAACATAGTCCACGATCATTTCATGTGATGCCCCTCTCACGCATATACCCTCCCACTTCCCAAAGAGTCACTTTTCATGACCTCTGATCAGGGGAGGAATAACTTACAATACGAACGCTTGTCATGGCCTGACTGTACATTAAGCCATCTTGACCCAATGTATCGACTTGATCAAGGAGACCAGTCGGCGACCCAGTCAATAGCGATCACCATCTGAGCTCATGCTCAGGGCAACCGATGGTATGATCAGTATCTATCTGCCAACAGAATACGAACTTTGACCGTTTTCCCCGGCCTTGCCTGCAGAGCACCCCCAGCAGAGCATATCAATCCGCTAAGAAGTGTCCTGGGTGTGGACTGTCATCCACGTACCACGCATGTCCACTTGCTGGGACAGGATGAACAAAAAATCTCAGTAGCCCAAACAATACGCCGAATAGACGGCACCACAGTAGGATGTTAATTCATCCTTCATTAGACACGGAGGCCTTCAGAATCTCCTCAACCCTATAGCTATGATTTTATGTGGCCCCAGACTCTTGCGAGCACACTGTCGCCTGTTCACGACACCCCTTCGAGGAGCCTATCCCTCTCTGGTATCATGATAGTACGGTGTCCAAATTTGTCAGTGTTTGCTCAAATGTTGGTCCAAAGACGATTACGTCGTCGATGTAACATAGACAGATTTCCCATTGCAGGGTGGTTAATACCTGCTCAATGAGACATTCAAAAGTTCCAGGAGCGTTGCACAAGCCATAGGGGATCTTGCAGGATTAGAAAAGACCACCCCTACAAACGATTGCGGTCTTTTCCATGTCAGCTTCATCCATGGCTTCTTGCCAGTATCCGCTAGCTAAGTCAAGGGTACAAAACCACTTGGCTCCGGACAAGGAATCCAAGGCCTGATCTCGCTAAATAGCATAGGGGCCTACTTCCTAATACTATACACCCTTTCCCGGTGAGGGTCTGTCTTCATCACGGGACGTCGCCAAGTGCCTCACACAGGAATGCAGCCTATGTTAGGTGCCTTTCCCATATATGCGTATGAGATTAAAGACTATACCTTTATAAAAAAATAATCAGAACATGGCCCCTAGGACAGTTCGTCCAAGGCCCATGCTTATAAAAACATGATTGCGACATAGCCTAGAGGACACTAGTCTAACATGAGATCGAGAACCATGCCCAAGAAACATGATTAAGGACCATAGTCCACGATCTTTTCATGTGATGCCCCTCTCACGCATATACCCTCCCGCTTCCCAGAGAATCACTTTTACGAACGCTTACCATGGCCTGACTGTACATTGAGCCATCTTGACCACTCATAACCAGTAACAGGTTGATGAACTGACATGATCAAGATGACCGGCTGGCGACCCAGTCGATAGTGATCACCATCTGACCTCGCGCTCAGGGGCAACCGACCATCTGATCCGTACCTATCTGCCAACAGAATATGAACTTTGACCGTTTTCCCTGGCCTTGCCTGCAGGACTATCATCTAGCAAAGACGCATAACAATCTAGAGATATTTTGTGTCCTGGGTGAGGTTTGTTGCCCCCCTACCACACATGTCCACTAACTGAGATCGGATAAAGTCTCAGCAGCCCGAACATGGCGCTGGCTAGATGGTACCACATTAGGATGTTAATTCATCCTTCATTAGACATGGAGGCCTTTAGTATCTCCTCTGCACTATACTCCCGATTTTACATGCCCTCAGGCTCTTGTGAGCCCACTGCTGCCTGTTACGTACACCCCTCGAGGAGCCTGTCCCTCTCAGTGGGAGCAGATATGCGTCTTTAACACTAAGATCATTAAGGCATTGGTAGTCGATACAAAACCTTTAGGTTCCATCTTTTTGCCTGCTAGCACTATTGGGCTGGCCCATGGGGATGCTGATGGTTCTATGATACCGGTCCGCAACATGTCGTTAACTTGTTGATGTGCTTCCGCTTCCTTATGAATCGGAAGGCGTCGTACCAGTGGTCGTATGGGGCGATTATTGCCTGTGTCGATGGAGTGTCGCACAAGATGAGTTTCTCCTAGATCCATGTCTCCGGAAGAAAAACTATCGCGATATTTGAAAAGTAGTGTCCGAATTTCATGTTTCTGTGATTGCTTTAATCCTACTGTGGCATGTAGATACAAATCATGTAGATGTTCTGGTAAATCATCAGTCATTTCCGTTTGTGAGGTGGTAAGTCTAGGTGTTTCCAAAGAGATAACGTTCACCAAATGGCCGCAGCATACCCCCGTTTCAAGAGTTATGGGGTCTGCGGTGCCATTGAACACATGAAATGGGATGTGTTCCTTGTTGGTGGTGTCCACGATCATAGAGGGACTTGTGCATTGTGAGGCGATCATATAATCAGGGTCGGGTTCCAGCATGGCGATGTGGGTGTTGCTTCCTAATTGTGGTGTGTTGGCCCACAAGATCTGCTCCTGTCCCGGCTCAACTGTGGTGGTACTTGATAGTATTACCACACACGTATTGTATAAGGACGATTCCGGTCCAAGAGGTATCCGTCAGCCATGTATGTCGAGTTCCTGTTGCCTGCAGTGGATGATGGCTTCGCTGGCACTGAGAAAATCAGAGCCAAGGAGGGCGTCGTTTTGCATAGAGGTGATGACAACTATCTGTATGAATTGCATGTCCTCTATTTGAATGATAAGATTAACTACACCGGTTACGGTCACATCAGCTCCCGTAGCCATCTGTAGATAGATGTTTGTAGGTTTAAGGGGAGGCTTTTTATGAGGTGGAATGCTCTCATATAAGCGCTTGTTAAATACTGTGATAGAAGCTCCAGTGTCAATGGTGGCACTGGCGGAAATACCGCTTAACAGACAGGCACACTTATATATTACTTTGCGGTGCACCTGCGGAAGAGTTTCCAATGATGTCGTCTCTGACAATGGTGTTGGAGCGGATTCATTCTGTATATATTCGGTCTGTCAGAGACAAATTTGAAAGCTCTCTTCTCGTTTTGCGGCGAGGTATTCACCCATTTGTTGGTCGTTCCAGTGCTTAGCCCAACTTATTGGGAGAAGAAATTAACCTTAATCAGTCAGAGACAAATTTGAAAGCTCTCTTCTCGCCAACACATACCAGCACGCCTGTCTCATTCCAACAGACACCGGTACTGTTTAGCAACACCAGACTCGCGCAACCAACACAGCAGGATTTATTGCTACAGATCGCTCAGCTGAGTCAATTGTTAATGGAGAAAGAACATACAATAACAACTCTCATGCTCGATAACGAAGAGTTAATTGCGAGATTAACGAACAAACATGCCGTTAAAACAACAGAGACTGGCGTTATGACAGAAAACTTAGTGAACGCCAATGTTTCAAATACGACGGATCAAAACGTTTCGCAACCTTCTTCGACACCGAAACCGATTCCAGCTCCGAGACGATTTCTTATGCCGATACCATCACCTAGGTCGTCTCCCAAACCTGCGCCACCAAAAGTGAGCATCGACTTACAATCAAAGAAAAACAGCAACGCGCCAACACATGAACAGACACATGCAAAGACAACACTGATAATCGGGTCGTCCATTATTAAGGGCATCAATGTAAATGGACTTAATAAATCAGTCGAAGTTATATGCAAACGAGGTGCGACCATAGAAAGAATAAACGATGTTATCTGTGCCATGAATTTAGAAATATACAAAGACATCATTATATTAGCCGGTACAAACAATTCAGACGGCTTGCTCTGTGACGCTTTGAAAGCCATGGAACGACTAATATGCGATGTCCATCGCCTCGCCCCACAGTGCAACGTGCACATATGTCAATTGTGCCCACGAGATGATGACGTAAATAGACAGAACTTTGTGCGCCGATTCAATCAACATATGGAAGTGCGACAGAATTTTCTGAACTTTTCCGTGATCGAATCTGCGGACGGGTTCTATTCCACGCATCGTCCGGGGAGGATAAATGGTTTGTTGTATTTCGCGGACAAACTACATCTAAACAAATCCGGTTCATCTGTTCTCGTAAAAGCGATAAATGTCACGTGAACATAATCACAAAACAATCATGTAGATATTGCGGTGAAGAAAATCACAAACACTCCCAGTGCCGACACGGTCGTCCCGTCGACTGCTGGAAATGCCATGGATCCGGCCACAAGTCTTCCCGATGCCCTGTATACTAGGATGCCGGCCAGGAAGCAGTGCCTACTCCCAATACCTGTAACGAGCAGCCTGCTGACATTCCTAAATCAGAGTGCCAAACCAAACAATCAAACACTTACAGTACTATAAATAGTCATAATGCTACTATCAATAAGTTCAGTTGTAGGGTGAATGCTCTACTGCTTTATAACCGATATCAAGTATTGAGTGACGATGATGATGGTAATAATAATAATAATAATAATTATTATAATAATTATAATGATGAAAATATTAAAAATAAGAAAAATAATAATAATAATGATAATAATAATAATAATAATGATAATAATAATAATAATAATAATAATAATAATAATAATAATAATAATAATAATTATAATGATGAAAATATTAAAAATAAGAAAAATAATAATAATAATGATAATAATAATAATAATAATAATAATAATAATAATAATAATAATAATAATGATGATGATGAAAATAATAATAATAATAATAATAATAATAATAATAATAATAATAATAATAATAATAATAATGATGATGATGAAAATAATAATAATAATAATAATAATAATAATAATAATAATAATAATAATAATAATAATAATGATGATGAAAATAATAATAATAATAATAATAATAATAATAATAATGATAATAATAATAATAATTCGCTTGACGACAATTGTTCTGACAAGGCAGAGGGTCCAGATAATGCTAATCTAGATTATCTTAATATATTCTGGTACATAGATCAAGCAAACTTTATTAATTACATGAACATTATGAAATACTGTACTGTAAAGACTAAAAGCACTAAGTGCGCTATGATAGGTCCTAGAAATCACTTCTCTCAATGGGTATGTAATAAAGATTTTGTTAAAGAGGTAAGGCATTATGATAACCCAACATTTAATATTAATTGTAAAGGCCTACGAATAGGTCACTTAAACGTCCAGCACTTATTGCCTAAAATTAATGAACTTAAAATAACAATGGAAAGAAATATAAAGGAAATCGAAATATTAGGAACAACAGAAACATTTTTGGACGATGATGTCACAAATAATTTAATTAATATTCAAGGGTACAATATTGAGAGAAAAAACAGATTAATAAGGAAGGCGGTGGAATAGTATTATATATAGATGAAAATCAATCATACAGTAGGAGGCTTGATTTAGAAACTCCAAATATGGAAGCTTTATGGATAGAAATAAAGCCGTATAAATTAAAATCATTTTTACTCTGCTGTACTTATAGACCACCAAAATCACTAACTGGTTGGGTAGATGAGTTTGAATCATCTCTTGAATTTGCATATTCACATAATACTGATATCATCCTTATAGGCGACTTTAACATTGATTTTCTTAAACCAGTTATGCCTAAATGGAAAGCTGTAATCGATTTATTTAACCTTGAACAACTAATAAGCACACCCACCAGAATCACTGAAACAACAGCTACATTAATAGACCATATTTATGTCACAGACAAAAACAAGTATGCTTCGGTAAGTGTAGGAGCTTTGGCAATAAGTGATCACTATCCCGTGTTTGCCGAGAGAAAAAGCACTAATCTAAAACCAAATAGCCATCACACAATAAAATACAGATGTAAAAAGAGTTTCAATAATGACCAGTTTCTCCAGGATCTGTCAAATTACAATTGGGACTCAATCGATTTGATACATGATGCAAATGACGCCCTAGGAACATTTCAGAAAACCTTTACCTCAATACTAGATAAACACGCGCCCATTATTGAGCGTAGAGTAAAACACATTTCTCAGCCCGGGTGGATAAACGATGATATTTTAAAAGCTATTAAAGATAGGGATTATAACAAAAAGCAAAATAACATGGTTAAATATAAAGAATTAAAACAAAAAGTAATGACGCTAATAGAAACATCAAAAAGAAATTATTTTGGAGTGCAATTGAAGGAAAACACAAAGAATCCATCAAATATATGGAAAATTATGAAGAACATAAACCCTAAGACAAACAGATTACCTTTGGTTTTATATGACAACGATGGAAATGAAATTAGGGATACGGCTAAGCATTGTGAAATGTTTAATCAATATTTTACAACAGTTGCTTCTAATCTTGCGAATTCAATACAAATAACAAACCATGAAATATCAAATAATCTTAGAACATATGTTGCGAATAAAGTGCCCAATGACATCAAATTTAAAATACCTAATGTAGCAGTAAATTATGTATATGAAGAATTGGCTAGCTTAAAAACTAACAAGTCCGCGGGTCACGATGGCTTGAACGCGCATTTCCTTAAAGCTGCAGCACCAATTATTGCTCCAGCAGTGACAGCTATTATAAACAAGAGCATAGATAGTGGCGTGTTTCCAACATCATGGAAGCATGCCAAAGTAAAACCATTACATAAAGCAGATAATAAATCAGATATCACTAATTATAGACCTATATCTATTCTACCCATTCTCTCAAAGATTATTGAACGTCATGTACATAATCATTTATATAAATTTCTGATGAAATATAATTTACTTGTCGAATCTCAGTCAGGTTTCAGACGGAAACACTCATGCGAAACAGCACTGTTAAAGCTAATAGAGCAGTGGCGTTTTGCAGTTGACAAAGGCGACTATGTTGCCGCTATAATGATTGACTTTAGAAAGGCATTTGATTTGGTTAATCATACAATTTTGGAACACAAATTAGCGATTTATAAATTTGATGATCAGTCTCAAAGGTGGTTCTCCTCTTATCTAGAAAATCGGCAGCAATATGTATCTATTTCTGGTAGTGTGTCAACTGCTATGCCTATTACTGTTGGCGTCCCACAGGGTTCTGTCTTGGGACCCCTCTTGTTCATCCTATATGTTAATGATCTACATATGGGTATTAGCAGCAATGTCGATATGTACGCTGATGATACAACCATGCATTGCAACTCCGATAATATTTCATTGCTAAAGGAAAAACTTACTACTTATATGGCATTAGTGCAAACTTGGTGCGACAAAAACAAAATGGTACTAAATACTGAGAAAACTAAGTTATTACTGATAAGCAACACCCACAAACGAAACAGAATCAACGAGTCAGATCTCAAAATATCTATTGGAAATGTAGAATTAGACATTGTAAATAATGCAAAACTATTAGGTGTATATATTAACGACAACCTATCATGGCAAGACCACATTAGCAAGATCTATAGCAAAATCGCTTCACTTATTTTTATGCTAAGAAAAAATAAACAATATATGAATCTTGAAGAAAGAAACATATTTTATAAGGCATATATTCTTTCCCATATAGACTATTGTTGTTTAGTTTACTATACAGAAACTCCGACATTATTGGATAAACTTGAAAGATTGCAAAAACGAGCTGCTAGGATTATACTAGATGTCCCATATAGAACCCCGTCTAAACAATTATACGCAACTTTAAAATGGACACCATTAACACAGAGAATGGCGATAAAAACTAATCTAATGACCTACAAAGCACTAAACGACCTTACACCCAGATACATTAAAGACATGTTTACTTTAGTCGAAAATGCACACCCGCTTAACTTGAGGTCAAAATCAAATGGTCACTTAAAACCTCCAAAAATAAACACAAATTATGCAAGACACAGTTTTAAATATACAGCCACAAAACTGTGGAATTTGCTACCTTCAACTGTTACGCGTTCGTCAACCCTATCCTCATTTAAATCTAATCTTCATGATCATATAAACACGAAACAATAATAATAGCGATAGCCCAAAACGGACTCTGTAATGGTCTTGAAGAATGGCAATTTGCAGACTGAGAGAAGAGTGTTTTTTGAGAATTCACCACTGGTATTACTGGCTCGGTAAACGGATCAGTTATGCCGGTGACAAATCCTCAGAAATTGTCTTCTCGTTGTCTATAAATAGATATTCTTATGAGGAAATTTAGATTTTCTTAAAGAAATATAGGCGGTAAATGGTTAAATGTAATGAGCTGTTGGGTAAATCGACGATAATTTGACTGACTGATGCTGCCGCCTTGAGTGGCAAATCAGTCAGTCAAAGTGGAGCTAATTTATCCAGTGATTAAATTAACTACAATAAATGGTCAAATGCATTAAGGATAATTTGAGTGAAAGTTGGTAAAGCATCGAGTAGCAACGGCTTTAAGTCAAATTAGAATTAAAATATTTGACTGTTTTAAATACCATATAAACGATTTTGTATAAACTTGGAAATAGGTCTACCTCTATGTCTTGTATATACATGTATATAATTGTACATAATCAGCTGAGTATGTGTGTGATTTGTGTGTGTGCGTGCGTGCGTGCGTGCGTGCGTGTGCGCGTGCGCGTGCGCGTGCGCCCGCGCCCGTGTGTGTGTGCACGCGTGTGTGTGTACACGTGTGCGTATAATGTGCGAGTGCGTGTAAGCGTGTGTATGCGCGTGCGTATGTACGGGTGTGTGTACGTGCATGCCTGCATATGCCAGTGCGCGCGTGAGTATGCATGCGTGTGTGCAAGGGCGTGACTGCGTGTATTTGTATGCGTGATCGCCTATTTGTCCGTTTGCTTACATCTGCTTGTGTGTGCCCTGTATGACTGAGCGTGTGTGAGTGTGTGTTTGGAAAGAGTGTATGTATATGTATATTTATTAGCCTGTATATACTTATTATTGTTGTTGCTGTTCCCTGAGGGCCTCAGGAAGATCACATGTTGATGATTTACCCTCAATAAAGAACGATTATTATTATTATTATTATTATTATTATTATTATTATTATAATTTCGAACTGGATTTTGTAATTGGCATAGTCACTCTCTCCGCTAAATTCGGGAGGGAGAATGACTCGGCCAAGACCACGGGAAGAACAGAGTGGTTGAAAACTGGGTGGTGGTGGTATAGCGGTGACTGAGGAAAACGCTGATGCTGGTCGTCGTGTGGGTGATGGTGGTGGTGGTGGTGCTGGTGGTGTTTCCCGTCGATAACGATACCGAGGAGCGAGAGCATGCGTACTCCAATTCAATGAGGTTTGCCCCTCTGTAGATCCATAAAGTGGCATGGGTCTATGGACGGGAGGCGGAATATTGTGGAGATTATGCAGACATTCTTCGTACGGTGAAGATTGACATTCCTCGTACAGTGGTGGTGCAGCCGGCTGATGGTTGTGATGGGTGGCATGACTGATATACCGATGGAATGGTGGTGCCGATTCCTCCAGATGGTGCCGTCGTGTTCCCCTTGAATAAGATGATATATTTGATGGTGGCGGCGCGGAAGTTTGTCTAGTATAAGGATTGTGCCTGTGATCGGGTCTTTGTCGCGTTCATCCACAATCTGGCCCTAATGGAGTTGGCCTATCGTGGACGTCCGATACAGTATAAAATTCCCCGCCTGTGAGGCATCTCAGAAGGTCCCCTCACTGATAGGTGAAAACAGGTGATATTGCGGTGTTGTTGATTCCGCTTGGCTAGAATTTCTGGCAAAGTCTGTGAACATGTGAGCATGGTGTCCATCGTATGAGGCCACCTCTTGATCGAGGGAGACGTCGCTGAATGGAGACGATATACTACTAAGCTCGCTATACGGTGTGGGCGTGTTATTGATGGTTTTGTCCTTCGGGCCCCACATCGGGCGCCACTTGTAGCTTATGGGGTGGCATCGGGCCATTCAAGTGTATGGTGTTGACTCGCCGCGTCACATGTACACGACGAGTGATGACGCTGGCTAGCTCCCGGTCTCGGGGTTACGGATCCTGTGCGACACTGCCCTGCAGGTAACAAAGACCAGCTCCTAAGGCCGGTGGAACTCAATCGTTCCTGTGGGGCTGTGCGACCATTGTCATGAACAGTGAACACAACAGTATCAGCCCACGAGTTTGTGTCACCGGTATGCCTGTCCATAGCAATTTCGTGATCCATGGACTTACAATATTTGATTTGGTGAGCTAACTAAAATATGTCAATATACAATTAATTTACCTAAACAGACCGGTAAGTATGATAGATAAAAATGAGCATACGAAAATACAAGACATAGAGACAGCCTGATTCATTTTTAAACATGGGGCTTCCGGAGGTACCACACAGACTCGTAGGTCCGCAGAGGTATCCCCACAAAGGAGGCCCCCCCCCCCGCATACGAGATCACTAATTAACTTAATATAAGCTATTATACCTCTAAGCTGAAAGGAAAGAAAAATCATGTGCCTCTCGTGGGCACTACTCCTGGTGCTAGTTTTGGGTGAGAAATAGTAGCCTCGCACGGGCCGTCGTCACTGAATCCTTGCGAGAGGCAAGTGCCTCGCGCGGGCCTCCATCAGAGAAAAATGTTGCCAGCGCTTAAAGTGAGAGAAGAGCATTGGCCAAAATTAGCCCACTCTGATATTCAATCAAAATGCTATAAAGAAAAGATCATACCTAATGAAATTTTGACTATAATGTTGCGTGCTGTTTTACGTGAAGACGGGACGAGCGATTCCCGAAGGATTCTCACGTCCCCATCTTATGTAGTTTCAAAATAAGCTGAATTAGTAGGTGCTGCTTTTATTTATGCGGGCCTTCTGCTATGCCTATCCTAACATTTGGTTTTTAGAGACAAGAACTAGTTTAGGCCGCAAATGCCGAGCGCCTACCTAGTTTTTAGATACGGCCGTCGTTGAGAGCGGATGTCCTAAGATTTAAACACTCAAGACAACGTGCATACAAATTATTTCGCAAGACTTCTGAGCTTAGTGAGAATCTGGACCTCTTTCTCCATAACCACATAAAACGTCACAGTGGCTACTTTTCACAAAAGCAAGGTTTTTTTGGCAACTGATCTATCGTTATGGTGGGGGTAAGAGAGATGAATACCCACCGTGAATGTTCTTCCCGTGAGGGCGTGGCAGATCCGAACATCTTGCCCAGACATTCTTACAGAATTCAGTGGGGATACGTATCTTTCCCGTCACCAGGTTCTAAGGAGCCAACATTTTAACCTGATGCTAGGTTTAACGCAAGTTGCCCAGTTATGCACTGCGGTGCGGGGGAGACTTCCTTAAAAATAAAAATAAAATAATTATAATGTGTTTTCGCAGTGCTTCCTACATTGCCAAGGATAACTAACTACTAAGTATCTGAAGATACATGGGAGGTGTATGTGACACCACACCCTGGCCATCACTGCTCGGAAACCCCAATAGTTTCCCAGAGTCGGATCAGTCCATGGCGCGAATAGGGACATCCAAACAATTAAGAAGCCATACGGCTTAGTGGAACATGAAGAGAGACAATAACTTATAAATACGAGGCCCAATAGGTATGTTGGCCAATTTTACACAACCTTGCCGGAGTGCGGGGCTAAATTATCGCAACTACTGGAAAAGAGGCGTACACTATGTGTCGCTTGACGAAGAAATTGTCTCTAATCATATTAAACCTTTCCTATTGAGCTAAATAGACAGGCTTTTAGTCAGTAGCATGCCGGGCTAAACAGAGTTATAGCACGGACAGCGACCTCAGGGAAAAATTGTTGGTGGCGGGTGAAAGTGATGCATATATAAATGTTGCTGTATAGTGTTTCCTACGTGCACTGCAGTCCTACGTTTTCTACAAATAAACAAAACATATGAACGAATGGCTGCTCGTCATATATAAACTAACCAGTACTAGTAATACAATGTGAAATGATTAGAATAATATATATAGAATATAGTACAGGTGGTTAGACCTACTACGGTGCAGTTAGCGAAAACACCTTACAGTCAAATAAGAATAACTATAGACAAATAAAGAAATTATAACTAGCAGTCCTAAGCCCGTTACGGTTCCTTTTAGTCATCGGGACCGTTTTACAAAGATAAAGTATCATCATTACAATTGTAATTAACGGAATGATTAAATATGTTAATTATAGTTACTTGAATAGTCGGTAGCCAATCTTAAAGACGGGCTATCGTGTTACTGAAATTGATACGTCACTGTGAGCATGGCATGAGTTGACACGTTCTCTGGAAGCTGGAAAGGTCCCACATGTTGGTTCCCGCAAACAGGATTCCCACATACAGTCCAGAATGGGAGCGGAGGGAACTCAGGACGGTAATCACAATATAAGAATGTCTAACGAGCAGTCAGTAAGTTCTACAGTAACATTACTGCTAGGAAGAAGTTCCCGTACACCGATGGTACGGATGAAAGTTAAGAACAACCAGTTTATCAGTGGGTGTTGTCGAATACGGATGAAGATGCATAACTAAGCTTATGGTGCGGGGTACGTCAGTTAGCTCTTAAGACGTACCGAGCAAAGTTTACTTGCTGCGGTCAAAAAGTTTAAATAAACCTACAAGTCATCAGTGCGGGGGCGGTTGAATAATCACTTTTTGGCATGGCCGGCAGATCCGGCGAGTTATCCACCAAAGAACAGCTGTAGAATCACATATTCAGGTCGGGAAAGGCCTCGCCACAAGATTGTTTTCTCAGTTAGTTCTTATTCAGTGGAGAACAATATTAACAAAAGTTTTCAAAAATGCTCCCGAGCAATGGTTCAGGAGTTACAAAATTCCTTTAGGTGCGGTGGGTTGGGTGGCTGCTGCAAGCTATGGGACAGAAGCTGACCAAGACCGAAGTGATCTATTTGATATTGTCTTGGTTGAGAAGATGCTCTCGAACTCAGGATTTTATCTCCTTTTATACCACTCGTGACGTCACAGACGCAAGCCGCAACCAATCATCGGTCAAGCAATAGCCAATCAGCGTGCAGCTAATAATGGCGCAGATGATTGTTCTAGAACATTCTAGAACTTCGGCGTATACCTGGTTATGATGTCGCGCCAATATTTTGGAGATAATCAAAGGGGTTTTTCCGTGGATAGCTCAGCCATTTCTTTACCGATTTTGAATTGGTTTACAGATTTGGAACGCCCGTCGAATTCTCGTCTTGATTGATACCAGATGCGGCGTGAACACGCAATTATAAAGGATTACACTGTAACTACTCGGTACACTGAAAGTGCTATCCTATCTTGGACATGATATACGCGCTCTGTTAATGCAGTGGTAGGCGCACTACACGTTTTAACGAACTCTGTCGTTTTTACGACGAAATATCTCTCTCATACGCCAATATATGCTTATAGCTCTAGCCAGAGGGGGGGGGGCGTGTTCAGAGAACGAATCCAGGACGGGCGGCGCGTACCCAGCTTAGCTGGTTTGGCCGGCACCTGACCAGTCGATCCGAACTACATCCATGATGCAGACAACTAAAAGGACCTCACTGTCGTCATCTTCGATGCCAAAAAAGCCTTTGATGCCAAAAGCCTCTGCATTTTGTGGTATCATGAAAAGACACCAGCGTAGAGAAGACGATTCGTATAACGACCATCATAAAAAATGAAAACAACAGCAATAAGACCAACTACGGCATCCACAATGAACTTAAGGTTGCTACTTCCACATTGCTACATTTGTATCAGCAAGTTCTGTCTGTAAATTTTGTAACACATCTACTCAGCACTACCCATTTTTTATGTTATTTCAGGGCATCTACCAATAGGCCTACCATACCGCGAGGGCATGAGTTGGTAGGGACTGCCCTAGTGTGTGTGATCCATGGTAAAACAGATCTGAGATCAATATATGGTCACAGATTGTGTGGCAACTGAAGCTTGTGCAGACGATATCGTCTTAGTTTCACCTATAGCTCAGCCTTTGATGATCAGGTGGTCACTACGGTAGCAGGCCAGTAGCTGACCCGAGACCACATCAAAATCAATGTAGGGATGATGCAAGCTATTCACTTCAACAACTCCGGTAGCAATAGAGGTACCCCACTTCTCCAGGTTAATGACGAACCCATCCAGTTTGCTCATACAGCAACCCACCTAGGTATCTTACAAGGAACTGATGGGGACAGGAATATTATTATGAGACGCATTGACGAAAGACTGGGATCTGCCATAAAAATCATGTTTGCCTTATTGGGAGTGGGACTACATGGCAGAAATGGAGTAAACCCAGCAGTATGCCACAAAATATGGACTGTATATATTCTCCCAATCTTACTGTATGGATGTGAGGTCTGGATGTCAAACAGGAAACAGCAGGACCGCTTAGAGGCTTTCCAGCAAGAGAAGCTACACTAAATCCGAAAGCTCCCAGAATGGACAGCGAGGATAGCAATTCTCGGCCTTGTGGGTATCATCCCCGTTAGTGCAGAAATTGACATCAGGGTAATAGGTCTATTTGGAAACGTCATCGAAGACGAGAACTCTGCAGAATTCAGGGTCGTTATGCGGCAGTTAGCAACCAAACAACACACCTCCTTCAGCTAGTTTATTCATATTGAAAAGAAGCTACAAGAATATGGACTCCCTAGTGCATATACACTGTTAGTCCAGGAGCTAAAGCTAGGTCAGAATCGTGACGTAGCACACCCAGTATTCGGAAGGTCTGACACTTGCTGTGGCTTGGGGGACATGTCCCACACATTTTAAGCCCTGTCGTACAAACAAATTGTGGTAGCACTAATTAGTTATCCTGATTTCTTTGCATAGGGGGTCTAGGCTTTGGCTGTATCCACAGTGCACAACGATATAAGCATGATCGTGTCATAACTCAAAGTAATATCGTATTAGATTCACCATATATGATATTTAGACAGATATCGACCTAACATATATCCAACATACATTTTGCATGATCTTGTACCCATGATGACCACAGAAACACAAACAGTCCCTAGTTGGAGTGGATTTAATGCACTTGTATCATGCGCTAACACACCTTTTACACAAATCGGTTACTGTCCAATGATTTCCGGATCACCAACTGAATTCAATACGCTGTATACGGTCATGAAACAAGTTCAAAGAATGATGACAACACTAGGACAGAATGACTCGGTCATTACATTCGACTTGGCCATATATGTCAAGGCAAAGGAGATACAGTGGCGATATAAAGAAGAGTTTAGTGACACTGTGATCAAACTGGGGGGATTCCACATTGCGCTAAACTACTTAGCTGTTATTGGAAAGATGTTTGATGACTCTGGCTTAGAAGATCTCCTCATAGAGGCCAACACATATGGTAGCAGCACGGCTGCTGCTCTACTTAAAGGGAAGTCATATAATCGAGGAGTGAGGGCTCACAAATTGGTTATGGAAGCGCTGCTGCGATTACAATGGCAGTCTTTTTCCAAATGGGTTCAACAAAATGGACAACATGAAGACCACATTACTCCAACAGAATTGGAGAGTCTGGATGAGAAAATTAAGATGTGCCGAAGCAGCATTGACGACTTAGACGCACTGCAAGAAAATTTCAAAGAGGTGTGTATGTACGTGAATAAATTGCAACAGCTGTTCAAATCCTTTAAAGTTGAGTCAAGCTCGAAATCACACCTGTTCGCATTTTGGAACTCATATATTCATATGGTAGAGCTGCTGCTTGGATTCATAAGAGCTGAGAGAACTGGAGATTGGCAGGCACACCTATCTGCTACTGCTGCTATGGCGCCATATTTCTACATCATGGACAGAACCAATTATGCAAGATGGCTGCCAATATATCTTGCGGACATGAAGATGCTTCCAAGTACACATCCCCATGTACATGAACAATTCTTGAATGGAAATCATTCCGTAAGTCGCTCAGACCATCCATTCAATCAAGTGTGGACAGATATGGCCTTAGAGCAATCGATTAATTTGGATTCCAAAAAGCGAGGTGGTATTATTGAAATAACACAAAAGCCAGGAGCTCTGGAGAGGTGGTTTTTAACTAGCCACGAGAGGGCAGCCATAACAACGGTCACAAAGCAAATGTGTGGGTTACAAGATAGTCACATGTTTGGAGTACATAAGGAAATGGGGACTAATCGAATGAACAGGGATGAAACCGATGTGCAGAAGATACTTTCGATGTTCTCATCAGATATAATGACCAATCCGTTTAATATTGCGGAAAACGACGACAGCGAGTGTCTTCCGCTTGTAAACATTGCAACTGGCGTGGTATTGCCTAGTGAAATCGCCAAGAGACTTGTTTCCGCCTGTGACATTGGTAAGGAGATTATGGAAAATTTTGTTCAGGAGCGGCTGGACACTAACACGAGAAGCTTTTGGGACACGTTGCCACACTTAAAACTTAAAACATTTGCCAGCCTAGCACAGAAGAAAAAACTCAAAACAAATGATGAAAAAATTCACAATGTGAGATCTGACCGCGAACTATTTGGTCGATTAATTATTGCCGCAAGGTCCAGAGATGTTGATTTAAAACTAGTGATGACGTATGAACTGTCTGCTGTTCCACTATCATTGTCACATACGGATGGGACTCTAAGAAAGAATGTGAAGTGTTTTGTTAAGTGAACTAGAAAAGGAAGTAAATGTTGATGGATGGCTTCCACCTGTTGACAAGACAGGCGCAACAGCTGATGTAGTAGATGGCATGGCAATTGTGCAAATGGTTAAAACTGGAGGTACGTCTACATTTGGAGAATTGGCTGATAAATACTGGCACATCTTTACAGTTCCACTGAATCAAAAAGACTGCAACAGAGTAGATATAGTTTTTGACAGATATGATAGACTGGAATCTCTTAAAGCGGAAGAGCGGCTAAAACGTGGGTCATCAACAGCATTGGAAGTAAAGATTGCTGGAGAAAATACTCCCGTTCCAAAGCAATGGGCCAAGTACATCAGCAATCCAAGCAACAAAAGTAACCTGGTTGCATTTCTCAGCAAGCGGTGGCGTGATACTGGTCCAAATATGCTATCTGCCGACAATTGCGTCATTCTTGCTGGTGGCTTTAACGATGGAATGGATGTTGTTGTCATTTCAGCGAACAATTCGTCGTATTTGGAAGAACTTCGATCAGATCACGAGGAAGCAGATACGCGTATGATGTTGCACGTGCTACACGCTTCAAAAGACCACATGCGTGTTGTTATACAATCTCCTGATACAGACGTGGCAGTACTTAGTATATATACGTATCGTTCGCTTCACTGTTCTGAACTATGGTTCCGTACGGGCACAAAGGACAAATTGCGATACATACCAATACATACAGTTGCTCAAGTACTGGGCCCAGCTATCTGTCTGTCTTTGCCTGGGTTTCATTCTCTTACAGGTTGTGATAGCACTAGTGCATTATTTGGAGTCGCTAAGAGAAAAGCATTCAATCTCTTAAAGTCATCTGAATGTCATCAGCTTAGCTTAGCCCAACTCGGCGAACATGTTGACTTATCACCGAATACTGCAATTCTATGTGAGAAATTTGTCTGTGAGTTGTATACCACCAGGGATGTGGGAAAGACAGCTGATGAAACCCGTTATTGGCTCTCTTGTCAAAAGAGACAAAGAAATGAAAATCTTCCACCTACATCGAATAGTCTAAAGCATCACATCGAAAGGGCCAATTTTCAAGCTCTTGTTTGGAGACGTTCATTGCAAGCTGTTCAGAATCTTCCATCTCCAAATGGACATGGCTGGATGGTCTACTCAAGCCTGTTCTAATGTCAAAGGATCCTGCTCCATTTGGATTAATTGAACTCACATCATGTAGATGTCAGAAGTCTGCCTGCAAAAGAACAGATCTCTGTCAATGCAAGGCTAACAATCTACTCTGCACTGAAGTATGCCTTTGTATGGGAGGTGAAATGTGTGACAATGTTCAGCATACAATTGTCGAAGATGACTCTGACACGGATGAGTAACATTTTCTCATTTGCTCACGTGATAAATATGTCCTGCCAGCTTGTGTAGACATGCACTGCATGTCAGTTAAAAGTTTAATTATGAAAAATGTAGAAAACATGGGCATTGTTGTAGCTAAGGTATTGCTAGTCACAAGAAGACCTAAGTATCCCCAATATGTACAAAGCATCATGCGGGTGTCTTAAACGAGGTTGATTATGTAAAAATCAGCGATATACGATCAGTCCTTTCCATTTTGGTTAAGATTGTATTGATATAACATGCGCTTAAGTTTGTGAAAAATTTACCATTGTGAAAATTGTTTGAGAGCTACATTCAACACCTATTGTAAATGGGCTTCTCACGGGTTAGTGATACCACAATTTTCTTGTACAACACGGCTCAGAATATACCCAAGACATCGGTCTAGCATAATATAGAGACAAACCTTCTGAATACTGGGTGTGCTACGAAACCATTCTTCTAGACCCCTTTTGAAAATTGGCTCCCGGACTATGTTAGTCAGCACTCCAGTGAAAGGTAGGTGTAACAAAGATGTCCGAAAAATCTGTCATCAGTCACTGGCCAGAAAGACTTATGACAGATTGTAGCCATCTCTCCTCCACACGATACTGTAGCATGGATCTGCTGGGTGGGTAGGAACCGTCCCAGCTAAGCTGGGTATGGGATGACCGCTCCGGGTACATTCCAAGCACGCACCCCCTGAGTAGGATAGTATGTGTGTATACATAAAGCTCTATGAGAGAGCTTTCGCTAAAGTCCGTAAGAATGTGTAGCGTGCATGCACACGCGTCAGAGCTTCCCTGGCAACACGTGTCAGTATTGGAAGAGAGTTTATGCTTATAGTGTACCGAGTTGGTACTAGTGATTTCTTCAAATCACACTATTTTCGTGGTTCTTGGTACCAATCAGGACCTGAATGAAACGAGGATTACAGAACTGTTTACTTTATTAAAAACGGACCAGAAATGCCCGAGTTAGCTTTAAATGGCTCACTTAAATTATTTTCAAAATATTGCTTTGACGTCGTTATCGCGTGTATGTATTAAATGAATGGGGAATGCGCCGATCACGTGATCGCAACGTCACACTTTCTAGCTGCACGCTGATTGGCTGCTGCTCGCCCTCTGATTGGCTTGAGCGTCCTGCCTATGATGTCACGGGTAGTATAAAAGGAGCCAGAAATCGAGACCTTCGAGAGCACTTCCGCTAGGGAGCCGACACGACAGCAAGGTTGCTGGGACCAGTGCAGTGCTAGACGTGGGATAACTGCTGATTGATTGTGGGACAAGCACCGCAGTAGTGCCCTTCGGAATTGAGATCACCTGCGCCGGTGAGCAGCCTTGAACATCCGCGATACAATTTTGGAAGCTCTCGGACGGCCATCCGAGGGAAAATTAATTTAATAGAAGAACTCCCTTTTCCAGAACACTCTCAGAGGAGCTTCTCTGCGGATGGGCCTTGCGGGCCTGATGTAATTCTACAGGATGTAGAGCCGAGGTGATTCTTGGTGGATAACTCACTGGATCTTCTGGACCATGCTGAAAAGAGGTATCAAACCTCCACGCAGCATGTCGTGTGTTAATTAACTTTTAGACCACAGTCTGGTGGGACTCTGCCCGGTGCATCGCAAGAGCTATGCGACATATCACGCACGATGTATCCAGTTAATGTACACGCATATTTAATTACCACTGTAGCCCTCTATGTTACGGGCAACTTTCAAACTACCGTCGCCGGATGGAAACTTTATAACATACTGTGTAAATTTATGTATCAGTTATTCTGACTATCTAATGGACATCTTTCTATAAACTGTTCTTCTTCACTGTCTTGAGAGTGAGCAGCATCAACAGTCTGTTTGTGAAAATCTTCCCTGCAACTTCGGAATCGTACCATCTCACTCTACTCAACTGTAGCGTATCCATTTCCGTGATTAATGAACTCTTACTGTATCAATGACCAATAGCTACTTACGTAACTATAGTATTGTACTATTCGTTCTTTCCGTAATAGGTACTGATGACCAATAGGTGCCTACCCGGTCTTAATTACCGAATTTTTATGTTTTCTGTATCATACTGTATATATTATCTTTATTTCCGTGTGCTTACAACTAAAAAGCACCGTAAGGTCTTATGACCTGATATACTGGCAGCATTGTCTTAATTATTTATGTATATGGCAAGTAGCCATCCTAGTTATTCTGTTTTGTTTATATATAAAAACTCTAGGACGCAGTACGCTAGACAATGCTATACAGCAACATTATATCCACATCACTACTACCGCCAGCATCAATTTTACACTAAGGTCACTGATCATGTTCACCGTGCTCGAACCTGACATGTGACCGACTAAACCTTGCTATTCTAGTTCAAAAGGATAGGTTTTAAGTAGTTAGGGACAATCTCTCCGTAAGAGACATATTGTGTATGCCTCTTTTCCGGCTGTAGTGGATATATAACACCACACACGGGCTAGATTGTATAAATTGGCCAATCACCTTAGGGCATCTTATTAATATCGAGTGATTGTCTCTTTCTGCGCTCCTCCAGCCACAAGGCTTACTAATTGTCTGGACTCCCAATCGACACGTTGGCAGAATCCGACTCTGGGAAACTATTGGGGTTTCCGCGCGGTGATAACTAAAGTGTCGATTTAGCATACACTCAGATACCAGTTAGTTTAGATTTCTCCGCCAATGAAAGAAGCACTGCGAAAAGAAATTATATCATGTAACACCAGCCTGCAATGCATCTTTGGGCATTCTGGAACTTAACCCTAATGACATGTGAACGGTTAATTCCATAACACACACGAGACGGACGAGACGCATATCTCCATCCAACTCGGTATAGTGACTGGGTGCAGTCTTAGAACCCACTACGCCCTCATGGGAAGGTCACTGATGATGGATGTCTGTCTCTTACTCCCCACCATAAATACTAGTGCGCTTTCTAAATTGCTTATGTGAACTGTAACTTGTCCTAGTGATGCTATATGTGGTTGTGGTGCAATGGTGACCAGATCGTCATATGATTCGGGAGCTGTCGCTCCATAACATGTATGCACCCTGGCTTTCTGAGGAAGAGGTTATGCGGGGGCGACCTTCGGGAAGCTGGGTATCTTCGCCAGTTAGACATATGTGTCAACAAATAGGTAGGAATCCCTGCCACTTGCGGCCAACACTTGGAAACGTATCTAAAAACTAAACAGTAGGTTAGACTTTAGCAAAAGGCCCACATAAATAAAGCGGTAACTACCAATTCAGTATCTTTGGATCTACATAAGACGGTGATCTATGAATTCTTCGGAAATCATCTGACCCGTCTTCACGTAAACCAGGGTGCATTACATCAATTATATCTTCACTAGGATTGACCACTGCACATAGCTTTTTGTTTGAACAAAAGAGTGGCCCTTTTTGCCAGCTCTTTTCCTCCGCTTCGGTGTTGAAGGCATTTTCCTGTGACGGAGGCCCACGTGAGGCACTTTCCTCTCGCAACAATAATATTTTGTATGTGTTAGGGGTATAATTGGTGTATATAAAACTGTTCAAGTGGCCTAGTTGTGATGCTCCCTTGCAGGGATACCTCTGCAGACTTACGAATCTGTGTTGTATCTTCGGCGAGCCCACATAGAAAGAACACCAGTTGCTTCTATGTACTGTATTATTGTGCTCATCTACTAGCAAACCATTGTTTGTATAGTCGTTTACTTTTAATTATTTAATTAATTACATTAGTTGATGAACCTACATACCGGTGACACAAGTTGGGATGAAACCATGGGGTTCAATCTCGGTGGCAATGGTCGCATGGCCCCACTGGAACATTATCGTTCCACCGGCTCTAGAAGCCGGTCTTTGTACCTTCCGGAGAGTCACGATATGGGATCTGTAACCCTGAGAACTGTAGCTAACCAGCCCTCCAGCGCATCCTGTCCATGCAGTGCAATGGAGTGTAGCAACATAACGGATCGGCGCGTACCCCTGTGATCTACAAGTGATGCCCGATATGGGGCTTGAAGGAGAAGCAAACCCATGCCAACTCTCAACACACACGCGTTTCAGTCTCCTTCATCAGACAGTCAGCGCTCCCTAGATCTGGAAGTAGCATCATATGACGGACGAACTGCACATGTGCTCACTGACTATGCGAGTAATTTTCCTGGTGCAGAACAAACAACACTGCCTTTACATGAGTTTTCACCGATCAGCGAGGGGACATTCCATGATGCCTCGCAGGCGGGAACTCTATACATAACCTTGTCGGATATCTGCGATAGGCACCCACCATCTATGCCGGATCACGGTCGACCACGACACAGACCCCTACAGGGACATACCATTACTTTACAACCATTATGTTCGCCAACGTCATTCCAGGGTGACCAATGGCCAGAACCTCATGTACCATATCCCGCATCTCCACCGGTATGTACGTCGTCACCATACTATCCATCAATACCACGATACGAGCCAGGAGATGTAGCACCTCCTTTCCAACAATACACCAGAAGAACAGCACACATCACCCCCGTCAGTCACCTGCACCGCCTCCATATGAGGAACACCCATCACAACATCCAGTAGAACGTCCGCATCATCTACATAGTATGCATCCACCAGTCTATAGACCAACACCCGTCTATCGACCTGCGTCAGGGCGGTATTCAGTGGACCCTACATATTGTGCACATCACTATCAATGGGAATCGCCCTCACGGACATGGCATCATCATCAGGGACATCGACTGGAAATACAACCAACAGCAAGACCAGCACGTCAGACCAGCATCCGCAACAACAGCAACACCAACACATCCGCAACAACATCCGCAACATCCGCAACATCCGCAACAACAGCAACACCAACACGCAGACCAGCATCCGCATTTACACCAGTCTCCCCAGCACCACAACCTGGGTTCACACTCATAACTTCTTATCGTGGCCATGGCTGGACCATTCTCCCTCCCGAATTTCGTGGGGAGAATGATTGGGCTAATTATAAGGTCCAGTTTGAAATCATATGTCATACAAATCGGTGGATGGATCGTTAAATGGGAGAGTATATGGCCGCAAAGCTGTCTGGGAAAGCACTTCAAGTCCTGGCAGATTTGGGCACAGATTATACGCCAATGTACACGGAGTTGGAAAGCGCATTGTTGGAGAGATTCGGGGACATGGCCCTCGGTGAGACCAGTCGTCTGCAACTCAAGAACTTGCGTCGACGAGCCAGGGAGACACTTCCAGAGTTAGCTAGTCATATCCGGCGACTAGTTACCGACGCCTACCCCAACACGAATCACGAGGACATCACACACTTACATCTAGACACCTTCCTCGATGCGTTGAGCGGTGAACCCACCCTTAAAGAGAAACTATTCCTCATGGAACACGGGAGCTTTCAATCATTAACGGCAACCGCCGTTCAGATTGAGAACGTTTTGGAGCAGCAACTACACCATAGAAATGAAGTGCACGATGGCAACCTCGTAACCACCCCCGACAACACCACTTCATCAGCACCAACATCAGCATCAGACTCGCAATCACAGTCAGAACACCCCACTAGTCAAAATCACGCATCTAAAGGAAGAGGGCGTGGCCAATCCCATTGCGGGGGCCACAGCATTGCCCCATGATGCGGGAACCAGCACAACAATAACAATAGACAGAACATGCATGATAGATTAGAAGAGATAATGAAACAAATCTCCACACTCACTAACTTAGTCACCACACTTAGCACAATGGTCGCCACACAGTCGACAACACACCAGCAACCAATATGATGACTTCTACACAGCCACCGAACATATGTTTTGGATGTGGTCAGCTGGGCCACTGGAAGGAGCGATGTCCCAATCGCCCTCCATCAACAACTCCTACCGCTGACTGATGTACACCGCAGCCTGAGACCCACGTTAAACTAGTGAGGGCACCGATTACAGAGACACTTTGGTGCCCACTCTCACAACCCGGCTCAACCGCGGCCCCCGGACAACAACGTCAGGTGGCCAACACAACGACTCATTCTCCCACATCAGTATGCACACACACACATGCACGCACCCACGCACGCACGCACGCACGCACGCACGCTCCCACGCACGCACGCACGCACGCACGCACGCACGCACACACACGGCTTCTTATATGTCTGTACCAACGATGCACACTGCATCCACGGCACTGACATCACCCCCTACCGGGGGTTGTGACCCCCCCCCCCCCAATCTCCGCATCTAACAAACCTTCTTTCCTAAGTAAAACGGCAGTGGTATGTTGTAGCACCTCCGCTGAAACAACGTTTATACAAGCACCATGACACACCACCAGGGCACTTAACACCCAATGCCACTTGGTGGTTTGCAACTCACGTGTCCTAACAGCATCACCTACTTCATCCAGCAGCAGCAATAGTGGCATCGACTGTAATCAACATTCGACATCATGGATCCGCAAGAAGAATCATCGTTCGAAGGACGGACGCCATCACGCTATCACTGCTTCTTCTGTACATCTACTAAGCATCCCATGATGCATTGTAAAAAGTGGCTCACACAGGTAACCCTCATCAGCGACAACACCAGTCCTGTGCGCACTGCTGTATACACCAACTCACAGTTGACTGTTACCTCCAGCTCCGTCTTCGACTAAGCAATCACAGCAGCAGCGACGACGGGTTGGCCCCTTCCTCACTCAGCCACCAACTGCAATCACAGAAGCTATCCGAGTTGCCATTGCCTCTATTCAAAACGATGCCCTGCTTGGTTCTGATTTCCTCAGTGCCAGCGAAGGCCATCATACATTGCAGAGAGCAGGAATTAGACATACGCGGCCGACGTATACCCCATGGACTGGAATCATCACTGTACGAATGATACTTGTGCACTGATTTTGGCATCTATGGCCACAATTGAGCTGGGACAAGAGAAAATCTCATGGGCCACCGCACCACAGTTAGGAAACAACACACACATAGCTATGCTGGAACCCGACCCTGAATATAAAATCGCCTTACAATGCGCCAGTCCCCGAATGATCGTGAACACCACCAATAAGGATCACATACCGTTCCGGGTATTCAATGGCACAACGGACCCAATAACTCTTGAACCGTGAGTTCGTTGTGGTCATCTGGTGGATGTGATATCACAGGAGACACCCCCTACTACACCTACACCAGCAACAACTTCTGATGATTTGCCGGAACACTTACATGACATATATCTGTGTGCCACAGTTGGATTGATGCAATCTCATAAATGTGACATACGGAAAATCGTATATAAATATCGCGATAGTTTCTCAGCGGGAGATATGGACCAGGGAGAAACTCATCTCAGAGCTAAATCCTAAGAAGTTCTAAGAAGAAAGTAAAAGGCAACAACAACAGATTTCAGCAACATTGTCTTAAGAGAAGTCTTTTTTTCAATAACTCTAGTTCTACATGGGCAATATTTTCTCAACTTGGGTGGATGTTTGTCCGCTGAGTCCCGAAGACGAGTGCCAATTTTGGGATTAAAAGCTAAAAAGCAACAGAAACAGCTCTCAGCAACAGCTTTAAGCAACACTGTTTCTAAAATGACGCCTTACATGTCTTGACTTGACGGCAGCCAAATTGAAAAATATACCAAGGACGCAGGTATTAGACCAATTTGTTCTTGTTAATATGTGCAAATAAGTAACTTCTTCTTCCAGACCAACGTCATAAGTTTGGATCCACGCCATATCCGAAAGGATTCTGGAACTTCATTTCTAGCAGGCGGTGCTAAAACTCTGAGGTATCACCTCTGAACAATGATCCTAAGTGATGACATCTCAAAAGCAAACATTTTCAATGACCAATTTGTTTCAGTCTTCAGTCATCATAACAATTCGTGTCCTCATCCTGATAAGGGTCCTAGTCTGCCCCCAGACATACCCGTTATTACCATAGTTCATGCAGGTGTCATCAAGCTGCATAGAGACCTCAAACCACATACACCATCTGGTCCAGACAACCTCTCCATGTGCTTAATAAAGGAGATAGCCTGAGAAATCACGCTAGTGCTAAGCACGTTCTTCCAAGCATCACCGAAACAAGACAAAATCCCAGCTGACGGGAGAAAGGCTCTTGTGGTCCTAATTTTCAAGAAAGGAGGTCGTATTAAGGCTAGCAACTACAGACCTGTCTCTCTAACATCTATATGTTGTAAACTTTAGAACACAAATTTTGCAACACCATCATGAGAGACCTAGACTCCCAAATGATCCTAAATGATGCACAACATGGTTTTAGAAAGCGATAATCATGTGACACCCAGCTTATTCTCACAGCAAATGACCTCATCCAGAACACTAAAAATGGACTTCAAACCGATCTCATTCTACTCGATTTTTCCAAAGCATTTGATATAAAGTTCCTCACAAACATCTGGTAAAACTATCAAGTTCTACGGCATCCGACGGCTCACCAACAAATGGATCAGGGACTTCTTATCTGATCGAACACAAGAGGTAATCGTCCGCATAGTCAAATCGACGACAGAAAATGTGACATCAGGGGTCACACAACGATCGGTTCTGGGATCCATGTTATTTCTCCTTTTCATCAATGACCTGCCTGAATGCATATCTGCTGGAACAACTGTACACCACTTTGCTGATGACTGCGTAGTTTACAGAATCGTGAAGTCTCCTATTGATACACAGACTCTGCAACAAGATCTTGCCAGGCTACGGGCATAGAAATGCAAATGGAGTTCCACCCATCCAAGTGTCAAGTCCTCCAGATCACCAAAAGATGATTCAGCGTACCAGCAGAACACCATATCCACAAGCAGACCGTGGAAATCGTGAGTCATGCCAAGTGCCTTTGATTGAACATATCAGATGACATATCATGGGACTACCACATTGACACGGGACGCATACCCGTGCGCGCGTGTGTCGGGAGGTGTATCTCAAAAACGATTTGACTCACATTTTAACACAACGAAGGAACTTGTGGTGCAAGAGCAATTCCAAACGTTGGCCGTAGTCCAGATAAGAGAATCCGGATCTGGATAGGATCAAATTCTGGATCGATGGATATCTTGGAAACTACTAGTCCGATTTGGCTCATATTTTAACATGGGGAAGGGTTTGACGGTAGACTACAATTCTACAACGCTGGTCTTGATATAGAAAAATACAAACACATCCGACAAAATCCGTAAAAATCTGAAAACTTTCCAGTTTATCCATCAATCATATGACGTCATAATCAACTACGTGACGTATAGGATGACGTAATAATCAATGAGGGTATGAATGACGTAGATACGTTTATGTATGAATTGTTTGTCTTTATTATTTAATAAAGCTGCTGTTGAATATTTTGAAATTAATTTGACTGGGCGCTGTTGCTGCTATAGGCAGCAACAGCACCCAGTCAAATTAGGTACAAACTATTGAACAGCTTAGCTGTACAGTTTTCTGGAAATTGATAGTCAGTGAGTTCAGGGATAGATCGATCCCAACACAAGAAGAGCGTGGGTGGAGCTTAGCTAGAGATGGGCGGGGCAGAGATAAAATTGGATTCCTTGTTTAAAAGATTTGTAGATTCATTGGATGAGATAGCGCTCATTATAAAAAATGGTCCAAATGCGAAATCTAACGCAATCACAGAATTTAAAAAAATTTTCGGACAATAACTATCATTGGAGGTATCCGATCTCTGGCTCGGATATCAGACGTCAAGTGCAAATACTGTACATCACTAGGTAGCTGACGTCACAATAATAATAATTATGTATTATAACCTTGACATGAAAATCGAAAGTCTGTCAGGTGTGCGCATAGCAACGCCTATGTATTTGATAGATTTACTATTTAATAAATGAAAATTCTAAAACTAATTTGACATGAAGTTGTTGCTGCCACAGGCACCAACATCCCCAGTCAAATTAGCTTCAAAATATTCAACATGCTGTGGTATATATATACATTGATTTAGATTTTAGAACTTAGACACGAGGAAAATGTCGGGTGTAGCTTAGCTAGAACTGGGCGGGGCATAGCTAGAAATCGATCCCTATATTGAGCATTGTATTGGGAAAATTATATAGGATAGAATGGACAGTTCCACTTTATCCATCCATCATATTACGTCATAATCAACTACGCGACGTGTATAATGACATATCATAATGAATGACGTCTATATGATAGATAAGTATGTCACGAACGCATATCTGAAGACGGACTATGCGTTGTTGAACGAATTGTATTTATTTACTATTTAATAAATATTCTGTTGAATAATTTGCAACTAATTTGACTGGGCGCTGTTGCTGCAACAGCACCCAAGTAAATTAGTTGCAAAATATTCAACAGCTTACCTGTATAGTTTTCAGGAAATTGATAGTTATGGCATTTGGAGATCGATCAATCCCCACACGGCAAAGTGTGGGTGGAGCTTAGCTGGAGGTGGGCGGGTCATAGCTAAAACTGGAAAGGTCCATTATATAGGCATTATCGCCCATCATTTTACCCCAGGTGAGCATTATGCCCATTTATTTAATAAAAGTCATGACCGGCTACCAGCTACCAGCTACCAGCTATCAGCTACCAGCTACCAGCTAAACCTTTCCCCACATCTGCCTTGTATAATATCGCGGTCTTACAGAATTTTAGATTAATGAATGGAAGGTTCCAGTTTATCTATCAATCATATGACGTCGTAATCACGCATCGTGTAGACCTCATACTGATTGACCTCATAATCAACTACGTCATGAATGACGTAGCGAAGTATATGTTACGAACGCTTAATTGATGACGGATTAAGCGCTATTCCACAAATTGCATGTCTTGCATGCCACTATTGAATAAACACGTTGTTGAATATTTTATAGGCAGCAACAGCACCCAGTTAAATTAGTTTCAAAATATTCAACAACGTACCTCCATAGTTTTCTGGAAATTGATAGTCAGGCAGTTCAGGGATCGATCGATCCCAACACGGGCGAAGTGTGGGTGGAGCTCAGCTAAAGATCGGCGGGGACATTGCTAAAACTGGATTCCTCCATTATTCACACACTATGAAACTCATCCACTCCACGACCGTTGATCATCACCAGGTAGAGACGGATTCGAACCCACGACCTTTGTGGTACGCATCGAGCTTGATCCTAGAGGACCACGGGTGCCACAGGGTGTGCTCTCGACGGGATTCTGAAAGACTTGAAGTGCTTCAAAATGAAGCCATGAGAATAATAACTGGCTTGCCAAAGTATACACCTTTAGAAATCCTTTATAAAAGAGACTGGCATAATTCCCTTACACGAACGTCGTAAGCAAAAGAACCGTATATTATTCTATAAAATCGTACAAGGAGATTGTCCCGATTATATAACAGATATCATTTCTAGAAGCGTATGTGATGTCAGGGACTATAACCTTAGAAATTCTGAAGATTTTATTCCACCGAACCACCATCTTGAAAGATTGGCGGGGCATAGCTAAAACTGGATTCCTCCATTTTATCCAGCCAAACTCCCTATAGGTCTAAGTACGTTTGTGTTATTACAGAATTTTTGATTAATGTATTATTTCACACAACATGGAAATCATCCGCTTCACGCCCGGTTTCACAAGTTTGGTGCTCTTTGGGTAGAGGCAGAATTTGACCCTACAACCTCTAGTGGCCAATGGACATTTCCAGTTTTAGCTATGCCCCGCCCATCTCTAGCGCATCACCCCGCTCGTGTTGGGATCGATCGATCCCTGAACTCCATGACAATCAATTTTCAGAAATCTATACAGGTAAGTTGTTAAATATTTTGAAACTAATTTGACTGGGCGCTGTTGCTGCCTATAGCACCAACAGCGCCCAGCAAGATTAGTTTCAAAATATTCAACATCATGTTTATTAAATGGTAACGACATACGATTCGTACAACCTGTCGGACTGTTAAGCGATAAAGACGGACTAAATCGAGCAATGCATGCCATAATTAAGCATGGCGTCTTCCTACACTTCACTTAGTTGATTATGACGTCATGTGACGTCAGTTGATAGATGGATAAATTGTTAAGGTCCATTCTGCCTTATAACTGGCATTTTCTTTGCTTCATCTTGATCCGAACTGCGATATAACTGTAATATAATCTAGGATATGGTCTTTCTCCCCGGAATCTATTGGCGAGCATAAGCAATAGTTTGAGCAGACCAATTTACGCTCTCGCGACCAATCACGAGGCCATTTTTTGCAGTTTCCTTCTGAGAGATTGTCCAGTGGCTTGGAAGTGGAACTGCGTGGTGAAGTTTAGGCCTACTCCACTAGGGTGCACAGTAGGCGCCTACCAACTGCATGCTCAAGATCAATCAGAATTTCTGATTTCTCTATCAGGTTTTTCTATTACACGTTAAATGTTTTACTAACGGAGGGATTCGAACAGCCGCTCAGGTATATGACGTCATAATCAATTGCGTGATGTGTAGGTTGGCGTCATAAGCATTATTCTAACTCCATAATGAGCGGTGCGTAGCTAGAAACGGGTGGAGCATAGCTAGAAATAGGCGTGGCATGACTAGAAATCGATTCCACTATGTGTGACAGCTGGCGAGTCACATCTTCCTATATCTCTATCAAAGAATTGAGGAATCTAGTTTTAGACACCTGCGCATCTCTAGCTATGCCCCGCTACCGCGTTGCCAATTTTGGGATCAATCGATCCCTGCTCTCTCTGAATCTCAATTTCTAGAAAACTATACAGGTTAGCTGAATATTTTGAAACTAATTTGCCTGGCTGTTGTTGCACCAGGTCCTTTACAGATGAAACAGTCCCGATTCGATTCTTCTGTTCGTGTGGTGGTGGTTGTGGTGGAGGTGGTTGTGGGGAGGTGGGGGTGCGACGGTTTGGGGTAGGTGGGTTGGGGTTGCTGGCGGGGGTGAGGGGGTGGGGGCCATTAATAGCCATTTATACAATATAGTTGAAGCGCAATCAAAATCCGTGTCCAACAATTAAATTGCGCAAGAATACAGTAAGAAATAAACAAGAAATGCAAATTTGAAAACGCGCAACACGCGCGAAACGGGAATTCGAATTTCAGTGTTTTCAATTCTGGCAATCGATGAGCTAACTGTATAGACGTAGGCCTATATACATCACTCCAGTTACGGCTAGCATATCCCTGCATAGGCATCAATAAACAAGGCAGGTATCGAAAGCTGTGTCGCCGAAATTACCTTTACGTGATATTTGTAATTGGTTCTAGTAGTTTTTCCCACTGAATACGCTCGTTCGTGTTTATTTATTTTTTATTAAACTGACTGATTTCCTCTAAATTGGTTATCAAAAATGTGTTGGAAAACCCTGCAAATATTGCTAATTTTCGATGAAATTATGCTGAAAGGGAGATAAATATGTCTTATAAGAAATGTCTGGGCATATAAATTAGCGTGATTACGTCCCATCCACGTGATATATTTTGAGTTGAGAATCGATCTGCGCGTTGTTGGCAGGCGGTCAGATATTGAACAAAAGTTGTTTTTGTTATTAACAGAGAACGTTTCAAGCGAATCTGCGTGTATTTTATGAAATATTGACACGTGTGTGATCTATTTATGCAAAGTTATACCAGTCGTGCCGTGCACGCGTTAGCCTCTTTTGTGTCAACTTAACTAACCCTTTAATTGTCAAACTGGCCAAAACAACTCTGTAGTGGTCTTGAGGCATGTTTATTAGCAGGTCAAGAGAAGAGTAATTTTGAAAATTAGCCACTGGAATGACTGGCTCGGTTACCGAGCCAGTCATTCCAGTGGTTAATTTTCAACAATACTCTTCCCTTGACCTGCAAATGGATACTGGGTAAGCCAAACCATTGCCCCTTTAATGGTCAAGCCGGTCAAAGATCTCAGGGGTAAATTTACGTAAAATAGTTTTCTAATGTTAAAATTTCTTAAAAAGTGTTGAACATTAAAATCTGTAGTTGAAATAATTAGTATTTTGAGCGCTTTTGAGGTGCTGTTGACACAAGAGGGATTCACGAGGAACCAGATTGCTATAGTTTGATGGATTGAGTCGCTTATCGTTTAATTCTATTTCTAAACGGGATTCGACACCCTTTGTGTACAAATATACCATTGTTGTGGCTTGGAGGCCTTACCTCCGCTAACCGGACGTCTATATAAGGGTACTGAAAACATACGTGTAACGTATCGGCGCTGAACCATATGTCACTAAATGCTTGAAGATTTCGCAGATCAGCTATTGTTACAGTTGTTATGTCGTCATTGTCTGTCATGTGTTCGTTGCAACGTAGGTACCGCCTTCTGTCCTCTATTCCTGTGCTCAAAAGGGTGTAATCGACAAATTGATAAACTAGCTATGTGAAATCCAGCGCAGATTACTCTCATGCGTCTACAAATCAAAGAGCAGTTACTATGAGTCATAGGGAACAAATAACAGGCATGCTACATCAAATTACAGGTACATAAAGGTTGGCGACCATTTTGCATCCTGACCACCATCTTGGATTTGACATTGCTCCCGTGTTACTCCCACAGATCTACCATTCATCTGAGTTTCTCATTCCGAGGACAGATTTTAGAGAATAAAAAAACAGGCAACACGAATTGCAGTAAATTTGGCGGTCATATTGGATTTGATGGTGATCTTGGGTTTGAAATTACATCCAGATTACTCTCACACGACAACCATTCACCCACTGTTGTGACTGTACACAATTCTAAAGGACACTTTATCGGGGACTGGCCACGGAAAACCCGAGGCAATTCAATAAGGGTTCAAGGAAGAGTTCACTGATCGCGATGATGAGCCCTTGCACCCGTTCTCAGGAGACCCCGTGCATTTACTAACATCAATTAAAACAGCAGAAGTTGAGAAGGCACTCAAAGCACTGAGAAATGGACGTGCATCCGGACATGATAACATGAGCAATGAACTATTGAAATAGGGAAGTGACTTTATCTCAAAACCGATCACGCACCTAAGCATTTCAGCTTTTATGCACCACATACCCATCGATGCTGTAGGCCATGGCACCCTTATCGCGCTACCTAAGCCCAAGAAGCCACCTGACCCTAGCCAGTCTGCGTCCCATTGTGCTCCTCATACGGTTAATCTTATTCAATGTTCCTCTATGCCACATTCGAGACACGATAGATGATTTCACCGGATTATGTCAAACATCCACAACATGGGCATTAACATGTCACGAGCCTTCGACACAATTAAATGCTCAAGGATCCTAGATGTACTACGCCAGGCCAGTTGCAATGAAGATGAGCTACGACTAGTGAGACTACTACTTGCAGACACGAAGCGGACAGTACGAGCCAAGTCAGTCGTAAGTCTGCAGAGTTTGAGACATCAATCGTTTATAGATGGTCTATCTCCTGTGCTTTTCACCAGTTACCTTGCTGCTGCATTGAAATCTGTGCGGGAAAATTTCCACAAGACCAAACAGCACACAACCCCCCCCCCCCCCCACTACCCCACTCACCCCACCCCCACTCTCGCGTCCATGCTGCGTATGCCGCTAGAGTTTGAGACATCAATCGTTTCCCCCACAGGGAGATGATCTATCTCCTGTGCTTTTCACTTGTTACCTTGCTGCTGCATTGAAATCTGTGCGGGAAAATTTCCACAAGACCAAACAGCACACAACCCCCCCCCCCCCCCCCCTCCACCTCCACCCCACTCACCCCCACCCCACTCTCGCGTCCATGCTGCGTATGCCGCTAGAGATAAAATATGCCGACGACGTAGAGGAAGAGAAGCCCTTTGCCGAACTTCTCCCAATAGTTGCAAACAAACTAGAAATTGAGAATCTATCGGGTTGAGATTCTTTGCACCATGTAGGCCAATACCGAACAGAGCGTAAACCGTATTCCTAGCCTTTTTATCGCGTTTGTGGCGTAGATGTTGGTGTTCGCAATTCTCGTGATCCCCAAATGCGCATACTCATTGACAACGTCCATTTTCTGTCCGTTCATGGTAAATTTAGGAGGTTCTGCATCTTTGAGCCTATTGAATACAACTACCTTGCTCTTTGACAACCCATTTATGTAGCATTCCTTGTTGGTGTGTGTGGCTGCTATATCAATTCACGTCACCTTTCCAGAGTATCCATCTACCATCTGACGTCATATGAAGTACATGAATGTACATTCCATCTGGGTGCGAATGACGTGGTACATGGTGTTAAATTTCCTGCTATCAGCGCTACATACGACATTGACAACAATGACTTTCCACGGCCATGAGTGTTAAAATAATATGAGACAGTCAACCAAACCTCATATTGCATTTACAGACTCATAAATAGGAATAAATAAAGCTTTTATCTGTTCTGTGTCAGAATATTTAATCGTTTTACGTTCTGAAGTAAATGTACTCTCTTTCGCGTTAACAATATCACACAAATTTTGGACATTGAAAATGCGCAGTAGGTTGCCCTAAAACAACTAGGGGAACATACGCATAATGAAGGACCATATCCCATAATGCAACGCGGAACACCAATGAAGAAACCACAAACATTTTACTATAAGCCGAAACCGGAACCAAAAAAAAGCTAGCGACTTGAAACGAAATCGCATGGTATATGTATTTTAGCCTGGTTCCCTGTCTCACTTTCTGTTGATTTTTCCTCATTACACGTACGTACATGTTATCTATATACGCTCACTGCGTTCGCTACTATCTTTGGTTCTATTGAGACATAATTGTTCGAACGATTTTTTAGGATCGGTGAAACGATAATAGTTCTGTTTTTGTCCGGGTCAGGTTTTGACTTGTTTGCTTTCTTGTGTATTGGAGTGATACCAGCCACGGAATAGGTTTCTGAGATGTTCTGCTCGGGCTAGCGTAACGTTGAAAATGTCCACTACTATCTCTAAAAGGGCTCAGGACTGGTATTTTTCAAGTGTTCTGCTGCGATACCATATATATCTCGCGCCTTGTTCTTCATCTCTGTTACAGCTCTTTCTAACTCGTCCAGGGTCACGTTGACTGGTGCATCATTATTGTTTGCACAGTATGAGGTTGAGGTTGAATATGTTCGATACATTCAATGTCTTGGTCTACGAGCTGTTTGTATTTTTCGTCGAACAGTGGATTTGATTTCGGGGTCCTTAGGTGTGAACATAGTTAGGCCATCCATTAAGAATATTGTCTCCTTTGTAATCGGTGCCGTCCAAGGTGAGAAAGGGCGTGGCAGTGTTAATATCAGTTTTTCTTTGTTCACGGATCAGGGTCTAGAAGGGTTGTTGATCATTCTCATGCAATGGATCTTTCCACTCTATCGACCCGACATATGACGTCATAATTAACTACGTGACATGGGGAATGACATCATAATCAATGACGGCATGAATGACGTAGATAAGTACATCAGGAACGCATATTTGAAGACGGACTATGCGTTGTTGTACGGATTGTACGCATTTACTATTTAATACATATTCTGTTGAATATTCTGAAACTAATTTGACTGGGCGCTGTTGTTGCCATAGGCAGCAACAGCACCCAGTTAAATTAGTTACAAAATATTCAACGGATTACCTGTATAGTTTTAAGGAAATTTCGAAATCGATAAATCTCAACCACGGCGAAGTGTGGGTGGAGCTTATATAGAGATGGGCGGGGCATAGCTAAAACTGGAAATGTACGTATGTCCATCGCGTGATCGTATTTGTTGTGTTCTCCTCAACCCTAGCTCGAACTTGTCTCTGTTTCTGTCTGTACTCTGTCTTCGCTTCTTTGTACAATCACCGCGCTGGATGGTCGGGGTTTGATTACTGATCTATGCCCGGGCAACCAATGTGTGTACCCTACTCTCGTCTGTCTGGCTGCTGTGGCAATCTTGCGGTTCCAGGTTATTTTGTTTCCTGACTTTTTGCTGCTTGTGGTAAAAAATCAGGAAATTAGACCAAACATTCTTTTATATTGCTACTAAGCTTCTTAGGCGTATCCATATTTCGTTGATTAAAATTCGCGCTAGCCGGGTTGGCGGGTTAACGTGTTTATAAATATTCATTGTAGTTTTAAATTACTATACACAGGTTTGTCTCTGGTACCAAGCTTTATTTTCTGAGCAGAAACGTGTGTGAACACATACTTTTTTCAATGTGCAAAACGTGTATGCATGAAAGATTTCAGTCATATAAACGAAATACAATCAACGAATTTGAGGTCAATAGAATACACGATCGTGTGTCTAGATAAGCTACAATGCAAAATGTGCAATTTTTGTCTGAAGCTTCCAAGATATTTGATGACAAAATATTTTTCTACAAAATTTAACCCCATAATTTTCAATATAAACAGATGTATCTCTTCAGCACTTCAATGGAAACGGACATTTTTGTATTAGAAATTTACATAGCTATTGTATGGGAGTTAAATACATGGTAGTTTGTATGTTTGGTAGATCCTTGTTTGGAGTGCAGTTGCAATGGACCTATCCATTTTTAGCTATGCCCCGCCCATCACTAGCTAAGCTCCACCCACACCTCGCCGTGTTGGGATTGATCGATCTCAGTATGCCCTAACTATTAATTTCCTGAAAACTATACAGGGAAGCTGTTGAATATTTTGTAACTAATTTGACAGTCAAATTAGTTTCAAAATATTCAACATAATATTTATTAAATAGTAAAGGCAAACAATTTGTACAACAACGCATAGACCGTCTTCAAATATGCGTTCGTGACGTACTTATCGACGTCATTCATGACCATTCATTATGATGTCATTCTACACATCTCGTAGTTGATTATGACGTCATATGATGAGTGGCTACTCTGGAAAGACGAATTAGTCTCGATGCAATATTGCACTGCGTCACTTATCTGCTGTACGTCTTTCAGTCATATGTTGCTAAAACGTGCAGTAATTGGTACCTGAGTGATGGCAATGTACACACACAACAAACACCCACCCACCCAGCATAATTATCATGTCTAACCCTTTAATGACTAAATTTGGGTTTTTTAAATTTCATATATGCTTATTGAATGTCCATTTTCAGGCCACGAGAAAAATATTTTTGCAAATTTACCACTAGAATATCTGGCTCAGTTATCGAGCCAGTCATTCCAGTGGTAAATTTTCAAAAATGTCCTTCTCTTTGCCTGCAAATGGGAATTCCTCAAGACCACTGCAGAGGCCGGTTTCGGCCGACATCATCATGAAAGGGTTGGCTTCATTTGGAATTTACCTGAAAATAATACAAAGACTGCTGTTAAGTCTTACCTGTAAAAGAAGAATTAACCATTTTATTGTTTGTTGGGTCATTTTGCTCTTTTGCTCTCCTTCTGAAATAGACCTTTGCTGCAAATGGGTTATGGATCGAGACAGCAGACACGACTTTCTTAAAGGATAACTAATCTTAGCTCTTGATAGCTATTCAGATGATCTAATATGCCACTTATAAACTTTGCAGGTAATTTTAAGCATTTTATCATGCCGCTAAAGAAAGATATTCAGGCTTTAGTAGCTAAATGGTGGTATATTTCTACACCCTATGATGGCTGCCATGATTTACTTTTCAACCAATCAGAAAAACCCTAGCGTGTCTGCCTCAGTATATACGCTCAGTCATAGAGGTGTCGGCTATAGTTTGACAATGTAGTGTGAAAGCAACCATACAAAGGTAAGCTGTTGAATATTTTGAAACTAATTTGACTGGAAGTTGTTCCAGTCAAATTAGTTTCAAAGTATCCAACAGGATGAGTGTTAGATAACAAAGACTGTAATGCATTGGAGCTTACATGACATCACTCACTATGGTTCTACAAGACAAAATGGCGACTATCACTGTTCAACATTCACGCGATATTACAAAGCAGATAATTGTGATACAGATAAGGAAATGTAACAGAGTATGAATGATATGGAATCTAAAAACCATAATCTATCAATACAATGCAACATTTGAGATGAGATTAGCATCCCTTTAAAGAAACGTGTGTTTTCTTAGTATTACCAATAAACATGGCATTACAGTATTTAGCATTGACGGGGAATCGAACCCACAACCAGCGGAAGCGCCAAACATCATAGGCCACCAACGCTTCCACCGCACCAACGACGCAGGAGAAAAATTCTACTTTGTTGGTGAGGCAAATCCTAAGCGTTCTCAGGTCCATTCCTTATTTGACTGTACCAAGTCCTGCTTTCTTGAGTCACCTCGTAGAACGCTTAGCAGATTTATGCAATCACGTCCTCTCCTGGCTATGTATTTGCTGGCTCCCAGTTAGCCTAATTCTAAGGCTCTCTCTTCTGGTATGTCCCCTGTCGGCCTTACCACATGGCCAAACTTGGTCCATCTTTGCTGGGCGACCTTTTCGGATAGCGGCGATGTATTACACATCTTGTATAGTACATCATTGGAAATTATGCTGTCTGGCCATCGGCATCCAGTAACGGTGCATAGGTGTTTTGCGGTGGCAGGCATCAAGTTGGACTAGAGCGCAGCTGTTACAGTTATACGGCATCAAGGATACGCAGGTTTGTATAAACTTAGTGTTTTTGTCAAGGCCATCGTTGATCTACGAATCCATAGCGTCCAGAAGAACTGGAAATATATGTCTCCCATTACGCAGCGTGCAGCAATGGCCCCACGATTTTCCTTTTCCTCCATGGTTCTCCGCCACGAAGTGGATCAACATGTTCTTTAGTTCAATGCTTTGTAGATAGGTATATGTGGGTGAACTCTGTTTCGGATTCATTCATAAAGAGATTCTCAATCTTTAGTTGCTTGCAGTTATTGGGAGGAGTTCTTCAATGAGTTCGCCAATATGTTTCTTTTCCTCGTCTATGAAGTCCACGTAGTCAGCATATTCCATCTCTAGTGGTATAACCAGTATGCATAGTGGAGGTTCGATCTTGTAACATTTTCCCGCACGGATTTCAATGCAGCAGCAAGGTACCATGTCAAAGGCCCAAGGGATAGACCACCTCCTTGACTCGTACTCTCAGCTTGGTGTCTGGAAGTAGTAGTGTTCGTCTGCATTGCAACTGGCCTGGCATAATACATCTAGGATCTTTGAGCGTTTAATTATGTCGAAGGCGCGTGGCATGTCAATGCCCATTTTGTGGAAATCTCAGTGCTTGGACATGACTACTATCACACGTATTCGTTGAGCCCATACAATGTCTGCGCAGCTGCGTCCACATTTAAAGCCACTTTGACATAATCCGGTGAAGTCATCGATCTTGTCTCAGATGCAGCTTAGAGTAACATTGGATAGGATTTTCAGTGTGCTGTTGAGGAGCACAATGGGCCGCAGATTGGCTGGTGGGGAGGCCTCGTAGGCTTGGATAATGCGATAAGGGTGCCTTGCCTTACAGCATCGATGGGAAGGTGTTGCATAAAAGCTGAATTGATTGGGCGTGTGACCGGTTTTGACACAATGTCACTTGCATATTTGAGTAGTTCATTACTTATGCCATCATGTCCGGGTGCATGCCCATTTTCAGGGCTTTGATTGCGTTCTCAACTTTAGCTGTTTTAATTGCTGTTAGTAATGGCCTGTGATCTCCTGAGAACGGGTGCAAGGGTTCATCTGGCTGGCCGTGAACTGGTCCTTGAACCATTCTTGTATTGCCTCAGCTTTTCCCTGGCCAGTCCCGATATTGTGTCCTTCAGAGTTGTGTAACTTGTGTCCAGTGAGTAGTGGTATGCATTTAACTATAATGGCTCGAGCTGCCCGAAACATTTTTTGATAGTCAACCATGGAAGTGATTTCATCTGCTAGGCAGTCTGCTTGTTGAATAGCAAGTTCTTTTAAGCATTCGCTGATGTGGCACAGAATGCGATTGCGTTCCCTCCGTAATTTCGTGCAATCTTCACTTTGTTCACTTTGATAGATGAGCAGCCGTAACGCTTTCTGCTCTGCCGATTGATTTACTACTTCAGGGTCCTCAGTATACTTAGTTGGGTTGTTTTTGAAAAATCATATTTTACTGGTAACTTGTGATTCCATACATTGTGTAACGACTGGCTTATTATCAAAATTGAGGTCTGCACCTCCGTAGGAATGTGGAATTCTGTGGTGGCTGATTTTGACCGTTATTGTAACCTCAGTAAGTGATTATTTGTACATAGGGTCACACAGTACCTGGCATGTGCACATCTCAGAGACCACACATTTTACAGCCATTATACTTATTTACAAGTATTCATGGTATTTAGCATTGACGTAGAATCGAACCCCCAAACGGCGGAGGCACCAAACATCATAGCCCATAATACCTTTGTCGGTTGTGGGTTCGATAGCCGTCAATGCAACGAATAATTGTGGAATGTAGTGGCATGACAGCAACATCATAGAGGCATGTGCAAACTGTGAACACTATGGCATCGATATGACACATGTATCCAAAAGAATAATGTAGCTACCCAGTCCGGGAAGCAACTTCAGACAGGTCACATTCCGGCGTTTGTCCCATGTTTCGGGTACATCCGTGAGCGCATTGAGACTATCGACCTGGTTGTTTTAAAGTGTTGCTAATCTCATCTCAAATGTTGTATTGCACTGATAGATTATGGTGTATGGATTCCATATCATTCATACCCTATCACATTCTCTTATTGTATAACATTTATCTGCTTTGAAATACCATATTAATATTGAACAGTTATCGCCACCATTTTGTCTCCCGAGGCGATAGTGTTTGATGTCATGTAAGTGCCATGCAATGCATTCTTTATTGTATAATAATTTAACTGGAATGTGTAGCTGCCTATGGCAGCAACAACCTCCAGTCAGATTGGTTTCAAAATATTCAACAGCTTACCTGCATGATTGCTTTTAAACCACATTGCCCAAATATAGATGGCATCTCTATTTACTGAGCGTATATATCGAGGGAGACAAGCTAGGTTTTTTCTGGTTGGTTGAGAAGTAAATCATAACAGTCAGCAAAGGCTGTAGAAATGTATCAACACTTAGCTACTAAAGCCTGAATAGCTTTCGTTGTCGACAAGATAAAAAAGCTAAAATGTCAGGGATGAATTACGGGTAGAATATTCTACACCTGAATGGTTAGTATAAGATAACGTGAAGTTTCCTTCAAAGGACATATAGCAGGCGTATTACAAGTGTAAATACAGTAACTTTGGTGGCCATTTTGGATTTTGCCGGCCATCTTGGCCAAATCATAGGTGGACCCAAGCTAATTTGAAAGGACAGAGTATTAAGGTATTAAGAAAATCACTGAGAAGGTCTTGGCAGGATAAAATGTCAGTTTACGTTTTACTTTTCTTTGCCCTACAGGTCTATATTATGTGGCATAGGCCTAAATGTCGGTTGTCAGTGTTTCAAAAATGTAAACATTTTCTGCAAAGCAGCCTTCAGTGGCAACTGCGACAGATGCACCATGCCTAGCTATTGCATATATTATTATCACAGTAGAAGCTGCATCTTCACCAGCACCAAGTAATTCACATTTCCAGAGTATCCATCTATCATCTTACCTCGTATGACATCATAATCAGGTCAGCGCGTGTATGATGACGTCACAATCATTACGTCACAAAGGGTTTCATATAGACCGTCATCAAATCTCAAATAGTCCGACACGTTGTATGAATTGTATGTTTTTGTAATTAATTCTTTGCTATTTAATAAACATGCTGTTGAATATTTTGAAATTAATTTGACTGGACGCTGTTGCTGTCCTAGGCCGCAACAGCACACAGTCAAATTAGTTTCAAAAGATTCAACAGCTTATCTGTGTATTTTTTTGCAAATTGATGGTCAGGGTGTTCAGAGATCGATCGACCCCAACACGAGCGAGAGGTGGGTGGAGCTTAGCTAGAGATGGGTGGGGCATAGCTAAAATGGAAAGATCCGTTATCAGTCCAAAGCGCGACAACGTTACTGAAGAAAGGAATTACACAAGAAGATGTTGCAACCAGCAAAAGTCATTCTAAACAAAACCTGCGTAGCACTACTAGAACGAAGAAGGTAAAACAAGATCAAGTCTATAACTGTTTAGTATGTGAGGAGCCTTACTTTGATCCACCCACAGAGGACTGAATTCACCTTCCCAGAGTATCCATCGATGATTTGACTTCATATGACGTCATACTCAGCTAGGCTGATTGAAAGAATGGCGTCATAATCATTACATCATAAATGATTCTATTAGGCCCGTCTTTAACTCTCAATAGTCCGACACGTTGTAAGAATTGTATGTCTCTACTATTTAATAAACATGCTGTTGAATAGCAACAACAGCATCCAGTCAAATTAGTTTCAAAATATTCAACAGCTTACCTGTATCGTTTTCTGGAAATTGATAGTTAGGGAGTTGAGAGATCGATCGATCCCAAAACGAGCGAGGTGTGAGTGGAGCTTAGCTAGAGAGTGGCGGCGCATGGCTAAAAGTGGGAAGGTTCATTGAGCGTCATATTTCTACACTGGCCACGCCATCTGCGTACCTCATATATCCGAGAAGATCTGTACACGTGTGGCAAATGTGACTCACCAAACATTTTAATGGCTTGTTAATGTTTACCTTTAAGCAAATTTAACTGTTACAATTTACAATTTGACTTGGTGCAGTTTGCCCTTTATGCGAGTCTTAAAGCCCCATTCATACGCCACAATTTACACATGTGTATTGTGCAAATGCAATTTTACTATTTGCACATGTGTATTTTTGGGCGTATGAACGAAATACACATATGTAAATGTATTTCAAGTGTAAATGCGATGCAAATTCAGTGCAAATTTACACCTGGGCTGGAGGTCATACAAAAGTAAATTTAAGCGTGCAGAAAATACACAGAGGGTAAATAAACGTGTATGTTGCCGTATGAACGGGAAGTAAAATTGCACACCAGCGTTTTGTTGAAATGATTATACTGAAATTGCATCATTTATTTATAGAATAGTAACTGGGGCACTCCTGGGACACTTTATTTTTAGTATCATAGCACCGCGAGTAATAGGTCGGTCAGTACGTGTCAAGCCTCCATTGAATACAGTTTTACAAATAAATTTGTTGAAAATGCCGCCAAAGAAACCAAGAGGTTCTGGTTGGACAGATGAAGAAACTGAGTTATTATTGTGTTTGTGGCAGGAGAATTGTGTTGAGGAACAGTTGGACAATGCAAAGATTACGAACAGTTCGATTTACAAAACACTTTCGGAACAAATAAGTGAAAAGGGATTTGAGAAGACGCCAGAACAATGTAAGACTCGAATGCATACGCTAAACGAACCTATCGTTTGTGTAAAGGGAATCTTAAAAAAAGTGGACATGGACGGTCAACATGTAAGCACTTTGAACTTCTGGACGGAATCCTTGGGACCCGACCAGCTTCATCGCCAGTCAAAATCATCGAACCGCTCAGCAAGAGACGAAGAGAAGATAGCGATGACAGTGATGACAGTGGTGAGGAATCTCATCAGGAATCCCAGCAGATGAATACCGTTGAGTCTGATGAAGGTGAATCTGACAATAAATCAGAAGAAAATGAAGACGGGCTATCGGAAGCAGTCAAACAGGATGGAACTGCCGCATCATCATCAAAAGCTGACACAGACACAAATGGTCGCAAGAAGAATAATGCGTCACCATCTGTGTCTCCGAGTGATGCAATGACAAATGTGAAGTCTTCTAAAAAAGGAAAGCGTGTTAAGAAAACTCGTTTGGAGGTAGCGTTAGGATCCGTAATGGAAGGATTCAGTACTGCAAATGAAAAGGCTGAAGGGCAATTCTTGGAACTAGAAACTGAAAAGCTAAAGACGGAAAAGAAGAGAATAGATTTAGAGAAGGCTAAGCTGGAATCTGACGAACGGCTAAAGCGCGAAGAAAGACAGCATCAGTTTAACATGATGCACATGATTTTGGGAATGGTTGGACGTAGTAGTACTCAGATTCCAGCACAAGGCACCGCTCATGTTTCGATGATGACTTCTCAACATGGATCACCTAATGATGACAGATGTTCAATGACCGAATGAAGTGTCAAGCTTCGACGAGTCAAACACATACATGAATTTGTAATATATGCAGTCTTGTATTATTGTGGAAAAAATTACAATGATAGGAACTGTGAGATCTCTAATGATGATATATCTATCTATCTTACCTTAATTAAGTGTTACTCAGTTTGAATTGCTTTACGTTCAGTGCTTATCTTCCTTTCATAGGGCATTTTCTGATCTTTCGTGCTTTCGTGGCGCATTTATTATAAGCTGGTACCCGATTCCAAATTCTCGCAATTGGAATCGGGTACCAGCTTAAAATAAACACTCTATGAAAATGACCATCCACATAGCCCTATGAACACATCTAGTCAAATACATTTATGCATTTACTTTTTTCAAAGAAGTTTGTGGGAAAAATCATGATTTGCTTCGTTTTCATAACTTAACATTAAAATAATTGAAATGTATTCCGCCATGACACGCAAAACCTAACGTGGAGATATACCTAGTGAAACTCCCCAAGGACCACAGAAATGATATTCCTCAGTCTCCTGCTTTTACGCAATATGCTTAGTGTCAGTCATATTTTGGTGATCTTCTCCGAGCACAACTAAATAGAGGGATACATTTCTAGCTAAGCCCAGCCCATTTCTAGCTAGGCCAGCCCATCTTTTACTCTTGTTGGAATCAATTTAATACTTTGAAACCTGAATTCTCAGAACCTAAATTTCAAGGTGACTGTCAAATTATTTTCAAAATATTCAACAGAATGGGGTTTTAATTGTATATTTATCAAAAAACAATTCATACACTTGACGGGCTATACTAGCTACATGGTGGAGCTAGATGCCGGCATAGTGATTGCGACGTCAACCTACATACGACGTAATTGATTATGAGTCATATACTTGAGCGACAGATCGCATACCTCCATTAGATAGGCTGTCGATAACAGAAAAGAGCACGCCCTGTTACTACAACATTAGAGGTGCTCTTCGGGCAAGGATTTTATGGGACATTGATAGGGATTAGTGAATACAATTTATGGATCAATCATCCTGTCAAGTTTCATTCAATTCTCTCTCAAATATTAGGAGATGCGACGACAGGTTTTCAGGACCTATGTACCAGGCTGAACCAATATTTTGGAAATAACATCCAATACGTATGCATGATTCACGAAGCTACAGCACATTCTCTGCAAACGCTGATACAATGTCATCATGAATCCACTTACCACATAAGACCCTGACTCGGTCTCCATCTCCATCATTTATATCATTGTCCATAACGTCGTCGGTTTCGACGAACCATTGCTCTAAGAAGTCTTCACGATGAAGTTCACAAATGTTATGGAGAATAACACAAGTTGCGATAACGGTACTTGCAAAATCTACGTCCACATCGAGTCTCTTTTGGATACACCTCCAGCGACCCTTCAGTCTCCCAAATGCGTTTTCAATAGTCATTCTTGCTCTGCTCAGACGATAATTGAAACTTCGCTGCATGTCTGTCAGTTGACCCCTATCTGAATATGGTTTTAAAAGCCATGGTTTCAAGGGGTATGCAGGGTCTCCGATAAGAACAACGGGCACTGATGTGCGTTTTTCCGGAAGCAAGATCTCTTTCTTCCAATCAGGGAAAAGCAAATTATTTTCACTTTTATAGAAAATTTCTGAGTTAGCAAACACCCGTGCATTGTGTACCCTGCCTGGCCAGCCTATGTTTACATCTCGGAAAATGTATCTGTAGTCACACACTGCTTGTAGTATCAAGGAACAAAAACCCTTTCTGTTAAGGTAATCCCCATGCGACTCACAAGGACCAATTATTGGAATATGACTTCCATCAATGGCACCACCACAGTTCGGGAAATTCCATTTCTCCTCATAGCCCTGTATAACATTCTTGAGTTCGTCCTCCTTAGGAAAGGATACATATTTTTCCATCAAGTTCTCAACTATTGCATTGCAAACCTTATGGATACATTCACAAACTGTCGATTTGCCCACACCAAAAAGATTAGCTACAGTTCTATATTCCGCCGATGAAGCTAGGAAATATATGGCAATTGCTACCTGTTTTCTAACATCAAGCGGTGGCACAACCTGTGTTTCTTTTGGTGAAAGTGTTTCTTCTAATTGTGAACATAAGAGGTCAAATGTGTCCCTTCTCATCCGAAAGTTTTCAATCCATTGCTGTTCATCAAAGTTCTCATTCACTGTTGTTTCCCACCATTCCTGAGACCTTGGTTTTCGCCATATGTCTCTTTCCTTTGACAGTCCAGCAATTAAGCCCACACATGTTATATAAGGTAATGTCCTTTTCCTTTGCCTCCTTAGAAAATTAAGTCTGTCCATCTTTTAATCCAATACCTTCACTGACGACCTGTACTTGACAGAGATTTAGAGTTAAATGAAGTGAAAATATTAATATACATAGTAATATACATATGACCGTATGAACACGCGGCAAATTTGCATTTACACTACTGTGCATATTTACATATATGTATAAATACATATATGTAGTTTTCCTCGGCGTATGAATGGGGCTATTATTAGACACCTGTACTTTTAGGTTATTATTTAGAGCAAGCGCCATATGGATTAGTATAGTACAGCCAAATAGCCAACGTACGGATGGGTGATACACCAATACGGCTGGATAGACAAAGTAACAAATACCTGCACAGGTAAACATATTGTATCACACGCCTTTTCATTATGTTGAATCTAGCTCGCAGGTGCATGCTCCTATTTGTATCTGTGCGTGCGTTTCAGCCATATCACCCTTTTCGTGTATTCATCCATCCATCTTTTTTGGTTATTTCACTGTACCATATTAATCTATGGCCAAGCAACCCTACTGTTTGATTGAACTTTAAACGTATCGGGTAGGCTACAATCGACATTTATGTTTCAAAAGAACTCTGTTAGCACCATTCATTGTTAACTTTAATTGTGTGCTTAAGAAATCCTGGTCGGAACGAGTTGATTCCACAATGGACCTTTCCAGTTTAACTATGCCCCGCCCACCTCTAGCTAAGCTCCACCCACACTTCGCCATGTTGGGATCGATCGCTCCCCGAACGCCCTTACCATCAATTTCCTGAAAACTATATAGGTATGGTGTTGCATATTTTGAAACTAATTTGACTGGGTTCTGTTGCTGCCTATGGCAGCAACAGCGCCCAGTCAAATTAGTTTCAAAATATGCAATAGCATGTTTATTGAATAGCAAAGAATTGCAAAGACATACAATTCATACGTGTCGGACTATTTGAGATTTGATGACGGTCTATATGGAACCATTTCTGGCGTCATGATTGTGACCTCATCATACACGCGCTGATTATGGCGTCATACGAGGTCAGATGATGGATGGATGGATGGATGGATGGATACTCTGGAAAGGTGAATTACTTGGTGCCCAGTCAAAATCAGTTTCAAAATATTCAACAGAATGTTTATTAAATAGTAAAGACATACATTTCCTACAACAATGCATAGTCCGTCTTCAAATTATGCGTTCGTGACGTACTTGTTTACGTCATTCATGACGTCATAATGACGCCATTGATTATGATATCATTCTGGACGCGGCGTAGTTGATTATGTCCTCATATGATGGATGGATAGAGTGGAACGGTCCATTAAATTTGCCTTTATGATAGAAGTTATATATTTAAACAGTTAATCAATGTCAGAGTTAGAATTAACCATTGTTTTCCATGTGCCATGACTTTCACCATTAATCATTATCTCGCCATACATTTTGGCTGGTTCGCGTTAACGCTTAATAAGACTATCTGTCTTTGTTGCTTGAGAAAACTCTGCTATAGACAGATGGGTCGAAATACAGGGTTTTTGGGTGGGGTTTTTTTTTACAAATATTGACCACTTATGCTATCATCAGTCACGTATGTTACCAATTGTTACTTAGGTTACTGAAAATGTTTTTGTATGTATGTAAATTTTCATCTATCCGAGTATCTAATACATTTGGTGTATACAATGACTGGGTCGTCTCTTCGAGATAGGAGAACGCCATTGTCACGATTGCCTATGGTTATGGAGAGGCATAGTATTATATGATGAATATCTTTCGCGTTTTATTTCCTTTGCCTAATAAAAGATTTATGACATATTTTGCATTCATGTTTTACAATGCGGTCAATTCTGTAAAACTGTTGTAGTGATATTTATCAAGACTCGAATCCTGTGAATAGGATAATTATCAGACGGTTGGACTTTGGACCCCGATTGGCCCTGAAATCTCAATAAATCATTTATAAGACGCTTTGCTGGTGGCATTTAATTTATTTTCCTATTACGTAACGCAAAGCAAAATAAAAATAAACATTTGTATGCGGATAAATTTTGGTTTGAATTTTTACATATTCAAAATTTACTCTTCTCAAATTTTCACCCCGTCCGCATTATACCTTATTATCAAGAGACAGCCTATCCACAGAGCGCAACGCCAAGCGTAAAATTGTATATCCAATACATGATTTAAATGGCCCGTATATAATAACCATTTAACCCCCACGGTCAGAAATGACAAATTCTGTATTTATATCTAGAATATTCAATATTTTAAAACTAATTTGACTGGTATCTGTGGTGTTGCTCCTTATATGGTTGCAACAGCAACATGTTCCCGTCATATTACTTTCAAAATATTCAAGAATATAGCTTTCCTGTATAAGTAACTGTCATGAAATTGTGACACTGGTTTTTTCAAGAATGTCAGGGTTAACACTTGACTCTCAAGATACTCGAAACGGCAGTGAACTTGAGAATCGTCCATTTGCATGACCAAACAAGGACTATTTTTGAAAATTTCCCACTGTAATGACTGGCTCGATAATCGAGCCAGTCATTCCGCTGAGAAATTTTCAAAAATAATCTTTTCTTGATATAGAAATGTACATATTTATGGGGAGAGGTAACTGGTTATATATATATATATATTCAGTGTGTTTGATTTATTTAACTACATGGTGGAGTTTGAGCTTATTTAAGCAGACAACGCAAGGAAGGCAAATACAACCACATTATAATAATTCAAGCCAAAGCATTACTACTATGGTTTAAAGGGCCTTTTACACGTTTTAATATACGCTCTTTGTCCTGCCGGTATTCGATCGTAATATCAGGTAAGTGTAATAGAGTTTAACCAGAGCCAGATTAAGCCTATTTGGGAGCCCATCACCAATGTAGGAGTCCAGTTTATCCATCAATCACACGACGCTATAATCAACTACGTGACGTGTACGCTGACTTCATAATAAATTACGTCATGAATGACTCGATTTAGTGGGTTTTAAACGCTTATAAGCCAGGTGCTTAAGTCCCCTCTAGAGCCGAATCGTGCACATTGAGATACAAGTATGGAATTTGGCACACAGTTAGTATGGCCCATAAAAGTTTATTTCAAAATTGGACCCCAACCGGATTTGACCTGTGAAGCCATGCAGCTTGTCAATCTCTCATATATTGGCAAATAATAGCGATATGAACTTAAATCTGGTGTTTATGCCCATGTTTTGACGGTTAAGGAATCCAAATATGACATAATCTTCAAATTTTCTTGTGTCAGCCATTTTGTTTTCCAAAATGGCCGCCATTTTACATTATAATTTATAGATTTCTTCATATCTTGGCTCAAAATAATGATATAGACTTGTAATACCTGAGATTAAAGAGAGAAAATAATTTCCTCATGAATCATTTATTACACCGGAATGTAAATTAGTCGTACAGGTCAATGGTCAATCATAAATCTACAACAGATGGCAGTTCTTTCATTGAATTATTCACAACTGTAAAAAATTTTGATAAACCTATCCTATTCAGCAACTCTTTCAACTTTTAATACTACTGACTATTGGGCTCACATGTTGGCATACAAGATATGTTTGTACAAACATTGACAAATGTGCATTAACTCATTAACATCCACCACACGGGCACCGTGTTGAACATGTTAAGTCTGTCTTCTTGCATTTGCATTGTCGTCTAAATCCCTTGGTGCATCCACATTTGATGACTGCATGCTAGACTAGCAAGAGAAAGCGTCATCCTTTTCACAGTCCGTTGTTCATTGGGCATCTCCCAATTCCACACAAAGTCTGCTGGATTTGGCAGCTGTGGTGCTTTGATCAATGCTTAACCTAGAGCGTGACCTAGTGCGCCTTGTGTTGGGGTAATATTTTATTTTCAATTTCTCCGCCTTACTAGATGAATAAAATCCGATCACGGCTCCCATGCTAATCCATGACCACCACCATTCGCTCAATGGACCTTTCCATTTTTAGCTATGCCCCGCCCATCACTATCTAGGCTCCACCCATACCTCGCCGTGTTGGGATTGATCGATCCCTAAATTCCCTAACTATCAATTTCCTGAAAACTATACAGTGAAGCTGTTTAATATTTTGTAACTAATTTGACTGGGTGCTGTTGCTGCCTATGGCAGCAACAGCGCCCAGTCAAATTAGTTTCAAAATATTCAACAGAATATTTATTAAATAGTAAAAGCAAACAATTTGTACAACAACGCCTAGACCGTCTTCAAATATGCGTTCGTGACGTACTTATCGACGTCATTCATGACGTATTGACGTCATTCATGACGTCATTCATTATGATGTCATTGTACACATCACGCAGTTCATTATGACGTCATATGATGGGTGGGAACTCTGGAAAGGTGAATTGTGGCAAGAATATCCAATATATTATCTGCGGTTGACATCTCACACAGTGTGCATAGAGCTTTTGTGGTATTATCGAAGATGTTTTCCTATCCCAGCAAATGAAGATGCTTCATCACATCGCATCGCAGCGTGGAATACAGGAAGTGCCATGCATTTATTATTACAAAGTGCTTAAACCATAGCTGTTGCATGATACCGAAATGTGGTGTTAGTGCCAAAAGCCAACCATAAACCCTCAGAACCAATCTTTTGGGGCAATCATTTACTTCCAACATTTGTATCTATAGTTCTGAGAAGAATCTTTTTCATACCATATAAAGCGCCTTTCAAGTCATTCACGAATATCTTTGTCTCCGCCTCTTCATGTGTATACTCTTATCATTTCTGCAAGATCTCAAGGTGCAGACGACAACACTTTCTCACCATGGGTAATTATGATCTTTCCAGGAAATGCTTCATTCGCAACACGTTCACTAATGAGATGGAAGAGCTCTGATTAGTTTTCATCTTCACAGAGGAACTCCAGCCTGTTACTTGCTAACACCATATCAACTCGCAACACATCACCACTAAATTACTTATGGATGTATTCCATGACTTTCGTGACACGATCATCGAATGAATCAGATGTTCCTGGTTTGATCATGGTGATAATCGCAGCACCATCCAGGATGATCATCCTGGCATCGTCTGGATTAACTGTGTGATGACATGGTCCCATGTATTCAACATTTCTTCTAGGGAAGGTAGATATGACTGATTCTCATGTGAGAAGAATTCTGCCATGTTGGTTTGTCGTGCTTAACAGACGATGTATACGGTAGAGAATAAAGTGCGATCAAGTTTCAAGGATTTAAACCGTTTCTGATCTCGCGATTTCTCATTAAAGACGGTTCTGGCAAAAAGCGGGAATTTGGCTTTTGTGATGGTGTTATGATTCGTGAAGAGGTGTCGTGTAGGCAATCAGGCAACACCATTCCTGTCCCAGCTTCTCAATCGTATGTATGGTATAATCGGCAACCATTCTTATTGTTAAGAACCAGTAGACCTGTACTAATGTCGATAAAGTGGAATGCCATCTTGATATGAAACCCACCCAACATCACCACATATTAGTATTCCCCATGAGTGACACGCCATGCCCATTGACTGTCCTTAATCATTTTGTAAAGGGATTGGTCACAGCCTATGATAGGTGTTTGTCCTAAGTTGGGGATATTGACAGCTTTCCACGCAACATCCCTTGGATGCTTTATCATGTCAACTGACTTGGATTCATTTGAGACTAATGGCAGCAGTGTACTAATTGATGTTTGACTGTTTTCTCACTTTGATGGTTAGCATGGTAAGTGGCCCATGATACATGCTTTCTGTCCTTCCGATTTTGGTTGTGACGGTTTTGTGGCACACTGATGACATCACAAACATGTTAACACCACTGAGTTTCCGCTACAAGATCAGCTATAGAATCGGGCTTCTTCATTTATTTCTGGAATGGGTGTATTCTTGATCGCTACAACAGCTGGGAATACGTCATTTGGAAGTTTGGCAACCTGGCAGGTTGACTTGACAAGAGGGGAACATGCTTGTTCACTGTCGGTGTTGTGAACATCTGGGTGCTGGAAGATGGAAATAGCAGTCAAATGGAATGATGTTTGCGCGCTAGTTGAGGTAGGATCATGATCTAAGTTGTCTACCGCTCAGATTGTAAAGATGCCAATCTTGAGTGATTGTGGACAAACAACTCCTATTGATTCGATGTGGTTGAAAGCAAAGTGTGCCAGATCAGCAGATATACGGAGAACACGGTCATATGTTACAGAGTCTCATATATTAATGGGTGTCAATGATGTCCTTGGATCTAGTTTTGGAATGCATATATACCCCAAGGAACAGAGGCAGTGGATGTGCATGATATCGACTATGTCTAGTATATGTTGTTCAGTTTTCAGATGGCGAACAATGTTATATAGTAACAGCTGTACGAGAGAGACAGTGTCGCCTGTGCTTAATAATTTGCTTCGTTCTTGATGCTGGTATCATGGATTATCATCATAACAAACCTTATCAATGACGAAGGCAGCGATCTTTGCTGACAATCGACTGTGAACGTACCATCCAACGATGGGTATTCATTGTTGAACATTTCACGATGAATGGTATTGGCAACATGTGACATAATGGCAGTCTCACTTTCTCCGCTGAGTCTACACAATTTCCTAATTGGTTTGCCAGCAGTTCCACTTGGTACTAATTGAATGTCACGGCCCTCACCTGTGTTCCCTTAACTAGGGAAAATCTCAAAGTACCCTACTCTTGAAAGAGGCTGCATGGATGTTTGATGGTGCATCCTCTTTTAGCTGATTTAGCATGGACGTATACAGTTTGACCAGTTCTGACAGCTGGAATACTGGTGTTGCCTCATCACTATCCAACATTTACATGTTGGAGATTAGTTCAGCTGTAAAGGCAATGTGCCTGGCTGTATCTTGTGTATTCCGCTTCTGTTATGTATTCAATTGAGCACGATCTCTATTATAGAGGGCTACTAGACATTGAGGATTGTATTTCATGTTTATAGCTATGACATCACCTCTACTCAACTTAGATAATAGATACTGATCTGGAAGATTAATTGTACATTGCTTTCCTTTTGTATCTAGATCTCCAGTGGATGCATTGCGGAGAAGATTATTTGATGTTCCAGGATTGTTGTAGAAGAGACAGGTTGTATGTGATATCGTCTGCCATGTTCACAGGCATCGGAGGCATCTCATCAGTACTCTTGCGTTTCGCAGACTTTTCTCATTATATTTTAACGTCCAGCTCTTATGATACTTGACATGTCTCTGTTTAAATGTGGATTCAAGACCATCACCATCATCAAGACGATCCAGGATGGCAACTGACTAAGCACATAGAAGATTGAAACATCTTTAGTTAATATTTTGCATCCAGCACCACCAAATGCATGATTCAAAGGACACGTCAGTTTTTCATCGGTTAAACTTGATCACACAGGAAAGAGTTACTTCAATCTATGAGTGACCGACATAGTAGGGAGAGAACTGTCACTTGTCAGAAATGCCAATGTCATTGCCATTTTAAGCTATTTGAATCTTAAGAATAAAAAGGAGAAAACTATACATTAATAAAATAATGAAAAGTTTAGGCCATTTTATTCTCTTGTCCCTAAAACAATCAGCATACATAAAACAGAGCAATGAGTGGAGTAGTGGAATATCTGTATTATGGACTGGGGAATGGTGACGAATCACGCCGTGTTAATGATAAATGGTAAACATTGTGGATTAACAACAGGAGACTGCATAGAAAACATGCAAACTATTGTTATATTTGGCAATGAAAACATTGGTGCAGAGACAAAAATCAAGTATGTATCATTATTTTGAGCCAAGATATGAAGAAATCGATAAATTCTAACTTAAAATGGCGGCCATATTGGAAAACAAAATGGCTGACACAAGATATTTTGAAGAGTGTGTTATATTTGTATTCCCTGACCCTCAAAACATACATAGTCACCAAAATTAAGTTCATATCTCTATTATTAACCGAGATATGAGTTTGAAAATCTGCATGGCGGCCATGTTGAAAAATGGCCGCCACAGCCCCCACAGGTCAAATCTGGTTGGTGTCCAATTCTGAAATAAACTGTTATGGGCCATACTAACTGTGTGCCAAATTTCATACTTGTATCACAAAGTGCACGATTTTTTCATAAGCCTCTGGATTAATTAATAGTCCGTCAAGTCGTACGAATTGTATGTCTGTACTATTTAATAGACATTCTGTTGAATATGTTGAAACTAATTTGAATGGACGCTGTTGCTGTCATAGGAAGTAACAGCAACAGCACCCAGTCAAATTGGTTTCAAGATACTCAACAGCTAACCTGTATAGTTTTCTGGAAATTTGGATTCCGAGAGTGCAGGGGTCGATTAATCGCACATGGGCAATGCGTGTGGAACTTTGCTAGAGATGGGTAGGGCATAACCAAAACTGGATTTCTCCATTAGTCGTGTGTGTGTACTACTACTGCTACTGCTGCTGCTGCTACTGCCGCTGCTGCTGCTGCTGATATACTGCTGCTGCTACTACTGCTACTGCTACTGCTGCTGATGCTTCTACTGCTGCTGCTGCTACTGCTACTGCTACTGCTACTGCTGCTGCTGCTGCTGCTGCTGCTGCTGCTGCTGTTACAGTATTTTAAGCGCTTTGAGGCGCTGTTAACACAAGTGGGGTTATTCAAGACATACTTTAATTCACCGCACCACGTAACACTCTTTATTGGTCATTCGAGTTGTCCAGTAGCTGGTATCCACAGTATTCTGTTAGAGACACATTGGGTGACATGTAAATAAAACTGGACAGCTCTCTCCATGCCAAGACGTACTAACCTGGAAAATAGTCTTGCAGTAGCTATTTCCCGCCCACCTCTAGCTAATCATAACCCACATATCGCGCGTGTTGGGATCGATCAATGCCTGAACTCACTGACTATCAATTTCTAGAAAACTACACAGGTAAGGTGTTGAATATTTTGGAAGTAATTTGACTGGGTGTTGTTGTTGCCTATGGCAGCAACAGCGTCCAGTCAAATTATGAGAAAACTACCCAACAGAATGTTTATTAAATAGCGCATATATACAATTCCTACAACGTGTCGGAGTATTAAGCGTTAAAAACGGATTATTTCGTCATCATTATATACATCACGTAGTTGATTATGACGTCATATGATGGATGGATGGACTAGGAAAGGACCATTGTTAATAATCTCTTACGTTGTAAGTCAATAGAACAGATTCATGAAGTAGCTCCACAATGGACCTTTCCATTTTTAGCTATGCCCCGCCCATCACTAGCTAAGCTCCACCCACACCCCGCCGTGTTTGGATTGATCGATCCCCGAATGCCCTAGCTATCAATTTCCTGAAAACTATACAGGGAAGCTGTTGAATATTTTGTAACTAATTAGACTGGGTGCTGTTGCTGCCATGGGCAGCAACAGCGCCCAGTCAAATTAGTTTCAAAATAGTCAACAGAATATTTATTAAATAGTAAAAGCAAACAATTTGTACAACAGCCCATAGACCGTCATCAAATATGCGTTCGTGACGTACTTATCGACGTCATTCATGACGTCATTCATTATGATGTCATTGCACACACCACGCAGTTCATTATGACGTCATATGATGGGTGGGTACTCTGGAAAGGTGAATTCGGAGTCCAATACTGCTTATTACAAGTGTATTAATTTTCAGGGGAAAATACCAGAAGGCTGTTAAAGATTTTGACAAAAAATTGGCTTTGAACCGAATGCTGTGTAGGCATATGTCAGCAACACCTTTCAGTCAAATAATTCTCAAAAAATGGTCAGTAAGTAATATGAATACCAACCAATTACTATAGATTTACGAAACTTTGAATGAAATTCGTTGCTGCAACAAATTTTGGTTTAATTACAAGAAACCAGCATCACGATTTAAAAATACATTGCCGTGTACCTCGTTGTTTTGAAATGGCATGACGTGGTCGCAGTTTTAGCTAAATATTTTAATGGTAAGGTTACGAGAACAAATGTGAAACCTATCTAAAAGAGCCGGCGAGCGTGTCTTGTAAGCGTTATCGCCACCGCCGCCGCCGTCTTCGTCGTCTTCTTCTTCGTCCTCGTCGGCGGCGGCGGCGGCGGCGGTGGTGGTGGTGGTGGTGGTGGCGTTGGCAGTGTCACCATTATTATTATTATTATTATTATTATTATTATTATTATTATTATTATTATTATTATTATTATTATTATTATTATTATTATTATTATTTTCAGTATTGTGGGCCGAGAGATCTGTTCAGGGGCAATGAAGCGCTCATTCCTACGTATTAAATACCGTGCACTGTTTGCCTATAATCGGCCCAAGTATTTGATCTGCATATGTTCTCTCGTCGTCTGCACATATGCATATTATAATTTGGTTAGCCCGAGCGATGATCTCGATCTTCAGAAAGACATTGTCTTCCTTCTTAACAAGCCAATCACAGCGTTGCCTCACAAAGACCAATTCATAGATTATTTTAAAAAATTTGATACATTTTCAAAGAGACAGAAAAGTGGTTCTATTCACAAACGTTCAAAGCTAATACTCTTATGGACATACTTTTTCTGGGTACCTGATTGGATAAAAGACGAATATTTTACCAACTGTCCATCGTTACCTCCTGATGCCTCGTGTACCGTTACCTCTGACAGAGGTTTAATAACCTCCGCTGATGCTGTGATGTTTCACCCCAGGAATATCAGTCATCCTGGAGACTTACCTGATACACACATGGGCAGAGTCCAAAAGCAAAGGTGGGTACTGTACAGCAAAGAGCCACCCATGAATAACTTTATGAAACTAGAGTTGTACAACAACACATTCAATTGGACAATGCTCTCTCGAAATGACTCGGATATACCTATAAGTTATGGTCATATAAGCAGGTATGAACCACTATCCTATCAAAATGTGGCAGATAATATTAACCAGATTGTGAAAGACAAGACTATGTTGGCCGCTGCACGGATTTCTAACTGTTACCATGAATTGGACACAAAACGTGTTAGACTTGTTCGCGGTTTACAGAAATATATGCCAGTGGACTTTTATGGTCAATGTGGAGACATAAATTGTACTGAATACGATTGTTCTAACAGTGTTTTGAAGAAATACAAGTTTAATCTCTCGTTTGAAAATAGTTTCTGCCGCAATTACATCACAGAGAAGTTCTGGCTTTCTTATATCCAATTTGACAATGTTCCCGTGGTGATGGGCGGTGGTAGTCGTACAGATTACAATATCATCGCACCACCGGGATCGTACATCAATGTTGCTGACTTCAGCTCCATCCGTAATCTTGCAAAATATTTATTGTATTTAGATAAACATGATGATGAATATGCTAAATATTTATCCTGGATGTACCACAGTAGAGCATTTTGTTACGATGAGACAGGCTGGCAAGATGAGCCGACGTGGTGTAATCTTTGCACAGCCCTACACAATGACTCAATGCCAGTTCAGACTTATAGAGATCTTAAGGGTTATATGGCTGCAGACACATGTGGATACCGATAGTTTTAAAATTTAACGTCATGGATTAGATATTACTTTGTTTAATCTGTGCAGAGCCGGATTAAGGCAAGGGGTAACGGAGATGGAGCCACGATCTCCGAAAAAGGGGCCCCAAAAGTTTATAAGAATTATGACAATTTACGTATTTGAACCTGAAATCCCATTATCTCTCTTCTACCGTCATTACATAAGTAACATATTGGATATTTTAACCAATTTGATTGAAAGCCGGCAAGGCAGCACCAGTATTCAGTCAAATTAGTTTCAAAATATTCATAAAGAATTTAGTGGTGGTAGTAGTAGTAGTAGTAGTAGTAGTAGTAGTAGTAGTAGTAGTAGTAGTAGTAGTAGTAGTAGTAGTAGTAGTAGTAGTGGCGGCGGCGGCGGCCACTTCCTCATTGACCCATTCGATAAGGGGACCACAACCAACCAATTAACCATGGCCCTAAATAGCGGTAATCTGGCTCTGAATCTGTGTCTCTACTTTTATTAATTAATACATTCGTGCTAGCTCTTGTACAGTAGTGTTCGTAGTTTTGTAGCTCACGCTATAGTCAGAAGGGTGCAATTTCATGACACGAGTACAGAATACAATGTACCAGTGTGCGTCATGTAACCTTTCGGAGAACATGGCTTATTCAACAATCATATCACGTCATAATCAACTGCGTCATGAATGACGTAGATAAGATCGTGACGAACGGTTAATTGATGACGAACTAAGGGGTGGTGTACGAATTGTATGTCTTTATGGCAACAATACCAGCCAGTCAAATGAGTTTCAACATATTCAACAGCTTATCTGTATAGTTTTCTGGAAATTGAGATTCAGAAAGTGTTGAGATCGATCGATTCCTTCATCGTCAAAGCGTAGGTGGAGCTTAGCTAAAGATGGGCGGGGCTTAGCTAAAGCTGGATTCCTCCATTCTTTGAGCAGCATATCGCATGTTAGCCTATATCAAATGCCTCAAGGGAAACACGCATTATCCACCTTGCGTATAGAACATAACTGCTACCTCGAGTCATCGTAATATCAATAACATATCATGTCAACATCCCCGTTAACGTAGCTTACTGGGCCGATGATGGGCCAATACCGGGCCGATACCAGCACATTATTATCCCAGCATCGGCCCAGTAAGGCGCGTTATCTGGGATGGATGTTCTTTTGTCTTTTGATCTATTAGATAACGCATCAGTATCCTGCGATGGAGGGATCTGATCTGGCACTCGAGTATATGATGTTATAATCACTTATGTCATGTGTATTCTGATGTCACAATAATAATGACGTATACTAATTACGTCATGAAGCTAGAAAATCCTATCAACTGTACGAATTGTATGCCTTTAATGAATTTACAATTTACTAAATATTCAGTTAAGTATTTTAAAACTAATTTTAGCGGGAGAGTTTGATGCAATAGGCAGCAAACAGGCCCACTCAAATTAATTTATTTTATATATTCAACAGCTTACCTGTATAGTTACTTTGAAATGAGGATTCTTGGAATTCGGGACTCATAGCATAGAAATTGATTCCAACTCACGTGAAAAGTGGGCGGAGTTTAGCAGGAAATGGGCGTGGAATGGACCTTTCCAGCTTTAGCTATGCCCCGCCCATCTCTAGCTAAGCCCCACCCACATATCGCACGTGCTGGCATTGATGGATCCCTGAACTCCATGACTATCAATTTCCAGAAAACCATACAGGTAAGCTGTTGAATATTTTGAAATTAATTTGACCGGGTGTTGTTGCTGCCTATGGCAGCAACAGCGCCCAGATAAATTAATTTCAAAATATTCAACAGCACGTTTATCAAATAGTAAAGACATACAATTCGCACAACAAGGCTTAGACCCTCTTCAATTAACCGTTCGTGATGTACTTATCAACGTCATTCGTGACGTCGTTGATTATGACGTCATCTTACCCGGCGCGTACTTGATTATGACGTCATATGTTAGATGGATAAACTGGAAAGGCCCATTGCAGCATTTGATAGAACTGTGTCCTTTCAGTAACGCAGTTCATTGGTTCACTTTTATATACCTTATATTTCCGATAAACGTACTTTTAAGAGGCTTGTGATCAGTGAACGCAGTAAACATAGCACCGAAAAGATAATGGTGCAATGGGGGAATCCAGTTTCTCAGTCAATCATATAACATCAAATCAGGTACGTCACATGTAGGTTGACGTTTTAATCAATTACGTCATGAATGATACGCTATAGTCCGCCATAAACGCAACAGCGCCCAATCAAATTGGTTTCACAATATTCAACTGAATGTTTATTAAATAGTAAAGACATACAATTTGTACAGCTTGACGGACTATTAAGCATTTATGACGGACTAAATCGTGTCATTCAGGACGTAATTGATTATCACGTCGGTCTACAAGTGTGAATACAAGTCTGAGCTGGTGTTACCAGATTGTGCCATCTAAGCATTGTGCACTGGAAGATATCTAGAGTAGTTTGTTTTGTCCGTTGCAAAATACCGGGGTATCATTTCTCCGATTGAAGCAAGATGAAGGTGCCAATCCTTGGCGCAAAGACCGTGGAGTAGTGGTCTTTTCTAGCCTGATGAGTTCTTTCTTGTGCGTGAACACCGACATTCGCGATGACAACGGATATTCGGCACATAATTGTCCTTCACCTCAAACTTAGTGATTGGCTCGAAACATCAAATCTCTGCTGCTTCATAAAGTGTTCTCCACGAGTCAAAATCTCTCAGCTTTACCAGTATACCGCGTGGTGAATTTTTTCCGCATATTACGCATGGGTCACCTTTGGGCCGCTTCTATGAACTCTTCATCATGGCGACTATAGATCGAGACAAAATAATATGTAGACAATTAGTAAATTACTATTCAATCAGACACAGTAAACGTTCGAGGTGAAAATTATTTTTTATTTTTCACACAGCACTCTGTGGGGATACTAATAGTCTCACTACAAACTGATGTGACCAAAATAATTTGTATTTATTTATTTATTTATTTATTTTATTTAAATTTTATTTTGTTCAATGGGAGCACAGTAAGACATAAGTCTTATACACGTGTCTCCCATACATACAAATACAATACATTAATAAATACATCAAGATGGGGTATAATAAAACATAATTAAATAGTAACGTATGTATAACCAGTTAAATGATAATTTATATCAACCACTGATTACAATTGTGTAGGTAGTTCGCACGCTTACGTATGTGTACGTGAATATGTGCGTGTGTGCGTACGTATTGGTGTGCGTGTGTGCATAATGAGAGAGAGAGAGAGAGAGAGAGAGAGAGAGAGAGAGAGAGAGAGAGAGAGAGAGAGAGAGAGAGAGAGAGAGAGAGAGAGAGAGCGGGAGAGCGGGAGAGAGAGAGCGGGGGAGAGAGAGAGGGGGCGAGAGAGAGAGATAGATAGGGAGAGAGAGAGGGAGGGAGGGAGGGAAGTAGAGAGCGAGAGAGAGAGAGAGAGAGGGGGGGGGGGAGAGGGAGAGAGAGAGGTTGGGATGGAGTGTGTATGTGTGTGGGTGGGGGAGAGTTAGGGAAAGAGAGACAAAAAGTGAGGAGAGGAGAATATGAGAAACAGGGTATAAACTAAGAATTTGACAAGAGTGAGAAAGGTAAGGTGAGGAGCTCTTAATGCTGCGTTCACCATGCTTGTATATGTTGGGCTGTTTGCATTTCGCTCTTATAGTTGCGAATTTAACAAATAGAAAGTTACTTGAAGCGGTTGGTATTGACTATGTATTGGCATACGGCGTTACATATTGTAATATTCTTTTCCAAGTCGACATTGTTAATGCCGTATAGAAGTTGATTAGCTGTCAGTGTGGCAAGAGAGATATTCTTTAGGACGAGCTGATTTTGGAGAGAGACTCTTTGGTCGTTAAAAAGAGGGCAGGGGAGTAGATAGTGATTTGTGGATTCATCAGTGTATCCACATGGGCAGCTAGCTGAGTCTGACAGAAAATTTTCAAATAGATGCCGAATTAAATTACTACAGCCATTGCGAAGCCTACATAGGATTACATTACCTTTGGTCGACATAATACCAGGGAGGAGGCGGTCGTATAGGCGACATGGCTTTAAGTTTGCTCTTGATTTCCGTGAGAGTAACGGAACACGTGCCCGGCGCTGGGAGAGTACTCCATGCGCGGACTGTTGCGGGAAGAAAGGATCCTCGGAAGAGCTCAATTCGGCAACGAAATGGAGTAAATAGGTTTGCGTGACGAATGTTGTAGGGGTTTCGTGCCTGGGATAATGCGGGAAGGTGATTATTCAGAATTTCACACGTCATCCCGTTGATAATTGTATATAGCATAACTAGTCTGTGAGATTCCCGTCTATGTGAAAGCGTTTCTATTCCTGTTTCGGTGTACAAGTCTTCCAAGTCTATTAATTTATTTATTTTATTTAGTTAGAAATGTTGCTGGCTTACTGCTTGCAGAACTATACATGTACATTTATTGTAATTCTGCGATCAGACGACAATTTAAGCTTGTTTTACACTTATAACTGGCGCTTTTACCAAAATATATTTTCTATTTACTATTGGCAATAGATTGTCCCGGTCCATGTATTACGGTAAAATTGTTAGAATATCAGGAATACCAAGCACTGGTGAATGGGGATGGGTAGGAGGGTGTACTCAGTTTCAAAGAGTACACTCTAGTCAATTAAGAAGCGTGTATGAGAAAAAAAAGATTTAATGATAATATACAATACTTTATTATATAGTCTCTCATCAAGTTTTTACAACCGTGTCCAAAATCTCGGCAACTTGAAAACAGGGGCTAAGTATAAAATATGCCTACCGAATAAAACACACATGAAAACCCCTTTATAACTGGTGTTAACATCTAAGTCCATCAAGATGACCAAACAGGAAATTTGACCAGGAAATTTATTGATCTGTCATGGTGAGCAACTACAGAAAATATTTTGAAAGATACCCCAAACGGGGTTTTGGTGGTTTTTTTAGCGAACTCTCCTTATATTGGAACAGAAAATAGAAATAATGTCCCTTAGTTATGTATGTGAAGATGCAGAATTTCGATACGAATAAAATAAGCCAAACTGCACCTCCCTAGGCCTTTTGGTTGGGGAGATAGACGTTTTTCCCGAATTGTCACGTTTTAGTAAACAAAACGGCTGCCATTTTTAAAGATGGCCGCCGTATGGACATTTAACTACGCTTTTCAAAACGTCGGTCATCTATCTCCTGACGCCTCAGACACCCAGCTAACCCAAAATCCACATTGGATCTGTTCAGCTTTTTGGTACTCAGACGCTAAAATACAAGGTCTGGCTCATGGACTACTTACCTGTATAGTTTTCTGGAAATTGATAATCAGGTCAGAGATCCCAACACGAGCGATGTGTGGGTGGGGCTTAAATAGAGATGGGCAGGGCATAGATAAAAGTGGAAAGGTCCTTTCACGAGATGGCTTTTCAAGTTGAAATGTCTATCTGTTCCAGGTGAGAGACACGGCCCCTCGGCTCTTGTTCATATTTCTAGGGCTGTCTTACGCCGATTGGGGTGTTGAGAGCGAGGGCAAATGCCCCCTCCAAGAATGCTTTTCCCACTACTTGACCCCTCCCCTTCCTTGCAAAAATGTGCATATAGATATTTCATACAGTTATTTTATTTAGAAATCAAAATAAGGGTGTTGTTTATCACACCTAATGCAGGAAATTTCTTCCCAGAGCATCTAATTTTGAAATTTCTCCGCCTGTTGGTGCACCGCCACATTCTCCACCTATCTTGCTATGCTATGAGACAAACCTGAACCCACACTCCGCCCCACACCACCCCACACCCTCAACACCCATCACAAAATTTTCCTGATGCATCCACTGGGAGAGTGCTCGCGCGCTCATTGACACTAGTAACCAATGTGTTGCCTGTATCTCAATTTCAGAGCAAACGGGAAAGCTATTGCATATTTTGAGAGTAATAGGACTGAAAGCCGTTACTGCCTTAAACCACTCATACTAATTTCAAAATATTCAACCGAATATGCTATATATCCCGTAAGGATTTTACTTGTTCAGGGATGTGCCGTTGAAAGGGTTATCAGGGGAACGCTGACGAACGCATTGGCTCCGTACTCCTTATGACCTATATGGTTGTTTCACAGTATTCGGATTCGCTTTATGGTTTCCGAGAAAACCTGCTTGCTGGTACCATTATGATTAGTTCCTTGTTTTACTTTTCAACAGCACAGCGATCCATCAGTTTCAATTTCACGTTTATTACACTTATAGGCTACCGAGTAGTAATCAAATTTACAATGGAACGCACATTCGACGCAGGAACGCTCGCTCGGCTAAGCAGCGTTCGCTCTCAACTAAAAATGACATGAATCTGCACGCGGACTGAAAGTTGAACGCCATATCGCCATCTCGTTGGCGTTAGCTGTCTGACTGCAATAATTTCAATGGGCAATAACTCTGAACGTTCTAAATATATTGAAAACAATTTGACTGAAAGTTGTTTGTGGCTTAGCCACTAACAACTTTCAGTCAAATTGTTTTCAAAATATTCAACATATCCAGAGTTTACCACCTTGGAATATGTAGTCTGCAGACATTCCGTAGCCAGACGGCTAAGAAGCTAATATTGATCAATGAGAAAAGTTTTATGAACATGGTTCTGTATATTAAATTTTTCGATCATCAGCAGCCTAGCTTAAATCTTTCAACCCAAAACAAGAGGCTCAAGGGGCCTGAATCGGTCACCTTTAACTAGAAAGGTCAACGCGTATAAATAGAACGTGTACAGACCTGCAACAATCGGCCCAGTGCTGCTCAAGAAGACATTTTAAATTTTCTATTGCTTTACTATGGGAGTTTCTTGGCGGGAAAATTATCCAAGATGAAACCGTTTATTAGACGCTTTTGAAAACTGAAACATATTAAATCAGCATATCCAAAGACCGATATAAACCCAAAAATAACAGGAGGCCCAAGACCTGTAGGTGGGGCGTAGAATACACCTTCCGTATCCTCTGCGTGTCGTAAGAGGCGACTAAAGGAGGTAAGGGTGAGGTAACCCTGACAGAAACCTCGAGTGCTGAAGACGGAGGTTCCAGGCCGCACGGCGCACTCTATCCACGCACTTAACGCTTATAATCATGTCGATAGTCACTTACAGGAACGAAACGAAGAAGACAAGAGGCCCAAGACCTGTGACGCACCATTAGCATTTGAAACATCTGTATTTAAATACACACGATTCTTTACATTAAACATGATGGCCACCTGAAAAATTGACCAATCAAATTTCTGAATGGAGGTTATGGAGCCTATCACAATAGAATACATCTAACCAAATTTGGTTGAAATAAGTCAAGCAACTATGGAGGAGTTGCATTTTGACCATTTCCGATAAATTTTTCACAAAATCTAAGATTTTCACCCAAAAAATTGATGAATCAAAATTCTGAATGGAAGTTCTGGAGCCTACCACATATAGATAGGGCCGTTTCAGCCAAATTTGGTTGAAATCGCTCAGAATGGTAAGGAAAAGAAGCAGTTTGACAATTTCCGGTACATTTTTCATAAAATAAGATTTTCACCCAAAAGATTGATCAATCAAAATTCTGAATTGAAGTTCTAGAGCTTGCCACCATATAAGCCATCTAGCTAAAATTGGTTGAAATATGTCAAGTAGCTAAGAAGGAGTAGCAGTTTGACCATTTCCGGTAGATTTTTCATAAAATCTAAGATTTTCATTAAAAAAACCCTGATTAATCAAAATTCTGAAAAGGCTTCTGGAGGGTACCACCATAGGATCCTTTCAGCCAAATTTGGTTGAAATCGGTCCCGCCGTTAAGAAGAAGAAGAAGAAGAAGCTATTTGAGGGACGGACGACGGACAGACGACAGACGACCGCCATGGCATAAGCTCACTTGGCCTTTCAGATCAGGCAAGCTAAAAATAAAGAAAACTTGTGTCCGACCATTGCCAACTTCCTCCCAAACCAGAAATCTTTTTTGTAGTTGTTTGCTGCTGTTGCTGCAGAAAAATGGAGGGCGCCAGCCACAACCGCTCCACCCTAGCAACAGCACACCACTGTGACATCATATACACCTGAACCCTGTTGGGTCAACTTAACCATTTAATTGTCAAGTTGGTCAAAAAACGACATCTGCAGTGATCTTGAGAAATGTCCATTTGCAGGATAAGAGTATATTTTTGAAAGTGTTCCACTAGAATGACTGGCTCGGTTACCGAGCCAAACCAATCATTCAAGATAAATTTTCAAAAATACTCTTCTTGGTTTGCAATTGGACACACACTGGCTAAGCAGAAATTTGAATTTTCTTGACCATTGCACTTTTGATGAATGTCCATCTGAAGGATCACAGAAATCTGTTTTTGTTTGTCAATTTTCGTTATAAATTTACAAAGACACTCTTCTTGGCTTGCAAAAATAGAAATTTAAAAAGTATCAGCAATTAAATGGTTAATTGAAATAAATAGTATTTTCAGCGCTTTAATGCGCTGTTGACACAAAATGGGTTAAAATGTTATTTTAAAAACTTAATATGACGAAGTATAGTTGTTATTATAGCGCATGTCACGACCACCACCCGCCCCACACACCCCATCCCCCACTCCATATACCAGTAAGCCAGATGCTACGATGCAAGGTCATATACAATAATTTCTGATAAATTTTACCTCGTCAAAATTGCATCATTTCATTAGGCGTGGGTTAAAGGTCACCAATGGCATTACCGTAAACCGCTTTACTTTTACAGCGCTCCAAATTTCCAATTTTAATGATTTAACCGTTAATGACTAAATTCGATCAAGAAAATTAAAATATTTACTTACTGGATGTCCATTTACGGACCAAGAGAAGACTAGCTTTAAAAATGTACCATTAGAGTGACTAGTTCGGTGTCTCCGGTTACCGAGCCAGTCATTCCAGTGGTAAATTTTCAAAATTGGTCTTCTCTTGGCCCTCAAATGGACATTCCTCAAGACAAATTCAGAGGCCGGTTGTGGCCGACTTCGTTATGAAATTAAATTATTAAAAAGATTTTACAATAAATCCTGTACAGATGATATTTGTAGACCGACTAAAGTTATTTACAATATAACTATAATCTATAAGCGTTATTACAATATTACCTATCGCATATAGAGGTTAGACACATATGCAAACTTATTAGGAGCCTAGTAATATGGTGTCCATGTATATAATATATATATATATATATATATATATATATATATATATATATATATATATATATATATATATATATATATATATACTGTATATATGCGCCTAATGTTATGTAGTATATTGTAAGCTATATGATATATGTATGCTGATTAGCCACATTGGCACAAACGCGTATCGCGTTTTGTTGTCACTTTTGCTTGATTTAACGTAGACACGGCTATTATAGAACATGGCTGAAATGTACATCTGTCATCCGCGTAATTCTGGTGGACGTTTGCTAAATTTTGACATTTAAACCATCAACATTTTACTTTTTAAGCGTCACTCGCTTGTCGAGATAATGATTAAAATAGCGTCGCCGAAAAGTATTTGTTTCAGAATTCATTTGGAAGATTCGCCCACCACACAGTTCTTTTTATTCGTGACTTGAATTTGATTTGAAATTTCATCATTAAATTGCAGTTATGAAGTCATTGATTTTAATTTCATTTCTAACTATCATATGGATGTGCTCAGCTGTTCTCGTTTCGCCATGTGAGTATCTTATATTTCGCGCTGGTGAGCGGTGGGTGGTGGTTTGCGAATTTGGGTGTGGGGTAGTTTTAAGAAATCTGAAACCGCCCCTCCCCCAAATTCGATTTGAGACTCAAGAAATGGTTGTTTGATTAATTAGTTAGTGTGCCGTATATTTAGATCTGCTTTTATAAGCAATATTGGGACCCTGGGGGAGATGCTACTAGGGGTGGGCTGGTGGGGTTTGGGGTGGGAGGGGCCTACCAAACTGTTCTAGACATAACTGACTATAGACTATCATAAAGGTTTAGAGTGGCCTGGTGGTGCGGGGTTTTAAGGACACGGAATGACTGACTGCAGCCCGTTACTAACACGTTTCAAACACTGTTTTGTCAGAGTAACATTGGGCTGTCAGATTAGCGGGCTGTCGGGCCAATGGGCCGTTATTTGTCGAACTACTGGGTTATTGAGCTGTCGGAGAAACAGTTTTAGCTATGCCGGCGCATCTCTATCTAAGCTCCACACACACCGCTCGTGTTGGGATCGATCGATCTCTGAACTTCCTTACTATGGCAGCAACAGCGCCCAGTCAAATTAGTTTCAAAATATTCAACAGCATGTTTCTTAAATAGCAAAAATATACAATTCGTACAACGTGTCTGACTATTAAGCGTTAAATGTCATATATGGAGTGTGTTTTAAGATATTTGAATATATCCAGTCCTTCCAAATCATATAGCTGTTATCAATTTGCTAATACATGGCATATTTCTATATTTATTGCCGATAAAGTACATAGCTTTAGAATATCGCGTCATGAATTACCTCCCTTGAATTCCAAGCAGCTGTGACGTCATAGTGGAACAACCACTAAGCGAAGCTAATACAGGCAACACTGTTTAACCACAGGCCTTTGAATTTTCGACCATCCATCCCTCTACCACATATTCCCCCTACTATATATATATATAAATATACACAAGGTGTGAAACCTTCATCTGTGGGCACCATTGTCAGGAAGCTGATTGATTGGTTTGTTATCAAAATTCGCTGACACCAATCAGCTTTCTGACAATGGTGCCCACAGATGAAGGTTTCATACCTTGTGTATATTATATATAGTAGTAGGGATATGTGGTAGAGGGATGGATGGACGAAAATTCAAAGGCCCGTGGTTTAACAAGGGTAACTCTTTCATTATATTGTATTTAGCAATGAATTTTGAAATAGGCAATGATCTCAATGATATTCCCGGTAGACATTAGTCAGAAGTTTATAATAGCGCCGATGCCATATTTAAATATCTCTGTCACGAAAACCCCCTTTTTAGATGAGATCTGCTTCGAGTAAATATCTCAGCGTGATTCTATAGATACTGCATTTATATGACACTGTATCTTGCTACATCCAGTATTGGTGGGATGGCCGTCAAGCGCAGATCTAGGGTTTTGTTATTGAGTTAGTCCGATATTGGAGAGGGTCTGTGAGTGAGGGCGTGACCTCTCTAAATGGCTGTTTGGGGAGATATTGGTGGGCTGGTTCTTCTCCCTGAAAATTATGATGCTATGCGAAGTCATTTCATGCATTCCATTTGATAAACGGTATGTATATTTTGTATCCAAACTGCGCCTATAATTCAGCAGAATCTGTTATGATTTTCCAGATGTATCTCTATCCCCCCCCCCCCCCCCGCACCCCACCCACACCCACCACATGCACGCAAGCACGTAAGCATGCGCACACACACAAACCAAATGCAAAGTCCACCGGTAGACACAAATTTGCGAATTTGCCTAAGGTATCGCAATCAATTGATTTGTTTAAGTCTAAGACTGGGGAAAGCTAGGCCCATATTGGATACATTTTATAGGCCTATATAATTAAATCTCCTGTAGACTTTAGTCAAACTATTTGTTACAATCTAAAACATCAATTTTAACAAGCATTGATTACAATATCATTTAGGGATATACATATTATACCAGCAATGAGTGGGCGGGGGTGGACTTCTCATAGTCTCCGTGATTAACCTGCTTGAACAAGCAGATAACACTGCATTCAGTTGCAAAAATTATGGCAAAAATACCTGTGGTCGGGCCTACACATTGCCACTTATGTTTCTTGTCATTCTAAACATAGGCCTACACATGCGTGCGTATCCTAGATATATGTGGGCGAGGAGGTAAATTCTGGGTATATATCTACACCACTTCTTTGAATGTAATGTAGCTAACGTATAAATCTACGCATAACGACACTCATTCTCCAACGCTTTTACTGGAGTAATTTGTAGGTTTGCGTACTAAAGACAAATGCTGGCCCAGAGTACCCACCCATCATATGACGTCATAATGAACTGCGTGGTGTGTACAATGACATCATAATGAATGACGTCGATAAGTACGTCACGAACGCATATTTGATGACGGTCTATGGGCTGTTGTACAAATTGTTTGCTTTTACTATCTAATAAATATTCTGTTGAATATTTTGAAACTAATTTGACTGGGCGCTGTTGCTGCCTATGGCAGCAACAGCACCCAGTCTAATTAGTTACAAAATATTCAACAGCTTCCCTGTATAGTTTTCAGGAAATTGATAGCTAGGGCATTCGGGGATCGATCAATCCAAACACGGCGAGGTGTGGGTGGAGCTTAGCTAGTGATGGGCGGAGCATAGCTAAAAATGGAAAGGTCCATTGTCGTGTATGCTGAAAATGCACATATATGAGTAAAGATGCGCAAAAAACGTGACAAGCTTTAAAAACTCACACGTACATTAAATTATCTTATCATTTACAGGCTAATTTTGTTCATGCAAATTTCTATCGAGCCAAAATCGCTATTGAAGCAATCGTGCTCTCAAACATGACTGGAAACATAAAACCGAGAAAAATCTGCCGCATTGATTTTCGTAGCTGTTGCCGTTTGTGCGTGATTCTAACTACACGCCCACCCTCTAGGCCTAAACCATGTAGCCTACGTAGCCGCAGCAAAAATATCAGAATTAAAGAAAATGCCTTGAGATCTCATACAATTTTTGTTTTACTCAGATAAGAAAGATCTAGCTGACTTCCGTGTGTCTGTTTTAGGTATGCACATGTATTTAATTCAGCAACAAAAAACTCATTCCGCTAGCGCGTATTAGACTCTATGGTCAGTTGTTTATTTAGGGTTAAAATCAATCAACATATAACTTTCTATTATTTTTAAATGGCATAAGACCTGAAAAAGCTATTTTTATCTTTGCCTGATCGGGAAAATGCAACCAAACTGTACTGATTTCCTGCTGAAGTTGAACGGAGCTGCATGTATTCAACGTTATGTTATAATAGCTTGTTCCACTATTACGCCATTATTGACGCTGAAGAGCTCAAAATCACGTAATTTCGTGTATTTATCATACGCCGACTTCGCGGCTTAATATTAGCTATTTGGTGAATGTTAGACACATACAGCTCTTTTGTTATTAATTACTATACAATAATGCCTTAAATACTTCCAAAATTGTACATGAAAGGGATTTCTCCAAATATGACCTTTAAGCATGTTCACCGAAGATGGAATGATGCATTCTACGACAAAGGCAGCCTTTATGCATAAGCTAGAAGAGCTACTCCCAGCCCCAGGAGAAAAGGTTTCTACTCTAACAAAAGCTGCTGCTGTCATCTTAGGTGGCATGCAGCAATCCAAATGTTGCCGTTCCTACGGCAGACCGTACCTGTTTTACAGATATGGCAATGGCATTCATGGATCATGCCCTTTGTGTAAGCAAACAAACAACTCAGATCCATGTTGCGGTCGATCACTACTTAGAGAATAGCATCAACGCTCACACCAGAGAAAAGCGAAGCAGATGAAAACAAGGGAATACTGTTCATGTACTTCCAGAAGCTACTGTTCCCACGAAATGGAGATTGTGTCTTTTATTTTTATACGTAAATATGCAAGACAGAATGCTAGGGAAGCAATATCTGACGATCACTCACTCATAGTAAGCGGTAGTTTAGAAGAGGTTGCAGTGCTAATCACCAAAACCACTGTTACAAGTGCTAAGCGTCTACTGCATCACAGGATGTGATAGGTCAATACATTCCATGGTCATTGACAGTGGACAACATTTAAGAAGATGTTGCGATACCCACAGAGGTTTCAAGATATAGACACTCTCGGAACACCAGGCCAGGTACCTGAACCAGAACTTATAGCCTGTACACAATTTATCCCCATAGTGTATGGAAAGGATGTTCATCGTTTGAATGGCGTGTGCTATGATAAAGCCAGGTATAACATCGTAGGCAAGAAACTACCACCAACTGATGATATTTTCAAGCACTGCATTTTACGGAGTTGTTATCAGCTGATGATTTGGAGACAGGTTAGCTCTGCAATGCAAAACTTACCTAACCCCACACAACATGGATATATACTCGGTACCGACAATGCATGGCATACAACCCTAATGAGTCAGTCAGTGCCAGCACAAGAACTCATAAACAGTCTAGTATGTAATTACCAAGACTACTGCTCAACACACTGTATATGCTCACAACATGCCAGGCATGCACCAGGGCTTGTATTTGGCAAACACTGTCGCCTTCTGAAGGCGAAGGAAAGGAGATCAATCAGTTCAAGTGTGGTGTGCAAATTCATTCACTATTGATGTTGGCTTGGGTGCATTGAACAGTGATAGAGAGGACGATATGTGAAATTGTTGGTTCTAAGTAGACCTATTACACTGTATTTTTGCACACTATCACTCATATTTTCAGAAATCAAGCCCATAATGGGCCACTTTTCCGTGGCCATGCTCGATGTCGAATATCATGTATTCTTTCATTATCACCTATATGTAACTGGACGGTTCCTTCCATACCACATAGTACACCAGACGTGAAACCAGAACAGTCTCTCTTATCAGAATCTTCGAAATGTGGGTTTTACTGCGTAATATATGGTGCATACACCCCTTCACTTAGGCGCCCATAACCACATTTTAAATAAAGAGTCACCTTATAATCCTATATTTCATGTTTCCTGACACTGTAAGGAAAACATTGCCATATAGTGACATTCAGTATTTTTCTGGTTTGGGTAGTGACTTGTAGACGCCATCCCTGCTGCAGGACTATTCTGCGTCCAGGTATTGTAACTTTGAACAGCTAGGATCCGACATACATTCGTCGCCCATTATAAAAAGGATTCGCTCAGTACATCGAGCTCGTGCATAGTGTTGGTGTGAGCGCTTGGCAGCTTTGTATATCACTGCACTGTGTGATTACCTGCCAAATGCACACATACCACACACCAGCCTTGGGTTCCATAGTGAAAATGTGTGTAAACGTTTTGCTAATCTGATAACTATTGACAATCTGCTGTTTTCGCATTAATCAATGCAAAACTTGAAAAGTCGATATCATGTGCAGAGCGCTCTAGAATGTTTCCCTGCGGAACACAAGGTTGCTGGCTATCTGATAACTCCATAGGTATGGATATATTGACTAGATGGCTCATGCACGTACTCTCACTATGGGGCTAATTGTCGCGACCGCCGGTGAGTTCAGCAAATCGCAATTGCGCATGACCAGGGATTCGCTGACTGGCTGACGCAGACGACCAGTTGCATATATAGCCCTCAAACGGGACACAATTCGCTTTTGGTCATTTGAGGAGAAATTGAACAGGGGTAAATTTATATATTTTTGTCAGAATTAAAATTGTATTGGCTATTATAATAGAATCTGACATTTTATTCGACTACGTACTAGAATTAGCAAAACCCCATATTATTTAGATACTATACATCCGCTGAGAAACTATGAGCGATCTAGCAAGTATATAATAAATATATGGATAACTCGGTGTACTAATTGGATCGTTTTCGTAAACGGCGATGGCGACGCAGACGCCGCCATTTTTCCTCTCTCTCCCAATATCTCGCCTTACTTCGCGAAAGAGAGATTAAAAATGTAAACTCACCCGTTACGGGTAAAATACGGTAAAGGTGGATTTTTCACACCAAATTTGCCTGAAAATAGATTTGTTAAAATTTTAAACTTTTAGAGACTTAAATCGTATGCCTAGATGCAATGACTTAACATATACGGTTTTAGCTATGCCCCGTCAATCTCTGGCTAAGCTCCACCCACACCTCGCTCGTGTTGGGATCGATCGATTTCTAAACAATCTGACTATCAATTTCCAAAAAAAATCAGCAACAGCGCCCAGTCAAATTAGTTTCAAAATATTCAACAGCTTGTTTATTAAAAAGCAAAGAATTACAAAATCATACAATTTATACAACGTGTCGGACTCTGAGATTTGATGACGGTCTATATGAAACCCTTTGTGAGGTAATGATTGTGACGTCATCATACACGCGCTGGGCTGATTATGATGTCATACGAGGTCTGATGATGGATGGATACTCTGGAAGGGTGAATTAGGCCTATGCTCAAAGTATCCAACAGTCTGTTTTGTTTTGGGAACATATTACGTTATTTCTAAGCAGTACTGTATTCCTTTTATCCCTAAAACCAGATATAACATATTCTATTGACTATTTTGAGGCAACAACAGCTTTCAGTCTAATCAGTTTCAAACTGAATCGAATACAACAGCTTTTCTCTATCGTTGCTTTGAATGAGGTACTGATATTTTAGGGATACCAGGATGTGAAATATGTGCTAGCTTACAGTGGCTTGCTAATTGACGAATCTGTATAATTATAAGAGGCGCTTAATAAGAGAGACAAGGTTAGTAGTTAAGTGGGAATGTGGATGCTATTATTATAAAACAATGGCGTTCATTGGCGCACGTGGATCAGGGTGTGCGTCTGTGCGCTATTGCGATGCTATTGTTCTAAAACAATGACGTTCATCGGCCCACCTGGGTCAGGGCGTGTGTCTGCGCTATTGCGATGCTATTGTTCTAAAACAATGACGTTCATCGGCGCACGTGGATCATGTGTGCGCTTGAGAACAATGGCATCGTCCATGTTAATTAAGATTAATGTGTTTTAATTGATTTTGACATTTATAACAATGGTGTCCAGCGTCGCACGTGGATCAGGGTGTGCGTCTGAGCTCTATTGTGAGCTGATCGTATGTACACTTGAGAACAATGGCGTCCATCCGCTCACGTTGCTAGGATACATTCGCATTCTGCCTTAAATCTCACCTACGGTGGGCGACTGTTATCAGTCATCTCCCCACCCCCGCCACCACCCCCATTAAATTTTCAAAAAATTTCGGTGGCGATACTCAGATATTTTTCTTTGTTGACGTGAGTCTTTGGTGGTGGCTCCTCTATACCGTATGTAGTACAGAATGTTATTACGATGTCCTCACTTGGTGTAAAGTTGGGAAAATATCGATGATAACACGTGCATCTGTTCGCTAGCTATTGGTGTGTTCGCTAGCTATTGTTGTTTACCGATGCATAAAGATTAATGCATTTTTCAGTAAAGCTACGTGCACAGTGTTCTGGTTAACGCTAACAGTAGTAAGTGCAATGAAGTGTGGGAAGTTGGTTGGCGACTGAATACTTTATCATTCACGACGTAGGATACATTTCAACTGCTAGGAGCCGCCTTACGTACATAAAGATAGTGGCATACACACAGATGGTCGTTTACTACAATGATTAAAGGCGCCCTCCCCGCCCCAACACCATCTGGGGGTGGGAGGGGGGTAGGGGGGGGGGTGGAGGTAGGTGTGTAGGGCGGGGTGTTATAGAGCTGGGGACGCTGTTGATCAACATTGTAGCGCATACACAAGGCTGCTCGCTAGTGCCTCACATACACGATAAGATTCAACCATACCAAACTGCTTGCCAATGTTACAACTGTCAGAATCAATTAAAACACATTAATCACATTTAAAAGCTATCTATTTTCACGCTTCAATGAACACACACCACTGCTCGCTATTGTCTCTAATACTACACACCTCTTACTCATTGATACACCTGTCAAAATCAATTAAAAACACATTAATCAAATTTTATTGATAATTTCCCGTTTGAATGATTTAGAACAATAGCCCACGGCGACACACATCCGAGAGAATTTTCTATGATTTTTGAAAATTTGGCTATGAAATGAATGTCCGAGTATCGCCACCGATATTTTTTAAGAATTGAAGGGGGAATAACTGATAATGGTTGAAAGACGCGCCCTTACACACACACGCACGCACGCACCGTGATACGTATCGCATCATGATTTAGAGAATCGCTGCAACCCTACACAATGCCATCTTCCAGATGATTTAAAAACGCATTACCTCACATTATTAGTTCACCTAGCCAGAGGGGTCAAGTCGGCTTATGCCATGTCATCCGGCCGTCACATCGCTGCTTCTTTTAAAGGGTGTTGACTGATTTCAAATAAATTTAGCTGGAAGGATCCTATCCCGATACCTTCCAGAATTTCTATTCAAAGTTTTTCAATTTTGACTGGTCAACTTTTTGGGTAGAAATCTTAAATTTTATGAGAAATTTACCAGAAATTGTCAAATTGCTACTCCTTAGTTTCTTGACAGATTTCAAATAAATTTGCCTGGAAGGATCATATAGGGGTTGGCTCTAGATCTTCTATTCAGAATATTGATTCGTAAATTTGTATCTCCTCCTTAGCTATTTGACAGATTTCAACCAAATTTTGACTTGAATGATCTCTGTGGAGGTATGCTCTAGAACATTTATTAGAACAGCTGGGATGAATGAATGGCCAAGTGAGCTTATGCCGTGGCGACCGTTTCTCCGTCCGTCAACTTTTGCTTTAAAACGTATCTCCTAAACTGCTTGCCAAATTTTAACCAAAAGGATCCCCTCCATGGAGGTAAGCTCTAGAACTTCTATTCATATTTTTTCATTCGTCAATTTTTTGGTCAAAAATCTTATATTCTATAAAAATGTACCAGAAAGTGTCAAAACGCATCTCCGCCGTAGCTTATTTACAGATTTCATCCAAATTTGGGTTGAAGGGTCCTGTGGAGGCACGCTCTAGAACCATATTCAAAGTTTTAATTGCTCATTTTTTTGGTGAAAATCTTGTATTGTGTAAAAAAAGATGTAATGGAAAGTGTCTTCTCCTTGGCTTCTTGATGGAAACCAAATAAATGTGCCTGTTATGACCCCTAGAGTAGTAGGCTCTAGAATATCTATTCAGAAATTTGATTGGTAAATTTCTTTGGTTGAAAATCTTAGATGTAAACAGTTTTACCGGAGAGTCAATACATATCTCCTCCTTAGATTCTTGACAGATTTCAACCAAATTTGGATTGATGAATCCTATGGAAGTAAGGGCTAGATCCTCTATTCAGATTTTTGGTTTTCTCAATTTTTTGGGGTTAAAATTTTTAGATTTTATAAAATATTTACCGGAAAGTGTCTCCTACTAGCTACTTGACGGATTTCAAATACATTTTCCTGAAAGGACCCTACCATGGTAGGCTCTGGAATTTTTATTCAGAATTTTGATTAGTCAATTTTTTTAATCTACCGTAAATTGGCAAAACGCATCTCCTCCTTAGCTTATTTACAGATTTCAGCAAAATTGGCCTTGAAGGATTCTATGGAGGTAGGCTCCAGAACTTTTATAAAAATTTTGATTGGTCAAATTTTTTTGGTGAAAATCTTAGATTTTGTAAAGAATTTACCGGAAAGTCTCGAAATTTATCTCCTTAGCTTCTTGACAGATTTAAGCTAAATTTTTACTGGAAGGATCCTATCGCGGTAGGCTCTAGAACCTCGATTCAGAATTATGATTGGTGAATTTCTTGGGTGAAAATCTTAGATTTTGTAAAAAAAAATGTAGCAGCAATTGTCAAAATGCATCTCTTCCTTAGCTTCTTGACACATTTCAACCAAATTTCGCTTTGAGAATCCTATGGAGATAGGCCGAAGAACTCCTCTTTTGATTGGTCAATGTTTCGGTGAAAATCTTAGATTTTGTAAAAAAAATTACCGGAAAGTGACAGAACCCATCTGCCGCTTAGCTGCAGACCATATTTGGCTAGAAGGACTATCATGCCAGGATCCAAAACACTTATTCAGAATTTTAATTGGTAAATGTTGGGGTTGAATATCTTAGATTTTATGGAACGTTTGCCCGACATTGTGAAGACACATCTCATCCTTAACCGTTAGGTGGGTAAATGGTGGAACTAAACCAAATTTTGCAGGAAGGTTTCTATGAGTGTAGGCTTCACCAGAACTTATGTTCAGAATTATGCGTGGTCAATTTGAAGGGGTGAAAACCATAGATTTTATGAAAAAATTACTGGAAGTCGTCAAAGCGGGACTTAGCTGCTTGACAGATTTCAACCGAATTTGGCTAGAACGATCCTATCTTGGTAGACTATGGAAAATCAATACAGAATATAGCTTGATCAACTTTTTTCGTGAAAATCTTAGATTTTATGAAAAAATTGTCAAAGCACATCTCCGTAACCGTTTGGATTTTAACCAAATTTGACTGGAATGTTCTTAGGGTGGTAGGTTCTAGAACCTCTGTTGGAAATTCTTATTGTTCGATTTTTTGGTGCCCATCTGAATTTACTGAAAATTTTCCGGAATCATTTAAAATCCTACTCAATCAATTGCCCGATTTCAATTAACCTGAGTGGAACGATTCTATGGTGGTTCACGTTAACCTATCGAACGAGAATTCTGCTTGGTCAATTTGTTTTGGTGGGTGTGGTTGGGCATTTTGGATTTTCCGAAAATTATCCAATTTGTTTATTTAAAGAAAAATTGTTCAAATGCTAATGGTCCAGGTAAGCATCACACGCCCTTGGGTCTCTTGTTACTCGATTTGGATGACGTATTTAGCTCGGCTCTGCTCGACAGCTCTCATTCATAACAGTTTCAAACGGGGTGAAAAGACAGGCCTTCAGAAGTAATCTCGTGGTATAAATTCACGACGTCCTTCGACTTTGACAGACAATTTTGGCAAATTAAATGTCAATCCACCCATTTTTACCCTCGCCCCGTATGGGGAAGAGGCTATTGCGATCAATCCATCTGTTTGTCTGTCTGTCTGTGAGTGTTCGGAGCTGTATCTGGTAAACTACTGATCGTACGTGGCTCAAGTATTAACCCTTACCACACTGATGCGAATATTCTATCTTTTCCTGTGTCAATAGAAGAGAAACTGGTGTACATTGTTCAACAATTTTGGTGGACGATGTTGCTGTCTACGACAGCACCATCTTCCACCAAATTTGTAGAAAAATGAACCCCAGTTCACCTTTTAATTTAATTTGAAAAATTTAAATTTGGACATCAGAGTGCTAAGGGTTAACACAATGAAGGATCTTGCCGTGCAAAAGGATTTCCAAACTTTGGCAATGATTTGGATAAGAGAACCCGATCGTATCAAAACCTGGATCTATGGAAAGCTCGGAAACTTCTGGTCCGATTTGGCTCCTATTTGGACACAATAAAGGGTGGGGCCATACAATCGGAAAGACGGGAAGGCGAGGGTGTGCAATCCCTTGATCGCTCTCGTCTATTAATACAAAAACGTATCCGACCTACTATCAGTATCACTATTAACATTTATTGATCGCCATGCACAACATGTATTCATCGCCAAGCACTTATTAAACACATCACCAACAGATGACTCGGGGACGATTGTATTCTGATGTTACAGTTCATCGAGCCGTCTGGGTAATTACCGTACTTATATGTATTAGAGGATTAAGTTACGTACCCAATACCCAGCCCAATCATGGCCTAGGTTAATTCATAACTTTTAACTATTTAACATGGCACAATCTTTAATGGGTAAATAATAGTTTTGTAGAATGTTTTGAAACAAATTTAACTCGGAATTGTTCCTGCATGGCAGCAACAGGTTCCGCTCAAAATAGTTTCAAAATATTCAAAACCTTCACGTATGGGTGTCTTGGAAGTGAGACATGAATTGCAAGGGTTAAAGGGTTGGGTGTGGGTGTACATTGCCAGATAGCGTGACCAAGTATTTGTACACGATACAATCAGAATTTAATAGATTGCAAATAGAATATGTCAGACAAATTCAAATTGTAATGTACTTTGCAAAGCTTTGCTGCCTATACTCTTTTCAATGATTTCAGTTTAATATCTCACACAATCTTTATTCATTTCATGAGTTTAGCTCAGCTGACCTGTCAGTTAACTGACCTATAGCAATCACTCGGCGTCCTGGCGTTTGTTTGTCAGTCTGACTTCGTCACCAATGTTGGCACATGTTGTTAATTCTGGACAGATTTAGATCAAACTTGGCAAATATGTTCTATTCTCATCTAATTCACCCAATAGAAAATGAGCCTGATTCAATGACAAACAGCGGAGTAATTCTTCTTGCGAATTTCCGTATATGTAGTAGCCAAGCTTGGTATCTAGATGCTTTGTAGTCTACTGGATTTTAGTACGTCGGACTGACCTAGTTCTTATACAGGTGGTAGCTTGCTCCCATAGGTACCCAGCCACCATGTTTGAATAAAGATGTGAAGCCTTAGTGAACAAAATGGAAGAGCAGGTATAGAAATAAGAAAAGGACATGGTTCAGAAAACGGATAGAGAGCAGGTGAAGGCACTTACTGAAGAGGATAAAAAGCAAGAGGGTGCGACTATATACTCTTCCAACTCCTTCAGGCAAACTGGCTCATTTGTCGCAATGCGACTAGTGAGCTAGTTTTCCTGAAGGAGTTGGAAGAGCAGGTTGCAGACCTCGGAGAAAGTACAACATAATTATTAGCTCACGTGGGTTGGGTATGGGGTGGGGGAGGGCGGTGATGAAATATGCTCTATGGTAAGAGTTAAACCAAGTTTTTTCAAGGGAACTTGATTAGTCTAATGGTTCAGCAGCAATCTTGGTTGACCTAGCTTTAGCGAAAACGCGCTCTCCAGAACCGCTGAATGGACTGGGCCGAAAATTGGCAGATTTTATTAGGGACTAAGAGGCATTAAAGTTTGTTAAAGGGAATTTGATGCGTAAGAACTTTCTCTCCATTTTCTCTGAGGTCTGCAATCTGCTCTATCTGATCAATAGCGTGTTTGGCGGCCATATTGAATATTTCTATTTGATGGCGTTTAAAGCTGAAATTTGTTTTATATACGTTTTGGGGTATTCAGATCTCTAATTTGTCATTTTGAAAACCGTTAGATAAACGGTTTGGCGTCCATCTTGGATCTTTTTCCCGCCAAAAACTCCCATACTAAAGGTCCTCTTCTCCAGAACTTCTTGGTCGATTTCAAGTATATTTGGCAGGCAGCATTGTCAGGCCATAGGGATCCAAGTTTGTTTAAAGTAAGCCGGTCGGCCAATTTGGCCGGCAGCCATCTTGGATTTTGGCTGATTTTTAGAAACATCTCGTAAACCGCATGGTAGATCGAAACGCATGAAACATCATCTGGAGCAACAGCTGAACCAAGTTTGCTTAAGGGAACTTGATTGACCAAATGCTGCGGCGGCGACTTGGAATACCTAGTTTTCGTGAAAATAACTTCTCCATAACCGCTGAACGGATCGGGCCGAAATTTGGGAGTTTTGATTAGGGCCTTAACGAGATTAAAGTTTGTACATGGAAAGTTGATACATCAAAGAAACATGTCCACCATGAATCAATCAAAATTTAGTGGTTTTGGCGGAGATGTAATTTCTGCAAATTTCTGAGAAAATCATACAAACACTACTCAGTACTGATTAATCGCTCGGCCAATTTTAATAAATATTGGTTAAACCTTCTTCACAGAAATTAGATTGGTAAATTTTGCTAGTTGTCATCTCATTTTGTGCGGTTGTGCCAGAGGCCAATAATTCCGGTTGAGCAATACAGGCCCTTTGGACCTCTTGTCTTCATGTAGGCCTATGTATTACTGTAGCCAGGGCATAATTTATCTGGTATCGCATCTCAATTTGCTACACGTATTTAAGCAGTTGCTATACATTCTGCAACACGCATAGCTGTATCTGCTATGCAAAATTTGTACGCGATTGCAATTTATCATTGATTTTCAAAATTCTATCATTAACTCTTTTAACAACAAATCCCTGAAAAAGTACATTCTTTACAATGTATACCATATTTTGTTGAATATTTTGAAATTAATATGACTGGAAGCCATTGCTGCCTAAGGCAGAAATGGTTTCCAGTCATATTAATTTCAAAATATTCAACAGCTTTCCTGTTTGTTTGCTCTGAGATTGAGATAGAGGGATTACGCAGCAATGGCTTCCAGTTATATTAATTTCAAAATATTCAACATCTTTCCTATTTATTTGCTCTAAGATTGAGATAAGGGAATGTATCGGTGAAAGAGTTGATTGCTATATATTTTTTCCGATAGCTATACAATTTATAGTTTGCATAGCAATACATGCTATGCAAATATGAAATTCTAAATTATGCCATCAAACAAAGTACTTGTGTACTATACAAAGGCGCGAATTTCATGCAAACAACAACAACATCAACAACAACCACCTCGACGACAACAAACTGTCACATTTGGTATCCAGCTTTGGTCACATGGTGCAGATTTTTCGGATTTTCCTAAGTCTCCTTGTTGGATCACGCCCACAGTTACGTACTCATAGTGTAGGTTCATACGCTTTCTTCTGTTAAAATTTTAGCCAAATCGAACCCGTAGTTTTGGAGTTGTTATAGATCCAAAATCTGATCTTATCATGATCTATTTTTTTATCCGGATCAGGAGCAATGACTGGAAACACCAGTTCAAAACCAAAACGAGGCAGTAGATTCTGTCTTAAAATACAGCCCCGAATACGCATGCACGCACACGAGTGCGCGCGCGCGCATACATATTCATTGAAGTAACCAAGCAATCAGAATTTCACAGCAAAATGTGCATCTGTTGATTAATTTTACTTTTATTAATTTGAAAACACCGGATTAAAATAAAATACATCTGATATTTAGTTGACCTGGGGTGAGTTTATACAGTCGCGATTAGCCCGCTTGTTGTCAACAATTGTGCCACGTTTTGCTATTTGTTTACCAAATTTGGTAGATAGGTTCCGGGAGGCAATACATAGTTGGGCTATGAAGCTGAGGTGGCCACGCCTTCAAAATAGCAGCGTTAAGTCCCTTGCTATATGTTCAATGTATTGAAGTCAATGGGGAAAATACCTTTGTGGCTCATTTCGTCATTTATCAATGTATTAAAACGAAGTTTGGCATATATATATATATATATATATATATATATATATATATATATATATATATATATATATATATATATATATATATATATATATTGTTCCTTTATGCAACATCTATTCAAGCTTTGAATATAAAGCCGTATTTATACCCCACCAAAAGATTTTGCGGGTTATTATGTAATATGGCTGTCCGTCCGGCTGCTCGGACGGGCAGGCGGCAGAGTGGGTTCCGGATGATAACTCTGTTACCGTTTGTCAGATCGCATTGAAACTTCATAGGGTGGTTGAAATAGGTCTGGGAAAGAAGCCTATCGAAGTTGACGATGATCCGAAATCCAAGATGGCCACCAGCCATCGGCGGCCATCTTGAAAATTGGTTTCCGGATGATAACTCTGTTACCGTTTATCGGATCGCTTTGAACCTTCAGAGGGTGGTTGGACTAGGTCTGGGGAAGAAACCTATCGAAATCGACGATGATCCAATATCCAAGATGGCCGCCAGCCACCGGTGGCCATCTTCAAAATTGTTTTTGGATGATAACTCCATTACCGTTTCTCGGATTGCTTTGAAACTTCACGGAGTTGGTGGACTATGTCTGGGAGAGAAACCGATCGAAAATGACAATGATCCGAATTCCAAGATGGCCGCCAGCCACCGGTGGCCATCTTGAAGATTGGTTTCCAGGTGATAACTGTTACCGTTTATCGGATTGCTTTGAAACTTCATAGAGTGGTTGGACTAGGTTTGAGGAAGAAACCTATCGAAATCGACAGTGATCCAGAATCCAAGATGGCCGCCAGCCACCAGTGGCCATCTTGAAAATTGGTTTCCAGATGATAACGCCGTTATCGTTTATCGGATCATTATGAAACTTCATAGGGTGTTTCGACTACCTCTGGGGAAGAAACCTATTGAGATTGACAATAATACGAAATACAAGATCACCGCCAGCCACCGGTGGCCATCTTGCTAATTGGTTTCCAGATGATAACTCCGTTATCGTTTGTCGGATTCTTATGAAACTTCATAGGGTGTTTTGACTACCTCTGGGGAAGAAACCTATCGAGATTGACAATAATACGAAATACAAGATCGCCGCCAGCCACTGGTGGCCATCTTGAAAATTGGTTTTCAGATGATAACTCCGTTATCGTTTATCGGATCGCTTTGAAACTTCATAGGGTTGTTGGACTATGTGTGGAGAAGAAACCTATCGAAATTGACAATTATCTGAAATTCAAGATGGCGCCAGCCACCATCTTGAAAATTGGTTTCTGCATGATAACTCTGTTCCCATTTATCAGATCGCTTTGAAACTTCATAGGGTGGTTGGACTAGGTCTGGAGAATGCACCTATCGAAATTGACGATGATCCGAACTCCAAAATGGCCACCAACCACGGGCTGCCATCTTGAAAGTTGGTTTCTGGATGGTACCGCCATTATGACATCGGATCACTTCCTAGGGTCTTTGGAATATGTCTGGTGAAGAAACGTATCGAAATTTACGATAATCCGAAATCCAATATGACTGCCAGTCAGCGGCAGCCATCTTGAAAATTGGTTTCTGGATGATACCTCCTTGACTGTTTAGCGGATCGCTTTAACATTTCATAAGGATGACTGGTCTGATGGGTCTGAGGAATAAATAAGTATCTTCTGATAGCTCTCATTCATTGGTTTGTCATCATGGCTGGGTATTATGCGCCGTTTGCAGAGCTCTTGTTTTGTTATAGAATAATAACCAACTTGACTCGCTGATGTCAGGTCTACATTTCTATTTAAATTGATTTCCTAAAACTGTCTGTCGCCAGAGAACATGGCACGCTACAGTTAAACCTAGAACTACGATAGCGCGATAGGATAGGTTTTTAAGCTGGCCAAGAACGGTTACTCTTCAAATGGAGAATTGTTATTAAAAAACTCCTCTTCACGGTCAATAAGACCATTGTATAAACGGTACTACTGATTTTCATAGTTGGCCGTTCATGTTAAGGCATCCTAAATTGAAGAAAAGAGTAACTGCCTTTAACTACGCTTCTCTGGCCGTCTGGCCGAAATAATTGTTCGAGTTCCCACCGTCAGAATGGTTAGGACCGTCTCAAGAAACTACAGCAGGATTTTTGCAGGCCAGAATCAATTTGCCATTCACATACATATCTGTGTATCTTCGGATACCTATTAAGCAAGACTTTTTATGCCAAAGTAGGAAACAATGCGAAAATATAAACAAGGCAATATCGTTGCCGCTCCAGCTGTGTTATTTGGGCAACTTTCTCCAAACCTAAAGCAGCTAACCGGTAACGCCATGGTATGGATCTCATACGGTTCATACTCGAAAACTTAGGTGATGGATAGAAACATGGATAGTCCTCTAACTCATAATGGTGACTGGGTGAATCCTTAGAGCTTACCACGCCCTATGGGCCACCATAGATGGAAATACGTTTCTTTCTGCCCACTGTAAGTAAGCCAAGAACTGCCTTCTAAACACGCTTCCGTCAATATGATGTGGCCATGTGTTGTTATTTGTGGTTGTGATGCGGTATGTGGAGGGATCGCTTTGCGGCTCTGGAACTACAACCAGACAACATGTTGCATATCGAAAGCCTGTTTAAAATCAATAAACCAGCAGTATAATTTTTTATTTTCATAAAATAGAAGTTGTATTAAATATAGTGAAAATATATTGTCCAGGGCTGATCTGCCTTTTCTAAATCCATCCGAGATAGTTTCGTGTTTTTCAGCGAATGTATTTAATCTGGTTTTCAATATTGTAGTGAATAGTGTTCCCATGCAGCTTAATAAGGACGTCTGCCCCATTGTCAGGAACCTGTGCTGTTGTTGGCCAGTGGCGTCAGCTATACTTTATACCTGGTTTGTAAATTGTGTCAATGATACTTACTCATTGCTCAATAAGGCCAAAGACCATGATTCCATTGCTTAGTTGCATCAGTTACGCTTGTCCCATTGACAAATTGTGCGTGTCCTATTGGTTACTAGTGTCGCATTGGTTGTTATTAGTGGCAAGGGTGATTGCCTCGTTGGTTTATGGCAAGAGTTATGCTTGCCCGATTTACCAATGGTGCTCGTTATGCATTAATTAATGTAAACATGTTTACAGTTCCTCATCAGCTAGGTGAGCACTATGGATCATGGGCTGTTTATTTAGATTTTTAGCTCACCTGGCCCGAAGGGCCAAATGCGCTTATGCCATGGTGGTTGTCCTTCGTCCATCTGTCCATCCGTCAAATCGCATCGCCTCATTTATGCTTAGACCGATTTCAACCAAATGTGTCTGGAAGAATCTTACGGTGGTAAGCTCCAATCCATCTATACAGAATTTTGATTGGTCGATTTTTCTGGCGGCCATCTTGGATTTTCCGAAAATTTTCCGGAAATCGTTTAAAATGCTAGTACTCAAATATAAATAACCAGAGTTCAACGAAACCTGGGTGGACTAATTCCATCATTGTCGGCTTTAACACTTCTAACAAGAATTCTGATTGGTCAATATTTCCGGCAGCCATCTTGGATTTTCTGAACATTTCTTGAAATCAGTTAAAAGCCTACTTACTCCTCATTGACCACTTGGCCAACTTTAAGCAAACTCGGTTGGGAGGAGCCTGGGCTGATATGCTTCAGAACTTTGATTGGTCTATCTTTCATGGCCGTCTTGAATATTTAATAAAATGGTGGGAAATCGATTAAAACGCTACTCATTAATTGCTTGGTAAATTTCAACCAGAAATTACTGAACCAATACAAGGCTGGTAGTTTTCAGACCATGTATACAGAATTTTGATTGGATAGTTTTTCTGGTGGCCATCTTGGATTTTCTGGAAATTTCTGCAAATCATTTTAAAAGCCTAGGCTTCCCGAAGGAACAAATGAGCTTATGCCGTGGCGCCCGTCCGTCATCTGTCCATCATCCATCCGTCAACTTTTGCTTTAAAACACTACTCCTCATTAACCACTTGGCCCATTTCAACTTGTCTGGAAGTACCCTATGGTACCAAAACTCCAAAACTTCCATTCGGAATTTCAATTCATAAATTTTTTGCGTGAAAATCTTAGATTTTATGAAAAATGTACCGGAAATTGTCAAATTGCTTACCATCTTGAGCGGTTTTAGCCAAATTTAGCAGAAAGGATCCTATGGCCATAGGCTATAGAAAATCCATTCACAATTTTGATTGATCAATTTTTTGGATGAAAATCTCAGATTTTATGAAAAATTTACCGGAAATTGTCAAATTACTTACGCCTCATTAGCTGCTTGACATATTTCAACCAAATTTCGCTAGATGGATTCTATGGTGGTAGGCTCTAGAAATTCCATTCAGAATTTAATTCCTCAATTTTTTAGGTGAAAATCTTAGATTTTATTAAATATTTACCGGGAATTGTCAAATAATTCTTATCATTTTGTCAAATTGCCTCATTAGCTGCTTGACATATTTCAACCAAATTTCGCTAGATGGATTCTATGGTGGTAGGCTCTAGAAATTCCATTCAGAATTTGATCCTTAACATTCTTGAGCGATTTCAACCAAATTTGGCTGAAAGGACCCTGTGGTGATGGACTCTAGAACTTCCATACAGAACTTTAATTCGTCAATTTATTTCGGGGGGGGGGATAGGTGGTGGGGTAGTGAAATCTTTTTTATTTAAAATGTACTGGAAATTGTCAAATTGAGTCTTCTCCTCATTACCATTTTAACCGGTTTTAGCCAAATTTAGCTGAAAGAATCCTATAGCCATAGGCTCTGGAACCTCCATTCAGAATTTTGGTTGATCAATTTTTTGGGTAAAAATCTTAGATTTTATGAAAATTTTACCGTCAAATTGCTACACTTCCTTAGCTGCTTGTCATATTTCAACCAAATTTCACTAGATGTATTCTATAGTGGTAAGCTCTAGAAAATCTATTCAGAATTTTGATTGATCAGTCTTTCTGGGTGAAATCTTAGGTTTTATTCAAAATGGAGATGTCTAACAAAACTTCACCGAAATCGCATTGGTGTGGGTGGTTAGGGTGGGGTGGGGTCGGGGCAAGGGGATGGGGTTGAGGGTAGGGGGTTGTCTCATGACATATCATCTAGGACAAGAGCTGAACCAAGTTTGTTTGAGAGAACTTGATTGGCCAAATGAGTCAGTAGCCATCTTGGATGACCAAGTTTTCGCGAAAAGTACATCTCCAGAACCACTGAACGGATTGGGCTGACATTTGGGAGATATGACGCCATTAAAGTTTGTACATGGAAAGTTGATACATAAAAAAACATGTCCGCCGAATCAATCAAAATTTAGAGTTTTTGGCGGACATCTATTTTCTGCAAATTTCTGAGAAAATCATTAGAAAGACTAATTATAGAAAAGCAAGACCAATTTGAATAACTCTTGACTAAACCGTCTTCACAGAAATTAGATTGATAAATTTTTCCAGTGGTCTTCTCATTTTGTTCGTTAGTGTCAGTGGCTAATAATTCCAGGTGAGCGATACAGACCCCTTGGGCATCTTGTTATCAATTTTCTCGTGAAGACCATATCATACAGAACCGCTTAAAATAATTTAATGAAACTTGGCAGGTAGCTCCTTTATGATTGGTAGATGTGCCTATTGAAGGATTCACATTTATAGATCCAAGATTTTGGTTGAAATTAGGCTTTTTAATGCAAAAATTCACGATTTTTAACTCACATGGGCTGATGGACCAATTGATCTTATGCCATGGTGGCGTCCGTCACCCTCTGGCCATTGTTCATCTGACAAATCGTATCTCCTTAACGGTTTAACCGATTTCAAGCAAATTTCGCTGGAATGAGCCTATGGTGGTAGGCGCCAGAACTTCTATTCAAAATTTAAATGGTCAATTTTTCCGGCAGACATCTAGGATTTTCCAAAAATTATCCGTAAATCCTTTAAAAAGCTCCTCCTCCAATAGCAATAGGTCGATTTCAACGAAACCAGGGTTGAACACTCCAGGGGTCGTACGCTTCAACACATCTACCGAGAATTCTGATTGGTCAATTTTCCGTTTGCCATCTAGGATTTTCTAAAAATTTCTGGAATTAAGTTAAACGCCTCTCATCATTAATGACTTGACCGATTTCAAACAAACTCGGTGGACCCTAGAGTGGTATGCTTCCGAAGTTGGACACAGGATTTTGATTAGTAGATTTTTTTTGGTGGCCATCTAGAATTTTCCGGGGAAATGTCTGGAAATCGTTTAAACCTTTGAACCCATAATCGTAATTTTAAAACGAGCATACACATAAGCTGTTCTTCTTTTCGTTCGCTGATCATACCGCCAGTCCTGTAAATGACTATCGACATGATCATAAGCGTTAAGCGCGTGGATCCATGGTTTATTAGAGTGCGCCGTGCGGCCTGGAACCTCCGTCTACAGCACTCGAGGTTTCTGTCAAGGTTACCTCACCCGTACCTCCTTTAGTCGCCTCTTACAACACGCAGAGGATACGGAAGGTGTATTCTACGCCCCACCTACAGGGCAAGCGAGGGGACGCGACGCGGCCCTCCTGGCAGAGGCGAGGCTATAGGCTGTTGAGTATTTGGAAACTAATTTGAAATTAGTTTCAAAATACTCAACAGAATATTTATTAAATCGTCAAGGATTTTGGCGTTTTGCCCTTTTGGATTTAAAGGGTCAAAACGCTATTCCTCTTTAACTGCTTCAGCAATTTCAACCAGACTTGGCTGGAACGATACTAGGCTGGTGTGTTGCGGAGCATGTGTACAGAACTTTGATTGGTCAATTTTTCCGGCGACCTTCTTGGATTTATCGAAAATATGGGAAATCGGTTTATAGGATTTTGGCGTTTTGCCCTTTTGGATTTAAAGGGTCAAAACGCTGTTCCTCTTTAACTGCTTCAGCAATTTCAACCAAACTCGGCTGGAAGGGCGCTAGGGGTGTAGCAGAGTATACACGTCCTGGTAGAGCTAAAATCGTCTTTCAGAGCGCGCGCATACGCACGCACAGTGTGCGTGCGTGCGAGCGTATGTGCGTGCTTGCGAGCGTGAGTGCGTAAGTGCGTGTGTGTAAGCGCCGTCTATTTTTACAGGTTTTGGAATCAATTTATATACGTTCAATCCGGAATTCCCGGAAACTTAATTTCAAAGTAATTATGCAAGTAAGTTGTTGAATATTTTCAAACTAATTTGACTGAGGGCTCCAAGTTAAATTAGCTTCAAAATCTTCAACAATGTTTATTAAATTGTAAATCCATCAAAGACATACAATTCGTACACTTGGCGGACTTTTCCGGCTTCATGACAGGGCATTCGTTTTTATTGACATCACCTAGCTACCCATAGTACTAATATACGTCCACTCTCATCGCTCCGCTGTTTGTGGCCGTACTAGTGCTGCAGCAATGACTGCTGCCGGAACCACCCACCCATACCAAAATATTAATAAATGCTATCATATGTCATTGTGTTCCTTGAAACGTAAGGAAACCGGAAATATAGGATGACAATCTGACTTTTTATTACAAATGGAGTTAAGAGCGTCCGAGTGTAGGGGTATATGCCATCCGTATTGATGAATAAAATCTGCACCTCCTCAAATAAAATACTGTCCTCTTTTTTGTTTCTTAATATGAACGTTGTGCAGAATGCATATAACAAGTAAATTCTGATGGTTTCATATGTTATCATCATCATCACTGTGAACTGTATGCAACCACCCGACATCTATGGTGAAAAATAGGCAACTCTTCACAGATGCATGCTCTGGTGCATGCATGGCCATGATGTGAGCATGTGCATTTAGTCGAACAGTAATCATTGCAGTTACACATTAAATTGCTCAAGAGTTCTTGAGCGGACACTGCCTGGTTCATTAATTCTGGGTACAGTCTGTTGTCTGCACAAATTTTATACCCATACTCTGTGGGGTTGGCATCGCATAACACGCCTGTATCCATATCATAAGCTGATAATAACAGCGTAATATGTGGAGCATGAGACTATCATTATTTGGTGGCAATTTCTTGCCTATGATATTATTTTTGGCCTCACTACCCAAGTCATTCAACCGTTGGGCATCTTTTCTATGTATGCTATTAAGCGTGCACATGCTACTCGTTCTGGCTCCGCTACATGGCATGATGTTCCTAGACTACCTATATCTTGAAACTTCGTGGGTGCCCTATCATATGGTTAGCTCACCTGGCCTGAAAGGCCAAGTGAGCTTATGCTGTGGCGACCATCCGTCCATCGTCCGTCCGGCGGTCAACTTTTGCTTTAAAGCGCTACTCCTCCTTAACCAACATCCCAATCTTAACTAAATTTTGGTCAAAGGATGCTAGTGTGCTAGGATTTGGAACTTCCATTTGGAATTTTGATTCATACATTTTTCGGGGCAAAATCTTAGATTTTATTTAAAATGTAATGGAAATTGTTAAATTGCTTCTTCTCCTTACCCTTTTGACCGATTTCTATCAAATTTGGCTGAAAGGATCCTAGGGTTATAGGTTATAGAAATTCCATTCAGAATTTTGATTCGTAAATATTTTGGGTGAAAAACATAGATTTTATTTTAAATTACCGGAAATTGTCAAATTGCTTCTTCTCCTTAGAATTTTCGCCGATTTCAACCAAATGGTCATAGGCTCTAGAACTTACATTCAGAATTTTGTTGCGTAAATATTTTGAGTGAAAATTCTAGATTTTATTAAAAATTTACCGGAAATAGTCAAATTGCTTCTTCTCTTTACCCGTTTGACTGATTTCAATCAAATGTGACGATCCTATGGTCATAGGTTATACAACTTTCATTCAGAATTTTGATTCGTAAATATCTTGGGTGAAAAACCTAGATTTTATTAAGAATTTACCGGAAATTGCTTCTTCTCCTTACCAAATTGGGCTGAAAGAATCCTATGGTAATAGGCTCCAGAACTTCCATTCAGAATTCTGATTCCTCAATTTTTTTGGGTGAAAATCTTATTAAAAGATTTACCGGAAATTGTCAAAATGCTTCGTCTCCTTACCATTTTGACCAATATCAACCAAATTTGGCTGAAAGGACACAATCGCCATAGGCTCCAGAACATCCATTCGGAATTTTGATTCATCAATTTTTTGGGGTGAAAATCTTAGATTTTTTGAAAATGTACCGGAAATTGTCAAAATGCTTCTTCTCCTTAATATTCTGAGCGATTTCAACCAAATTTGGCCGAAAGGACCCAATGGTCGTAGTCTCCACAACATCTATTGAGAATTTTGATTCATCAAATTTTTGGGGTGGAAATCAGATTTTATGAAAAATGTACCGGAAATTGTCAAAATGCTTCTTCTTACCATTTTGACCGATTTCAACCAAATTTGGCTGAAAGGACCCAATGGTCGTAGGCTCCAGAATTTCCATTCAGCATTTTGATTCATCAATTTCTTTTGGGTGAAATCTTTAATTTAAATTTAAATTATTTAAAATGTACAGGAAATTGTCAAATTGCTTCTTACCATCTTGACAGGTTTCAACCAAATTAGGCTAAGAATATCCTATGGCCATGGGCTCTGGACCATCCATTCGGAATTTTGATTCATCAAATTTTTGCGTTAAAATCTGAAATTTTATGGAAAATGTACCGGAAATTGTCAAATTGCAATCCTTAGCTGCTAGACATATTTCAACCAGATTTCACTAATGGATTCTATGGTGGTAGGCTTTAGAAATTCTATTCAGAATTTTGATTGATCAAATTGTTGGGCGAAAATCTTAGATTTTATGAAAAATGTACCAGAAATTGTCAAAACTCTGCTTCTTAGTTGCTTGACATATTTCAACCAAATTTGGCTAGAGTGACCCTATCAAGGTAGACTAGAATTTCTATTCAGAATTTTTATTGGGCAATTTTTTGGGTGGCCATCTTCGATTTTCCGAAAATTATCCATCAATTATCTACACGTATTTAAATGCAAATGGTTCAAATGTTAATAGCCGAGGTGAGCGTCACAGGCCCTTGGGCCTCTTGTTAAATGCTGTTCTCTTCCCATGACCATAGAATGCACTGGCCGTATTGCATCCTGTGCTGAAATAGACACCAAGCATAATGTGTAGTTGTTCATGTGTCTGTTTGTCACACAAGGAATGAACTGGCGCGTATCGCCTATGGGAAGTGTGTTTGTTCTCGTGACCAGTCTGAAAAGTATGTCCTTGGCGCGAATGTATTGTCGATGATGTATCAACATGACTAGAACATCATTGTCTGGGCTAGCTACATTATTGTCCTTGCCCCTTGCACAGGCAGCGTGTATCCGCCTCTTCCTGATTCCAGTACTGTGACATCATTCACTACAGTGGATTTCGTTATGGCAACAGCTACCTCCCCAAGCCACCACTGACTACGATTGATCGGTTGTCATACACTGCTTGAATCACATTCTGCTTTAAGAAATCTATATAGAATTTTGCCAATGTTGATGTGTTCTCATTTCTGCTAAGAAATAACTTCCAGTTTCTGGGAGCAATAGCATCTGGAAGTACATGGACAACATTTCCTTGTTTTCCTCCACTCCTCTTGTATCTAGTCTGGGCTTTAATGTTATTCTCTAGGTAACGGTCAAACACAACATGAATTTGAGTCACTTGCCTGCCTATACAGAGGACATATTCCATGAATGGCATAGCCATCTCTTTAAAACAAATACTCTCTGATTTTTTGATTGACAACACCTGAATGGCCGCATGGCCATCTATGATACGTGCTTTTGCATTTGATACAGTAGTAAACATTTCTTCAGGGAGTAATTCCTCCAGCTTGTGCATAAATTCTGCTTTTGTTCCAGAGTACATTGTCCCATCTTCGGTGAACATGCTTAATGACACGTGAATTTTCGTGAGCCATCGCCCTCTCTAGTGGCACTTGCGTCTCTACGTTCATTGCCAATTGTCTAAGATGCATAACTTCAGCGTTCATCTTAACACTGCGTTGTTTATCTTAACATTTTGAACGGTATTGAAACTTTCTGAAGATAATCATCCCAGAGTTTGAATGTTGGAGAATTTTGTCTACCTTCATCACAGCATCTCTTGATCAAGGGCAGCAACATCATTCCAATCTTACTTCTCAGGTCATTCACAATAGCTGATGACGGTAGACTTTCAGGATTTACAAACCAAATCTGTAAATGACTTAGAGATTCAAGAACCATGGCCTGGTGGTTTACACCAGCTGCTGAAGATCCAGAGGAACAGGCGATGTAAAACTTCATCAACAAGTTTCAAAGCATAGAGTCCACGTGCAAAGTCTTTCCCAGCCTACCCCCCCCCCCCCCCCGCACAAACCCCACCATACGGAAAACCCGAATACGGCGATTGATTTCAAGTTGATTTGGTTATTATAATGATAGTATAACCCTCAACATTTATAAAACTGCATAAATACACGGACCTTATGAGAAAGACAATGTCAGAGCTTATTCATTCATAGTCTAATATACGCCCCATCCCTTCGGAAACTAGATCATAACTTGATTTGTAATTATTTTCCAGCGTGTCGTCGGTCATTTCCTTATTTTACACACACTAGCGGTCATTTTGATATATGGTAGTATTTATTAGCTCACCTGGCCAGAATGGCCAAGTGAGCTTATGCGATGGCGACCGTCCGTCGTCTGTCGTCCGTAAACCTTTTATTTAAACGACTTCTTCTCAAGAACCACTGGGCCGATTTTAATTATATTTGGCAGGAAGCATCCCTAGGGCATAGAGATTCAACTTTGTTCAAAAGAAGCCGATCGGCCGAGATCCAAGATGGCCGCCGACCAAAATGGACGATTTTTAGAAACACATTAAAAAATCTTCTCCGAAACCGCTGGAGGAGTTGATTCAAAACTCATAACACATCATCTATTGCAACGGTAGACCCAAGTTTGTTCAAGGCAACCCGATTGGCCGATTTGCCTGGCTGCCATCTTGGATGACCTAGATTTCGAGAAAACAACTGCTCCCGAACCGCAGGGATAGAGCTGAAATTTTAGAAATATGCATAGGGACAAAGGGCCTTTCAAGTTTGTTCAAGGGAAGTATGTTCGTTAAAAAACATGGCCGCCATCAACCAATCAAAACTTAGCGTTTCTTGGTCATATTGGCTTTTTTGTATTTGATGTATTTTGATGGCGAAAATTGTTTTATATATGCTTATCAGTGTGGCCAGTTCAAATATCCCACTTTCGAGACTCGGATAAACGGTTTTCTTGCCATCTTGGTTTGTTTTCCCGCCATAGTCTGCCATAGTAAAGCAATGGGCCCATACCAAAGCAATGGGAAAATTAAAATGTCTTCTTCTGGAGAACTATTGGGCCGATTTGAATTATAATAGGCAGGAAGCATCCTTATGGCATAGAGATTTCATTTTGTTCAAACGAAGCCGATGGCCAATTTGATCGGTGGCCATCTTGGATTTCGGCCGATTTTTAGAAATGTCTTTAAAAATCTCGTTCTCCGAGATGGCTTGGGGAATCGATTCAAAACTTATGAAACCTCATCTAACAGAGGCAAGCCAAGTTTGTTCAAGACGACTTGATTGACTGAATGGTTCGGCAGCCATCTTGGATGACCTAGTTTTCCCGAAAACGACTTCTCCAGAACCGCTGAATGGATCAGGCCAAAATTTGGGAGATATGATTAGGGACTAAGGGCCATTAAAGTTTATTCAAGGGAAGTTGCTCCGTCAAAAAACATGGCCGCCGTGGGCCAATCAAACTAGCGTGTTTGACGGCCATATTGGATTTTTTTATTTGATGGATTTTGAGGCCGAAATTGGTTTTATATAGGTTTTTGGGTATTCTGATCTCAAATTTGCAATTTTCGAAACTGTCCGATAAACGGCTTGGGGACCATCTTGGATCAGTTTCCCCCCCAAAAGCTCCCATACCAAAGCAATGGGAAATTTAAGATGTCTTCTCGAGATCTTGGCCGATTTAAATTATATATGGCAAGGAAGCATCCTTAGGGCATAGAGATTCCATTTTGTTCAAACGAAGCCGATCGGCCAATTTTGCCGGTGGCCATCTTTGATTTTGGCTGATTTTTAGAAATGTATTTTTAAATCTCCAAAACCGTTCGAAGGATCAATTCAGACCTCATGAAATATGATCTATGGTAAGAGCTGACCCAAGTTTGTTCAAGGGAACTTGATTGACTAAATGGTTCAGCGGCCATCTTGGATGACCTCGTTTTCGCAAAAACGACTCCTTCCCCAGAACCGCTGAAGCGTTCAGGCCGAAATTTGTAATATATGATTAAGGACTAAGGGCCATTAAAGTTTGTTCAAGAGAAGTTGATCCGTCAGCAAAACTGGCCGATTTAAAATGTCTTTAAAAATGTTCTCCAAAGCCGCTTGGGGGATCAATTCAAAACGCATGAAATATCATCTAGGGCAAGAGCTGCACCAGTTTGTTCAAGGGAACTTGATTGGCCAAATGGTTTGGTGGCCATCTTGGATTACTAGACTCCAGAACCACTGAGCGGATTGGGGCGAAATTTGCGAGATATGATTAGGCACTGAGTGCGATTAATGTTTTTTCAAGGGAAGGTGCTACGTCAGAAACATGGCTGCAGTGTAGCATGTTTGGCGGCCATATTAGACTTGCAAAAATGTCCACAAACTGATTTAGAAGACTACTAAACCACCCACCAACAATTGTGACAAAAAGCATAATGCTCCAGGTGAGCGACACAGGCCCCTTGGGCCTCTTGTTAATAATTTTGTATGGGTAGCTCGCTAACTAAGCGACTTTTTAGGCCCTTGCTTCGGCACTATACTTACAGACCTTTGATCTCTTGCTATGTGACTCGGGTCATCATTTATTTCTTATCGAGCAATTTCATTGGCTGTAACCCGCAGTTCATTCTTCTTCTTTTCGATCGCTGGTATCATACTTGGAGAGCCGTTCTCAAGATGAAATCTGTGGTTTTCTGCAGTTCTTCCACAGGCCCATACAGCTTTTCAATAAAAGAGGTTGAGAAAGGCAAGATCTCTTCTCTCAGCAGCTGATACGTACTGCAACATTGAAGTATGGGGTCTGTTCTGCTTCTCCCCAAGGACAAGCGGGCAATGCCATAAGGTGGAACCGCCTGTACATGTGTTGATTTAGTCTGTTGTGTCCAGTTCTTAGACGAAAAATGGTCACTTGCTCTGGCCTCGAGAGATGATGGTAGGCATCTTCTGATTGAGGTGTTCTATAGAGTGACTTGATGATAGTCTTCATCGCTGTATGGGTAACCAGGTTTTCTGTCTGATTCTCTTCTGCACCCGCCTTTGCCACCTTGTCTGCTTCCTCATTTCCTTGGATTCCACAGTGTGAGGGGATCCACTGCAGTGCTATCCGAAAGCATTTGATGGTTTGTAGTGCTTCAAGTTGTGTCAGCTTACCTTTGGTGATAGCCTCAAGGACGGAGCGGGCATCAGATAAAAAGACAATCCGTGCAATAGGGTCTGCTGTTCTGCTGATGGTATTAGCTGCATGAACCAGTGCTTCGACTTCAGCTCTGTAGTTTGTGCAGTATTTGCCTGTCGGTATTGCAGCTGACTCATGTTGTCCGTTTGGATACTGCATGTGCAGTCCGGCACCTCCGCTCCTAAATGCATCTTTGGCTGATCCATCTGTGTAGATCCTTATCCATGTCTCATGAGGGTACATTTCTTCCAGCATAGCTAGGGTCAGGGCCTTCTTGCTCACATCACTGTGTTCATCTTTGGTTGTGAGATGAGGTACTGTGGTGCGAATAGCTATGCTCTCTAGTTTGTTGTCCCAGGGTGGAGGATCAAGGGTGTGGGTTGGGTCTTCTATTTGTGCTGGCAACATTTCTTGGTGTTTCCTTTGAAGTGCTTTTGTCTCTTTCACAAAACTTGATCTTTTAAGTCTTCCTGATGACAGCTGCGCTTGTCTGATCTTCATCGGTTGGTTGTTGAACGATTTGAACTTTGCAGCTTGGATCAGGGCTTTGCATTCCCTTCCTTTGCTAAGTGGGAGGATGCCTGCTGTCTGCTCCATTGTTTCTATTGGTGTTGATCTCATTCCACCAGTGATGATGCGCAGTGCCTGGTTTTGTACTCTGTCGAGGTTATGTTGATGAGATTTAGCTGCTGTCATCCATGAGCTGGATCCATACTCAAGGTGTGGTCATACGGCACCTAGGTAGATGGTCTTGAGGATCCTTTAATTGGCACCCCACTTTGTTCCTGCCGGCTTCATCGTGATGTTTAGCTTTATTCTGGCCTTTGCCTCTGCGTTCTGGATGTGCTCCTTCCATGTTAATCTTCTGTCATAGGTGACTCCCAGGTATGTCTGCTGGTCCTCGTACTCGTGTGGAGTACCGCCCAGTGTCAGATTGCCAACCGTGGTTTTGGTGGACAGTGAGAATAGCATGGCTGATGATTTTTCTTTGTTTGATGGTAATACACCAGCGATTGGCCCAAGCTAATTCTGTCCAAGGCGAGCTGCATTCTGTACGTGGCAGTCGTTGTGTACTCCTCGGTGCACCAGAGTACGAGGTCATCTGCATAGAGGGCTGCTTGGATCCCATTGGGCAGCTCTGCTACAATGTCATTAATGAAGAGTATGAACAGAGTTGGTGATAATACTCCGCCTTGTGGCACCCCTTGTCTCAGCAATACATTCTGTCCAGATTTCCCATCCACCAGCACCCTAGCTCTACGGTTGTGTAGGTATGACTTGGTCCATCGGAACATGTTGCCACCGATGCCTGTGCGCCGGAGCCTTCTGCAGATCGATGAATGCAACTAGCATCACCTTCTTGGCTTGAAAAGTGTCCTCTATAACCTGTGCATGTTTTGTTGTTTGATCTTCTGTGCTCCTGTATCTTCTGAAGCCGGCCTGCTCTGAAACTATAATGTTCTCCGACTCCAGGTACCACTGCAACCGCTGGTTGACGATGCGCTCCATGGTCTTGCATATGCAGCTTGTAAGACTGATAGGACGGTAGCTCATCACTTTCGTCTTGTTCTTCCCTTTTTTCAGAATAGGAGTCATTAAAGATGTCTAGCAACTTGCGGAGAGATGCATTAACCAAGGTGTTGGATCATTTCATTCGTAATGCCATCTGGCCCGAGAGATTTCTTCTTCTTCAATTGGCGGATAGACTTCTTCAGTTCTGCTAAACTAATGTCAGCTTTCATTGCATCGTGAGTGTTGGTGTCTGTTCTTTCCTTTTGCTCTTTTCTAACCTCCTTTTGGTGCATTCGTGGTATAAGAAATGTTGCTTTCTTTTGCATATGCCTTCGCAAAGGCATCTGCAGCCATCTTTCCTGTCAGTGTTTGTCCATCTTCTTCAAGAGTAATCTTCTCTCCCCCGACACCCTCATCATTCAGTGCTTTAGTCAGTCGCCATAGCTTTGTGGTCTCTCTCTAAATTAAACCCTGCCGTCTTTTCCCTCCAGCTTCTTCTTTTGGCCGCCAGCTTGGTCTTTAGATACCTGGCTTTAGTTTGTTGTAGCGTGAAGTGGTTTTCATAACAGGGATTACCCTTTGCATCTTCTCTGACCTTGTCTAGTTTATCATGTGCTGCTTGCACTTCTGTTGTCCAGTAGGGGCGGTAGTTTTTCCTGAACCCTCGAGGAATCGCTTCGTTGACAGCCTTGAGGACACTTGAGTTAAATTCCTTGACCACATTGTTGATGTTTCTCCCTTCTACTGCTATATTGTGGGTAAGCTCATTGGAACGAATGCCGAACAGACTCCAATTTGCCTTTTTGTAGTTCCACCGTGGATGTTGAGGTGAACTTGTCGAAATACTTCCAGAAAGAGAGAGGAGGACTGGGCGGTGGTCGCTTCGTCCTAACTGCGATCCGACCACTAAACTGAGGTTTCTGTGAATGTCTTCTGTACAAAATGCCAAGTCCGGCGTTGTTGTCGAGTGCCACCAGCGCGTGTAGAAGGTATGATGATCTGTGGGATCGTTGACAAGTAAAAGGTGCTTTTCATCTTGCCATGCTTCAATGTCTTCTCATCGTTTATCAAGTGTTCTGTAACCCCAGCTCTGGGACTTGCTAGTAAAGTCTCCCGCAATGAGGAAGTGGCAGTCCGGGACCTGTATTGTGTCAAGTGAGAGATTCTTGTCATTAGGGAAGTAATAATTGACAATGTCAATCACAGAGTTGCTGGTTGTTACCTTGATCTTGATATATTCTGCCTCTTCCATAAAGGTTTTGATCTGGCTGGCGTTCACGCTGTTTCGGACCAAGGTGATCACCCCTCCTTTCTTTCTTCCTCTTCGATCACACCGTACAATCTGGTAACCTCTGATCTTAAATGGTTTTCTTTCTTACAGGTGTGTCTCTTGGATGCAGCAGATATCAATGCTGTTTTCGTACAGGAACTGTTCGAGCTCTGATTTCTTGTTGGTAACCCCTTCTGCGTTCCAGTGCATGATGTAGATACTGGGGTTCTCTTTGGGTTTGGGCTTCTCTTTCGGTTGGACAGTAGCTCTCCATCCTCGTCCCCTGGCTCCACAAGACGAGTTGATGCGACCTCCAGTTGCTGAGGGTGGGCTCCTTCGAGGCGTGGAGCCCGGCGCTGCACCTGCCTGGCGGATCCTCACAGGCCGAGCACCATTTCGGTTGATTCGATCTCCAAGTGTCATTTCATTAGCGTTGCGCATAATGCTCTGATTAGCCCCTCCAAATGTCTGGATTGACACCCAGTGGGTTACACCCCTGCGCCACGTTGAGGCCGAGCATATAGTCTTAAACAGGGGCGCAGTTCATTTATATTTAGGAAGTTTCGTTAACTTAGCGCAGATATCATAGCTTGCAAGTGCGGTACTTGATACGGGTGCAGAGCGGGAGGGCAAGCCCGTGCACTAGGGCGATGCTAGCTACCTAGTGACGTAATTCACCTTTCTAGAGTATCCATCCATCATCTGACCTCGTATGACGTCATAATCAGCTCAGCGCGAGGATGATTACGCCACAATCATTACGCCACAAAGGGCTCCATATAGACCGTCATCAAATCTGAAATAGTCCGACACGTTGTATGAATTGTATGTCTTTGTAATTCTTTGCTATTTAATAAACATGCTGTTGAATATTTTGAAACTAATTTGACCGGGTGCTGTTGCTGCCATAGACTCATTTGAAGGACTACTGCTAAACAACCCACCAACAATTTTGACAGCAATTTATAGTGCTCCAGGTGAGCGACACAGGACCATTGGGCCTCTTGTTTAATAAACATGATATAGGCAGCAACAGCACCCAGCCAAATTAGTTTCGAAATTTTCAACAGCTTACCTGTATTGCATTCTGGAACTCGATAGTCATAATTGGAGTTCAGCGATCGATCGATCACAGCACGAGCGATTGTGGGTGGAGCTTAGCTAGAGAGGGGCGGGGCATAGCTAAAATGGAAAGGTCCATTGATTGTTATTGATCAGATCTGATACCGCTTCAACATTGGTCATCCTTTGACTATGACGTTATTAATCCGATGAAGCGAGGTTCCAATAGAGATCATTGGTCAGTTATTTGCAGGAATAAAAAGAACTATTAGTAGCAATTTTAATTGCAAGCGTATTGCAACCAGGGTTGTTTTGATTTAATCAAATAGATTAAATCATATGATTAAATCAAGCCGCAAAAAATTCACTTTTTTATTCTTTTGATTTTTTCGATTTTATCCTCCTCAACTCATCTCATTTGCACTATAAAATTTAAGATTTTTTTTTATTTGTTAAACGTTATTGTAGCTATTGTTTCAGATAGTCAATAGGCCTGGTTATACAATATTATGCTAATATAAGAACTAAGAAGCTTTATTTCTATCAGTACAGTTAGTGGAATATTTCTTTCGTTGTTATTTGATGCGTAAACACAGCACAGACCAATACTATTTATAACAGTTCTGTGGATATTATTTTTAACTGACTTGACTTTGAATGCTGCCAGCCACTAAACAAAGATTTCACTAGACAATAATAACTCTAGACCAGCTGAATATTTTCAAACAAATTTGACCGACAGTTATTGCCGACTACATTCAGTTAAATTGTATTCAAAATATTTTATACCATGTCCAGAGTTATACAGCCGTATGCAAATTTTATCCACAAAATATTACGACGGATAAAATGTAGCCCATCAAATGTAGACAAAACATGGTTACAGCAGTATAGGCATGTTTATTAGAAATTTGGTCAATGGTCATGACCCGTCCAGTAGAACTGCTTCAAAATGTGACAACAAATTTAAAAATGTCTGAAGAACATCAAGAACAAATTCCGGGATGCTTATTGTTATAATACATTTTAATAGTATAAATAAGGTCAACATTGTTTAGAGTGATTATATTCTATTTAGTTCTGAACATGAGTGCATGTAAAAAATCCATGATTTTGTTATAGTTATAGTCAAAAATCATAAAAATCGGGAAAATCAGATTTTTCCGATTTTTTCGAAAAAAAATCACGATTTTTTTCCAACCCTGATTGCAACATGGAATGATGCCATCTTGTGTGTTTTATCCGTAGTTGGACTATGCGGTTACAATGAGTTCTTATGTATTTCTGGGCAATGCATTCAAGTGTCCTCTCGATGCGATGGTTTCCCTGATTGCAGCGACGGAAGTGACGAAACGCTGAATGATTGTGCAGATTGGGTTGCTAAAGGTGTTGACACGGTACTCGGTGGTGCCAAAGATAGCTTTGCTGAAGCTTTTGACACACTAAATGATGGCGAAGACAGCTTTTCCGATGCTAGAGCAGCCGTTGGCACACTCGCGGGTGGTGCAATTGCTGGTATTTCAATTGGTGGGATTGCTATTCTGCTTCTCTGCTGTGCTTGTTGCTATTGCTGCTGCTGCAGACGCGGACGGGATGTAATTATTCAGGTTAGTAAAGCATGGCGCACAATAGTGCGACGCGACGACGAACGACGCCACAGCTATCGCTACCTATCGCCTGCTACAGAGATAAGATTTTGCCAATTTTATAGGAAATTCTTTTTTTTTTTCTAACAAGATTTATAGGAAATCCTATATCATATGACGTCATAATCAGCTACGTGACGTGGAGGATGACGTCATAATCAATGATGTCATGAATGACATAGATAAGCTCGTCATGAACGCAGACCTGGTGACGGACTAAGCGTTGTTCTACGAATTGTATGTCTATTATTAGCTCACCTGGCCTGAAAGGCAAAGCGAGCTTATGCCATGGCGACCGTCCATCCGTGGTCCGTCAACTTTTCCTTTAAAAGACTTGTTCTCAAGAACCGATTTCAATTATATTTGGCAGGAAACATCCTTAGGGCCTAGGGATCCAAGTTTGTTCAAATGAAGGCGATCTGCCAATATGGCCGGCGGCCATCTTGTATTTCAGCCGATTTTAGGAGACGTCTTTAAAAATCTTCTCCAAAACTGCTTCTGGAATCGATTCAAAACTCATGAAACATCTAGGGCAAGAGGTAAGCCAAGTTTGTTCAAGATGACGTGATTGACCAAATGGTTTGACAGCCATCTTAGATGACCTAGTTTTCTCGAAAACGACTTCTTCTCCAGAGCCGCTGAAGGGATCTGGCCGAAATTTGGGACATTAAAGTTTGTTCAAGGGAAGTTGATCCGTCAAAAAACGTGACCGCAGTGGGCCAATCAACATGTAGCGTATTTGGCGGCCATATTGGATTTTTTTATCTGATGGATTTTGAGGCCTAAATTGGTTTTATATATATTTTCGAGTATACTGAGCTCAAATTTGCCATTTTCGAAACTGTCTGATAAATGATTTGGCGGCCATCTTTGATTGTCTTCCTGCCAAAGGTTCCCATACTTAAACAAGGGGAAAATTTTAATGTTTTCTCGAGAACCACTGGACTGATTTCAAGTATTTTGGCAGGAAACATTCTTAGGGCATAGAGATCCATGTTTGTTCAAACAAAGCCGATTGGCCAATTTGGCTGGTGGTCCATCTTGGATTTTGACAGATTTTTAGAAATGTCTCTGAAGCCGCTTGGGGGATCAATTCAAAGCTCATGAAATATCATCTAGGGCAAGAGCTGCACCAAGTTTGTTCAAGGAAACTTGGTTGGCCAAATCATTTGGTGGTCATCTTGGATAACATATTTTTTGCTAAAACAACTCCAGAACAACTGAACGGATTGGGCCGAAATTTGGGAGATTTGATTATGCACAGAGTGCCATTAAAGTTTTTTCAAGGGAAGGAGCTACGTCATAAACATGGCTGCAGTGGACCAATCAAAATATAGCGTGTTTGGCGGCCATATTGGACTAGCAAAAATGTCCAGAAACTCATTTAAAGGGCTACTGCTAAACCACCCACCAACAATTTTGACAACAATTTATAGTGCTCCAGGTAAGCGACACAGGGCCCTTGGGCCTCTTGTTTAATAAACATGATATATGCAGCAACAGCACCCAGCCAAATTAGTTTCAAAATTTTCAACAGCTTACCTGTATAGTTTTCTGGTAATTGATAGTCAAGGAGTTCAGGGATCGATCCCAACATGGGCGAGGTGTGGTTGGATCTTAGCCAGAGATGGGCGGGGTATAGCTACATTTAAAACAGAAAAAGGCGATGAGCAATAACTTTGGACCTATTGAATATTTTCAGAACAATTGGACTGAAAATTGGTGGTGGTTATAGCAAGCAATTTGACTGATGGTTCAGTCAAATTGCTGTCAAAATATTCAGCATATATATACACACATATATAGTTATGCCCCGTCCACCTCTAGCTAAGCTTCATCCACACTTCACCGGTGTTGGAAACCAACCTGATCTTCCTGATTCTCAATTTCCAGAAATTATACAGGTAAGCTGTTGAATATTTTGAAACTAATTTAACTGGGTGTTGTTGCTGCCATATATTCAAAATATATATTTAAATACAAAAGAGAAAAAATTCGTATAACAACGCTTAGTACGTCATCTATTAAGCGTTCGTGTCGAACTTATCTACGTCATTGATTATGACGTCACGTAGACGACGTAGTTGATTATAATGTCGTGTGACGGATGGATAAACTGGACAGACAGGTCCATTAACTCCGTTTTTTGCTAAGCCCTGCCCACCTCTAGCTAAACTCTACCAACACGTTGCTCGTGTTGGGATCGATCCAGAAAACTGCAAATAGCTGTTAAATATTTTGAAACTAATTTGACAGGGTGCAGTCAAGTTAGTTTCAAAATATTCAGCAGAATATTTATTAAATATTAAAGACATACAATTCGTACAACAACGCGTAGTCCGTCTTCAATTATGCGTTAATGACGTACTTATCTACATAATTATGACGTCATAGGATGGAGGGATGAAGTGGAAAGGTCTATTAGACTCTACTATGTGACCAAACGTACTACCAAAATAAAATCGGTTCTCATTCTTACTTGAGAAAGGACCGAACCTGACCCTCTTGTGTCAACTTAACCCTTCAAACTTCAAATCCTCTAGGTCAAACCAGCTATGTAGTAGTCGTCAGGCATATCTATTTGCAAGCTAAGAGAAGATAATTTTTTAATATTTACCACTGGAATGACTGGCTCGGTTACCGAGCCAGTCATTCCAGTGGTAAATTTTCAAATATACTCTTTTCCTGGCGTTAAAATGGACACTGGCTAAGTAAAAACGTGGATTTTCTTTAACGTTTTCCTTTTGATGGACAAACCGGCCAATTCCAGTGGTAAATTTATTTTAAAGTCTTAAATTTCTGAAATTTAGTCTTCTCAAAAATGCTGACCATTGAAACGATTAATTGATTTAAGTAGTATTTTGAGCGCTTTGAGGCGCTATTGACACCAGGGGGGCTGGGTGGGTGGGTGGGTGGGTGGGGTTGGTTAAGGCAGCGCAACAAGCACATTTGCACAGTTCCCAGGGCCCCCCAAAATGTGACACACAAATTCTTTGTTATTTTGGTGTTTGGCGCCTCTGAGTAACTTCCAAGTTATACGCATAGATGCCACACCTGAAGTACAACTCATAAATCAGGCAGAAAGTTTCCAAAAGAAAACAATTTTGAATACTATGTAAAGAAATGTTCTGCTGGATAGTTTGAACATAATTGGTTTGGAAAGCATGGCAGCAATAACTTCCAATTCAGTTGTGTTCGAAATATTCAACAGTATCCTTTTTATCCAAATTTGTGTTTAAAATATGTTAAATTCTTTCTGAGCTGAGCCCACACTCCTCTGACCCCCCCCCCCCCCCAGGGTCCTCAGCAGCGTTAGTAGTGCATTACGGCCGAAACTTGGCCCTATAACTTTCTCGCGATCCTAACCGCGGTTCCGAGGGCCCCGGGTAAGATTTTCAGAAATTGTGTACAGGGATCCCTGAATCCTAAGTTCGGCCGTGACGAGAATATACTGAAGCGCCACAACTGTACATGTAAATCTGTCCAAAAATAACAGAACTGTCGCAACATGTCACCATGCAGTGAAATGACGCCCTGGACGAGATCAAACTTTTATGCCCATATTAGGGTGGGTCGGGAAGTTTGTGCCCCCCCCCCCCCCCTTTCCCATAAGTCGGAGCTGGGTGTCCTCCCTCAGATTAAAAAATCTCGATGCTCTCGGAATGATTCTCTCGTATTCTCTTGCATTTTAGTGAGCTTTTGACGTCCCATATGATAGTAGCGCCGGGCCGGTTCGCCTTCCCCTAGGACTGGCCCTACGGTCATAATCAAACATGCCAGTATTATCTGACGTCACAATTAAAATGACTGTCACGAAACTCAAAATGCCAGCCAATTGAATGAATAGTAGGCTTTAATAGATCTACAATTTAACAGTTGTTTTATTGATTATTTTAAAACTAATTTGACTGGGTATTGTTGCTGCCAACGCAACAGTAGCACCCAGTCAAATTAGGATCCAAATATTCAACAGCTTACCTCTATAGCTATGTCCCGCCCATTTCCAGCTATGTCCCGCCCATTTCTAGCTATGTTTCCCACTCAATTTCTAGCTATATCCCGTCAATTTCTAGGTATTCCCCGCCCATGTCTAGCCATTCCCCGCCCAATTTCTAGCTATGCCCCTCCCAATTTCTAGGTATTCCCGTCCATCTTTTAAGCATTTTGGAATAGATTTATATATTTTTGAAACCCAAATTCCCAGAATCTGAATTTCAAGGTAACTTCATGTAAGTTGTTGAATATATTGAAACTAATTTTACTGGTTGCTGTTACTGCCTATGACAATACTCGTAAAAGGTGGACGGGGAATATGCATATGGCAGCAACCGCCATCGTTCAATCTACTTTCAAAATATTCAACCGAATGTTTATTAAATTCATCAGACATACAATTGACCTTTCCAGTTTTAGCTATGCCCCGCCCATCTCTAGGTAACCCCCACCCACACCTCGCTGGTGTTATGATTGATCGATTCCTAATATCCATGACCATCAATTTCCCAAAAACTATACAGGTAAGCTGTTGAATATTTTGAAATTAATTTGATTGCGTGGTGTTGCTGCCAGCACCAGCGCACAGTAAAATTACTTTCAAAATATTCAACAGCATGTCTGTTAAATAGTAAAAAGCATACAATTCGTTCAGCAACGCTTAATCCGTCACCAATTATGCATTATTGACAAACTTATCTATCATTCATGACGTTATTGATTATGACGTCATTCTACAGGTAGTACAGTTTATTATGACGTCATATGATTGATGGATAGGTCCATTCGTACACTAGCCGCAGAATTCGATTTTCACGACAGAGCTGTACATCATTAAGATTGTGACGTAATTCATTATGACGTCAGATGCTTGAGTGACATATCGGATCCCTTTATTTGTGCGTTCATCTATCAATATCTCGTATTTCAGAACAATGCTGGACCACCTGTGACTAACACTACTGTGGTGATGGCTTCGCCAGCCTCACTTCCAATGCAGCAAGCCGTCCCACCATACACAGTCAAACCGTATCCGAACCAGTAGGACGTAGGATATAAATACTATACAAATGTACCCTGGTAAAGCAAGTTATTGGGCCTTTACCAGAATTCAACAGAATATTTGTTTAAATTGTAGCTGAGTTTTCGAATGAATTTAGGCTTTTTGCGTGAATATTGTGAACCTAAATTTCAAGACTAGAACCTGTTGCCACCAGCTACTACAGTTCCAGGTATATTATTTTCAAAATATTTAGCATAATATTTCCCTACATTATAGAACATTTGTATTTTCTGGTCTGTAAGTGTGTGAGGGTTAAATTCGCTTGCATCGCATCAGAAATTGTATCATTTTCTAAAACAGTGATGCTGATAGCTGCTGTTGTTTGAGATAGCACCAGCCCCCTTTAATCATTTTATGGCTAAATTTTGATCAGGAAAATCTCGATATTTGCTTATTGAATTTCCATTTGAAGGCTAAGAGAAGGCTATTTTTCGAAATTTACCCCTGTAATGACTGGCTCGGTTAAATTTTTCTTAATAGTCTGCTCTTGGACTGCAAATGGAGATTCTTCAAGACCAGTGCAGAGGCCACGTGGATTAACATGACTAGTTTCACACTGAAGATATATGTTTGTTTTTGCCATAGATATCGATATTAGTATATAATAGTGTTCAATGTTTGCAAATCTAACGGTGTTGGCATATACACCGGTTTATCATAACCACACACCAACGTACGTACGTTTATTTCTGTTAAAGGTACACTTTCAGGCAGGGAGTGTGGGTGTTGGGGGGGGGGGGGGGGGGGTGAGGGGCCCTAGTCGCTAGGACAACATATGGTCGGCTACAGGTGCATATTCATATCAAAATGCTTCAAAATAAGTTAAAATTATAGACTTAAAATATGGGCCTCGATGTATGAAAACGAAATCAGTCTTAACATATGATGATTTCATTTCGTATAAATCAATACAATTTTTATTATGTAAATGGGGGCGTACGTCCGAGCTGGCGGGCGGCAGAGTGGTTTCCGGATGAAAACTCTGTTACCGTTTGTGGGATTGCATTGACACTTCATAGGGTGGTTGGCCTAGGTCTTGGGAAGAAACCTATCGAAATCGACGATGCTCCGAAATCCAAGATGGCGACCGGTGGCCATCCTGAAAATTGGTTTCTGGATGATAACTCCGTTACCGGTTATCGGATCGCTTTGAACCTTCGTGGACTGGTTGAACTAGGTCTGGGGAAGAAAGCTATCGAAATTGACAATGATCCGAAATCCAAGATGGCCGCCAGCCACTGGTGGCCATTTTGAAAATTGGTTTCCAGATGATAACTCTGTTACCGTTTATCGGATCGCTTTGAAACTTCATAGCGTGGTTGGACTAGGTCTTGGGGAAAAAACCTATCGAAATCGACGATGATCCGAAATCCAAGATGGCCACCGGTGGCCATCCTGAAAATTGGTTTCTGGATGATAACTCTGCTACCGGTTATCGGATCGCTTTGAACCTTCATGGACTGGTTGGACTAGGTCTGGGGAAGAAACCTGTCGAATTTGACAATGATCCGAAATCCAAGATGGCCGCTAGCCACGGGCTGCCATCTTGAAAGTTGGTTTCTGGATGATATCACCGTTACCATTTATCGGATCACTTCCTAGGGTCTTTGGAATATGTCTGGTAAAGAAAGTTATCGAAATTTACGATAATCCGAAATCCAATATGGCCGCCAGTCAGTGGCAGCCATCTTGAAAATTGGTTTCCGTACGATACCTCCTTGGCCGTTTAATGGACCCGTACCTCTATTTCAATTTCGCAACTTAAAACATTCTATCAATTTTTATGGAATGGAATCACCATATGTTAAGATTTATTTCATTTCATAACATAGAGACTCACAGTTCAGGCCTCTAAAAGTGTAGAATTTAAACAATTTTATTTTCGGAAATTTTACTGTGAATATGCACATTTAAGTTAATTGTCTGCCAGGGAAATTTCTGCAGACTACACTTTCCATGGAGTTTATTTCAGGCAATGCTGAATATTTTGGAAAAAATTTGACTGAAAGTTGTTGGTGGCTTAGCCACCAACAACTTTCAGTAAAATTGTTTTCAAAATAATTCAGCATATCCAGAATTCTTTCCCAATGTAAGTAATGCCTGGTGACTTGCAGCTGTCAGGCAGGTAAACTGAGACAAAAGTGATTGGTCTTTAATAATGTAGGTACTTTTGCATTAAAATGCATTAAAATTTATAAACCGTTTCTATGATAACCTAAAATCGCAATATTATTGAAGCATGCATCGTTGAAAAGCGCATCCAATTGCTTAAATAGTAATGTATTATTTTTTATATTTTTGTAAAATTTTCATTGAGATATTTGCATATATAAAATCAATCCTTATACCCAGGTTCATTAAATCAAGTGGATAATATGGAGTATTTTAAAATTACGACTCAATGGATACAATTTTACAAAAATATAAAAAATAATAGAAAATTTATTGGTATCTGATCCTAATGTTAAAGTAATACAGTTACCGCATCGGCTGGCATGACTACCGACTAGAAGAGGTGTTGTGACTTGTGAGCAATGCATTGTGGAAAGGTGTTTTCCCAAATTACGCCAATGTTGGAAATGGCTATTATATTGTTCATTTCATACATTTAGTCTCATAGATGTAATAAGCTGTCAAATAGATGTTAAGACTTTTGTTGGTATAGTCAAACAGAAACTGTCAGCGGCATGATTTTGAACTTTTATGATTAATTTTTATCTTGCAATTCTCTAATTATGTCTAGTTAATTTAGCTTTAAATGCAATGACTTATTTCGCAATTCTCTGATTATGCCCTGGTTAATTTAGCTCTAGCTGCAATGACATATTATGCAATTCTATAATTATTCCTAGTTAATTTAACTTTAAATGCAATGACTTTTTGCAATTCTGTAATTATGCCTAGTTAATTTAACTTTAAATGCAATGACTTTTTTGCAATTCTCTAATTATGCCTAGTTAATTTAACTTTAAATGCAATGACTTTTTGCAATTCTCTAATTATGCCTAGTTAATTTAACTTTAAATGCAATGACTTTTTGCAATTCTCTAATTATGCCTAGTTAATTTAGCTCTAAATGCAATGACTTTTTAGGTCACATGGCCTGAAAGGTCAAGTGAGCTTATGCCGTGGTGACCATCCATCATGTGTCCGTCCATCCATCAACTTTTCCTTTAAACAACTTCTCAAGAACCACAGGGCCGATTTTAATTATATTTGGCAGGAAGCGTCCTTAGCGCATAGGGCTCCAAGTCTGTTTAAGTGAAGCCAATTGGCTAGTTTGGCCAGCGGCCATCTTGGATTTCGGGCAACTTTAGGAAACATCTTCAAAAATCTTCTCCGAAACCACTTGGGGAATCGATTCACACCTGGTTCTATATATGTTTTTCGGTATTCTAAGCTCAAATTTGCCATTTTCAAAACTGTCGGGAAACCGGTTTGGTGGCCATCTTGGATTATTTTTCTGGCAAATGCGCCCATACTAAAGGAATGGGAACTTTAAAATGTCTTCTCGGGAACTACTAGGCCGACTTCAATTATATTTGGCAGGAGGCATCCTTAGGGCATATGAATCCAAGGTTGTTCAAATGAAGCCGATTGGCAAATTGGGCCAGCGAACATGTTGGATTTCGGCCGAGCTTTTTAAATGTCTTTAAAAATCTCTGAACCCGTTTGAGGGATCCTAACCCTAACCCTAAACCCTAAACCTAACCCTAACCTAGGGCAAGAGCTGAACCAAATTTGTTCAAGAGAACTTTATTGACCAAACAATTCGTCCGCCATCTTCGACGACCCACTTTTTCCGAAAACAACTCCCAGAAGCACTGAAGGGATCGAGCCGAGGTTTGGAACATATGCTTATGGAATAAGGGCCATTAAAGTTTGTTCAAGGGAAGTTGATCTGTAAAAAAAATGGCACCCGTGGCATATAGCATGTTTGGTGCCAGGTGGCCATATTGGATTTTTTTATTTGATGAATTCTGAGGCCGAAATTGCTTTTATATATGTTTTGGGGTATTCTGATCTCAAATTTGCAATTTTCTAAACAGATCAACGGGTTGCTGCCATCTTGGATAATTTTCCCGCAAAAAGCTCTCATACTAATGCAATAGGAAATTTAAAATGTTTTCCCGAGAACTACTGGACCGATTTTAATTATATTTGACAGGTAACATCCTTAGGGCATGGACATTTAAGTTTGTTCAAACAAAGCTGATCGGTTAATTTGGCCGGCGGCCATCATGGATTTTGTTCGATTTTTAAAAATATCTTGAAAAATCTTCGCCAAAGCTGTCCGGCGGCCATCATGGATTTTGTTCGATTTTTTAAAATATCTTGAAAAATCTTCGCCAAAGCTGTTTGAGCGATTGATTTAAAGCTTATAAAACATCATTTAGGACATGAGCTGAACAAATTTTCTCCATGGAAACTTGATTTGCTAAATGGTTGGGTGGCCGTCTTGGATGGCCTGGTTTTCATGAAATTAACTTCGACTCCAGAGCCACTGGGCCGAAATTTTGGAGATATGATATTGATGACTAAGGGCCATTAAAGTTTGTTCAAGAGAAGTTGATACATAAAGAAACATGCCCTTTGTTTTCTTGTTACAAGTCTGCTCAACTCATTAGAATTCTACTTATTGTCAATGCCCATTCTAGTTGAGATGCCTATGGTCCAGGTGAGCGATACAGGCCCCTTTGGCCTCTTGTTTGTAAGACTGGCGCGGAGCTGGCAATAGACTGGCTATTATCTTATAATTTATTGCCATTTTATTACCAGATCTGACAATAGTATGACAACAGAATGGTTTCACACTGATATGAAGCTGACAATAGACTGGTAATAATATAATTTTTCGTGGCAGCTAAGGAATAAGTTAACATGTTTCCACAATAGAAATATGTTTTCCGATCCAATTATATTCATAATTCTAAGCAGTTTATTTTAGAAACAGCTACATTGTTTTGTCATCACAATCATTTTCGCGTTCGCAACGTCATCATTTTCATATCTACATGATAATTATAATTATGAAAATGGTGAAGACGATTGATGATGATGATGATGGCGGCGATGGTAGTGGGGCTCGTGGTGATGACGACGATGATGATGAAACAATAATGAGGAAATGTCGAATAATAATGATGATAACAATAGTAACATGTTATATTATCGTGTCGATGTAATGGCCTATGTCTGAAATAAACTAACTATCTATCTATATCTGTATCGACATGTATCCGATGCAATAAACCCAAGTAGGTCGCTGTATGATTGATAAGGACTAGACGTGCTGTGTAACTTGGCGCACAAATTACACCAGGCAGGATCCGAATCCAATGCTATCGGACCCTCTTGAAAAGGATCGAGTAATTCTGTTAAATCATAGAATAGAACTTTGTAATGAAACATCCAAGATAGATACTCTGCATATTTATCATCATGTTTGTCTAAATATATCAAATATGATGCAAGATCGTGTATGGAACTAAAGTCAGCCACATTGATGTAAGTGCTTTGTGGTGCAATAATGCGGTAGTCATCACGACTTCCTCCACCCATTACAACTGGGATATTGCTGAACACCTTCAATGATTTCCAGAATTTTTCCGTGATATAGTTTTTACAAAAACTGTTTTCAAAGCTTAAATGAAACTTGTAGTTTGATAAAGCCTTGTCGGAGCAGTCATGAGTTGAGCAATTAATGCCCCCACACTTTCCGTGAAAGTCTACAGGTATGTATTTCTGTAATTCACGTATTAGCTTAATCCTCTTCATGTACACTTCATCCCAGCAGTTTGCTATTCTCACTGCAGCAAATTTTGTTTTCGCTTTAACTGTTCTGTTGATAATGATTTGAATTTGATTGTGAAGTGTGGAGTCTGGTGGCTTAACTCTGACTAACTCGCCATAATGAAGTGGAACATCGGAATCATTTCTCATTAACATGGTCCAATTAAATATATCATTGTATTGCTCAAGATGCATAAAGTTATTCATTGGAGGCTCTGAACTAAACAAAACCCATCGTTGTCTGGGAAACCGCTGCGTCGGCAAATCTTCCGTACTGCTAATGTTCCTTGGGTGAAACAGCACTGCATCAGATGACAAGAGTAGGCTTCTGTCAGTAGTAACGGTGCATGCACCACGCAAATCTCCTGGGCACTCTGTGAAATCTTTGTCAGTCACCCAATCTTTTACAGTGAAAAAGTACGTCCATAGAAGTATTCGTTTTGGCCGTTTACTCGGTAACTTGTTATGTATCTCTAGTAGTGGGTCTGTTTCATAGTATTGTATAAACCTTTCCTTGGGCAACAATGGCCTGCCATCGTGATTCGCAACGAAAAGGATGTCCCTGTGCAGATCTGGATCTGAGAGCATGACGGTACTGTATGGTTCAGAGATGTACGGTTCTATGAACGCAACATGAACAACAAAAAAACATATGCCAATGCATAACAGAGTTAGCAGTATTCTACGGATTATGCACCAATATATGAGCCACCTACAGTAGATTCTCCAAGTCATTGTTAGTTTTGCATTACCGTTACTCCTTGTCGTATCCCTGAAATTAATAATAATAATAATAATAATAATAATAATAATAATAATAACAATAATAATAATAATAATAATAACTAGAACTGTTTAATAGCTGTGCGGCTTCCAACAGTACCTGCCACCTGCTCAACTCTAATCGGCGCATATCTTAGATATCATCTTCAATCGAAGAATCTTGATTGGGTATTTCTGTCTGGTCACATTTTTCATTTGCACCTAAATCGCTGCCAGAGAGATAGATGATTATATTTTATATGACGACATCAAGATGGTCGCCAAGCCGAACATTGTACACTTTCAAAAGTGCCAAATTCGTGTTCGCGGGGTGAAACAACCTATATGAAGACATTTTCGCCATCAAAAATCCATCATATAAAAAGGTTCAAAATGACGTTCCAAATATCCCAATTTGTGTTGATGTAACTACTACTACTACTACTACTACTACTACTACTACTACTACTACTACTACTACTACTACTACTACTATTACTACTACTACTACTACTATTGAAACTTCAGCTCCCACAACTCATGGTGCAAAATGCTATATGCCTGAGCCTAGTAGTAGTAGTAGTAGTAGTAGTAGTAGTAGTAGTAGTAGTAGTAGTACTGCAGCACCACCATTTTTATGAGTGTTGGTGCAGAGCCCCTCATTAAAATGGTATTGTATTGTAAAAAAATATATGTGCTTTATTCATCAGTACGCAGGAAACGGCTTCTCGGAGCCTTGGGGATCCCGGCCCATCATATTATTTAAAGTAACCCTTTAAAATTTTGCAACCTTTTGGAAATTAACACTAACCTGACTTAAAGGTGCATATTCACACCAAAATGCTTGAAAATAAAATTGTTGAAATCATGTACTTTTAGAGACTTAAATTGTGTACCTCAAGGTGATGAAATGAAATAAATTTTAACATATGATGATTTCATTCTATATAAATAAATTTCGTAGATTTAGTTGTGAATTTGAAGTAGAGACTCATGCCTCTAACTCAATTTGACAACTTAAAAAATTATATTAATTTATACGTAATGAAATCATCATATGCTAAGATTTATTTCGTTTCTTTACATCCAGGCGCACAATTTAAGCCTCTAAAAGTATATAATTATAACAATTTTATTTTGACCCATTCTGCTGTGAATATGAACCTTTAAGTGGGTCTTCTATCCATCTGCAGCTCTAATCTGACCCTCAATACCATTATCAATTGGTAGTTGAAATATCGTGTATGTATGTATGATTACTGTATTCTGCGGCTGTAGTAGTAGAAACATCCTACAGCTACAATCAGTCCTTCTTCGTTTTTGCCCACTGTGTCTTGTCCTCAGCTTCCTCAGGTCCATTCTTGACTCGAGTGTACCTAATCCTGCTTTCTTGAGTAGTGTGTTACTTATTAACTCATCTGGCCTGAAAGCCCAAGTGAGCTTATGCCGTGGCGACAGTCCGTCATCCGGCAACTTTTCCTTTAAACAACTTCTCAAAAACCACTGTGCCGATTTCAATTATATTTTGCAGGAAACATCCTTAAGGCATGTAGATTTAAGTTTGTTCAAACGAAGCCGATCGGCCAATTTGGCCAGCGGCCATCATGGATTTTGGTCAATTTTTAAAAATGTCTAAAAATCTTTGCCGAAACTGTTTGAGCGATTGATTCAAAACTCATAAAATATCATTTAGCGCTCAAGCTGAACCAAGTTTGTTCAAGGGAACTTGATTTGCCAAATGGTTGGGCGGCCATCTTGGATGGCCTGGTTTTCATGTAAGCAGCTTCGTCTCCAGCGCCACTGAACGGATTGGGCCGAAATTTGGGAGATATGATATTGATGACTAAGGGTCAATAAAGTTTGTTCAAGAGAAGTTAATACATAAAGAAACATGGCCTCCGTTTTCTTGTTGCAAGTCTGCTCAACTCATTAGACTTACTTATTGTTAATGACCATTCTAGTTGAGATGCCTATGGTCCAGGTGAGCGATACAGGGCCCTCGGGCCTCTTGTTATATTTCTAGAACAAACTCGATACATGGGCGTTGATATTAAAGGACAACTTTATTAATCGGCTATGATACAGAGACTGATTTCAGATAGCATTCTAACTACAACGGGCAGTGCGTGGCTATAAAAATCAGAGTTAATCTCCATACGGGTTGATACGGGTGGGTCTGTAATTAAGGATGACGGCGGTTTTCGGGTGTGCGTGTTTGAATGCTAATTAGGCCATTGAGAGAATGAGTTCGGGTGTACATTACAGTAGTGAAATATTAAAAATATATAATGTGAAAGCAGTTCAGTGTTTAGTAAGTACCGGCTTATTAGCAGATGCATGGCTGTGTGGGTCCGACCGCGAACCTCGTGTGCTCAGACATTCCAACCGAGCCAGACATTCCAGTGGTAAATTTTCAAAACAACAATTCTCTTGGCCTGAAAATAGACACGCTAATCAACCTGGTCAAGCGCACTTTCTGTAGTTGATGGCAGATAGCTATTTTTGTAATTTTCAAAAAAAGTCTTCTGCAAACATAATTTTATTGAAAAATCTTGGCAATTAAACGGTTTATTGAAATGAGTGGCATCCTTGGCTCTTTGTGGCGCTGTTGCGTTTACCTGGCACGCGGAATGCGGAAAGTGGGTTGCGGAAACGGAACGCGGAATATACTTCAGATCGCTCTTTACTATTTTCCATTTACCTGCACGCGGAACGGCGGGATGTCGAAAAAACGATCGCTCGGGGTAGCGATTTTTTCGGACGGAAAAGATTCCGTTGCGGGATAGAGCGCATGTAACCTAGCAACGAAAAGGTAATCCAAGTAGTTAAAGCTGATGCATCGTATAAAATTATAAGAACTAATTTGTCGGGAAAAAATAGGAAATCAGTAATATTATAATTACATGTTAGATTAGGCCAAGGTATCATTTTGAAGCTAGTCGTCTCCGTACATAAACATTTTGTAATGGTCTCGGTGGAAAGCTAGATATCAAAGCGTAAAAGAATGTGTGTCGCTTTTGAAATAAATTTGATAGAAATATCTCAATATCACCAATAAAAATGCACTAAAATAACGCAATGATACCGCGCGCATTTCCGCACCCCGCGTGTCAGGTAAACGCAGCTTAGATGGGTTAACTATCCCATACGAGTCCCATTCTGACATTTTGAAGGAGTGCTTGGTCATTTAAACCAAGTAACGGGTCTCCGTGGTGTAGACGTTTGTTGCACCTATATCTGTATAGGCCTATAAGATATGCGAGTATTAATTAGTTTGCTTACCGTTTATTATAGCGATCCGCGAAATGATTGTGTAGTAATTCCGTGTTGAACGTTGATAGCAATGATATGCCTGGTTAGATCACCGTAGATCATGAATTTGGGTAGGTTCATTTTCAATATCCTTCCTAGAAGGTATATATTATTTCTGTTACACCTATCTGCTAGCCTAGGCCGTGTTCTCACTAGAGAGTTAATCAGGAATAACGCCATACGTCAGTATGGCGTTATTCCTGATTAAGGCACTAGTGATAACGCGGTCCTAGACTGCATAGATTCCACAGAAGGTAGGTCGATTCTAATGACTGACTGTGTTGTTAATGATTCTCCGCATTCGCATTCGTGTCCTCGCGAGATCTCCTAAGCTAACAGGAGTGAGATAGTGTATTCTCGGCACGAAGCTACGGCTCAATTTTTTGATTGGGTTAGATTCTCCAGTCAGCTAGTTATATTTAATAGGCCTATAATAATAGAGTTGAATTTAGAGCATAAAAAATGGTAACGCGAATACAAGCCGGGACACGGTCTGCCATAAGAATCGACTTAGTGCGCTAAATAAATTGTTTAAACTAGGGATGTGTGCGTTTGGAGCAATACAAGTACACGTTAGTTTTAACGAACGTGCACACGTATTTGTCATTCTGCTTCAAGAATGTGGTAGTAATACGATATCTGTTTAGCCTATTAAGTATGGAGGGGTGTACTATGGTAGGGTTGAAGAATAAAATAACAATTTATTACCTCCCCTACCGACCCATACCCTCCTTGTGTGAACAGCGCCTCTAACCTGCTCATTTTGATTAAAGGTGCATATTCTCGCCAAAATGCTTGAAAATAAAATTATTAAAATTCTCTACTTTTAGAGGCTAAATTGTGTACCCAGATGTAATGAAACGAAATAAATCATAACAGATGATAATTTCATTACGTATAAATTGATATAATTTTTTCAGTTGCCAAATTGAATTAGAGGCACGAGTCCCTAATTCAAATTCACAACTAAACCTACGACATTTATTTTTATGGAATGAAATCATCATAAGTTAGGATTTATTGCGTTTCATTACATTGAGATACACAATTTAAACCTTCTAAAAGTTTCTTCTTCTTCTTCTTTTCGTTCGCTGATCATACCTCCAGTCCTGTAAGTGACTATCGACATGATCATAAGCGTTAAGTGCGTGGATCCACGGTTTATTAGAGTGCGCCGTGCGGCCTGGAACCTCCGTCTTCAGCACTCGAGGTTTCTGTCAGGGTTACCTCACCCGTACCTCCTTTAGTCGCCTCTTACGACACGCAGAGGATACGGAAGGTTTAATTTCAACCATTTTATTTTCAAGCATGTCCCCCCCCCCCGATGGAATGAAACGAAAAAAATCTTAACATATGATGATTTCATTCCGTATAAATTAATTTCGGATTTTTTAATTTTTAATTTGAATTAGGGACTAGTGCCTAATTCAATTTGACAACTTAAAATATTATATTCATTTATACGTAATGGACTCATATGTTAAGATTTATTTCGTTTCATTTACATCTAGGCACACAATTTAAGCCTTTTAAAAGTATACAATTTTCACAATTTTATTTTCAACCATTTTGCTGTGAATATGCACCTTTAACCGAATACTAAATGTAAAAGCTTTGCTTTGCTAAAGTCTATTTGCAGGTTTGAATGAAGCGAGAGAAAAATTTATAGTCGTCTCTGTCTGTTGATCTTACACACACACGCACCCACACACACACACCCACGCACGCACGCACGCACACATACACACTTGGGTATGATGATTGTATACACACTGGCCTCGGTTAGGCCTATATAATAAAGCTTCACACACTAACCTGCCAGCGCTTGTGATTTCCGTACACCGGTGTATCAAGCGCTGCAAACATATGTATGCATAATCGGTTGGTAAATACAGCCCCTGGTAGCGATTGCACTCCTCTCGCCTTCTATGTTCGTAAATAACAAACTTCAGATTTTCATAGTGACTGTTATTGGCGAAAATTAGACTTTTTAGCCACTATACTGATGTGTTCCATTACACCGCCTGCCTGCCTGCCTGCCTGTCTGGCTGGCAGGCAGGCAGGCAGGCGTACGTAACTGTCTGTTCGTTCATCCATTCCTATGTCCGCCCGTCTATCTAACTGTACGTATGATTGCATATCTGTCTGTGTGTTGACTTGTTTGACTGTTCGTCCACGGCTATGTCGCAGAAACTGTGTGTCAGATTTAACATGAATTTTATCATAATACGCGTTACTAAACTAGAATTTCCAAACATGTGTCTTGATTCGGATAAAAATCCAGATCCACATGCACTTCAAATTATGGATCGAATGGAACCTCAAATTTTAACAGACAGGTGGATGCTGTCATAAATTTCTCAACGTTGATCATGGTATGCACATCCTGGACCGGTCTAAGTTCTGGTTTTACTAACAAGCACACGTTGAAGCAATACAAGCGTCGTTTATATCATGTTGCAAACAACAGCTAACTAGTTAAAAAAATTATCGGTATAGTGTATGGCTAGTCATATTTTAAGTCCTTCACTGGTGAATTTACCTTTTCAACACAACTAGATAGGAACACGTTTGAAGATTTTGACACTAACTAAGGCCGTGTTCTCACTAGAGAGTTAATCAGGAATAACGCCATACATCAGTATGGCGTTATTCCTGATTAAGACACTAGTGAGAACAAGGCCTAAGACAGCAACGACGTCGTTCCAGTCAAATTTTTGTATTTAAACGTATTTTATTGTAACATATATGTACAATGGGATTGGGCACAAGATCTGTCAACCCTCTCCCTACAGAATTATTAATTGTCAGCAAATAAATCATGTAATATATACATCTAACGCATTACTGAGAGAGAGAGAGAGAGAGAGAGAGAGAGAGAGGGTATAGCTTTCTTAAATTTAATAATAATAATAATAATAGTTAAATATATAATTAAATAAATAGATTGCTAAAAACTGATTTTCTAGAAAAATAACAGAATACGCAATTTCGTAAATCGGTTCTTAGTGAGGTTTAGATGACCTCAACTAAGTAGGCCTATGAAATGACCGCAAGACGCTCAATAGAACAAACTATGTCAACCAGTCCTCTGATTGGCTGAACTTGAGGAATAACCCTGCCCATTATAATGAGTCAATTTGGAATCTACTGTCCATCATTTCCATTGGATAATGATTTTAAGATTCTGGCGCGTATGCCCAGATTTTCAAGTCGGTAAAAAGATGCCAATTTAATTTTAACATTAGATTACCTTTTAATTATATAGAGCTCGTCCTATCTACAATGTTTCCCTATTTTACAGCGTCGGAAAAGCTGAATACTTTGAAAATCATTTGACTGCTGGTTCTTGCAGCCTTAGACACCAACCGCCGTAAGTCAAATTAGTTCCAAAACAAACGGCAGAAAATTTTATCGAAAATTTGTGAATTTACTACGAAAAACAGTAAGTCAATTTTTTGCACTTTTTGCGAGATAGCCATATTATTTTTATTTTTATTATGATATAGATTTCGCCTGTAGTGCCTATGTCTATGACGTTTCCCTCTTTTTCGAGCATCGGAAAAGTTGAATATTTTGAGAATCATTTGACTAAGTCAAACTAGTTTGAAAACATTCGGAAGAATTTGTGAATTTACTGTGAATAAACAGTAATTCATTTTTTACATTTTTTCGCACAATGACACCAACCTATAGACTTCAGAGGCGGATATTGTTCCATAGACAGTAGCAGTCAGATGTTTCCGATCATTGACATGTAAATTAATTACTAATACAAACATTCACGTGCTTAGATTATGACTCAGGAGATGCGGGATTGAACGCCATGGATAGATGTTTATACAACTACCTTGCTATAGCAATCAATCCACCGATGCATTAGAGTTGTTCAAAGCACATCCAATATTAACTGTATTTGTCATCTTACATAATCCAGCCATAGCATGCATAATTAGAGCCTTTGGCTCAACTCATTTAGCAATAAATACTTATCCATGTTCATTCTACTCTGACTTACTTGGCTAAGCTCCAAGAGAGCCAAGACTTTTTTAGTTTAATACCATACTTTATATTTATGCTCAAATTTATTCAATAAAATTGTAATTTTCTCATAGAAAATGTCAATTTGCAGACCAAGAGATGATTTTTTGACAAATTTACCACTGGAATGAGTGGCTCAGTTATCGAGCCAGTCATCGAAGTAGTAAATTTTCAAAAATTGCCTCCTTGCCAGTCCTTGGTCTGAAAATTAACATTTCTCAAGATCCCTGCAAAAGAAGTTTCGGCTGGCTTGAGTGTTAAATAGATTAATGGTTAGGATTAGTCAACTTAACCATTTAATGGCCAAGATTTGTAAAAAGAAAAATCTAAGATTTTGCTCACTGAATGTACATTTTTTCAGGCCAACAAGATTACTTTTTGAAATCATCACAATATTAATTGACTGGCTTGCTTATCAACTTAGCCAGCTATTCCATTGGTAAATTTTCAAAAAACATGCTTTTCTTGGCCAGCAAATGGACGTTCTTCATGCTACATAGTGAACAGGATTCATAGACCTGCAGAATGAAATTCCATACATTCTCCAGAACTAATTTATCAATTTCCAGGCCAATTTTATTAAGCCTCCTGTCAATTTCCATTTCAAAACAAAATTGTGCATAAAAGTCATATTTAGTAGCCGTACTGGCTGAAAAATAATATAGATAATAACGGTACACTCTACTCGGGTATATCAACATTATCTATATTATTTTGCAAATGGGAATCACACATGATACAATTTTAATTTTCCATGCTTTCAACCGTTTAGCAGAAAATGTAGAATATAATTTTATAGTAGTAAATAGTAATAGTCGCAACAAAAAATGCGATATTCACTACACAGTTTGTCATGGGATAACATTTTCAGATTCATAGTACTTAAAACATGACAGGATACCCATACTGAATGATAGAAATACTGAAATAGATCTATAGCAGGTTCTGTTCACAGTGCTGGAATTGTAGATTGATACAAATACAATTCATCCATATGTTAAGTTTCAGTGTCATTTAAAAATAACTACGTAACAGATTTTCAATCCACAATTCATGTAATGTGTTATGCGTTTAGGTTCCAAGTCATCCAGGCGAATGAACATTTACACTGGAACCCTCTGTCAGCTGACATCTGTTGATGATGTTTCACAGTGCTGGAATTGTAGATTGATACAAATACAATTCATCCATATGTTAAGTTTCAGTGTCATTTAAAAATAACTACGTGACAGATTTTCAATCCACAATTCATGTAATGTGTTATGCGTTTAGGTTCCAAGTCATCCAGGCGAATGAACATTTACACTGGAACCCTCTGTCAGCTGACATCTGTTGATGATGTTACACATTTTGACTCATTATAGTCTCGCCATCAGTTCTAAATATATTTTACAACATTGCCATTGTTCAAGATTTGTTGCAAATCCAGTATGTCCAGCAGACACTAGAGCTCTGCAACCTTGACGATTCCAGATGATTAATCATGCGACTGGGTTTTTTCAGATCAGAACGAAATTTCATAAGTAAATCGGAGTAGGTTTGTGAAACAACCCTGTCGAAATGGACGATTGGTCAGAAATCTTGTATAAGTGCCAATTACAATTGTAGTGGCATTGAGTTATAAATGCTATGAACCAAATTTAACTCGTTTTCAAGATTATTGATTACATACTCCATAACATATCACCATACTATGCACCGTTTACAAAGGTCTGGCTAGCATCCTGAATGCACAAATTACAGCATGCTCTATGCTGAAATGTACAATTATTTGGTATTGTCAACAGGATTGTATTTGCGTATGTATATGCTTCGCTGGATGCAGCAGCTCATCAAATGTCTGGTGATGAAGCGATGTATGGTTGGCATGTTGTCTGAAATATAAACAAAATATTACATGTATGGTCTAAATAAAAAGAATCACAACCTTAGCAATCGCAAGAAAATTCAAATTGTTGCTTTATGAACATCCATTTTTAAGCAGACCGATACTATTTTTTTTGTTAATTTGCCACTGGAATGACTCGCCCTGGTTACCAGAAGTTTACCACTAGAGCTGTTAGGTATACCGAAAATACCGTGCGATATCAATACCACAACAATATCGAAGTACCGTACCAAACAAATCTCAAATTACCGAAATTTCAATGTTGAAAGAAATTGCCTCAAATTGCACAAAAGAGAATTTCTCTCAAATTTCACGTCACAAGAGGGCTACCCATCATAATGTTGCACTGTCTGACAATTATTATATAAGTCTCAAAATGGCTAATGCGTGGATGTTATTTCAAGCGAATCGATGGTAAAATAGAATGTATTGACGAATCATGACAATACAATAAATTTGAAAAAGCACCACAAAAGAGTTTGCAGAAGTATCAATGCGATACCGATACTGTACCGGTACCGAGGTAATTGTGACCAAAAATACCATTATCGGTACCGAACATAAAATATCAATACCGAACAGCTGTATTTACCACTCAAATAACTTGCGCCGCCATCGGGCCAGTAATTCCGGTGGTAAAATTGAAAAATAGTCTTCTTGGCCAACAAATGCACATTTCTCAAACTCGCTATGGAATTGTTTGTATTTCCCCAAATAGCGAGGAGCACCGCGATACGTCGGTACAAATTTTATTGGACTGGCGAAACTATTTAATGGTGCACGCCCCGGTAAAAGATGCAATAATGCTGGCGGATATCACTGACAATGGGCAGACGCATTGTTGTGAATATCGGGGACTGGATTTACCAGAATGCCCTCCTCGCATGATTGAAAATTAGCTTCGAATGTACTATACATATTTAGGACATTTCGACTCTATACAAATTCATCCTATTTATTTAAGCAATGAATGGTGTCTCCGTTCGCTTATAGGCAACGCCTATTTTCATATTATTCATGTGATTTATCATATATCTTGCATAACTGCATAGCAGATGACTCGTGTTGTTATCACTCACTGGGCTAGTCGACTATACTGTGTACATAGCTTTAGATTTATCTCGTGGACAAAACAGCGACATAATACCCATGGACGGATGTAGCAGTAAATGCCTCGGTCAATTTTTCTAGTAAATTCATAGCAACACTAATTTATATTCATGTGAAAGCTTAGAGTCGTGACAATATGTGCTTATCATGGGCGCGTCCATTTTGGATTATAAGCGGACAAGACAGGACTATTTTCTCTATAATAACCGTCTATATCGAATCCTACTCAGTTAACCTCGGCGCATTTTAGGTTAAATAATATAATTTGTTATATAGAGTTGATTTCTTCGCATTTTAACCGGTCTGGTATTTAAGAAAGCAAATCCCGAAATTCTCGAAAAAATTACTATGCTAATGGCCGGTCAATCGCAAGAACACGAATGACCTTACGACCTCGCCATTCCGATTACTCCCTCTTCACTACAACAAATATTTTATAAAATAAATAGATTAATAATAATAATAATGCAATCTCTCGCCTAGACGTGAGGGTGAGTTAGTGAGTGAGTCTATCTCGCGCAATTCCAATTAGGCGATTACTACCTCTGAAAAACTCCAACAGATATAGTATTGTCTTATTTTTTCTCAATCGGATTTTTTATCGCTTGATTATTTTTAATTAATACGTACATTATAAAGAAACAGAAATCTAGCATCTATTTACACAAAAAAATGTATTAAATCCGGCCCGTAATAAATCATAAAAGATGGACACGCACGTAAACATTTCTCAGACCATAGACAGTTTTCAACCTATTCCAATAGTTCCTGGTTCGTGAGCGCACCAGGCGATAACTAATACTTGCATAATTAAGTAGGCCTATCCCAGTTTATATATAATTTAGGCTCATCGTGAGTAGTTAAAATCGCTGACCTAGGCCCGATTTATAAATCGAACTTTCTGTCGCGCCGCGCTAATGACGAGTGTTTGATTTATACAGTGGACTCTGTCATTTTCAGGCAGATTTGACTGCCACGGCACAAGAGAAGACTTATAAATCGAGCCTTAGTTTCTTAGAAGTGTAATGGTAAAAGTTACGTTCTTCTTCTTTTCGATCGCTGGTATCACACTTGGAGAGCCGTTCTCAAGATGAAATCTGTGGTTTTCTGCAGTTCTTCCACAGGCCCATACAGCTTTTCAAGAAAGGAGGTTGACAAAGGCCAGATCTCTTCTCTCAGCAGCTGATACGTACTGCAACATTGAAGTATGTGCTCTGTGGTCTGTTCTGCTTCTCCACAAGGACAAGCGGGCGATGTCGTAAGGTGGAACCGCCTGTACATGTGTTGGTTTAGTCTGTTATGTCCAGTTCTGAGACGAAAAATGGTCACTTGCTCTGGCCTCGAGAGATGATGGTAGGCATTTTCTGATCGAGGTGTTCTATAGAGTGACTTGATGATAGTCTTCATCTCTGTATGCGTAACCATGTTTTCTGTCTTCTGCACCCACCTTTGCCATCTTGTCTGCTTCCTCATTTCCTTGGACTCCACAGTGTGAGGGGATCCACTGCAGTGCTATCCGAAAGCATTTGATGGATTGTAGTGCTTCTTCAAGTTGGGGCAGCTTACCTTTGGTGATAGCCTCAAGGACGGAGCGGGCATCAGATAAAAAGACAATCTGTGCAATAGGGTCTGCTGTTCTGCTGATGGTATTAGCTGCATGGACCAGTGCTTCGACTTCAGCTCTGTAGTTTGTGCAGTGTTTGCCTGTCGGTATTGCAGCTGACTCATGTTGTCCGTTTGGATACTGTATGTGCAGTCCGGCACCTCCGCTCCTAATTGCATCTTTGGCTGATCCATCTGTGTAGATCCTTATCCATATTTCCCGAGGGTACATTTCTTCCAGCATGGCTAGGGTCAGGGCCTTCTTGCTCACATCACTGTGTTCATCTTTGGTTGTGAGATGAGGTACTGTGGTGCGAATAGCTATGCTCTCTAGTTTGTTTGCCCAGGGTGGAGGATCAAGGCTGTGGTTTGGGTCTTCTATTTGTGCTGGCAACATTTCTTGGTGTTTCCTTTGAAGTGCTTTTGTCTCTTTCACAAAACTTGATCTTTTAAGTCTTCCTGATGACAGCTGTGCTTGCCTAATCTTCATCGGGTGGTTGTTGAACGATTTGAACTTTGCAGCTTGGATCAGTGCTTTGCATTCCCTTCCTTTACTAAGTGGGGGGATGCCTACTGTCTGCTCCGTTTTTTCTATTGGTGTTGATCTCATTCCACCAGTGATGATGCGCAGTGCCTGGTTTTGTACTCTGTCGAGGTTCTGTTGATGAGATTTAGCTGCTGCCATCCATGAGCTGGATCCATACTCAAGGTGTGGTCGTACGGCACCTAGGTAGATGGTCTTAAGGATCCTTTCATTGGCACCCCACTTTGTTCCTGCCAGCTTCCTCATGATGTTTAGCTTTCTTGTGGCCTCTGCCTCTGCGTTCTGGATGTGCTCCTTCCATGTTAATCTTCTGTCATAGGTGACTCCCAGGTATGTCTGCTGGTCCTCGTACTCGAGTGGAGTACAGCCCAGTGTCAGATTGCCAACCTTGGTTTTGGTGGACAGTGAGAATAGCATGGCTGCTGATTTTTCTTTGTTGATGGTAATACACCAGCGATTGGCCCAAGCTGTAATTCTGTCCATGGCGAGCTGCATTATGTACGTGGCAGTCGTGTACTCCTCGGTGCACCAGAGTACGAGGTCATCTGCATAGAGGGCTGCTTGGATCCCATTGGGCAGCTCTGCTACAATATCATTAATGAAGAGTATGAACGGAGTTGGTGATAATACTCCTCCTTGTCTCAGCAATACATTCTGTCCAGATTGTCCATCTACCAGCACCCTAGCTCAGCGATTGTGTAGGTATGACTTGGTCCATCGGAACATGTTGCCACCGATGCCTGTGCGCCGGAGCTTCACGAGGAGGCCATCCTTCCACACCTTGTCAAATGCCTTCTGCAGATCAATAAAGGCAGCTAGCATCACCTTCTTGGCTTGAAAAGTGTCCTCTATGACCTGTGCAAGATGTGTTGTTTGATCTTCTGTGCTCCTGTATCTTCTGAAGCCAGCCTGCTCTGAAACTATAGTATTTTCCGACTCCAGGTACCACTGCAACCGCTGGTTGACGATGCGCTCCATGGTCTTGCATATGCAGCTTGTAAGACTGATAGGACGGTAGCTCAGCACTTTCGTCTTGTTCTTCCCTTTTTTCAGAATAGGAGTCATTCTGGCTTCCTTCCAGCACTGAGGAACCTCTCCATTGGTCCAACTGAGATTAAAGATATCGAGCAACTTGCGGAGAGATGCATTACCAAGGTGTTGGATCATTTCATTCGTAATGCCATCTGGCCCGGGAGATTTCTTCTTCTTCAATTGGCGGATAGACTTCTTCAGTTCTGCTAAACTAATGTCAACTTTCATTGCATCGTGAGTGTTGGTGTCTGTTCTTTCCTTTTGCTCTTTTCTAACCTCTTTTTGACGCATTCGTGGTATAGAAATGTTGCTTTCTTTTGCATATGCCTTCGCAAAGGCATCTGCAGCCATCTTTCCTGACAGTGTTTGTCCATCTTCTTCAAGAGTAATCTTCCCTCCCCCCCCAACACCCTCATCATTCAGTGCTTTAGTCAGTCTCCATAGCTTTGTTGTGTCTCTCTCTAAATTAAACCCTGCCGTCTTTTCCCTCCAGCTTCTTCTTTTGGCCTCCAGCTTGGTCTTTAGATACCTGGCTTTAGTTTGTTGTAGTGTGAAGTGGTTTTCATGACAGGGATTACCCTCTGCATCTTCTCTGGCCTTGTCTAGTTTATCATGTGCTGCTTGCAGTTCTGTTGTCCAGTAGGGGCGTAGTTTTTCCTGAACCCTCGAGGAATCGCTTCGTTGACAGCCTTGAGGATACTTGAATTAAATTCCTTGACCGCATTGTTGATGTTTCTCCCTTCTACTGCTATATTTTGGGTAAGCTCATTGGAACGAATGCCGAACAGACTCCAATTTGCCGTTTTGTAGTTCCACCTTGGATGTTGAGGTGAACTTGTTGAAATACTTCCAGAAAGAGAGAGGAGGACTGGGCGGTGGTCGCTTCCTCCTAACTGCGATCCGACCACTCTACTGAGGTTTCTGTGAATGTCTTTTGTACAAAATGCCAAGTCCGGCGTTGTTGTCGAGTGCCACCGGCGCGAGTAGAAGGTAGGCTGATCTGTGGGATCGTTGACAAGTAAAAGGTGCTTTTCATCTTGCCATGCTTCAATGTCTTCTCCTCGTTTATCAAGTGTTCTGTATCCCCAGCTCTGAGACTGGCTATTAAAGTCTCCCGCAATGAGGAAGTGGCAGTCCGGGACCTGGATTGTGTCAAGTGAGAGATTCTTGTCATTAGGACAGTAATAATTGACAATGTCAATCACAGAGTTGCTGGTTGTTACCTTGATCTTGATATATTCTGCCTCTTCCATAAAGTTTTTTAAAAGTTACGTTTATATGTACGATTCAAAACAAGCCAGTAAAGCTTTTGCCAAAATATTATCGCAAAGGATCAGATTTCTTTAAATTTCTCCACCTCTTCTCAACACATAACAAGAAACTTCTAGCAAAGATATGTCACAAAACATGTTCAACACTGATTAAACTGCTGCTGCTGCTACTACTACTACTACTGCTGCTGCTGCTGCTGCTGTTGCTGCTGCTGCTGCTGCTGCTGCTGCTACTACTACTACTACTACTGCTGCTGCTACTACTACTACTACTACTACTACTACTACTGCTGGTGCTGGTGCTGCTGCTGCTGCTGCTACTACTGCTGCTGCTGCTGATGCTACTACTACTACTACTACTACTACTACTACTACTACTACTACTGCTGCTAGATTATTACTATTTATATAGATAAATCTTAACTACCGCCATAAATACTATATTATATGTTACTCATATGCTGTGTAAAACGGCCTGAAAAACGGTGTGAATAAAGAATCTGAATATGTACGATTCAATAGCGGGTGTGGAGGGGGGGGGGGGGGGGGGGGTGTGTGTGTTCAAACACCCCGTTAGCTACACCACTGTTCCTTCTTCGCTTTTGACCACTATGTCTTGTCCTCCGCCTTCTCGGGTTCATTGTTGCTTTGAGTTTACCTAGTCCTACTTTCTTGAGGTTAGCTCGCAGCCCGCTTAACATAAATTATGTATGCAGCGTAGTAGTATTTTTTTTTTATTGAATTGTATTTATTTTACACACAGATAGCTATACGGCGATAAATACAGTCTTTCTCCTTTTGACAGAGTACATATATGTTAATATTAATAGTAATAGTCACTATTCATTATTGTTAATATAATTAATTAATTTATATATAATCACAGCTTTTCATCATTCTTATTATCATTATTGTATGGTGTTGCTGTTATCGTTGTTGTAGTTATTATCATCGTTGTTGTTGTTTTTGTTTTTTCGTCGTTGTTGCTGTTGTTATTATTATTATTATTATTATTATTATTGTCCTGGTTGTTGTCCTTTTTGTCGTCGTCGTCGTCGTTTGATGTTGTTCTGCGTGTGTGCATATAAGTATAGCGGGGGTTTATAATCTAGTTCTATTTGGGTTATTTGCTTTACACAGACTTAACTATCTGGTCTTATGCGTGCCCTAGTATCATTTCACTAGCATTTCTCTAGCATACAGTATAACTCTGAAATAACTTAACATGTATCCAAAGCATTGTAAAACGTACTGTTGAAGATGGTGAACAGAATTCACCTTTCCAGTCATAATCAGTTAAGTGGCGTGTAGGATGATGTGATAATCATTACATCATAAATGATACTACGCACGCACGCAAGCGCACACACACCGGTTCTCTGCTTGATAAGACGTGCAGACTGTCTGAAGAATACTGGATAATCTTGATATATACTTTTGGCGTAATTCAGAGTACAGCCAACATCTGGCGATCCGGTATTCCTCACCTAGAGGACAGGTAGGGTCAATCCGATAATGATTGATCTTCACCCGGTTGCCTTGCAGTGTGTAGGTGCCTGTTAGGAATTTTGCCTTGACTGCAGCCTTCTCCACTGCTCTCGGATCATCGCACACTGAGGACCAAACATGGTGCGCCTTCCCCATATGTATAGTAGTAGAGTTCAGGAATTTCCTTAATTTCTGACCGCCACTTTGCAGTCCAGTGCTGCCTCTGGGCCTTTTTCAACATGTTCTTCCATGTTCCCTTGGACAATGAGTTCTCCAGTTAAACCCAAGCAGAAGTGAAATTGTACTTGAGCAAGACCCTTTTCACCATCAAATACCAGCTGATTGCTCCAATTATCTTTACCTCAATTTGGTATCTAGCCAGTTGATGCGCTTTCGACTTGGGGCTCCTGCAGAAGTTGCCATTCAGAGAAAGGACCTTCTTATCAATCACCACTTCCACAGGATCGGCACCTAAAAGTGAGTATACTGTGACATCCGCACACCTGTCGGGTAAGGACGGCATTTGCTTTAGCTTCTGGCGCTGTCCCTTTTCAAGTTGCAGGATATCTGTGTGACTTAGATAGCATGCCTCTACTCCATATGTCAATCTGGGGCTTATGTACAGCTGCCATATCTTGTGAATCGGTGCAGGGTTAAGACCATGTTTTCCATGCAGACCGGCCGCCAAGGATAGATTGTTCGACATGTGCTGGCTATCAGAAGCTCAATAACAACCTTGCCGTCTGCCGTCCTGGTTACTCCTAGATGGACCAGCATATTGTTTGTCCAAGCCAGAAGGTAGGAATATTGTCTCCTTTCTTGTTCAATATTATACAAGTGCATTTATTTGTATTATGTAGGAAGCGCTCCTTGGATTTTTATTGATTTGCAATATTGAGCAACACCTGCATGTGTAGAGGAGAATCTGCTATACAAATAACCTGACTGGGGAGGTTTCCGTCCCACTTTAGTCTTGACTGGGTTTGTCATACATTTCTTCCCGGAGGTTCCACAGATTGCCTAGGAGGTCTATCTGATGCATCTTACTCGACAGACCAGGGACCTACGCAACATCGAAAGCTTTCTCTGCATCTAAAGAAACCATGTACACAGGTTTTTCTTCTCATTCGCCTCCAGAATTGCTTCTGTTACCATTAGTGTCGCATTTGTACATGAACTATATTCTCTAAATCCCCTCTGCAATTCACTGGTGTGTATTCAGAGTAGTCTTTGCCCTGACCAGCCAGATCTTTTCAATCAACTTTTCCAGAACTGTTAAACGGTTAATTCCACGGTAGTTGCCTGGTAGAGTGGGAGGTTTCCCCTTCTTCAATACAGGAGTAATTTGCCCTTCTTGATGATGTCTGGAATGCACACTATACTGAAGACATAGTTCATTAGTGAGGTGATATATGGAATGACCGTTTCACCAGGATTTTGCAAGTTTTCTGCCGTTAAGCCCATGGAATCAGTAGCCTTCCCTTTGTTTAGGGATCTGATTGCGTCTCTCACATCCTTGAAAGTGATGTCAGTAGACTTACTGCCTGCCAATTTCAAACTGATAACAGCATTGTCCTCTATAGTTTTCTGCCTGTAGGCTTCATCAAAGTCGGGACACTCTTTAGGCATTGCTAGATTCTGAAAGTAGGATCGCCACCCGTCACATATCTGGTCCGGTTCGGTTAAACTGCATCCAGAAACCACAAGTTCTTTAGTTAGAGTAGCACCTGACCTGCGTTGTTTAGCAATGAGTTAGTAAAATAGCTTCTTGTCATTTGCATCTGCATCCATGATCTGTTTGTAGTGCTCTCTTCTTTTGGATACATACGTCATACGTTGCACCTGACGTAGCCTTCTTTTGTGGAAAATCCTATTGCGGCGTAAAACATTGGAACGATCGTGTGGGGCTTCCCCTGCGGCCCATTTATAGTGTGCTTCCTTAGATTTTCTTACTGCCTTGGCGATTGCTGGTGTCCATGGAGTAAGCCCCTTTTGTCGCCCCTTCTTCCTTGAACTCTGCCTCCACAGCTATTGACGGTCATATGTATGATATTAGTCAAGTGCTTAGTCGATTGCAATGCCATGTGTTTGAGTTTTAGTTGTCATTACTGGTCCAGCCATCTGCACTTGATGATCTGTCAGTATATGGGAATTGGTCGCAAGCTTCAATGCAACAGCTTGATCTATCATACTCACTTGTTTGAACTGAGACTGGAATTGGGGATGGAACAGAGACGGTGCCAGATGTATTTCCTGTACCTCGCTGGGTGGTGCTCTTACATAGTTTTACGACTAGTTGCCGAAGATTAAACATGTTTAATATTTTCAACCAGTTGGCGACTAGTCGGGAGTTGTAAAGAGTTGTTCGGTTCTAAGCCAATTGAGTCACATGTTTACCCTTTAACTGGTGTAAGGATCACAGAAACAAAATAATCTGTTCGTATATGTAACGTCATATTATTTTTTCTATTTTCACGTTTGTCATAAAAGATCTATCGCTTTTTTATGGAAAAGGTAGCATAAAACCTGTCCATAACGACCACGCACCTTTGGAACACACATTGGATGTTTTACTACCATCCGTCTATAGAAACACGCGCTTGTAGCTACGAATAATAATTTTCTCTAAAGATAAGTTGCATTATGCAACAACGTGGGCGTTTGTGGACAGTTCTTAACACAACCATTGAGTTGAAAACGGGCAATATATAATTATTAACCACAATTATTAACCATACCCATACTGTGTTGATGACTCTCGTAGTTGATGACCCGCTTTCCATTCGAAAGTCGTAAGATATACGCTCAAATTGCAACTGGTTGGCGACTAGTTGTGCAAAAAGTCTTAAGGTGCACGCCGAGAATTAATTATTCGCAAGCAAGTACTTTTGCGCGCTCTTTCGCTGGGAAGTTTAATATCTTAACAAGACAATTTATGTATACCGGGTAATACAGAATGTTTGCGCTATATCTCTTCATTGAACTATTAGCAAAGTGGTAATGTAAGCGAATAGATTTTTCATTGAATATGGCAATAAGTCAGTTCTAATATTGAAGATGAATATCATTTTGTTTTAAGTGTCCTCCATATATAGAATTACGCAACTCCCTTTTAAAACCATATTACTACAAGATACAAAAGCCCTCTATTCACTATATAGGAGATGCGAAAATATTAAATTAGGCCTACCTATAAACTGTCAAATTAAACATTTTGATTCGATGATTGCACCAATGGACCATTCCATTTTTAGCCATGCCCCGCCCATCACCAGCTAAGCTCCACCCACACCTCGCCGTGTTGGGATTGGTCGATCTCCAAATGCCCTAGCTATCAATTTCCTGAAAACTATACAGGGAAGCTGTTGAATATTTTGTAACTAATTTGACTGGGTGCTGTTGCTGCCTATGGCAGCAACAGCGCCCAGTAAAATTAGTTTCAAAATTTTCAACAGAATATTTATCAAATAGTAAAAGCAAACAATTTGTACAAAAACGCATAGACCGTCTTCAAATATGCGTTCGTGACGTACTTATCGACGTCATTCACTATGATGTCATTGTAAACATCACGCAGTTCATTATGACGTCATATGATGGTGGGTACTCTGGAAAGGTGAATTATTGCATACGGCTGTGAAATCTGGATGACTATAACGCTAGTAGTAAAAGTACAACTAGACTTTTATCTTGTTTAAGTCTGCTGAAAGTAAACATAAGCACTCCAAGGTATATGATCTATGGTGAATTGGCATAATAACCACTGGAAATCACTATAAAATACAGAACAATTGCATATTTGGAGAAATTATTAAATAGCAAAGATACAAAACTCTCCAATCTGCTCAATACGTATATGTATAACAATGTACAATATAAATGGATTAATGTAGTCACGGGAGTACATAATAATGTAGGATTGAGGTACCTATCGGAAGGACAAAGAATTACGCATACTACAACAAATCATATAAAACGGATTCATATCGACCAGTGTGTCCAATCTTGGTATGGTCAGATTAATGCGTCATCGAAGGGGAAGAACCTATACCATCTATAAAGCAATATTCAAAATAGAATACTACTTGTGTAAACTAAGTTATGTAAATATAATAACTGTAACAAGATTCCGCACAGCTAACCACAAATTGCTTATAGAAACCGGGAGATGGGAAGAGTTAAATGAGGATCATAGGTTTTGTAACCTCTGTAATCAACATGATATAGGTGATGAGTACCATTACCTATTCCTTGTGGTTTCTTCGCAAATGATAGAGCTGTACTGCTCCCGAATTACTTCCGGATCAAAGCTAACTACTATAAGTTTAGCAGTCTTTTATCAAGTAACAAGGTATCACTGCTAAGCACATTGTGTACATTTATACAAAAAATAGTAGGGAATTTTAGGTAAATACAATAACGATAGGCTAACTATGACAACTACGGCTGTATTACTAGTGATGTGAATAATGATAACGACGAGGTCCATAACAACATAGATACAACAGTAAATAATAGTCACAATCAAGATATCACACGACCACCACACCACCCGCCATCACAATAATCATAATGACAATGACAACGACGACTGCTGCTGCCGCTGCTACTACTACTAACTACTACTACTACTACTACCACTACCACTACCACTACTACCACTACTACTACTACTACTACTACTACTACTACTACTACTACTACTACTACTAATCACCACTGTTGAAACTGTTGCCACTATAATAATGATGAGAATATTGAAAGGTATCATGTCCTAATGTTGTGCACTAACGTCCAAATTATGTTGAAACAACTACATATTAATAATATAAATATATTGATTTAGTAAAATAACAACCTATTTGTGCCATGAGTGTAAATTCTAACTCAGACTGTAATTGTCGTTAATATCTATAATATTTATAATAATGATGCTATATGATGATAATAATAGTTATAATACTAAGAATAATGTATAGTTGTGTACTGATTCCTACTCAATACAACTGTATGTAAATGTTCCCCATATGTCACATTGTGACCTGGCAGTAATAAAACAAAACTTGAAAACTACAAAAGACCAAGAGTTTGGAAAATGATCGAGTTATTCCAAAATGAAAATCCGATTGTCGTAAGGAAATTAGCAGCATATGTATACCAAGCCTTGATTCTACGAAAGGAGAATATAAATTGATCATTTTCTCCAGTCAAATTGGTTTCAAAGTATGCAATAGCTATTACATTGTGTACTTATCATCAATAGCATAAAGTTCGTAGGCAAGGAGAAGTAAATTAAACACTTTTCCAGTCAAAATAGTATCAACATATTCAACAGTCATTAAATTACTAATTTAGTAATGACATACAATTCGTACACTTGGAAATACCATGAGGAGAAGGTAGCTTGAGCTCTGTCACCAGTCAAATTAGTCTCAAATTATTAAATTGTGAATTTACCAATGACACACAATCTGGACACTTCAAATTAGCACAAGGGTTGGTAAATTGACAATTATTTACAGTAAAATTAGTTTCAAGATAGTCAACAGTCGATAAATTGCGAATTTTATCAATGCCATGCAATTCGTACACGTGAAAATGGCACAAGGGGAAAAAAGTAAATTGAACATTTTCCACAGTCAAATTAATTTCAAAGTATTCAATAGTTATTAAATTGTGAATTTATCAGATAATTCGTACGCTTGAAGATGTCATAAGGTGAATTGTGTATTTTCTGCAGTTGATAGGGAAGGGGTTGGGGTCGTGAGGGGCACTTATGTATTCATGTGTGGGCTGGTGGGTTGTTAAAGCGTAACTATAAGTTATTGTTAAACTTCTGTATTGATTTATTGTACGGGGTTGCCATGAAATGTATATAAATATATTTGAGTTGTTATGCTCAAGGGCATATGGCCTTTTGTGGAATATCATATCAATATAATTGACGATCGGAAATAGATATGTGTGTAGTCGTGACTAGGTTTTTCACCACCCGCCACCCGATCACCATTCGCCCGGACACCACACTCAAATTAATCCAGTTAGCCTACCTACCAACCGTGATGTGTTTATTACGGTCCCCACCCGCGCCCACCAACTCTGAAAACGAATTATTCTATCTCTACATAAGAGGTGTACTATATAATTTAAACATTACCCCCTCTTCTCAATAGGCGAAGAAATTGGAAATATTTTTGGCAACCAACCTTCGCTACCATGCTACGCATCAGTAATACAGAGCTGTTTTATTAACCGCCTGCCCGCTGAATTTCCGTAGACGACGTTTTCCATGGGGTTTAACTCGGGATATGCTGAGTATTTTGAAAACAATTTGACTGAAAGGTGTTGGTGGTGAAGCCACTAACAACATTCAGTCAAATTGTTTTCAAAATATTCAGCAGGTCCAACGTTATTGCACATTGAAATTATTGTCTGGTGGCTTCCAGTTAATCTTTTCAACGCCACATACCTATATACAACACATTATTCATGAGTTAATTGGTATTCAATTGAATATTTTGAAATGAACTGACTGGTAGCAACGTCCAGTCAAATTATTTCAAAATATTCAACCGTTTTCTCGTATGTTTCTTTTGAAATGGAGGTGATGCCTAGTTGGATGTTTGCCGCGAAATGTTTGCACCGTTTTAAGTATAGGGTCTACTCATAATTGCGCCAAAATCATTCTATTGTAAACTATCTATATATTCTGCCCATAGATATAGCATTATACGCGCTAGATCACTCATGGCCCTCTCAAAAGCTGCATTTCAGAGTTCAGTATTTTCTGGCCGGATGTATAGTCTCCAAAATAATATGTTTTTGTTACAAAGCCTATCACGTAGTCGAATAAAGCGTCAAATTAAAATAGCCAATACAATTTTATTTCTGATAAGAATCTGTAAATTTGCGTTTGTTGAAATTCCTCTTCAATTTACCAAAAGAGAATTTAGTCATTCTTGGAGTCTATATATGCGGCTGATCGTCTGCGTCAGTCAGTCAGTGACTACCCGGTCATGCGCAATGGCGATTTACTGAACTCCGGCAACCAGCGGTGGCGACGACTTGCCCCATAGTGTGGGTCTGCGCATGAGTAATCTACCGAGTATAATACTATATGTCTATGATTCTACCCCACCCCAACCTCGAATTGAATTTCCCATGGCAAAGAACTCGTATTAATAGAATTATCCATTTCTAGCTATGCCCTGCCCATTTCTAGTTAGGCTCCTCCCACTTTTTATGTGTTGGAATCGATGTGGAACTTTGAAACATAATGATTAGAATCAAAATTTGACAGTATCTATACAGGTAAGCTGTTGAATATTTTGAAACTAATTTGACTACTGCTGTTACTGCCTATGACCTATCAATGGTAGAAACATCTCCCAGTTAAACTAGTTTCAAAATATCCATCAGAATTTTTATTAAATTGTAAATTTGTAACTCCGTCACGAAACTCGAAAAGTCCGTCACTAAACTGTACGAATTCATATAGCTTAGTGACGGAATTTTCGACTTCTTTGATGGAGCTACGTCATTTTAGTTGTGACGTCAGCTAACCTGTGACGTATTTGTCAGATACTTAAGTGATAAATCGTACGGATCTATTGGAAGAGGGTCTAGGCCTACCACCTGATATGAAGTCGAGAAGCCACATTCCTAAAGTTTAATCCCCATAACAGCATGTCGTCGTTTATACGTAAACTAGAACTCTTAGGTAAATTTGACGAGATGGTTCGCGGTGAGTGGTGGAATCCAGTTTTAGCTATGCCCCTCCCATCTCTAGCTAATCTTCACCCACGCTTTGCCCGTGTTTGTATCAATCTATCCCTGCACTCTGAATCTCAATTTTCAGAAAAATATACAGGTAAGTTGTTGAATATTTTGAAACTAGTTTGACTGGGCACAGCTGCTGCCTATGGCAGTTTTTGGCAGCTGTTTTTGTGGAACTCTTATGGCGCTGGTAGCTGATGATTGTATGTATTTCAATATTTTGGTTAGGGCTTCGTTTGGCTCTGAGCAGACGTCGATGTTAGCTATCTGCTCCCCGATGGCCTTTTCGTATGACATGTTTGTCAGTGTTGCTGATGAGCGTGGGTAGGTTGTAGATGACTACCCTCTTGACTGGTATAGCGTTTATACATGAGGTGGAGATGGCTAATCTGAAGGCGTGTAGCGACAGGCTTATGGCCAGAATTGAGGTCTGCACCTCAATAGGGACGATTATCTCGAAGTAGGGGTCTTGCTTTTGTTTTGCATAGTATGAAGTCTAAATAGGACATCGGATATGCCCTTGATCAATTAAATCTCCATTGAAAAGAATTTACCTAATTGTTGGTGCAGTGGTAAAATTTTCAAAATTAGGCTTCTCTTGGTCTACAAATGGACATTTTTCTCAAAGAAAATTTAAATTTTCCGGAACAAATTCAAGTGTTAAAGGGTTAAGCGTTAAAGACTGCATTAAATCGAGTCATTCGTACTGTATGTGATTATGACGTCTTCCTACACGTCACGTAGTAGATTATGACGTCATATGCTGGATGGATAAAGTGAAAAGGTCAATTATGTTTACTAAACCAGTGGAAGACCCTATGGTTTCGATGGGGTGATAGATTACCACCATATCAGGGCCCGAAAAAATGTTGTGTTGCCCCAAGGGGGAAGTACGCAATTTAAATTAGGGTTCCCGCCTGTACTTCCAGGTTGTCCCATTTTTGTCAATTCTGTTGAACATATGTTTTGCTGTAAGCTATAGCTACAGGACCCATGTAAATATCAACTCAAACATTATATTAACCCTTTACCCCGCATATCAGCCAAAAACGGCTTCTACAGCTGTCTTGAGAAATGTCTATTTGCAGACTTTGTTCTTGAAAATTTACCACTGGAATGACTGGCTCAGTAACCGAGCCAGTAACTCCTGTGGTAAAATTTCCCAAAACAGTCTTCTTTTGGTCTGCAAATGGACATTTTTTTATGAGAAAATTAAATAAATTTTGCCAGTTTAGAGTGTTCGAGAATAAATACTCGCTCGTGGATACACTTACAGGCCCTGAAAATGATCAGTTATCTAGGTTGTCCCCCTGGCAACCAGTGCGTTAAAATGTGGTTGCCATGCAGTAAAAAGCGGTTGCCCTGACCGCTGGAACGTGTAATTGTCGTGGTCTGCATATGTGTGTAGCGTGTTACTCTTGGTTTACCCGCCACATTGACCCATGGAGCCCCAGAATGTCAATCTTTAGACACCCATACAGGTAAGATTGTGAATATTTTAAAACAAATTTACTATGCATCTGTTGCTATGATGGGCATAGCATCGAATAGACACACAATGATCGGGGTATACCACACTGGGCATCAAGAAATTGTCATTAACCCTTTAAGCCTTGTATTTGTTCAAGAAAGACTATTTTTGAAAGTTTACCACTGGAATGACTGGCTCGGTTATCGAGCCAGTCATTCCAGTGGTAAATTTTCAAAAATGGTCTTCTCTTGTTCTTCAAATTGACATTTCTCAAGACCACTGTAGAAGCGGCTTTTGCGGATATAAGTGTTAAACGGTTGAAGGCACAGTCGGCTAAATAAAACAACAACAAATATACCTCGTTGATATAATTTTCACTCGGGCTGCTGTGGAATCAAAAGTATATTTTAAAAACAATGTTGCTTAAAGCTGTTGCTGAAATGTGTTGCTGTTGCATTTTAAAATTGCCACACGTCCTCGGGATCACACAGACAAATATACATCTAGCCAGGTTTGGAGATTTCTCCGGTAGAATCGGAATTATTTTTAAAACGTGCATATTGAAAACAATGTTGCTGAATACTGTTGCTGTCGTATTTCAACTTTTGGTCCCAAAATTGGCACACGTTTTCGGACTCAATGGCCAAACATCTATCAAAGTTTGGAGAAGATCGCCCTGGTAGACCCAGAGTTACTAAAGGAAATGTCTGTTTTGAAAACAATGTTACTGTGATAGCTGTTGCCTTTGCGTTTTAGCGACGCGGGTAACAACTCCTACGCTGTGGGAACATGGTGCTGTGGATAAATGACGGTGCTTAACTCTTACCACGCTGATGCCAATATTCTATCTTTTACTGTGTCAATACCACAGAAACTGGTGTACATTTTTAAACAATTTTGGTCAAATACCAGTTCATCTTTTAATTTAATTTGAAAAGTTTTGACACTAAAGAGGAAAGGGTTAAAGAACCACCATAAGTTGGCCCCTCCCAAAGCAGGTGTTCTCTATAAGAAAGTTCAAAATATTATATTATAGCACGTGTTCAAATAAAATCGAAAAAATCGCGCGATGTTTAAATATCTTAAATCGAACAAAGTACCGAATATTTCGAATATAAGGGAAGTAATTAATCGAAGCATAACACGTAGACAGAGACGGCCTCAAATTGCCTCCCTTGCGGGAATAAAAATGAGATATGTTGGTCAATTCCGTTATAGATAACTATGAAGGTTTTGAGAGAGGGAGAGGGGACGGGAGGGAGGGAGAAAGAGAGACAGGGAGGGAGGGGGGAGAGGGAAGGGAGGGGGGGGAGAGAGCAAGGGGTGGTGGTAGGCAGGATGGAATAGAGGGAGTGGAAGAGGGCATGTGGGAGAAAGGGATGCGGAGGGAGGGAGAGAACAATCTTAGAAGTAATGCTTCTGCACCACAAGAGTTCGCAAGATAACGAGGAAAAATGTGTCCAATACCCGCGTCGTTGATATATTTTAGTCGGGCTTCAGTAAGGTCAAAGTCTATCTTGGAAACAAGGTTGCTGAAAGCTGTGGCTGTTGCGTTTTAGTCTTTGACAGTGCAATTACCATAAGTCTTCTTGGCCCCACAGGCACACATTCAACCCAAGTTCGGAAAAGATCGCTCGATTACAGTTATTGAAAAATTCTTCAAAATATCTATTTTCAAAATAATGTTGTTGAAAGCTGTTTCGGTTTAGCGTTTGGTTACAAAATTGGCATACCTGTTCGTAACCACATGCGCAAACTTCGACCGAGGGTTGGAGAAGATCGCACCAGTATAACCAGTTTTATTTAAGAATGCGTAAAATGTCCATTTTGTAAACTATTGCTAAAAGCTGTTGCGGTTTAGCCACCAAAATACAATGCGTGGATCTATCCCTCAGTCAGAGCCTTGTTTACATCTGAAACATTCGAATCCTCACAGCTAATGGACCCAATCTAAAACATAGAGCCGTAGCTTCGTGCTATGCCGAGAATACACTCGTCCCGTTTAGCGTAGGAGATCTCGCGAGAACACGAATGCTAATGGACCGCTCCATTTTTAGCTATGCCCCGCCTATCTCTATCTAAGGTCCACCCAAACCTCGCTCGCGTTGGAATAGAACGATCTCTGAACTCCCTGACTATCAGCTTTCCGGAAAACTATACAGATAAGCTGTTGAATATTTTGAAACTAATTTGACTGGTAAAATTAGTTTCAAAATATTCAACAGCTTACCTGTATAGTTTCCTATGGCAGCAACAGCGCCCAGTCAAATTAGTTTCAAAATATTCAACAGCATGTTTATTAAATAGTAGAGACATGAAATTCGGACATGTCGGATTATTAAGAGTTAAAGACCAGATAACGAGGAAAACGAGAATCATTTATGACATAATGAGTATGACGTCATCCTACACGCGGCTTAGCTGATTATGACGTCATATGACGTCATTACTCTGAATAGGTCCATTCCTTGGATGGAGGTACGGATCTCAATGTGACAAGATTTAGAATTAGCCCATGGAGGGGTAACATGGGCTGTCTCGACTAGATCTCAAAAGCTACTCAATCCGATTTGGCTCAATTTTGAACACAACTAAGAAACTTGCCTTGCAGGAGGATTTCCAAACATTTCCCATGACCCAGACCCGGATATGCGGATACCTCTTCAGAAACACGCGAAAAGATGTAACAATACACTAGAATTCCACAACTTTTGGAGTGCTCTGAAAATTACGTCTACCCAAATTCTCTGGGTCAATGATCCTCACTACAGTAAAATGTTAAATTTAATTAGAAAGAAATAAGAGATATTATTAGAATATTTATTCACATTATAGCAATAATACACTCATTACAGCTATATTGTATTTTTGTAAATACATTCACATAGTTATTCTAACTACAGTGGGTAAATTGAGGGTACCATTTCTATCTATTCCCCCGCCCATTTCTAGCTAAGCGCAAGCTATTTCCCCACTAACCTCCGTCGATGTTTTGCGCGAGTTGTGATAGATTTATATCATTACATAAATAATGTTATACATCCTCCCCATGTATCATTGTACAAATGATCTGGCTGTAATAAAATCGTATCGTACCAATTTATATAATTTGAACCCTGATTTCACAGAATCCTATTTTCACACTAATTATACAGGTAAGATGTTGTATATTTCGAAATCAATTTGACTGGGCGCTGTTGCTGCCATAGGCAGCAACAGCGCCCCAGTCAAATTGGTTTGAAAATATTCAACATAACATTTATTAAATAGTAAATCAATAAAAGACGTACAATTCGTACACTTGACGGAGGAATCTCAATTTTGATTGAGACGTCAGCTAACTAGTGACGTAATTGATTATGAAAGCTTAGATTGTGTGCCTAGATCTAATTAAACAAAAATTTATTTTATTTCATTACATCTACGCACACAATCTAAGTTTCTAAATGTATTTTAAATAATATATTTTCACGCATTTTCTCATAATTTCAATTTCAAGGTAACAGGTAAGCTGTTGAAAATTTTAAAAATAATTTCAACAGAACATGTTGCTACACGGCTGCCTACCGAATTAGTTTCAAAATAGTCAACAGAATATTTATTAAATGGTAAAGGATTTTAGTTTGTGGGATATTTCGAGTTCGACAGAGGGTTAATAAGTAATGTTTCCTCAATAAACTAAAACGCACTGTTGACTATTTTGAACATAAGTGGATTGGAAGACTGCCGCAGCAATGTCTTCCAATCCAATCCTCTTGCGTCAACTTGTCATTATAATGGTAACACCGTCTCTGCAGTAGTCTTGAGGTCTGTCCATTTGCAGGTTAAGAAAAACCTATTTTTGAAAATTTACCCCTGGAATGACTGGCTCGGTTACCGAGCCAGTCATTCCAGTGATACATTTTCAAAAATAGTCTTCTCTTGGCCTGCAAATGGAAACTGACTAAGCAAAAATTTAGATTTCCTAGATGGTTAACACTATAATCGCCAAGCCGATCAAAAGACTAACTCTTTAAAAAATATTTTCTCTTGGCCAGCAAATGGTCATTAACTAAGCAAATATTTTAATTTTCTTTTAAAAATTTCGACAAATGAAAAAGTTAATTGATACAAGTAGCTTTTTGAGCGCTTTGAGGTGATGTTGACACAAGAGGGCTTAAAATAGTCGACAGCACATTTATTATTAATTAACATGTTTCCGTTTTTGTTTTGGTAACACGTTAACTTATTTGTATCATCGGACAAAATCCCGGTCTAGTATTTGTAACCCTGGTCGTACTGAGTCGGTGGATATTGCGGAGGTGGAGCTCCGTATGGGGGTGGCATTGATTGAGGGGGCGGCGCCACTGTAGTTACGGTGGTGATAGTTGGTCCACATCGCGTGGGCTGTAAACAGATTAATGAGATATAATTATTACATGTATTACTACTACTTTAAAAAAAAAAGAAGATAAATCCAGAATACGAACATAAACGCACATATACACCAAACACAGATAGGCAGGCAGGCAGGCAGGCAGGTAGGACGGGAAGCAGGACCGCACGTATGTACATACGCACCCGCATATGAGCACGTACACACGCGCACAGGCACGCATACGCACTCGCTCGTGAGCATGCACGCTTATACATGCACCCCTGTGTACCATCGCAACAGATTAAAAAACCTGTCCTCATTCCATTTTATGGGCGTATGCTTCTTCGGGTAAGCGGCAGCGTGCACTAACCATCCGGAATACGCCTTTCTTTAACCATTTGTTGCAAGATCTGGCTCAAACAAATCGTTAGCTAAATTAGAATCAAAAGTCCAATCTCTTACTAAAGTCGTCCATATGTTTTACTGCTTTTCAGTTTGTTCCTTAAATTAATCTATGAGAACTTTAAGCGTGTTTAATCGTCGCCTGCTCCTGCTAATGGAGAGATACGACATGTCGCTCAAGTATTTGACATCATAATCGAAATATGTCACTTTTTAGCTGACGTCACAATCAAATGACGTAGGTCGGTCACGGAAGTGGCAAAATGCCCGCCCGTATGTGTCTGAATTGTATGTCCCCTGATAACACAGCTTACTGGGTCGATGCTGGGCCAATACACTCAGTATCAGCCCGGTAACTAGCAGAGCTGTGCAACCGGCAGTCCAGTAAGCTGCGTTATCAGTGTCTTTGGTAAGTTTAAGACTCCTTTGAATATTTTAAGACTAATTTGCCTGAGAGTGAGAATGTTGTCATGGCAGCAACAACACCAAGTTAACTTAATACGAACTATTAACCCTTTAACACTCATATCAGCCAAAATTTTAATTACCACTGGAATGACTAGCTCGATAACCGAGCCAGTCATTCCAGTGGTAAACTTTCAAAAAAGAGTTCTCTTGGTCTGAAAATCGCCATTTTATATGAGAAAATTTAAATTTTCTTGAACAAATTTGAGGGTTAACGGGTGAAACAGCGTACCTATATAGTTACCTAGAAATTAAGATTCTGAAAATTCATCGTTTAGCGTAAAAATCGACTCAACAGATCATTCAAGCCACCAGACGGCAATTTCAATGGACAATAACGTTGGACCTACTGAATATTTTGAAAACAATTTGACTGAAGGTTGTTGGTGGCTTAGCCACCAACAACTTTCAATCAAATAGTTTTCAGAATATTCAGCATATTCAGAGTTAAACCCCATGGAAAATGTAGTGTGCAAAAATTCAGCCGGCAAACCGGTAACAAGAAATGGACAGGACATACATACAACTGGATCCGTCTATTAAATTCAGATCGAGTATTCCAGTCATAGACTGAGTCCAAACCCATGCCTGGCCGATAACCAAAAAGGCGCAACCTCAACGCACCAATTACACCGCACCGGATCACGAACTGGCCCAATACGTCTCTCAGTTCCCGTTTCAGTTTCTTGCTTTTTCCACTCAGAGTGTCTATCAGCAGTGGTTTAGACTTGGAGCAGACTAGAGGGGGCCATTTTAGCTATACCCCGCCCATTTTAAGTTAAACTCCGCCCACTTTTGACACGTGTTAGAATCGATTTGGAACTTTGAAACAAGAATTGCCAGTCTCTAATTTTCGACTAGGTAACTATAACTGCCTACGATAGCAACATCTCTCGGTGAAATTGATTTCAAAATATTCAAAAGAATATACAATTTATAAGGGAGATTTTCAATTGTCGTTATTGTGACCTCACTTAGCATGTGACCATCAACCGAACAATAAACCTTTCCAGTTTATCCGTCAATAACATGACGTCATAATCAATTACGTTACGTGTGTAATGACGTCATAACCAATGACGCCATGAATGACGTAGATAAGTTCGTCGCGAACGCACAATTGATGACGGACTAATCGTTGTTGTACGAATTGTATGCTTTACAATGTATTTTGTCAAGCAATAATATTTTGACAGGGTGATGTTGTGGCCTATGGCAGCAACAACGGCCAGTCAAATTAGTTTCAAAAAAATTCAACGGTAGGTTATTAAATAGTAAAAGACACATAATTGGTACACTTGTCAGACTATTAAATGTTCGTCACGGATATAGACACGGCATTCACTGCGCATTTTGATTGTGACGTCAAGCTACATGTGATGTAACTTATTATGACGTCATATAGTTGAATGACAGATCGGATATATCCATTTTCATTGTCACCAGATGATGATGATTCCTCCTACTGAAACATTTCTTTGTTTCAAAAACAGTTTTCATTTTCAGGGCTGGTGGGAAGTTGCGTTACGGCGCACGCGTGTTCGTGAGTATGTGCGTGCGTGGGTGTATTTGTGTGCATGCATTGCAGGCGTGCGTGCGTGTGTTCGCTTTATACATTTTTACTAGATGGGTAGGCCTATACATACCCCGAACACCGCGCCCCTGTATCGCCTCCTATACCCTGCCATTGACAGTGCGACGATTATGACCAGGAATATAAAGCCGCCAATGGCTATGCCAGTTATCTTGCCAACACTGTAGACAATGTAGCAGGTCTCATCAGAATTGTCACCACAGTTATTGTTGCCATCACACTTCAAGGACGACGATATACAACGACCGTTGTCACAGCTAAACTCGTCGTAGTTACAAAAGGTATCTAAATAGAGATTTATGATAAAGCGTGTTTAAGCCTTTTTACCCGAAAGGACGAATTAGAAAAAAATTACAATTTAATAAATAATCTGTTGAATATTTTGAAACTAATGTGACTGGGGGATGTTGCTGCCTATGACAGCAACAGGTTCCTGTCAAATTAGTTTTAAAAATAATCAACGTACTTCCTACATAGTAACTAGCCCACTATAGGCGGTACTACTACTACTACTACTACTACTACTACTACTACTACTACTACTACTACTACTACTACTACTACTACTACTACTACCACCACCACCACTACTACTACTACTACTACTACTACTACTACTACTACTACTACTACCACCACTGCTGCTGCTGCTACTTCTACTACCACTATCACTGCCGCTGCGCTGCCGGTGGCGGTAACGGTGAGGTGGCGGCAGTGTTGGTGTTGGTGGTGGTGTGGTGATTGATGATGATGATGATGATGATCCTGTTGCAGACAAAGCAAAACCTTTGCGGCGCTCGAGGCAAGAATTTGTGTCTGATTCGATCATGATTTTGTTGAAAGCTTACATTATAACGAAGCCTTAGATATTGGCAATAGGGAACTAAACCTGATAACGTATGCACTGGGCCAGTACTGGGCCAAAAACGGTTGGTCTGATATCTCCCCCCCCCCACCCAGTACCGACCCAGGGAAGTATATTAATGGACGTTTCCAGTTTTAGCTATGCCCCACTCATCTGTAGCTAAGCTCCACCCACAGCTCGTTCGTGTTGGGATCGATAGATCGCTAAACTCTCTTAATATCAATTTCCAGAAAACTATCCAGGTAAGCTGGTACATATTTTGAATGAAATTTGACTTGATGCTGTTGCTGCCTATGGCAGCAACAGCGCCCAGTCAAATTAGTTTCAAAATATTCGAAAGAATGTTTATTAAATAGGAAAAACATATAATTCATACAACGTGTCGGACTATTAAGCATTTAAGATGGGCTAAATCGAGTCATTCAGGCTGTATTTAATTATGACGTCATCCTACACGTCGCTTAGTTGATTATGACATCATATGATGGACGGATAAACTGGAAAGGTCCATTTTAACTGACATCGGAACCCAGCCATATATTATTACCTTACTTTACCTGTATTGAAGGCCGTGATGAGGAGGGAGAATCCAGGGCTGCTAATACTGAAGGCCGTTTTCTTGTTAAACGTCAATTTCATGGTCCCACCGCTTGTCTGATGATACAGCTCGGGGTCAGAATAAAAAGGACCACACTGGTCTGAAAATTAGAGTTGATAAACTTCCATTTATGTATAATATATAATATTAGCCTTTGCTTTCGTTCAGCCATTGCGAACATTGCCTTCTGGCGTCACCAGTGAGCTAGGTGACCCAGATCGTCTTGAACCGTAAAACTATTTGTCAGCTCCTTTAGCAAGTGGAGGCAATTTCATATAGCACCAAGTTTCGTGTGCATCTATCAAGCCGTAAATTACACTGTGTAAATAACTTTGGTCCGAATGTACGAAACGTGATTATCTCTTAAGCGCGTACACCTGGCGATGATCATGCGTTTATATTTAGTCACGATTTCACGAATGGTGATTAGTCTGCACGCGTCTAAGCCGGCCAACGAATTTAGTCACAAAACAAAGTTTTGTTAGTAACAAAAGAATTATTAAACGTCTGCCGGAGGTAATTTATCTCAAAATAGTCAGTGTTTCGTACCTAGTCTTCTGTTTTTATCTAACCCAGAGCAATCAAAGACAGACAGACAGACAGGCAGGCATACAGGCAGGCAGGCACAGACAGACCTTCACCACCCACCCACACGTACGCACACACGCACGCAGTAGTAGTAGCTGCAGAAGCAGCAGCAGCAGCAGCGGCAGCAGTAGTAGTGGTGGTAGCAGTAGTAGTTGCAAAAGTAGTAGTAGTGGTAGTGGTAGTGGTAGGAGCAGTAGCAGTAGCATCAGCGGCAGTAGCAGCAGCAGCAGCAGTAGTAGTAGTTGCAAACGTAGTAGTAGTAGTAGTTGCAAAAGTAGTAGTAGTAGTAGTAGTAGTATAGTAGTAGTATTAGTAGTAGTAGTAGTAGTAGTAGTAGTAGTAGTAGTAGTAGTAGTAGTAGTAGTGGTAGTGGTAGTAGTAGTAGTAGTAGTAGTAGCAGTAGCAGTAGCAGTAGTAGTGGTAGTGGTAGTAGCAGTAGCAGTAGCATCAGCGGCAGTAGCGGCAACAACAGTAGTAAGCAACAGCCGTCAGTACTAGTCGCATTAACAGCAGCAGTACCAGTAGCAGCAGCAGCAACGGCAGTAACTTGAGCTGTTGTTGTTGTTGTTGTTGTTGGTGGTGGTGGTGGTGGTGGTGGTGGTCGTGATAGTGTTACTGCTGCCTCTGTAGTTGTTGTTGTTGTTGTTTTAGCTGCTGCTGCTGCCCATCAGATATAGTTGATGGTGGTCGGATGCGTGCATACGTTTCGTGCGTGCTTGTGTCCGTGTGTGTGTGTGTGTGTGTGTGTGTGTGCGTGTGCGTTGTGCGTGCGTGCGTGCGTGTATGTCCGCGTGTATGTCCGCGTCCTTGTGTGCGTGCTTGTGTGTGTGTGTGTGTGTGTGCGTGCCTGCGTGTGCATGCGTGTGTGTGTGGGTGCGTGTACGTGCCCGTGTGGGTGCCTGTTTGCATATGTGCACGCGCGCGCGCGTGTGTGTGTGTGTGTGTGTGTGTGTGTGAAAATGAGCATTGCGCTGATGACTAATAGGCGCTATTTTTTGTAGAATAGTTATTTTATTTTAAACAAGCGCTGATTACAAGTAGGCGCAATAGGTCAGTCTGACCCTATCGTATTATATAACACTGATATAATACCGCGGACGCCGTTTTTAGAAAGTTACTAGTTTTTCCGTATTGTTTGTGTTAAGTTAAATAGTTATTTTTAAATTCTTTAAAGCGCCGTCATTAAACCGTATACTACATAGCTACACGATTACAACACGTGCGCTCTTAAAATACGGCAACACCATCACTATAGTCGTTTTTCACGCCAACATGGCCCGAGATACGGCGACTAATCCTAACTAGTATTAAGCTCAGCTATTTTGTTAGGATAGAGTAAATAGGGACGACTGCTCGAATGAAGTGCTGTTTATTGTAAAGCCTGTGTACCGGTCTACTGCCGCTACGCTACACAAGACGACCGGCGTTTCCAATTTTCAATTTTCAATTTTCTTTATTTCGATAAATTTCTTTTGAAGTATACGAATACAACAATAAACAGTAAGTTTACAAATTAAATTATTTATTATTATTATTATTATTATTATTATTATTATTATTATTATTATTATTAATGCAAAATGTTCAGACTCCCTCACTGTTCACCCACGCACACGTATGCACACGCACGCACGCACACACGCGCGCGCGCACGCATGCACGTACGTACGCACGCACATGCGCGCACGCATGCACGTATGTACGCACGCACGCACGCACGCACGCACGCACGCACGCACGCACGCACGCACGCACGCACGCACGCACGCACGCACGCACGCACGCACGCACACACACACACACACACACACAACCCCACACACATCCACACGTACGCACGCACGCTCCCACGCCCGCACGCCCGCACGCCCGCACGCACGCACGCACGCACGCACACACACACACACACCGCTTATCCAATGCCCTATTAGTGCAACTGGGCCCTCGACAACCAACGCTCGTGGGAAAGTTGATCCTGTGTATCCGTCTGGACTCGCATCCCAATGAGTGGTTTCACTCATCCGGAAGTGAATCCATACGGATATATTGAATCGCCTAATCTTTCCGGAAAGCGCCTACCTGGAGAGTTGATTTATCAATATTATTATCATTTAAAACATCTGAAAATTTTTTCTATAAATTTACACAATGATATCATTTTCTTCCTGTTTTGATCATTCATCAGTTGTTTCATTTTAAATGTATTTGGGTGCAGGCGAAAATACTTTTTATGAGTTGTTTACGCGCTCCAGTTATGGCAGGACACTCGAACAAGTAATGGAATTCATCCCCCATTACATTATCATTACAGAGAGTACCTATGCGTTCATGCTTGGGTCTTACTTGATCATATTTGCCAACCTCAACTGGTAATTTATGATTGGAAGTTCTAAACTTGCAAAGTACTTTTGAAAAAATTTGTGGGAGTGAAATCAAATAATTTTCGAATTTGAATTCATCTTTAAATATTCTATAAGTTATACACCCTTTACTATTGAAAAGTTCGCCCCTCTACTTTTGTACAAACTGATCAGTTAGTTGTTGCTTTATGACGAGTTTCAGTTCATCCGGGTCGCCTGGGTTTTGCTCAACCCAAACGTTAGAAAGGCCCGTAGTGTCTAATAAATTTCAAATATGGGATATCCATGGCCATTGAAAATCGTCGTTTGAATACATTAGGCTCATTAAGTTGTAACGTCTATGTGCGATTTTTGATTCCTTTCCATTAATTATCCTTGCCCAGTAGGTGACTATCCTCACATTAATTTTGATACTGACAGGCGGTTGGCCTAGCTCTCCGTATACCATTGAAGTCTGTGTGGAACTCTTTAGTCCAAGAATAATCTTACAGAAACGAAAGTGCAACTTTTCAACCATGCTGATGTTTGCACATCCCCAGACTTCACAACCATACAATATTATAGGCATAATTAAGGACTCGAAGAGTTCCAGTTGGGCACCGACAGGTAGATGGAGAGCTCGTGCCTTTCTAATTAGGGGGAACATTGCCCTATTTGCCTTATCGTACAAGTACTTTATCACCATTGTAAATCGCCCCTTATATACAGATTTTATCCCTAAGTAAACGTAATCCTGTACAATTTCCACGTCTTCGTTACCAAGTGTAAATTTAGGTAAATTTCTTATTTTTCCTTTCGAAAAAATCATAGCCTTCGTCTTCAAAACGTTAACAAAGAGATTCCATGTGAGACAATAGTCGTGTAGTGCATCCAGTGCATTTTGCAGTTCCTGTGGAGACTCGGCTAATAAAATTGTGTCATCGGCATAGAGTAAAATAAAAAGCTTCAAATATAATTCTGTTTCTCTTGGGTTCATTGATTTGGATAGTTCTGATATACTTTGAAGTCCTTTGTAACTCATGGAAATTGTACTTTCGAGGTCATTAAGATATATCGCGAACAACAGAGGGGGCAAATCTCCCCCTGTCGTACGCCTATTTCACAGGTAAAGAAATCAGACATAGTATTATTTATTGTATCTTTAATACAGGATTTAGCTCCTTTATATAGATTGAATAATAATGTAAATAATTTACCATTTATGTTATTTGATAAAAGCTTCACCCACAGAAATGACATGTTAACTGTGTCAAAGGCCTTTTTGTAATCAACAAATGTACAGTATAAACGTTTCTTCCTCCACAGATATATATCAATTCGTGCTTTCAATGCAAATAAATGGTCAATTGTGGGAGTAGCCGGCCCGGAATCCTGCTTGCTCTTCGCCTAACAGTCCTGACATTTCTACAAAATGTCTCAGTCTGTTATTAATGTCTGTTGTAAACAGTTTACAGAAACAACTCAAGAGCGTAATACCTCCGTAGTTATCAGGGTCCAATAGCGACCCTTTGTTTTTGTACCGTGGTAATATAATACCTTTCGTCTATTCGGTTGGCATATGGCCAGAACATAACATTAAATTTAATAATTTTGTGTATATTTGAAGCAAACAAGTACCTTCGGTTGAAGCTTTGAGAAATTCATTTATTATTCGGTCTGTACCGCTGGCTTTTGTTGTTTTTCAGTTGCGCAATAGCAGTAGATATTTCTTTTTCGCTAAATGATTTATTTAAATAATCATTTATCTCTAACGAGGCCAAAAGTGGGAAGTCTAGTCGAGTATCGTCTTCCGATGCTTCATTTAGCATTCTGAAATGTTCTACCAAAGACTGCATCGGGATTTGCGGCTGCTTTTGTCGCGTTTGTGAGAGCGGTTTATTTATTATGTCCCAATATGCTTTGGGATCGCGATCTTTAGTGCTGCGAAGTTTATTTACAAAAGACGTAAAATATAATTTATACTGCTTATTAATTTCTTTTTTGTAGTTTTTGCTCGCAATTTGTTTTTGTTGTTTATTTGCTTCCGATTTCTCCCGTAGATATACTCGTTTTGCTTTGTAAAATTCCTTTCTTTTTATTTTACAATCTTGATTAAACCATGGCTTATCATTCTTTGCTGAACATTTTCTCTTCTTCCTTCTACGCCCACAACACTGCCGCCTCTCCAGCTGTATTCAGCATTAAAGTAACTTCTTCTACAATGATATTAATGTTTCCAATTTTTATTTCTGGCGAGTCAGCAAGTGCGTTTAGACGTTGGAGGATAGATTCGGCATGTGCTGGTTCTATATGGGATAAATATTCTGATCTGTTGGTCTCTTTCCATCTCATTTTCGGCTCACTTACATTTTCTTCTGTCTTGTTTGTGAGCTCATGTGTACGATTTGCATTAGAATGAAAAACAATATGTACAGGATTGTGCTTATCCGACAGCATTTCGTTAAAGTCTTGGATTTCAAAGGAATCTATTAAAGAGAAAATACCAGATGAAACAATACAATAGTCTGCACCACTAACCCCATTACAAGTTGTTTTTCTCACTTCTCTGTCCCATTAACAAGGCATATACTTTGGTTCTTGCACAGTTCTAATAACCTACACCCATAATTGAATTTTAGTGTCTTTGGAGGACCTTAACAGAGGGGTGTCCATTGTTGCTAGGCTACAGCTAACCTTCATCTTAAGCGGTTCCGGTACAATATATTTAAGGATAGAATCAGGGTTTTCGCGCTCGTCTTCATCTACATCGGGTAGACTTGCCGTCCATGCATTAAAATCACCCATAAGGATTATGTCTTGCCCATCCCCTTCTGATTTCTCAATTAGTTGCTGCTCCAGTTCGTCAAATAGCGAAATATTGGAGTAGTTAGAGCTCTCTGGGTGTATATATACAATACAGCAAAGCACATCCCGGTCCAGCAACTCTTTCCCCATCTTGAACCATAGACTGTTCTCTGATTTATTTGCAAGTACGCTAATGTACTTTGATAATTCATACTTAACTAACAGGGCTACACCGCCGGAACTCTTAATACATTTTTCCCTGCTTATTGTGTATAATTTATACCCCCTTTACATCAACATGGTCGTGTATGCTTGATTTTGTTTCAGTGAGACCGATTATATCATATGGTCTGACATACTCCTCAAAATCTGGGCTTCTTAGCTTCGTTAATATTCCGCAGATATTTAGCATTAAGTATTTTGGATACCTGCTTAGGCTATGATTTGTGACAAGTCCTTGATTAACGTTGATCAGTTCGTTTGCTATTGTATTCGCAGCGCCAGATTTTTTTTTGGGGGGGGGGGGTATAGCTCAATGGTACTAGCTACCGAATCTGTAGTAACGTAATTAAAAGTCAAATCGGGTGGGGTAAGATTCGTATAGACATTTGTAGCCTTGTCACCTGAGTAGTGATTTATATGAAAATCGTGTGTACGATGACGGTTGCTGCTGCTGCTGCTGCTGCTGCTGTTGTTGTTGTTGTTGTTGTTGTTGTTGTTGTTGTTGTTGTTGTTTCTGCTGCTGCTGCTGCTGCTGCTGCTGCTGCTGCTGCTGCCACCACCGCTGTTGTCGTCGTCGTTGTCGTCGTCGTTGTTGTTATTGTTGTTGTGACCGCTGCTGCTGCGGTCGCCGCCGCTGCCACTGTTACTATGCAGTGCGTTACAATTGCGCATTAAATCACATATGTGTGGGCGACATGAAATCTTTGTTAGAGTAACGACGCTTCCCACATTGGATGCGTGGTGTAGTAGGGTACGCTCGTCTGTTCAGGAGCATGTGTTTGACGCCCCCATCTGGAGAGCTGTTCACCATTTCTTAGATGCGGAACAGGTGGCCGTTGTGAACGATCAACGTATCCAGATAGTTGACCTTGACTCGGGGGCGCAGTTGCGTTCACTAGATGATTGTCCCCTAATATTTGTTTGTCCACCAATTGGTCTGATTTTGGTTTCTGTCCACTGCATTTATGTACCACTCATCTTGTTGTTGTTGTTGTTGTTGTTGTTGTTGTTGTTGCTGCTGCTGCTGATGTTGTTGTTGTTGTTGTTGCTGTTGTTGTTGTTGTAGCTGCTGCCGCTGCTGCCATTGTTGTTGTTGTGGTGGTGGTGGTGGTGGAGGCACTGGCAGTGCTGGTAGCTGTTGCCATTGATGTTTCTGTTGCTGTTGCTGTGGCGGTGGTAGTGGCCTTGACGGTGGCACTGAAGGTACTGTTGCTTGCTGTTTCCATTGCTGTGGCGGTGATTGTTGCCGTGGTAAGTGTAAGTGGTTGGGAGAGTTTTGCCCATGCCAACGTGTTGTCTCTACGTTTGGTATATAGAGTATGTCATCTATATAGAGACGGTCTCTGGTTAAACAGTTCTTTGTCCGCGTCTCGCCGCCTCCTGTCTTATTGGGTACAGCTCTCGTCGTTTGGTTTCAATCTCCTGTGGAAATTGCTCGCGAACACTAAATCTGTTACCACGTAGTGTCCTCGACGCTACATATAACACTTGCTCCTTGTCTTTGAAGTAGGAAAAATTCGCTACGATTGCGCGCGGTCGAGCATCATCGTATGCAAGTCGTCTCCCGATTCGATGAACGCGGTCCAGCGGTACCTCTTCTGTAATACCTAACTCGCAATACATGAATTCACTTAGCACCTGTTCTGTTGTTTTGCTAGGGTTCTCAATTTCATGTATGCCATTAAAAATTAGATTTTCCCGCATCGATCGGAACTGCAAGTCTACTAGCTTGCCTTTACAGGTCTGCGCGTCTCTTTCGAGAGCGTGTGTTCGTGCTTCTAATTCCTGTATGAATTGCTGGTTAGGTTGGGCCTGTGCGTATGATTTTTGTGTCATTTGTTCATTTTTAGCATTTCTATACATGCCTTCAGTTCTGTCACACTATGTTCTAAATTGGCCGTGTCAATTATCAGTTCATCGCACATGTCGTTAGACTCTGTTGCTGATCTCTCTGCATTTGTGATTTTTTTTTCATTTAGCATAACTAGTTGTTCTTCGGAATGTTGCTTTTGATCTTCCAGTATATCTATACGAGACATAACTTTTTCCAGGCACATTTGCATAGTGTATAGCTTCTGTATAATCTGCGGGTCGCTGTTCAAACTCGGCTCAGCGTTTCCGTCCAATAGAATACGATCACTATGATCTGGCGTCCCGATGTAATCATACTGAGTGCCCTTTGCGGCCTTCCGTCTCGGGCTTCCTATAGGGGTCTGATAAACGTCATTTGCACGACCCACTGTCACTGTGCTATGTACGCCTTCCTTTGTTGGGGTTCCATATGGGTCCCATTCGAGGTACCAATGGGCACTGTTTGGCTATTGCCATCGAGAAGACATAATGCTGTGGAGATTGCATCTGGTAATGATTGCTCTGTTGTTGAATGTCGGTAGTTGAACAGCTGTCTAATACAGTTGCACCGGGCGCTAGTGGTGTGCTCTTCTTGCGTTTCTTTCCTTTACGATTGTTACTGCCCATATTTACCGTCTTGATGACCACTTGACCACTTGTAGCTACAGTTACAGTTAATGTGCGGCAGTTCGGACAGTCGTAATGGGTTATAATTGATTTTAACAGTCACTGGTTGATTGACGTTGATTGATGCACGAGGGGTCCCGTATTCAGGAATTTGCTACTCCTAACAATTTGACGAATGCGCGAGCACAGTTCACATGTCAGCGGTCTGGCAGGTACTTGAATAGAGTTCACTTACTTGTTTACTTCTTTGGAAGCACCGTATCTGGCGTCCTTTTTGCTCTCTGGTTAAACTTCCTGTAAGCTTCTGGTTACTTATGAACACCTTTCACGGATATTTACCACTTGGGTGGTCCAAAACCATATTTAACGACATTCAAATATCAAATTTTTATGCGATTACATATTAATGACACTTTAATAACTCTTTGATACTCTAATCTTTTAACAACACATCGAAAACTCATATAATTCCGCTGTGGAATAGTCAACTTCGTTGTCCGCCATTGCGCATTCTAGAATCCATAACTAACCACTAACTTTACGGCCTTCTAAATCCCTTGATCAGTTCTCTCTCTTTATACCTCTCTGGTCCCTGGCCACCTAATTGTCTGGTAGTCCCCTTCGGGAAATCGCAGAGGTTTTCAGACGGTGGGAATCAACGGTGATGTTCACACACCCGCCCACTCCGGGTACACTCACTGGTACCCTTAGCTAGTCTTTAAGTAGGATTCACTGCGCCAACATTAATTATGGTAGGTACGTCCTAGCAGTGGACAATTACGTAAGCATAAATGCAGCTAAATGTTAGCTCCTGGGCGTGAAACGCATATGGTTCGATCCCGCCTCGCCTGGCGTAGGCTGAGGATGTGGTTTGCGGATGAATTCCATGGTGACTGGGTGAAGCACAATCAGCTCTCCACGCCTTCCAAGGAAGATCGTCAATGTCTGCTACGCGCCTTTTCAGCCTTTGCCATAACTAGATATGTTGCTTACTCAGTGCTTTTGTGTGTTATCTGTCCATGTTCTGTTTATGTTGTTGTGCTGACATGTGGCTAAGGAATCGCTCGTCGACTCTGAGACCAGTCAACCGGCAACATGTAGCCTGAGGGAGTGGTCCAATGGGTACATGCCAAGAAAGGCTACCTGGGCTCATCTGCCAGGAGGACACAATCTGCTAAGTGAACGTAGGCATAAGCCATCTGCGCCTAACTCATATGTGCCTGTAACTAATAGCTAAATGTTAGCCTAGCTCCTCAGGAAGGACCACTAACATAATGTGGCATCGACTAAACCAGTCAGAAGTTTAAGAGATGACGGTGTTGGCTTCTGTTGAAACCGGAGCCCCGCCTCCACGTAATACAGCCTGCACCACACACCTAAATAATTATATATACACATATCATTTAGCCACATTGGCATTGTTCTTAATGGCAATGCGACTTCGGCCGTAACTCCTCCTCCACTTCAGCATTGTAGGCATTTTCGTGTGACGGAGGCCTGCGAGAGGCACATTCCTCTCGCAAGACCAATTTTTTCGCCCACTTGATGCATTAGTTTATATTAAATTAATTAGGCTGTGCTAGGGACTCCTCCTTTACAGGGGTACCTTTCAGATATATATTGATAGGCTGGGTATCTTTGGCGAGATATATCACAGACATTCATTACGCCACTTTCTTCCTATTAGCACTTAACAACAATCAATTGCTAATATTTAACTTTAACCAGCCGAATTACGCTTCTCCGAGCTATTACACCCTAAATTTAGGCAACACATACCGAAAATGCACAGACATACCGGCTACGTAGAAACATCCCACACCGACAATCATTCCGTCTTCGCTTAGTTTTGAGCATTTTGTAAAAATCTTTAGCTTCCTCAGGTCCATTCCTGATCTAGGTGTACCAAGTTATGTTTTCTTAGGTCAATGGACCTTCCCAGTTTCTGCTACGCCCCGCCCACCGCTAGCTAAGCTCAACCCACACCTCACTCATGTTTGGATCGATCGAGCTCTGAACTCCATGACTACCAATTTCCAGAAAACTATACAGGTAAGCCGCTAAATATTTTGAAAGTAATTTGACTGGATTATGTTGTTGCCTATGGCAGCATGCTTATTAAATAGTAGAGACATACAAGTGTCGGACTATTAAGTTAAAGACGGGCCATATAGAATCATTTATGACGTAATGATTATGGCATCATCCTACACGCCGCTTAGCTGATTATGACGTCGTATGACGTCATTACTTCGGAAAGGTCCATTAGCATACGCTTAACAGTTTTATGCAATGACTTCCTCTCATGGTGTTATCTTTCCTATCTCACCGCAGGGCGAATTCCAATACTCTCTTTGCGGGTGTATCCTCTGGGCTCTGACATACTTAGCACATGCCTATGCATGGGTCGCCCTTGCTGGATGACCATCACGGACAGCGGCGATGTATTACGCATCTTGTATAGTGCATAAGTTTCTACTGATAGTGTAGAGGTGTTGCAGTGGCAGGCAACACGTGTGTCTCGAGCTGCCTTTGGGGCTGTCAGCTGTTACACCTGTGCGATATCAAGGACGTGCATGTTGCGTTGTACAAACGTCAAGTCCTTTTGTCAAGGGTTTCTTTTGTCCATGAATCCGCAGCTTCAAGAATGACTGGAAAGCTATGTTTCCCATGACGTGGCGTACAGTGTTATCAGCAGTACTGCAGGAACAGTGAGCTCATGACTGAGCTTTTCCTCCATGGCTCGCCGACATGAAGTGGATCGTCATTTCTTTAGCTTCGTGCTTTGTCAGTAGCTAAATGTGGGTTAACTCTGTTTTAGATTCATTCATATAGAAATTTTAATTTTTTAGTTAGCTTGCACTACTGAGATTAGTTCGTCAATGGGTTTCTTTTCCTCGTCTATGAAGTCCATATTGTCAGCATAGTCCATCTCTAGCAGCATACCCAGTATGGACACTGGGTGTTTGGTCTTGTGGAATTTATCCGCACAGATTTCAATGCTGCAGCGAGGCAGCATGTGAAAAGCACAGGGGATATACCATCTCCGTGTGGAGAGCCGATTGATGTGTCTAACTATGCAGATTTCAATGTCTTGACTCGTACACTCAGCTTGGCGTCTGCAAGTGGTTGTGGTAGTCTCCTTAGTCCCAGCTCATGTTCATTGCATGTGGCCTGGAGTAGTGCATCTAGGATCTTTGAGCACTTATTTGCCACGAAGGCTCTTGACATGACAAAACTAATTTAGTAGAAATCGCAGTGTTTGGACCATAACTACTGAGACAAGCATGCTTTGTGGACATACAATGTCTGCACAACTCCGTCCACATTTAACGCCTCACAGGATTCAGTGAAGTCATCGATCTTGTCTCGCACGGGGCATATGGTAACGTTGGAAGGGATTTTCCATATGCTCTTGAGGAGCACAATAGACCGTATATTGGCTGGAGGATCGGGTGGCATCTTTTGCTTGGGTAGCGTGATAAGGGTGCCTCAGGTGTTGCGTTTTCCCAGCTTGGAGTCCATCGATTGGAAGATGGTGAATAAGGGCTGAATTGAGTAGGTGTGTGATCGGCTTTGAGATAATGTCACTTGTATACTTGAATAGTTTGTTGCGCATGCCATCAGGTCCGGATGCGCCTCTGCTTTCTCTGCCCTTGTCAGTCCCGATAAAATGTCCTTTAGAGTTGCGTATAATGACTGGTGACGAGTAGTCAGCGACTCTCAGAACTCGGAATTCCCAAAACATTTTGTGACCGTCGTCCGTGGCAGTGATTTCATCTGCTCGGGAGTCTACCTGTTGAGTAACAAGATTTTTAAGCATTCATTGATGTGGCGCAGAATGCGTTCTCTGCATAGTTCGGTGGGAGTCTTCCCTTTAACCGCATTGATAGATGTACATAGATATTTCTGCTCTGCTGATAGTTGTACTACTACAGCGTCGTCAGCATACCTTACTCGATTGTTCTTTTGGACAAGTATGATGCTGGTAGGTGATGCTTCCATACATTTGAGTATTTTAGTGAGGGGCTCATTTGGATCATAACCGACACCGATGTAAGCTATCTGCTCCCTGATGGCCTTTTTGTATGACATTTGTGTGCCAGTATTGCTTATCAATGAGTGTTGGTTGGTTGTAGGTGACCCTACCATTTTCCTTGGTTTGTCGTTTGTACATTATTTTGGTAGAGTTTGTTCATGTGAAGGCGTGCAACGACTGAGTTATGGTCAGAATTAAAGTCTGCACGTCAATAGCAATAAGAAGCCGAAATAGGGGGCCTTGCCTCTATTGTGCATAGTATGAAATTTATTTGGTTGAAGACTGCTGTTGTTGCCTTGGAACATGGGATTTGAGGTTAGCAATCTGTCCTGTCTTTGTTGTCCGCTAATGGCATGTGTGTTTGAATGCCATGGCTTTGGCAAATAGTCCATTGGACCTGTGGACTGCTACCAGTGCATCTCCATTGCTGATGTGTGTGCCCTATCCATATGACCTCATGCACATGCCAAGTCCTGAATTTGTGTCGGCCTTGTTGAGTTTACCCAGCTGGTAGCCGAGCCCCCACACATCTGGCTGGGATAGTGCTCTATTCTCCTTGGCTTTTTCAGCAGATGAACCATATGCATTGACTACCCAGCATTTCTCGCTCTGCCCTTCCGTCTCTAACCATGTACTCCCGTTTTCATCGATTTTAGCACTTCGAACGCCTAATCCCCGGAATCTCAATTTAACGGTAAGTAATAAAGGTATGCTGATGAATATTTTGAAACTATGGCAGCAACAACACCAAGTTAAATCAGTTGCAAAATATTCAACAGAATGTTTATTTAATTGTAAATTCACCAAAGACATACAATAGAGGACTCCCATCTGCAAGTAAAGTAGGCCTATATGACGTAATACTCAATTACGCCGCAGGTAGGCTGACGTCACAATCAAGCACGTCATGAATGACATATCTAAGTCCGTCACAAGCACTCAATAGTCCGTCAAGTTGCACCAATTGTATGTCTTTGATATTTAATAAACGTTATGTTCAATATTTTACAACTAAATTGACTGGGCGTGGTTGCTGTCATATCAACAGCACCCAGTCGGATTAGTTTCAAAATATTCAACAGCTTACCTGCATAGAAATTGAGATTCAGAGAGTTCAGGGTTAGATCGATCCAAACACAGACAAAGCGTGAGAGTAGCTTAGTTAGGAATGGGTGGGGCACAGCTAAATTTTGATTCATCCATATAGGGATCAATTTCTAGCTATGGCTCCGCCCAGTTCTGATTTCTGGCGAGGCTTCGACCATTTAGTGCACGTGTATCATGAATAACTTTTAACACTTTGAACCCTGCATTCCCAATCTCAATCCCAAACCTTTGAATATTTTGAAACAAATTTGGCTGGAAAATGTTGCAGTCTATGGCAGCGGCAGCTCCAATCTAAGTCAAATTGGTTTCAAAATAAACGGAATATGTAGGAAATTATAAAATTCACCAAAGACATACAATTCAGGTCAAGTTCGACTCGCTAACTATAGTCAGTTTCCTGGTCTACTGATCATGCGCAGTTGCTATGCCCAGTCGAACTTGATCGTAATCGACTATAGTTAGTTGGTACTCGGTTCCCTATTGAATTACTATTGCAGAAAATTTGGAGCCGGGTACCAGTCTCCATTAACCCCTTCTGTCGTCTGTTTTGATGACCTACGAAAATGGGTTATTTCCGCTAAGACGTCAAAAATCGTCCATATGGCATAAAGTGGGAAGGAATATGTGCTTGGGAACATTGACATACAATGGGAAAGCATAATTTCATCAAACCTAAGTCAGGAGAGATGGCTGCAGATGCCTTTGCGAAGGCATATGCAAAAGAAAGCAACATTTCTATACCACGAAGGCGTCAAAAAGAGGTTAGAAAAGAGCAAAAGGAAAGAACAGACACCAACACTCACGATGCAATGAAAGTTGCCATTAGTTTAGCAGAACTGAAGAAGTCTATCCGCCAATTGAAGAAGAAGAAATCTCCCGGCCCAGCTGGCATCATGAATGAAATGATCCAACACCTTGGTAATGCATCTCTCCGCAAGTTGCTAGACATCTTTAATCTCAGTTGGACCAATGGAGAGGTTCCTCAGTGCTGGAAGGAAGCCAGAATGACTCCTATTCTGAAAGAAGGGAAGAACAAGACGAAAGTGCTGAGCTACCGTCCTATCAGACTTACAAGCTGCATATGCAAGACCATGGAGCGCATCATCAACCAGCGGTTGCAGTGGTACCTGGAGTCGGAAAACATTATAGTTTCAGAGTAGGCTGGCTTCAGAAGATACAGGAGCACAGAAGATCAAACAACGCATCTTGCACAGGTCATAGAGGACACTTTTCAAGCCAAGAAGGTGATGCTAGCTGCCTTTATCGATCTGCAGAAGGCATTTGACAAGGTGTGGAAAGATGGCCTCCTCGTGAAGCTCCGGTGCACAGCCATCGGTTGCATAATGTACCAAGTCATACCTACACAATCGCAGAGTTAGGGTGCTGGTGTATGGACAATCTGGACAGAATGTGTTGCTGAGACAAGGGGTACCACAAGGCGGAGTATTATCACCAACTCTGTTCATACGCTTCATTAATGACATTGTAGCAGAGCTGCCCAATGGGATCCAAGCAGCCCTCAATGCAGATGACCTCGTACTCTGGTGCACCGAGGAGTACACAACGACTGCCACGTACAGAATGCAGCTCGCCTTGGACAGAATTACAGCTTAGGCCAATCGCTGGTGTATTACCATCAACAAAGAAAAATCATCAGCCATGCTATTCTCACTGTCCACCAAAACCAAAGTTGGCAATCTGACACTGGGCGGTACTCCACTCGAGTACGAGGACCAGCAGACATACCTGGGAGTCACCTATGACAGAAGATTAACATGGAAGGAGCACATCCAGAACGCAGAGGCAAAGGCCAGAAGAAAGCTAAACATCATGATGACGCTGGCAGGAACAAAGTGGGATGCCAATGAAAGGACCCTCAAGACCATCTACCTAGGTGCCGTACGACCACACCTTGAGTATGGATCCAGCTCATGGATGACAGCAGCTAAATCTCATCAACAGAACCTCGACAGAGTACAAAACCAGGCACTGCGCATCATCACTGGTGGAATGAGATCAACACCAATAGAAAACATGGAGCAGACAGCAGGCATCCCCCCCCCCCCACTTAGTAAAGGAAGGGAATGCAAAGCACTGATCCAAGCTGCAAAGTTCAAATCGTTCAACAACCACCCGATGAAGATCAGGCAAGCACAGCTGTCATCAGGAAGACTTAAAAGATCAAGTTTTGTGAAAGAGACAAAAGCACTTCAAAGGAAACACCAAGAAATGTTGCCAGCACAAATAGAAGACCCAAACCACACCCTTGATCCTCCACGCTGGGAAAAACTAGAGAGCATAGCTATTCGCACCACAGTACCTCATCTCACAACCAAAGATGAACACAGTGATGTGAGCAAGAAGGCCCTAACCCTAGCCATGCTGGAAGAAATGTACCCTCAGGAGACATGGATAAGGATCTACACAGATGGATCAGCCAAAGATGCAATTAGGAGCGGAGGTGCCGGACTGCACATACAGTATCCAAACGGACAACATGAGTCAGCTGCAATACCGACAGGCAAACACTGCACAAACTACAGAGCTGAAGTCGAAGCACTGGTCCATGCAGCTAATACCATCAGCAGAACAGCAGACCCTATTGCACAGATTGTCTTTTTTATCTGATGCCCGCTCCGTCCTTGAGGCTATCACCAAAGGTAAGCTGCCACAACTTGAAGAAGCGCTACAAACCATCAAATGCTTTCGGATAGCGTTGCAGTGGATCCCCTCACACTGTGGAGTCCAAGGAAATGAGGAAGCAGACAAGATGGCAAAGGTGGGTGCAGAAGAGAATCAGACAGAAAACATGGTTACACATACAGAGATGAAGACTATCATCAAGTCACTCTATAGAACACCTCAATCAGAAGATGCCTACCATCATCTCTCGAGGCCAGAGCAAGTGACCATTTTTCGTCTAAGAACTGGACACAACAGACTAAATCAACACATGTACAGGCGGTTCCACCTTATGGCATTGCCCGCTTGTCCTTGGGGAGAAGCAGAACAGACCCCATACTTCAATGTTGCAGTACGGCTCTCCAAGTGTGATACCAGCGATCGAAAAGAAGAAGAAGAAGATCAAACCTAAGTTATTTAGTGAAATATTTACACTTTTATATGCATTTATTCGTGGCAAGCGATCGGTGTCCGCCCTTTTGAAATTTACGCAAATATCGCACTAACCATCTGAACCGAGGTTGGGCGCTCGGTCGACTAAAGTTGACTAGCTAGTTAACTATTTGAAGTTCGACTGGTATTCTAGTTAACTATAGACAGCTATGGTTAGGAGTCGAACTTGACCTCAGCTGATGGCTCTCGGATCTTTTCCGCTTTCGTGTCGAACATACGTCATTCGATTGGGACATCAGCCGTCAGTTATCATGACATCAAATACGTGAGTGACAAATTGGATACCTATGTTTAGACAATTAAGTGCGGCCGGCACCAGCGCAGTGCGATGACAGCGCTGCAGCATATCATCAACAGTGACGCACCTGACTGCGTGACATTTCTCCCTCTCACCTCGGACCTATGCCATTTGAGTGTGCCACATTTTTATTATAACGTCAGATACCTGAACGACAGATCACATCCCTCCAGATGAGAAGTAGCCTAAAGTTAGAGACATTAGAAAAAACCCGGAAGTGATGATGTCACAGGTATCAATACGATTATGAAGTCTGGCCCCCATATACACGTATCATGGACACGGATGTGTAATATTTTGCTTTTACTACGTCATAGCTATCTCCTTATGGTATCACCATTTGTTGTGGACCAACGCATTTTTTATTTAACAACTACTTAACTAGTAATATTAATAAAGAAATATTAGTTGCCTCTCCGGGATGTAGAAATTGTTTGATTGTAGCTTTGTTGACCATCTCGGTCACTTCTCCAGCACTAACTGACGCTGACAACGTCACTCTGGTCGGTTCTTGTGGAGTCGCATGACAGCATGGACTGGTAGACTACTGGTATACGGTAGGCCTCGTCTCGGTTCATGGTTAGTTTGTTTGTCAATTTCGATGGCTAACTGACGCTGACAACGTCACTCTGTTCAGTTCTTGTGGAGTCACGTGACAGCATGGACTGGTAGGCTACTGGTATACGGTAGGCCTCGTCTCGGTTCATGGTTGGTTTGTTTGTCAATTTCGATGGCTAACTGACGCTGACAACGTCACTCTGTTCAGTTCTTGTGGAGTCACGTGACAGCATGGACTGGTTGGCTACTGGTATACGGTAGGCCTCGTCTCGGTTCATGGTTGGTTAGTTTGTCGATTTCGATGGCCGCTGACTTTCATTTAAACAAGTTGGGCTCGGTGTTGATAACCATGGCACAGCAGACGGGGATGGTATGGCCAGTGGATTCTGCGTGTTCTGCCACAGCTGAGTTGGAGTTCATTTTAAGATGTCCTTTAACTCTGGTGACGAGAGGCCTTTTGGTTTCGCCTGTATATGTCCCCTCACATTGGTCACATTCGATCTTGTATATGACTCCAGGGGCGTTCATCTGTGGTCAGCTTATCTTTTGGGCTTACTAATTGTGATCTTACGGTGTAGGCGGGATTGTGGGAAGTTTTAATGTGGTGGTGTCTGTAGAGTCTGCCTAGGTGTTCTGATAGGCCTTGGTCTCTAATGAAGTCCGACTAGAGGAAGTTTTTGGTCTTCTGATTGTGTCTTACGAGGTAGGGGAGGTGGTTTCTATGACGATATTCCTATGAGTCTAGATGCTGTATCGATGCTGTATCAGCATTTATTCTCTATTTTACAGAGATACTTACTCTTAAGCAGAATGCCTTCATAGAATCCAGACGCTTACCGTCTGACCTTTTGATTGTGACGTCAGCTAAATTGTGACACATCTTGATTATGACGTCAGATACTTCCTCTATAATGCAGGTTACAGTGTCAGTACTGAACCAATACCAGATGGATACGGATCAGAATTGGACTAGTACGGTCCAGATACATGCAGGGATCGAAAACCAGATAAATATTGTGTTGCTCCAGGGGCAAGTACACCATTTAAATTGCATTGTCCGATTACACTCCCAGCTTGCCCATTTCTGTAAATTCTGTTGAAAATATGTTTTGCTGTAAGCTATAGCTACAGGACCCATGTAAACATCAACTCAAACATTATATTAACCATTTATCCCGCATATCAGCCAAAAACGGCTTCTACAGCTGTCTTGAGAAATGTCCATTTGCAGACCAAGAGAAGACTATTTTGATAATTTATCACTGGAATGACTGGATCGATAATTGAGCCAGTCATTCCAGTGGTAAATTTTCAAAGACAGTCTTCTCTTGATCTGCAAATGGACATTTTCTATGAGAAAATTGAAAATTTCTTGAAAAAATTTCAGTGTTAAAGGATTAAGACTAATTAAAATAATTAGTCACCATGACTACATATACATACATGTACATGCCCTGAAAATAACCAAATATCTAGGTTGTACCCCAAGGCAACCAGTGTATTAAAATTAGGTTGCCCTGAAGTAAGATGTGGTTGCCCCGGACCGCAGAAACGTGTAATTTGCGCATCCTGTACCTGTATTATTACGGGTGTGTGACAGAGCAAATTATTCCATTTTTACTCACGTTTCGTTCGATATGAGCTAGTATACGGGTCGTAGAAGTCCAGAGAACCTTTGTAACACGCAAGATTGTAGGTTATCACGCGAATCATCAACTTCTGTCCAGGCGTGACGTTAATGTTTACAGGGCAGGATGAACTGCTAGAATAATATCCCAGCTGTAAAATGATGGCATCGCTTTCCACGTACACATTTCCATTACAGTGCAGAGACATAAGCGCTAATAAATAATAATAATAATAATAATAATAATAATAATAATTTTTTTTTATCTGGCTGCTCCGTGGTTAAAAGTGTTATTTTGGAAACAATGTTGTTGAAAGCTGTTGCTGTGGTGTTTAGCTTTTTGACCCACAATTAGTACATGTCTTCGAGATCCCACGGGCATGCTTCCACCCCAGTTTGCAGAAGATTCCTCCTATCCAGTAGAAACGGAAATATTAAAGGTGCCTATTCACAGCAAAATTACTGAAAATAAAATTGTTTAAATTATAAACTTTTAGAGGCTTAAACTGTGAGCTTATATGTAATGAAACGAAATAAATCTTAACATATGATGATTTCATTCCATTTAAATAAATATAATTTTTTAAGGCGCGTAATTGAAATAGAGACACGAGTTTCTATTTCAATTTCGCAACTTAAAAAAATCATATTAATTTATATGGAATGAAATCATCATATGTTAAGACTTATTTCGTTTCATTACATATAGACACGTAATTTAAGCCTATAAAAGAATATAATTTTACCAGTTTTATTTTCAAGCATTCTGGTGTGAATATGCACCTTTAAAGGTGAGTCAAGCGCCTATTTTGAAAGCAAATCGGCAGACGTCTTCTGAAGCCCACGATCACGTATCCACACACGTTTGAGGAAAATCCATCCAGTAGAACCAGCGTTATTTACAATATCTTGTTTCAGCTTAATCGTATAATGGTTAAACCTGAAAATGGCACATCCCGTGTTCTTGAGTGATGTGCATTTGCAGGCCAAGAGAAGACAATTTTTTAAAATGTAGCACTGTAATGACTGGCTCGGTACACTGTCGAAGCAAACAGGTGGATTTTCTTGTATATTAATTAATCATTTAATGATCAAGCTGAACAAAACGCGTGGAAACAGTTATTATTTTAATTTCTTGGGCAGATTTACACACATTGTCTTCTATGAATGGACATTTACTGAGTGAATACTGCGATTTTCTTTTAAGATATCTAGAGCTTTAAAGGGTTAATTGATATAGGTAGCATATTGCGCTGTTCATGAAAAATGTCTTAAGAACACTAAGAAAAGGAAGAAATACACCACATGCTTGCTTCTTCCTGAATTGATAAGTAAGCTGTCCAGGAAACGTGCAGAGAAGACTTCTGATTCTAGCAGACTACATAGAGGACCAGTCCAAATAACAAAACAGGAGGGCGAGAATCTGCAAGAGCGTTCGGTATTGGCCACCACCACCACCACCACAACCACCACCACCATCATCACCATTACCACCACCACCACCATCATCACCATTCATCATCGTCATCATCATCATAATCATAGTCATCATCATCATCATCATCATCATCATCATCATCACCACCACCACCAACACAACCACCATCACCACCACCAGCATCATCATCACTACCACCACCACCACCACCACCATCATCATCATCATCATCATCATCATCAACACTCATCATCATCATCATCATCATCATCATAATCATCATCATCTTCATCATAATCATAATAATCATCATCATCATCATATTCATCATCATCTTCATCATCATTCACCATCATAATCATCATCATCATCATCATCATCACCTCCACCACCACCGCCACCATCATCATCATCTTCATCATTCATCATCATCATCATCTTCATCATTCATCATCATCATCATCATCATCACAACCATCACCACCACCACTACCATCATCATCGTCATTATTATTATTATTATTATTTGTATTATTATTATTATTGTATTACTTACTGGTTGACGTGTATCCATTTACCACAGTAATGGCAACCACTAGGCTCAGGACGCATACGGAGAGCAACATCATCATTACGGCAAATACTCACTCCAGTCAGACAACGAACGTCTCTACCAACGATTTAAACGCATGTGCAATAGGGTAATAATTAAATAGACACGGGTATGCCTACTCACATTTTATCAATAAATTAATGCTGACGAATATGATTGTTATCAAAGCGGTTAAAGGACTATTTTTAGACAATACGAGCAGCAATCTCAGAATCTTAATAACACTCACTTTCAAAACAATGATTCGTGTGGGCTGTTGAATATTTTGAAACTAATTTGACTGGAAACTGTTGCTGCCTTAGGCAGCAACAGTTTCCAGTCAAATTAGTGTCGAAATATACAACAGCTCGTACATTTCAAAGCTATTCGCTAGTGCCCATGTTGCTGTTTCAGATTTTAAATTTCAAATCTAACTTGTTAATATCATCTTATGCTTGGTGGCATTTAGACGTATCAGTGCAAGTCACGACACGATACAGCTCACATGACGCAGCGTCATCGAACACAATAGATCGATAGCTGACCTTTTAAAATCAGACTTAATCAACATTTTAATACACAGTAGATTTTTAATCAAATACGACGTCAGAAACATATAATAATGATTCGGTGACTGTCCCTGTGATCAAATAAATAATGGGCAATTCCCATAAAGATGGGCCAATTACAATTTCATTTTTCAAAAATAAAAATGTTCTTAAATATGTCTTTGTTTAGTATTACTAGAAAGTAATGCCATCGTTGATAATAGATCAGTAATCAATGGCGGTATTCGACTGGGCGAAAAGTTTGGCTCCGTAAAGAATATTTTTTATTCGACTGGTATTTCCATGGGAAAAAAATCACGTGATGAAAAATATGACAACGCGAAACTTAGGGAGATAAACTCTAGGATTATTCACCGGTCAATATGACTGAAAATAGCGCTAAAAGTTGGATTTTGTTTTCAGGATTATAAAATTTAGACGATATCGTGTTTCTATCCCTTCCATAGGCCTACTGTTAGGGTTGTTTTTTTCAATTTCAATTTCTTTATTTACACCCAATCGACTAATACGTTTACGTAGAGCACATTTTGGCCAATGCGCAACTAAATTTACTCTACCATTTCAGGTTTCCGTAAGAATTTGTCAATTCCACGGCATTTTTTAATATACAATCTCAAATGTTTAATGACTGCCTTTGTTTTGTATCTAGCGTTGCAACCAGATTTTTTCCTTCCATTATTAAAGGTCATCAATAGCATATAATACACCGACTTTCAAAACATGTTATGCCATATTCTTCTAATTTATGTAGTTTGCTTAATATCTGCTTGGCAAATATGGCTCTTCTCTCTCATATCTGCCAGTCATATCAAGCATGTCGCGGACCTGATCGGATAATCGCCTAAAATTAAATGGCACCAGAATGCCAACTTTATAGAAATGGACCTGTCCAGTTTTAGCTATGCCCCGCCCACCTCTAGTTAATCTCCACCCACACCTCGCTCGTTTTGGGGTCGATCGATCGCCGAATGACCAGACTATCAATTTCCAGAAAACTATACATTGAAGTTGTTTTATATTTTGAAACTAATTTTCCTGGATAAACAGAGCCCAGTCAAATTAGTTTCAAAATATTCATCAGCATGTTTATTAAATATCAAAGACATACAGTTCATACAACGTTTCGGACTATTAAGCGTTTAAGACGGACTAAATTGAGCCATTCCTGCTGTAATAACGTCATACTACCAATCACGTCACTGATTATGACGTCATATAATCGATGGTTAAAGTGGAAAGGTCTCTTCATTATGAGGTTATCCTACACGTCAAGTAATTGATTATAACGTCATATGATGGATGGATAAATTGGAAATGTTCATTTAAAACAGAATATTTACACATAATAGTCAATTCACCTTTCCAGAGTACCCACCCATCATATGGCGTCATAATGAACTGTGTGATGTGTACAGTGACATCATAATGAATGACGTCATGAATGACGTCGATAAGTACGTCACGAACGCATATTTGAAGAGGGTTTATGCGTTGTTGTACAAATTGTTTGCTTTTAATATTTAATAATTATTCTATTGAATATTTTGAAACTAATTTGACTTGGCGCTGTTGCTGGCAGTAACATAACCCAGTCAAATTAGTTACAAAATATTCAACAGCTTCCCTGTATAGTTTTCAGGAAATTGATGGCTAGGGTATTTGGGGATCGATCAATCTCAACACGGCGAGGTGTAGGGGGAGCTTAGCTAGTGATGGGCGGGGCATAGCTAAAAATCGAAATATCCATTATTAAGTTTATAACGCAATACTAAGTAAAAATCCATTATCAATTGCTCGTATAAAGATCTTCTTCTAAGCATCTCCTTTTTAGCTTCAATAATATCTTCGAAATAACTCTGCATACGTATTTTAACTCTCCACCAGCTGTTATAAGAATACTTATGTAGTCATAGTGTAGAGTCAAAGATGCATATTCACAGCTAAATTACTGAAATTAAAATGCTTAAAATTGTATTCTTTTAGTGGCTTAAATTATGCGTCTATATGTAATGAAACGAAATAAATCTTAACATATGATTATTTCATTCCTTATAAATTAATATAATTTTTTAAGTTGCGAAATTGAAATAGAGCACCACAGATTGGCTGAGGGGGGGGGGGGGGGGGCAGGGGGACTCTTGAGCTTGGGTAGCACGATAAGGGTGCCTTGGTCTACAGCGTCGATGAGAAGGTGGTGCATAAAAGCAGAATTGATTAGGTACGTGACCGGTTTTGAGATAATGTCACTTGCATATTTGAATAGTTCATGCCATCAGGTCCAGATGCACGTCCATTGTTCTGGGCTTTAAGTGCCTTCTGAACTTCTGCTGTGTTAATTTGCGTTAATAATGTCCTGGGGTCTCCTGAGAATGGGCGCAAGGGCTCATCATCGCGGTCAGTGAACTGTTACTTGAACCATTCTCGAATTGCCTCGGCTTTGCCCTGGTCATAGCTTACATGTATAGTTTTCTGGAAATTGATATTCAGGAAGTTCAGGGATCGATCGTTCCCAACACGGTCAAAGCGTGAGTGGAGCTGAGCTAGAGATGAGCGGGGTATAGCTATAACTTAATTCTTCCATTATTCAAGTAGTCAGATCTAGTCCGAATCTCCTATGACTCTGAGTAGGCCATTTGACAAATATTTGGGTAGCGTTAGACCTGTCAGTTTATCCAAATATGCTGTCATTGGGTCGTTTCAGGGACAGAGCAGACACCAAGTAAGTCACATGGAACCCTGAACCAGAACCAGACTACCAAACAAATGGTCGAAATCAGGGTCACAGTAAATTTGGACTACGTCTGATCTAACCCTGAAGCAGACTGCCAAGCATACGATCGAAAGAACTGGAGTGCCGGGTTTCACCGTCTGGCTGCTTTGTTTTTGCAGACGACATATTCCAAGGGTTGTATCTCTGGACCTGCTAAATATTTTGGAAAATTTTTGACTGAATGTTGTTGATGGCTAAGTCACCAACAACTTTCAGTCAGTGTTTTCAAAATATTCAGCAAATCAAGAGTTTTTGCTCATTGAAATTTGTATCTCGTGGGCAGCAGTAGTTACAAGATTGTGCGATTAGTAAATTGCATCTAGGCCTACTGATCTAGCTATTTTACGTTCATCGTCAAATTATACCTGAGACAAACCCCTTTAATAGTTATGATAATTAATCAGCATCCCCCTTCAGTCCAATGTTTAAACGTGTATGGTACTAGGCACAGTTAACTCCTTCATCTATAAATTCCTTATATCTCAATTTCAAGACAATAATACAGGAAAACTGTTGAATATTTTGAAATTAATACGATTGGAAGCCGTTGCTGCCTAAGGCAGCAACGGCTTCCAGTCGTATTAATTTCAAAATATTCAACAGAATATACTATGAATCGGAAAAATTATATTTTCAGGTATTTGTCGGTGAAAGGTTAATACAAGCTAGATATGTGTTCGGTTGTACTTTGCATCTGGTCTCAAATTTCACAACGGAATATTTATCGAGATTATTTACGCGTTTACATTTAGGCCTATTATTAATTAAATAAATATAACCCTGTAATCTATAAGCGTGTTCGTTCAAAGCAGTCATGCGTGTATGATGTTGAATCATTTGAAAATAATTTGATTGTATGCTGTTCCAGCGTTTAAAGCAGCGATCCAATCAAATTAGTTCTAACCGTTTGAACACTAGATTTCCAAATTTAAATTCTAAAGTAAGCCGTTGAATATTTTGAAACTAATATGACAAGAACATGTTCCTGCCTATGGAAGCGGCGCAGCTCCTAGTCATATTAGTTTTAAAAATATTCAACACGGTGTTTATTATCCACAAAAGTCATACAATTCAAACACTTTTATTAGATAATATTTATTAAATATTAATAACCTTTCGGTTTCAACAATTTAACTCTTTAACACTCATATCAGCCAAAAAGCAGACCAAGAAAAGTCTACTTTTTTTAAAATTTACCGCTGGAATGACTGGCTCGATAACAGAGCCAGTCATTACAGTGGCAAAATTTAAAAAATAGTCTTCTCTTGGTCTGCAAATTGAAAAATTTTATGAGAAAATTAAAAAAAATTTGAACAAGTTCGAGGGTTAACGTGTTAACAGAGTATAAATTTTCCCACGCAAAGAATGGAGAAATCCGATCTGTCACTCAAGTATTTGGCATCGTACACAAATACGTGACGTGCTATTTGACGTCACAATTCAAATAAAGGTAGTTCCGTCACGAAAATCTGAATGTTCGACGCGAACGTGCGCGAATTTTACTATAACTTTGATGTATTTACAAGTTCATAAACATTCTATTGAATAAGTTGGAAATAATATACTTGGCAAACATCCCCGATAAATTAGTTTCAAAACATATACAAACAGCTTGATTATTACCACTATAGAGAGGCGGGAGGTCCCGTAATCGGGATAAGTGCACTCTAAATCATTTAGCGATGATCCATTGGAGGGAGTCGGGTGACAGCAGCCACGGTAATCACAGCTCAAATACCGTATACAAAAGCTCCCCCAGTTAACCCCTCTTACGTCAACGGCTACTCGATGCACCCAGGATCCAACTCATATCAATTAACAGTTTAATTGCCAAGATTCTTCAATAGGATTATAATGTTTATAGGCCATGGGAAGACTATTTTTGTAAATTTACCACTGAGAATTACAAAATTAGCTTTCTGCCGTAAAGACAACTCTCGAGAACGTGTTTGGCAAGGTTGACCGCCAACGGGGAAATTATTTAGAATTTTTTTTTTTATTAGCCAGCGTCTATATGCAGGCCATGAGAATCGTAGTTTTGAAAAGTTACCACTGGAATGACTGGCTCGGTTAGCAGTTACTTAGCCCAGTCATTCCAGTGGTAAACTTAAAAAAATACTATTCTCTTGCCCTGAAACTGGACATTTTTAATACCATGAATTGCGAGTTTCTTGCCGGCTTGACCACTAAGTTGAATCTAGGAATCGGGCCATCCCGTTTTACCTTCCGGTGTTCGCTTCCGCGAGTACCACGTTGCAATTTAGCATCTGTAAATTAAAGTTTCAACGTTTAAGAATTAAATTCGATTTCAAAATGCGTAAAAGGGGGCGGAGCTTGGGGTGGTGGTGGTGGTGTGTATGTGGCTAGAAATAGATCCCTTTAGTCGGCGTTTCAATAGTGCAACGGCTGGCTGATAACGCGATAGAACCAGGGCCGATCTATAGGCAGGGCAAACGGGGCATGTGCCCTGGGCCCCCGATTTGCCCAGGGCCCCCGAACATGACACCCAAAAAAATTTAGGTGTTATTTCTTGAGGCCCTGGGGGCCGGGCTGGGCAACTTGGCGGGCTGACCTGGCCAAATGCCACAACAGCCGTGGGCCCGTGGTCAGGGGCCCCCAATGCTAGTAAAAATAAAATGTTGAAATAAGATTATAAGTTACATATTACTAAAGCTCATGGAAAATTAAAAATAACCAGAAATAAGCTCTTCAAATTAGGTTCATTAGTCTGACTGTCTACACCAACCACCCCCCCCCCCAACCCCCCCCCCCCCCCCGCCACCCACAAATGGCCACACTCATATTACAATACAATTTCTAAGCCACTATTTATTTAGAGTTTAATGCTCTCCAGTTTCCGCGAAATGCTGTTCAGTATTACCGGATGTAATTTTTATTATGTAATGAGCAAAACGCTTAACGCTGACGTGGCAAAATTGACTAAAACCAAACATAATGGATAATATTGAACACTATAATGCGAATCGGGAGTAGGGTGAATTGACAGAAAATATGCAAATTCAGGTAGCAACTGCTCTCAAATTCAAATTTTCCTAAATTGATGTGTGAATTAAGGCAAAGATAGAAATCAAAACAACTATGTTGTTTATCACTCTGAATGCAGGAGTTAGCATCTCAGAGCATCTAATTTTTTTTTAAAATGGGATGGGTTGGAGGTGGGGAGACTACCAGACAGCCCTAAGGGAGGGGTGAGTCACCCCTATATAGGCATATAGTTCGCCAACAGGGCCCCATGTCAGAAACCTTGCCCTGGGCCCCATGTGGCCTAAGTTCGGCCCTGGATAGAACCTCATTTAGTCTTGTCTTTAGTCATACCAGGTCACGGAAAAGCGTTCGTTTTCAGAGAGATTCAATATGGCGGTTATTTGAGAGACGAAACAATCACAAAGGTGTTAGTCACCACCCCACCCCACCCCACGCTATCCACCCCACCCCAAGGTCATATGGCGGGATCGAATGGTGAAATCGAATTATCTTAACTCCATTTTGAACCGAAAATCCCAATATCAAAATATAGATTCATGTACATGTAAGCTGTTAAATATTTTGAAACTAATATGACTGGGAGCGTTATAAGATTAATCGATTAAAGCAG
>CM067375.1:16563224-16691054 GCA_034401795.1 Chaetoderma sp. LZ-2023a
TTTCAGGAACAAATTTCGTCACTAAAGGGTTAAAGCAAAATTTGATGCACGACATGCGACGGACGGACGAACGAAAGATGGACAACAGACGATCGCCCTTACTTAGGCTCACATGGTCCTTCAGACCAGGAGAGCTAATATAATAATAATAATAATAATAATAATAATAATAATAATAATAATAATAATAATAATAATAATAATAATAATGTTTATTAGAATCTATTTGTTTGTTTTAAAGTTGCATATTCTTATAAACAGCGTTGTATTTATCACATCAGATAGTTCTTTGCTACCATTCAAAATGAGGTCGAGCGAAGCAACCGGCATTACTTCATTCGCAAAGCTCAACAAATTACGACGTTCGGCTGTCCATTTTGGACAGTTAAAAAAGTAGTGATAAGCAGTTTCTGGAACCAGACACAGCGTACAATTTGGATCTTCCAATAAGTGGAAATGATGCAAATCACTGTTTAGTTGACTACATTTATTTCGCAGTTTGCAATGGATAATATTTTCCTTTCTCTTGCCTTTTGAGTAATAAAAGGGAACCTTTTCAGGAGTGTCCGGTTCGTTCGAAAATAACTTTTTCTTGAAAATTAAAATAGACGGAGATGTTCTAATGCTTAAATCTAATTCATTCCATAGGTTAAGCACACTAGGTAGAAACGATTTCTTAAAGGTTTCGAGACGACACCTTGGAATTTAACACATTTCCGGTTGCCTGAGCTCATAACGGGCATTGTCTCCGACTTTGTCGGGGAGAATATCAGTTATGAAGTCAGGACACTTGCCATTTGCAATTTTATAAAACATAATAAGCTTTTTGTGCTTGGGACGAATGCGCAAAGACAACAGTCCGGTCTCGCTATACAGATTTATGAGTGGAGTGTACCGCGGTAATCCAGATATGAGATATAATTCGCATAGCCTCATTTTGAATGGTTTCTAATTTTTCAGCATCCCGGTCCGAACACCCATCCCAGATCTCGCTGACATATTCAAGTACGGGCCGCAAATACGCAGCATAGATCCTGAATAAGGTATCTCTACTCAAGGTGCACTTCATTCGTCGCATAGTAGCTACAATTTTAGAAGCCCTTTTTACTATTAAATCAATATGACTGGACCATTTTAGATCCGCGGAAATTAGTATACCTAGATACTTACAACGTTGTGTATTTTCTAACAAATTATCGTTTAAATAGAGATCTGGCGGTTGAAATGTATTGGAGTTTTATATAGGTAAGCTCACTGTCTTAGATGCATTAAAAAGAACTAACCACTGGTTTGCCCAATCCGAGATTGTCTTTAAATCATTATTAACATCAACTACTACTGCAATAACAACTCCAACAAAAACAACGGCAAAAGCAACAACGACGACGACGACGACGACGACAAACAACAAGAACAAGAATAACAATAAAAAGAACAACAAAAAACAGCAGCAGCAGCAACAGCAACAACATCAGCAGCTACAACAACAACAACAACAACAACAACAACAGCTACAACAGCAATATCGAAACATGTATATGTGTATATTGTATTTGACAAGAATAATTGTAGATATAATGTATACTAGCTACTACTCCATGTAACTACTATGTATATAGCCCTCAACGTGGTCTGGGGTGTAAATAAGTCATTTCATTTCATTTCATCCAATATCTACACTTTCATGGAACATAACTCGATATCAACAGCTTAAAGTATTATTTTCATCGCTTACCTATTAAAGGTGTATATTCACACCAAAATGCTTGAAAATAAAACTGTTGGAATTATATTCTTTCAGAGGCTAAAATTGTGTACCTGAATGTAATGAAACGAAAGAAACCGTAACATATGGTGATTTCATTCCATATAAATAAATTTTGTAGGCTTAGTTGTGTATTTGAATTAGGGACTCACTCGTGTCTCTCACTCAATTTGACAACTTAAAAAATAATATTAATCTATACGTAATGAAGTCATCATATGCTAAGATTTATTTCGTTTCATTACATCTAGGCACACAATTTCAGCCTTTAAAAGTATATAATTTTAACAACATTATTTTGAACCATCCTGCTGTGAATATGTACCTTTAATTCAGTTTCTGTTTGTTTTGTTTCATACGAAATGCTGACCCTGCCATGTATAGCCCATCATGAACCAGAAAAATATGAATGAACGATTAGTCGGTCTTCAATGGAACTTTCCGATTTTTCTATTCCCCGCCCATCTCTAGTTATGCTCCACCCACACCTCGTTCGTGTTGGGATCGATCGATGTTTGAACTCTCTGACTATCAATTTCCAGAAAACTATACAGGTAAGCTATTGACTTTTTTGGAACAAATTTGATTGCCTATGGCAGCAACAGCGTCCAGTCAAATTAGTTTCAAAATATTCAACAGCATCTTTATTAAATAGTAGAGACATACAATTCGTACAACGTGTCAGACTATTAAGAGTTAAAGATGGGCCAAATAGAATCATTTATGACGTAATGATTATGATGTTATCCTATACACCACCTAGCTGATTATGACGTCATATAACGTCAGATGATAGATGGATACTCTGGAAATGTGAATTATGCATTCGTGACGTTATCTACATCATTCATGACGTCATTGATTATGACGTCATCCTACACGCCACGTACTTGATTATGTCGTAATATGATGGATGGATGGATAAACTGGAAAGGAACGGTCCATTCTTAGTGCTTTCACTAAATGGGCACTCACTGTTACTTGAAGCAAAGACAAATTCCAAATGATCATGGTGGCCTAAATTAACCTAAGGAACAGGCTACACTTATTCCTGATCAGCCTGATTCTGAAATTCATGGTATTCATATGGAACCATCCTGTAAAAGGCTCACCAATCTCACGGTTAAAAAGAAAGTTTACAGATTCCGGGAACAAGACAAACCCAAAGCAATGGACCTGTCCATTTTAACCATGCCCCGCCCATCTCGAGCTAAGCTCCACCCACACTTCGCCGTGTTGGGATTGATCGATCCCCGAATGCCCTAACTATCAATTTCCTGAAAACTATACAGGAAACTTGTTGAATATTTTGTAACTAATTTGACTGGGTGCTGTTGCTGCTTATGACAGCAACAGCGCCAAGTCAAATTAGTTTCAAAATATTGAATAGGATATTTATTAAATGGTAAAGACATACAATTCGTACAACAACGCATAGCCCGTCTTCAAATATGCGTTCATGACGTACTTATCTACGTCATTCATTATGATGTCATTCTACACGTCACGTAGTTGATTAGGACGTCATGTGATGGGTGGATACTCTGAAAAGGTGAATTACGATCATCAACTGAAACTACAGCATCACGTATTCTTTATCTGAATCGTTGTTGCATTAGTAAAAAGAAGAGGAAGCGAGTTTGTGAAAACACTCAGTTTTCACACAAGAATCGATTAAGAGTGCAGCCTAGGAACTTAATGACACAGTTGTGCTCAGTGGCATCCAAGGGTAGATCTTCTTGCAAGGGAATTTCAAATTTATGATGAATGCAAATGTGGCTATCTTAGAGAAGAAAAAGAGAGTGGAACGTCATTGAACGAGGAATTTGGCAACTATGAATTGGTAAAGAGAGAAACTCAGAGTAAAATAAATGAAAATGCCAAGCCATCTCAATGGACCATTCCATTTCTAGCTATGCCCCGCCCATCTCTAGCTAAGCTCTACCCACACCTCGCTCGTGTTGGGATCGATCGATCTCTGGACACTCTGACTATCGGTTTCCATAAAACTATACAGGTAAGCTATTGAATATTTTTTAACTAATTTGACTGGTCGCTGGTGCTGCCTATTCGTACAACTTGTCGGACTATTACGAGTTAAAGACGGGCCAAATATAATCATTTATGACGCAATGATTATGACGTCATCCTACCCGCCACTTAGCTGGCTATGACGTCATATGACGTCAGATTGATAGATGGATAGTCTGGAAAGGTGAATTAAAGTTATCCACACACTGTCCGATGATATCATTATGGAGATACTCATTACCGAAATAAACAGAAGCAAACAATATTGAGAGTTCTCAGATTTAGTGCACTTTTTGAAAATCGATAGTATTACCCCTGAAGTTATACGTAACGTAGTGATTACTTCCACGACATCACTTAATACAAAATCCTCAGTGATACGACAAGCTGCAAACTTCATAAGAGAAGACATACTAAAATTTCAAGAAGAAAACAATGAATCACAATGGCCACCAAGAAGCCAAGCATTAACCGCAAGAAATGAATATCCACCCCCCCCCCCCACCCCGCCCCCAACAACCCCAACCCCACCGGCAGACACCCCCACCTACCACCCACCACACACACACAACACGTGCTCTCATATCTGGAAGGTGTCCGTCAAACGCACGGTCAACAAACTTCTGATAAAGTTAATTGCTATATGGGTGAAAATCTGAGAACAGTCAATTTTGAAAATGTAAAAATTCAAAATAAACTTGGATACAGAAGCTCGGACAAGGTGCAATCATATCGTTTATGGAAGACAATGTTGTCTGCAAAGTTCTTCTTCAGTCACGGTTTCGGTCACCAAATTGTATAGCCTTCGACCGTGACTCCCTCAGCACAGAAAATTTGTATTCCAACGAACATTGTAAAACAAAAGCTACCCCTAATTGCAACATACATGAAGCCAGCTAGAATCTGTTCAGTTGGGTTCCCTAGGTGATATGTAAAAGATCTAATACCCAGAATCGTTGTTTTGCAACAACGGAGCTCGCCTGTTGATATAATTCTACATATATGGGTCATTTGCAAAAGGTTAACTATTATGATTATATAAAATAAAGTAGTGATATATATTCATTACTAATGCTATTTATGAAGGCCTGATAGTTTAGCTGTAGCAGAGCTAAACAGAAAAGTTAAAGAGTATGCCCACTTTTGACCCCTCCCCTCAGTTTGACCCAAGATCAAAATAATTCCTTGTAATCTAGTTTACTAATCATGTGCTTAAAAATGATATTCCTGGCCATATGTGCAATCATCTCCAGTTTCAAATTTCTATCTGAAATGCTCTACGAGTTACATTACAATCGATTGGTGCCCAGTTTTGACCTTTTGACCTCGGCCCCTACCATCAGTTTGACCCAAGATCAAAATACCTCTTTGTACTGTAGACTACAAATTATAGGGTGGGGGGAATCATACCAAAATTCCAAGTGTCATGCACATCCCCGCCTACATATGTAACCATCCGCAAAGTTTCAAGTTTCTATCTGAAATGGTGTAGGAGTTGCATTACAATCGATAATTACTGCCCAATTTTGACCCCTGGTCCCAGCCAGAGGGGATGGGGGGGGGGGGGGGGTTATCATTCCCAAGGCTCTATGCCTGAAGCTAAACACAAAACTTAACCGTTCTGCTCTAAAATGCCCAGCTGAACGCAAAACTTAACGTGAAATAGAGTATATGTAGTAATAAGGCTGTATATCAGGTTTGGTGGCTGTATGCCTGATAGGATTGCCATTAGCAAAACGCAAAACGTAACCAAAATTGGCCGCCGCCGCCACCACCAATTCCAATGCCGCCACCGGATGATGCGCCCGGTATCGCATAAGCTCTTCTGTTCACTGAATAGGAGAGCTAGAAATGTTGAATTCAAGGTGGATGGCAAGATGGCCATCACTCTGGTATAATATGGCACATATCTCGACAATTGTTCATTTTAGACCACATAAATATATTACGAGTAGATAGAAACATGCCCGTAATCTACCCAAAATGTATGTCTCCAGCTCTCTATGAATATTCCATGACGTCACAATGCAACAGATGACACTGACCTTCGAGGTTTGCAAACCGTTTCTACATTCACTGCCAGTGCTTAGTTCTCATTATCATCCAATTCAACAATAGAAGACAAAGAGTAGCAGTTAATGGTTCCTACCGGAGCGGGCCACCAGTGATTAGTGGGGTACCCTGGGGTCTTTTGAGGTCAATACTGTTCGTCTATTTTATTAATGACATGTCACAATTTGCCCACAACTTAGTTCAGATGTTCGCCAACGATACGAAGTTACTTTCACAAAACACTACAAAAGAAGACCACTACCAGCTCCAATCAGACCTCGACAGCCTAAAAGAATGGTCAGATACCTGTCAATTGTGATTCAATGTGTCCAAATGCAAAGTAACCCACTTGGCTAGATCAAGTATGAAGAGAACACTCCGGAGATCACTCTAGAAGACACCACATCTGAAAAGGAAGTGGGCATTTGCGTTGATGGTAGTCTAAAATTAAGCAAGCAGAGACAGCAGTCAACAAAGATAACCAGATCATTGGTATGATACGAAGATCTTTCGTGCAGCTCTATGCAAGCCAAATGAGACCACATCTAGAATATGGAAATGCTGTATGGTCCGCTTTACACAAGAAAGATATCTGCCTAATCAAAAAAGTTCAGCGTTCAGAAACAAAACTGATAACAGGATTGAAAGACACCCCATATGAAGACTGTCTAAAGGCAATAAAGCTATTAAGTTTGATATACTGGTGGTTGCATGGCGCCCTAATTGAGACATAAAAGTACATAATGGCATCTATGATGTAAATAGTGAGAATATGTTGCCATCTGATGATGCACATCGCATGATGTCACACTACAAACTACTAAAGCAACGCCTTAAAGGCAACATACAGAAGCGATTCTACAGTATTCATGTGACAAATTACTGGAATGGTTCAGCTGAGGTTGTCAAGACTCCAACGTTTAACACCTTCAAAGGAAGTTCTACAAAGACCAGATTTCCAAAGCTGACTCCCATCCAGCTCCTCCGCACCCACTAACATGTACAAGAAGAACCAACTGAAGACATGGAAGAAAAGTTGCTACACGGTGTCTAGCCTATTCAGCAGAAAAAGACTATGTAACTAAGTCATCATGTTTTGCGAAATGCCTCTGCATCGAGCACACACCGATGACCAATCAGGTCCATGACGATCACACCCGCAGCACAAAGTTCCACAGCCTGGCTTCCAGGTGCATCTCACTAGTTCGAGAAGGGACTGTGGTGCAGGATCCAAGTCCGTGGGTACTGGTGTTATTGCTCATGAAACTTTCCATTCCCATTCAACGACCTCCAAGGTATTCCGCTTCCCTCGTTCGATCTGATGGAACATTCAGAGCTGTGGTGCGTCATCGACCCATATGTTGGTGGCAACATGTGTGGGTAGATGGCCTTTTAACTGATTGGAACAGTCTCCTTGAATCTATGACACCTTATCGTGTCAAGATGGTCATCTGTGTTCCTTTATGGAAAATGACCTTCGCCTTCTCATCAGCCACTATGTATGTATCATTGCCGTATTTTGTGGCTGTAGTGTAAGAAACATCATACAGCTGTAATCAGTCCTTCTTCGCATTTGACCACTGTGTCATGTCCTCTGCCAAAATCTTTAGCTTCCTCGGGTCCATTTTTGATCTGAGTGTACCGAGTCCTGTTTTCGTGAGGTCACCTTGTAGTACGCTTAACAGATTTATGCAATGATGTTCTCTCCTGGCTCTATAGTTGCTGGTTCCCAGTAGGGCAAAGATGGTAGGGAGTCGACTTTAATGTTGCTGGATGGATTCCCAGCAGGGCTGCGGCGTTGTCCCTGAGAACGGTACTTCACTGTGTGTGGTTCACCTGTCTGTAAAACTGGCACCTGTGAGGGCAGTTTCGGCAATACGAAATGTACTAGCCATTGCGTGCCTATAAAGGGGAGCCTGGCTGAATGATCCTAAGGGAGTTGATATTGTAAAGGAATAAATAACGCCCAATGACCAGTGGGTAAGATGGACTTGGCTTATTACGAAAGTGGAAGCAGCCTATAAACCTCATCTAGCCCCATACCTATAATATCCTGGCAGATCATGCAATATCAAGATATGACTCTTGTCGATTACAAGTCACTGTCCTGCATGAATTGAAATAGTACGAACCCAAAAACATTGCTGACTGGGGCAGATATTAACGGCATTATTGAGGCAGCCATATCATGTGTAGCAATGTGCTATGAAAGTAAGGTAACTGAGAATATGTTAAAGCTTAGCTATCAAACATGGTTGCAAAAAGTTGCAAACCAAAAGGCAACAAGTACTTTTAAATTTAATTAAACTTTATAATTTTACATAACAAATTTAAGCCATGCCCATTGGTTTGGAATGTGAAAATTCTTATACACATGCAAACAAACATAGCGGCTGAAATTATTCCTTTAATGACTACTAGGCCGTAGGATTGACAAAAGAAATGACTTCTTGAGTTCATTGATGTAAAAACTGAGTTTCTTGACCTAAAAGACTTAGTTATAGACACGGTTTACTCCATCTAGCTTATCTGGAAGCCACAATATCGCAATATCAGTGGACATCTGGGCTCACCTACCGGTATGCTACAGTATTGTTGGATCGTATGAACGTTTCGTTGACCCAGTGCAATCCTCAATAAGATTGCAGTGGCAGAACATGGAGACTAATACTTAGACGAGAACTTCTGTAGTGAGCAAAGATGGTCTATGCCAGTCAATCAACGTAGTATCACAAATGTTCAGAGTGGTAGACAAGCCAATGCGGCACACCTCTCTTGCCGTGAAGCGCTGGGACGATAACAATAGCACTAGCAGCCATCGAGGTGTGTTCTATTTCTGAACCTATGAACAGTAATATCTGTGAAGACCAAGAACTGCAACTGACAACTACTGTTGAGCATCGTTCGAGGGGGTACCAGTGACTGAACATGATGAGTTTATATTAGGGGGGGGAGGGGGGTGTGTGGAAGTAAATCATGTACAGGTGTTCTACGACTATGCGCTGGAAATTGGTCATATTAAATGAAAAACCTGTAGATGGAATGCCATTTACGTTTGGTTTACTGTAACCAGCCATGACTATATTTGGAATTTAATGTGGTAGAGGTTGGGTATAATAAGCTTTGGTACATTAGTTTCATATGGTTATATCGTAATACTGACATCTCGATCAAAATGACGAAAATCGAAGTCTGTCACGAAGTGTACAAATCGTGTCCGAACGATGAATTTATAATTTAATAACGATTCTGTTGAATATTTTGAAACTAACATGACTGGGAGCCGTTCAACAGCTTACCTGTAGTTAACTTGAAATTTTGATTCACTTTTTAAAATTTTTAATTGATTCTAAGACAAGTAAAAGGTGAGCGGAGCTTAGATAGACATGGGCTGGGCCTGGCTAGAAATGCATCCCCCTATTATTATGGCAGAAATGGACTTTTCCAGTTTTAGCAATGCCCTGCATATGACTAGCTAAGCTCACACACACACCTTGCTTGTGTTGGGATCGATCGATCACTGAGTACCCTGAGTATCATTTTCCAGAAAACTATAAAGCTGTTGAAGATTTTGAAACTTATTTGACTGGATGCTGTTGCTGCCTATGGCAGCAACAGCGCCCAGTCGAAATTAGTTTTAAAATATCCAACAGCATGTTTATTAAATAATAGACATACAATTCGCGCAATAATGCACAGTCCGTCACCAATTATGCATTCGTGACATCCTGATGACGTTATTGATTATGACGTTATCCTACACGTCACGTAGTTGATTATAACGTCATATGATTGATGGATAGTCTGGGAAGGTCTATTACACACACACACTACAATTAAAAAAACAAAAACATAAGTCCGTCTTAGTTGCCTTTCAATCTATTTCAGATATCATTTAAGCCAAGTAACAATCTTTGTGCGGCCTATCAAGAAAGTATTACGTTATGCTACAAGTCACAATTACACCATCCCTTATAAAACTTGTCTAGGCATCAAATATTTAAACAAACTCACTACAACTGTAAACAGTAATAATATAATCTATTATTTTGCAAGAGTTTATTATTATTATTATTTTTTATTTTTTTATTATTTAATCAAGAGGCTATTAATAATATTATTTCCATTAGATTTAATAAACATATTATACAATATTTACAAAAATTTGGGAAAACGTCACAAAGATTCTCATGCTATCAACGTTATTTACAAATTATCATATGGTTTTCAATCGATTAATATTTTAGGATTAGACGAAACGGATGCTGACCTTTGACATCACATAAACAGAAACATAGTCTCTCATGGAAACAATATGTACCAAATATAAAGAAAGTTGCCTGACCCATTCAGAACCGAGTGATTTATTTCTAGCTATTCTCTTGATCAAATTTGACAATTATATAATACAACAATTACTGCCAAAAATCATAAAATCCCTGTTGACAAAAAGAACTGCAAATATATTGGGAAAAAACTATCGCACGTATAAAATGTAATTTAAAAATAAATATTCATTTAATTTTTAGCTAAGTAGACAGCATTTTCAGAATAAGAATTCGTACATTTAAATATCTCCCATATCTTTCGCATTATTGATATCTTTCGGACCGCAGATCGTAGTGTATGGTGTTTTGTGTCAAAATTTGAGCCATTTGGACCAGTAGTTTGTGAGATAAACACAGATCCAACATAGAGTTAACTGTATGGCTTATGCAAGCCACAAGACAATAACTTTAATGGCCAATACCTCTGGACATGCTGAATATTTTGGAAACAATTTGACTGAATGTTGTTGGTGGCTTAGCCACCAACAACTTTCAGTCAAATTGTTTTCAAAATATTCAGCATGTTCAGAGGCATGGGCCATGGAAAATGTAGTCTGCAAAAATTCAGCAACCAGACAGTTAACTAATTCTGTAATATAGGTAAAGAACATTTGAAATGATATGAGGAATGTAAAAATAGTTGAAAAAAAAAAATTATATACCAAAATTAGAATGACCGTGACCGTTAACCTAATGACGTCCATCGCGCTATGTGGTGCCTCTTCTCGGCATTGGTAACCATAAGTTCAAGTTTAGTCACAATAAAATTGACCAATCCTGAAAGATAGGATGAAACACAGATCTAAATACAACAAGACTTCTGCCGAATGGAGCAATCCAGCTATTCCCCACCCATTTCTAGCTAACCGCCAGACACACCTTGTTCATGCTGGGATTGATCCCGGAAATCCCTGACTATCAATTTCCAAAAGACTATACAGGTAAGCTGTTGAATATTTTGAAACTAATATGCCAGCAACAGCGTCCAGTCAAACTAGTTTCAAAATATTTGACAGAATGTTTATTAAATAGCCGACATACAATTCGTACGCGTCAGACTATTAAGCATTTAAGACGGATCCTATGACATCATATGATGGATGGCTAAACTGGAAAGGCCTAAGATGGATGGGTACAATCAAAGTAACACTTTGACCAATTCTCATCTTCAAAGCAACCATACAGGGACTGTTGAATATTTAGAAATTAATCTGACTGGAAGCTATTGCTGCCTTAGGCAGCAATGGCTTCCAGTCAAATTAACTTCTAAATATTTAACAGAATAAGTTTTATAACGTAAAGAATTTACTTTCTCAGGGATTTGTCAGTGAAAGGGCTAAGATTAGTTCCAATATATGTAAACTAATCTGGAAAAATAAGACAAGATTCCTTTACTATACGCCGCCAACACTGTCATCAAAACGATACTCGGAGAATGAATAGGAAATGATGATCATTGGACACTCTGCCTCAAAGATAATACACCCACTATATATACACACATTGGCAATATAAAAAAGTGCATTAGAATATATGCGAGAATATACATTACTGACATCAATCTAACTATGCTTGTATGTAAAAATACTCTTTACTAGCTATCTGTATATATACATACTTGTGGTAAATAATCAAATTTTCTTCAACATGTATATATATATACACCTGTGCAAAAGTTAAGCACCACCCTATTTTTACGCACATGCGAGGGTATATTCATGTGCTATGAAGAAAGCAATAGCATAAACATTTATGTACCCATCCATCTTAGTGCAAGAGGTAATAATGCAACTAGAGGAACGCTGATTATGATGGTGGGGAAACACTGTATGTTTTTGTTTGAACTTGAAAACGAGGCCTGAATATGGTTACGTTGACACAACTGACAACTATTGCCCTACAGTTGACACACGTGGCTAGATTGTCATTAATGGTGTCTGAAAACGAAGTTTAACATCTGTGCACGAGTTTGAGACTGTCATTATTAATACCGGGCATATCCACCTTGTGCCTGGATGACGGCCTGGACACGACGTCTCATGCTGGTCACCAACCGACTGATACGCCTTTGTGGTATTCGTTGCCATTCAAGATGGAGTGCGTCTGTTAATTCCTGTAGGTTCTGCACAGGAGGATCCCTCCTTCTCACCATGTTTCCCAGAATGTCCCAGATATGCTCAATAGGGTTCATGTCAGGGCTCCTTGCTGGCCATGGTAGGGTTTCGATGGCATTCTGGCAGAGGTATTCATGCACAGCTCTAGCACGATGTGGTCGGGCGTTGTCATCCATGAATATAGGGTGGGTTCCAGGTGCATGATTTACAAAATGAGGGACCACAACTCTATCCAGTATGGAATCTTGATATCTTTGTCCATTTAGTGTTCCAGGTACAGTCAACAGATCCACCTTACAATCAAATAAGATGCACCCCCATATCATAACGGAACCTCCACCAAATGGAACTTCTTCCATGATGTTACGTTGGTCGTACGCCGTGCGTCTGGACCTCCATACACGAGTTCGACCATCTGTGGCATGAAGCAGGAACCGACTTTCATCGGACCAGTGTACCCGTCTCCAGGATCTCATGTTCCAGCGTCTTCTTTCGTTGCACCACCTCAGACGCTCCTCTTTGTGGTGTGCAGTGAGGAGAGGACGTCTGACAGGTCTCCTAGCTTTCATGCCAGCAGCATACAGTCTCCTTTTGACGGTAGACATTGACACTCTATTGCGCGTTTCCCATTGCTGGCTGAGCACTCTGCTGTTGGTGAATGTAGATCTCCTAACAAGGCGTACTAGGGCTCGATCATCACGGGCAGTAGTCTTCTTCGGTCTTCCAGATCTAGGCCTGTCCTTCACCTCGTTAGTTTGCCCATGTTTTGCAATCAAACGACTGATTACATTATGGTTAATGTTCAGCTGTCTGCCAATCTCTCTGCATGACATACCAGTGGTATGCATGCCTATGATTTGCCATTTCACACGATCACTTAACCTTCGTCTTGCTATAGCGGTTCACAATCAAGAGCTAATTCTCTCTGTACAAATAAACCACGGTCATGAACACAAAATTCCTAATCTTGTCGCCTAAATCTGTATGTAATGTTCTACACCTCAAACTGGACTTTTACATAACTGAACACGTGTGCTGTTTCCCGCCACGCACGGACATCAAGCGGCGTGAAGTCATGCATGCATGTGCGTTTCGTACTTGGAATTATGTCAGCTAACGCGGGGACAAAAAGTATGGCAGCCTAGTTGTACCATCATGTTTCTACGTTCTATTGTTTTTGCTGGTGCTTAACTTTTGCACAGGTGTATATATATATCTATATATATATATATATTATATATATATATATATATATATATATATATATATATATAGTCGCCATTTACCAGGTTTATGGTACCAATCCAAATTAATTCAAGTATATAGTTTCCATTTTCTCTCTTTACGGTAGTAACATTTCAAATTAAGTCAAGTTGCTTAGTTCAAAATCTACCAATACTTAAATTCATGGCAACAAAGTGATACTTAGATATATAATACATCATTCAGGCAGCAACAACACTCAGCAAAATTGTTTTAAAAACAATCAGTAAATTTCATATTTAGTTCTCTGGATATTGATGTAGTATTATTAACTGTTTAACCCTTGAAATGTCAGTGTGTTATTTTCAAAACGATCATACTGTTTAAGCTGTTAAATATTTTGAAATTAATTTGTCTGGAAGCCATTGTTGTCTTAGGCAGCAACAGATTCCAGACAAATTACTTTCAAAATGTTCAACAAATTGTTCCTTACATCAGAAAGAATTTGCTCTTTTGGGTCTGTAACAGTTAACCATTAACCCTTTCACTGACAAATTCTGGGAGACGTAAATTCTTTACAATATAAAACTTAATCTTTCGAAGTATTTTGAAATTAATTTGACTGTTTGCCTTGAAAATATGATATGGGAAATTCATCAGTGGAAGGGTTTATCAGATTGGAATGTGATATGAATTCATTTAATGAAAAGAAATCAATATATATACAAAGTCAGTTTTCCGATTACAAATCCAGAGAGGAGGGATAAATTTTAGCTATGCAAAGCCCATTTCAGATCGACGCGTAAACAGAGTACTCCATTATCAAGAATAAATTACCAAAGATACAGACAGATCTTGATGAAATTCACGAAATTCTGAGTATTGATGTAATTGTGGAAAGCAATACACAGAGGATAAACACTACGTTATGCATGATAATCTCACTACCAAATCTCAATTAAATCTTGTAAGGGCGAGGAGAGGGGTGGGGTGTGGGTGGGGTGGATGGGGGTGGGGCAGGGAAGATGGTCTGAATTTAATTACAAATCTACAGCTTAGAAACAAGTGTCATTCTGGTAACCCTTTAACTCTCAAGTCAACCAAAAAAACCCGTCTGCAGCGGTCTTGAGAAATGTCCATTGGCAGACCCAGAGAAGACTTTTTTTGAAAATGTATCATTGGAATGACTGGCTCGAGAACGAGCCAGGCATTCCAGTGATACATTTTCAAAAATAGTTTTCTCTTGGCCTGCAAATGGACATTTCTCAAGACCACTACAGACGTTGTTTTGGTCGTCTTTTCTACACTGTTGCACCTTTCATCATTGATATGCTTTTGTTCTTATGTCCGAGTAATTTGTACCCAAGCTGATTAATCGAGTAATCACGACTATTCTTAAATAACCAATCGTGATCTATCAAAGCAAAAATCGCAAAAGGCTAGAGAATATACTACCCGCCGCCTAAGAGCAAGGGGTGGTCGAGTAAGTTACGTGTTTGCATTGGTATCAGTGTAATTTAAACACATGGTCATCTATCCAAGGCTGGTTAGCTGACCATCGATCCTAAAGTAACAGCAAGAATTTTCCCCTAAAACTCACTCTTAACCCTTTAACTACCAAATTTCTTTTTTTCTCATAGAAAATGCCCATTTGTAAAACAAGAGAAGACTATTTAAAAAATAGTCTTCTCTTAGGTCTGCAAATTGACATTTCTCAAGAGCACTCGCTGATATGAGTGTTAACCATTTCATGGTTATACCGGCCAACACCGGCCTATGCTATGGACTTGTGGAATGTCGATTTACAGGCCAAGAGAATAAAAAAATTTGAAAAATTACCACAGGAATGACTGGCTTGATAACTGAGCCAGTCATTCGTGTGACACATTTTCAAAATTGTTATTCCCTTGGCCTGTAAATCGACATTCAATAAGAAAATATTTTGACCAAATTTGACCATTAAAGGGTTAAATGGTTAATGATTTATTACATTTTGTACAAATAAAGATTAATTTTTTACGTACAATTTTTTGAAAATTTTCCACTGGAATGACTGGCTACAACAGCTCAAAAATGGAGTTATCTCCCTTGATCATTTAATCAAAAGCTTTTTTTAATACAAGACCAGTTAGACTAGAGCTTGAATATGATCTGATGTCCAGCATCGCATAACTGTATTAGAGACACAAGTGTCATCTAATCTCAAAACACGTGCCGTAATCGGAATCCATGTGGTTGACGATTCCCGCGATGACATCATACAGTGAATTCCATGGCATGTCAAAATTCATGACTTTAACCAAAATTTTAACAATTATAATATAATTTGTGAAAATCTAATTTATAAAATATTATAAAGAATTTATATTTTTGGATTTTTTCTTATTCAAATCTAATTCTCATTTGTAATCTATTTTACATATTTGTGAAATAAAATAAAAACGTTGTGTTGAATATTTCTAACATAATAGGATTGGAATGTCTTCCCATTCAATTATGTTCAAGATATTCAAAAGAACATTTCTTCAAAATTGTATTAAAATGTTTCTGCTTTTGTTCTGAAACATTTTAACATATTTATGAATCATACTGTACGTTATTGAGTTTGGAAGTTCATTAAAGGCATTCAATTCAAACATGTGTACTGACAGTTTTCGGTTTTCGTGACGAAGCTACGACATTTTGATTGTGACGTCAGCTAAATAGTGACGTAATTCATGAATCCATTACCTTACTCAATCATATGACGTCATAATCATCTACAGGATGTGTAGGCTGACGTCACAATGATGACGTCATGAATGATTCTATATAGTTCGTCTTTAACGCTTAATAGTCTGACACGTTGTACAAATTGTATGGCTTTACTATTTAATAAGCATTGTCGAATATTTTGAAACTAATTTGACTAGGCGTTGTTGCTGCCTATGGCAGCAACAGCACCCCGTCAAATTACTTTCAAAATATTCAACAGCTTACATGTATAGTTTTCTGGAAATTGATAGTCAGGGAGTTCAGAGATCGATCAATTTCAACAGACGTGGTGTGGATAGAGCTTAGATTGAGATGGACGGGGCTTAGCTAAGTGGAAAGGTCCATTGATTATGACACCAGGTACTTGAATGACAGATTGGATTGTTCCATTGGCCCATCATTTTCTATGTGGTGTAAAGAACTTATATTACTCTAGTGGTAAATTTTCAAAATTACTCTTCTCTTTTTTTTAATCCAGACATTCATCAAGACCACTACGGCAGACATTTTTGTCTGGCTTGACAACTGAATGGTTTTAACCATTTCACCGTCAAATCCCTGAAACAGTAAATTCTTTTCAATGCATAGCATATTCTTTTGGATTATTTAAAGTTAATATGACAGAGGCAGCAACAGCTTCCAATCATATTAATTTCAAAATATCTAATAACTTGCCAGTATTATTGTCTTGAAATTGAGATATGGGGATCATAGAGCTAAGAAATAATCTTATCTACAAATGATAATTAATATATATATTATATTATCAGCCTTATTCTTTCAATATTGGATAAAAACGCATTTCCAAAAATCATTTAAATTGCGCAGAATATTGCGTTTTCATGCTTATGTTTTTCCCCAGAATGCATGTCTGGTATGTTATGTTAATGCTGTTTAGGAGTTAATTTTACTGCACATAACCAACACCGTTTAACTGAATACAACAAATTCATTACGATGCTAAACACATTCCGTGGCATATATTGAGAATTATTTGAATGGAACCTCTTCAAGTAAAATCGGTTTCAAAATACTCAACAGCTTATACATGTGAGCCGCTTAAGATCGAGATACTGGCGGTCGGTACCAAGGTACGCAAGTGGAAAACCCACCGCCCAAAATGCAGCCACAAACAACTTTCACTCAACCTGTTTTCAAAATATTCACCAGGTCCATAGTATATTTTCAAAAAGAAAACTAAAATTTTCTTGAACAAATTTGAGGGCTAAATGGTTAAGTACCATTTCTGAAACAGGCTCTAGGTCATCAATTGCGAACGTGTTAAGTAGTGGCGATCCATTGTGTGGGGTAATGCTAAATAGCATCACACATGAGCTTGCTGGCAGACAGCCATAAACGATCTATTCACATACAGGATGGCCAGTCATAGCAACTGTATTATGAGTAACAGATGCTTAGTATTCTAAGCATCAAAATTAATGCTAGTCGAGGCTAATAGAAATTGACCATAGCTAGCACTAAGTGTGACTGACCAGCTGTGTGGCCGGTAACAATTTCATATCCCACCATTTTAATGGCCAAGACAGTCAAAACGGCATTTTCAGTGATCTTGAGAAACGTTCATTTGCAGACCGTATAGACTATTTGCCACTGGAATGACTGGCTCAATAATCGAACAAGTCATCTCAGTGGTAAATTTTCAAAAACTACTCTTCTCTTGGCCACCAAATGGATATTTTCTGTGAGATAATTGAAATTTTGACCAAAATCAGAGAATTAACACATTTAATTCTGCTAGTTTTTATACAATACAGAATTGAAAACACACAAGACCAAGATTCTGTAGTGTAATGCCACAATATCTGCCGAGTAAGAACTAGTAAACAATCAGTATGGCTTGTTAAATCTAGCGATCAGTAGTCGTCCTGCTGGCGAGTGTCATACCAATGTTAACCCTTAGCACTCTGATGTCCATATTCTGTATTTTACTGCACCGATATCAAAGAAACTGGTGTTCATTTTTCAACACTTTTGCTGGAAGATGTTGCCGTCTACAACAGCACCATCTCCCAACAAATTTGTTGAAAAATGAACACCAGTTTTATCTTTTAATTTCATTTGAAAATTTTAAATTTTGACACCAGAGTGGTAAGGGTTAATCTCTCACGCTTAACCCTTTAACCCTCGAATTTATTCACAAAAATTTTGAAAATTTACCACTGGAATGACTGGCTCGGTTATCGAGCCAGTCATTAGTGGTTAATTTTCAAAAATAGTCTTTTTGTCTGCAAATGGACATTTCTCAAGACCACTGCAGAAGCCGTTTTTGGTCGATATGAGGTTAAGCACTTCAATTGCCATCATTGCACCGAGGTTTAATTACGTCTTGATTAGTGATGCGTATAAATAACTACATCTCTTCACAGCCAATCAAATCACAGCTTTCAACTGAACATCATTCTGCATGTAGCGTTTGATTCGCGGGATGCGATGTCCAACAACTTGGCACATGGCTAGTCGAATGCTGGTTGTACAGCTGTGAATAATAATAATAATAATAATAATAATAATAATTCAACATTACAAGTAATATAGATTACCTCATCTCGCACTTTGAAATCAGGTCGATATTTCAACCAAATACTGTTATAATCAACAAACATTATCCTGAATTTATCCTCTATTTTACTAAGTACTTGATGGCCAGATTTTGAGTTCAACATACAATATTGTCCAGAAATACAAGTTTATCCTTCTAATGCTCAAATTTGTTCCGAAAAAATTAAATTTTCTTATAGAAAATGTCCGTTTACAGACCAAGAAAATTAATTAAACCCTTTAATACTCATATCACCCAATAATGGCTTCTGCAGTGGTCTTAAGAAATGTCCATTTGCAGACCAAGAGGACTATTTTAGAAAATTTACCATTGGAATAACTGGCTCGATAACAGAGCCAGTTATTTCTATGGGAAATTTTCAAAAATAGTCTTCTCTTGGTCTGCAAATGGACATTTTCTACGAGAAAATTGAAATTTTCTTGAACAGATTCCAGGGTCAAAGGGTTAAAGCAACCTAGGCCATGGTGTGCATGTTAAACACTTTTGCTTTTTGGCATGTCGCGTGAAATTTATATCATGACATTCCAACTGTTAAAACTAAATGAAGCACATCACATGATCTGCCGCTCCCCCCCCCCCCCCCCCAAACGGCAGCCATTCACGAAACCCACAGGGATTGACAGATAGATTGTACTGGCCAGCAAATGAAATGAATCTGTCCATTAAACATGATATTATTGCGCGTAAATCAAATGCATGGACATTTTGGACAAATTTTAAGTATTTCAAGGGCGATAACTATGGTGAATATGGACAGCTTTTGCTCATACGCAATCTCTGCTGACGGCATATCATCAGGAGTTGAGATATCAAATCTGAAATGAATCCATTAATTATAAGTGAAGTTAATAAACGGAAAACAAATGCACAAACATTTTTGATGAATTTTAAGCAGTTCAAGGGAGATAACTATGGTTAATCTACACGTGTTTCGCTGATACACAATCTCCTTCAAGGGAATGTCATCAGGAGTTAGTCACCATACCAAATTTGAAATGAATCCATCCATTATAAGTGAAGTTATTGAGTAGAAACCAAAGGCACGGATGTACAGATGGCAAGCAAAAGCACGGGAAGCAAAAACATAATCCCCTTGTGGATAGCTAACTACAAGCTCATAGATCCTGCTTTTCTCATGGCATCTAAATTTTGGAGGTCCCAGGGATCCCACACCATGAAATCTGGAGACCCCAAACTGAAATTTGTGATTCCCATGCAGTTTTTCTCATCCATGCTAAAATTAGAGCATACCATAGCCTCACACATATGAATTATGGGGGGTGGGGGTGGGGGGTGGGGGTCCAATGCTAGATTTTGTTGGTATGTTTGTGCAAAAACCTATAAAACTTATAAGCATTTAACAATCATACAAGATTTTCAGGAGTCCCATGGGACCCAGTGCCACACCCGTTTGGGGGTTCCACGTGGCATTTTGGGGGTCTATACCCTCAAAGGGATCCTTATAAGAACCCTTGCATAGATGCACGAATGGATAGATAAACAGATGGTGTGGTCTTTATAGATCTCTGATATTGCGAGGGTATGCCACCACAAAAAAATACCTTCAATAAATATCGACAAAAGCCCATGCTTCAAACGTTTTGACGACAAAGTCTTCACTAGCAGAGAGCACGTCGTTCTTGTATGTCTCACAGCAATGGCTGCGGCCATGAAACAGGCTCTCGTCAAACCACAGCCCAAAGATACCTCTGAAATTAAAAACAACAACAAATGTGTATGCACAAAGCAAATACATCGCATTGGTCAAACTATGCACAATCTTTAACCCTTTGCTGCCTGTAATGCCTCAGGCCGCCCTGCTCAATCCAGAGTATAACGGCCCAGGCCACCATGCTCAATCCAGACTGTAACGGCCAAGCCCCAAGTCTCCAACCCCTCCCCCCTCTACATATAATTGCCATGATACCAAAATCTTTCCCGGAAGCGTGCTCTCTAGCTGCTACCCATCTGTGTTATGCATGCGTATTTGTAATACCGTACCGTTATATGCGGTGAAGTTATTTTAAGAAGATTTGCAGTTTGCCCACTAGCGAGATGCAGTAATATTGAAAACTTATCACAGGGGATATGGAGATTTAATTTATAATTGCATAGCATTGTCAGATATGCCATTGGTGAAGTATGGGGCGACCTGGAGCGATCCCATCTGTCACTTTCATATCTGACGTCGTAATCATTTACGTCACTAGTTACATGGCACGGTAATGAAAATGACGCTACTCTGTCATGAAAATCAATCTCTCACAAAACGGTATTTAGATTGTATGTCTTTGATGAATTTCCAAATTAATACACACTGTGAAATATTTTGAAACTAATTTAACTGGGAGCGGCTGCCATAGGCAGCAACAAGCCCTGTTAAATATGTTTAAACTTGCCAGTATCGTTACCTTGAACCAGAGATTCTAGATATTCAGGAATCAGTTTCAAATTAATTCAAGCACATCTAATATGTGGGTGGAGCTCAGCTAGAAATGGGTGGGGCATAGCTAGAAATGGATCCTTCTATTCGCCTATGATGACTGAACATATTAGTTTTGAGTCGTCAAGTTAACTCTTTAAACGTCAAATCACCCAAAACTGGCCTCTGCAGTGGTCTTGAGGAATGCCCATTGGCACGGACTATTTTTGAAAATTTACCATTGGAATGTCTGGCTCGATAAATGAGCCAGTCATTCCATTGGGAAATTTTCAAAAATCCTATTATTCTGGATCTTCTTGATTAAATTTCACCGTAAATCAATTAATAACTGGCTTAGTCATTTTGAAGAATTTAAAAATAAGTCTTCCAAACAATTTTATTAACCCTTTAACACTCATATCAGCTCAAAACGGCTTCAGCAGTGGTATTGAGAAATGCCCGTCTGCAGAAGACTATTTTTGAAAAATTACCACTAGAATGACTAGCTCGATAACCCAGCCAGTAATTCCAGTGGTGAATTTTCAAAAACAGTCTTCTCTTGGTCTGCAGATAGACATTTTCTATGAGAAAGTTTCATTAAAATATCTCAAGCAGTTCTGTATGATATGCTGTTTACGATATATTGTGGATGGACAGATGGATGGATGGACAGATGGACAGACGCAGTGATTACTATAGGGCTTCCGCACCATTTCGTGTTAAAGGGTTAATATTACAATATGGTATCACACGGTCCTAAATGACATGCAAACTTACTGTCCGGCTCCGATGGCTAAGCTTTCATTATTACCCTTGATACAGAAATGATTCTCACCACTCCATGGAAACACCTGAAAATAGACACAAATTATAACACACCATAGTCAGTGTTTCCCATCTCATCATCCCAGGGACCCCAGACCCTGAACTCTGGGGATCCCCAGCTCAAACCTGGGGCCCCAAACTGACACATGTATCTGGGTTTTTTCCAGGCAGCTATATCGCATCAGGCTTAAAAAACATGGAGGGATGGGGGGGAGAGAGGAGTGGGATTTGAGAGACAGCTCCTATCCAATATGGTTTAGCCCAATTGTTCCATGGTGTGGAGTTGGTGTATCCAGTATGCTTCATTTTTCCTCCTGATTGGGGTGTTGGTGTCCACATCCGGGTCTCCTCTAAGGACCTGAATGATGCGGAAGGAGACGTTCTTTTCCATGGTTTGGAGAGTTGAAGTGACGCGCTACAGGAGAGTCTCTGTTGTGGGAGATGTCTCTGTAGTGTTCTTGAATCCTGATTTTGAAGGTTCATTTTGTTTCGCCTACATATTGTTTGGTACAGTGGAGGCAGGTGATAAGATATATATGTTGCGTGTCCTGCAGTTGCCTATGATTTTGGCTGTGAATCTGCATCCTGTGTATGACCTAGTGAAAGACCGGGTTTTTGTCATTTTGCGGCATATACCTAAGTTGCGCATGGTGCATGCTATTAGCGGGTTTAGGTGAATCAGGATGGGACTATATATACAGCACTATAACAGACATATCAAGGATCTACACACTGATCCTAGCAAACTACTTAAATGGACGTGCTCCAGTTGCTCGAAGACTTTCAATAGAAAGGACGGTGCCGTGGCTCGCCTAACTGGGCCACAGAGGTTTTCAACGACTGCTGCCCACGAAATCCTGGACAAGGGCAGCAAGGTGGCGCCTATATCTATTTTGGATTGAATCTTCCTACCATTCCTGCAAACCAGAAACCTGAAACAAGCGGCCCTGGCCTAACCAACAGCAGGGCCATTCGTCAAAAAGCTTACAATACAGTTCCTAAGGCTATCAATAGAACTGAACTTTTCTTGAAGGAAGATTTTGATATTGTGAAGAACACAATGAAGAAATCGGGCTTCATTCCTGTGGGTGGTAAAAGACCACCCGCCACCACCGCCATCACAGCGCTTCCTACAACATGTGAGATTCAGATGCCATCAACCAGCACCATCAGTGACAACATCCGCGCAATCATGGTTGAAGAAATGTTAAATTCTCTTTCAAATAGCGGCACCGAGTCTCTTCCTTCCACTAACACTGCAGCCATCGACTCTACAGATGTCAAGGACAGCTTAAGCAGCCTCTTTGGCTCAATATCCTTGAGCCCGCTTAGTATGGAGGTGAGCGGGATTTTGTCCCCCCTTAAAACTACTCCCCACATTGGGATTTTTAGTACACCCTGCGCGACGCTCCCTCTCGACGCCGCTGTCCACAAAAATGGCCCAGTGGCGGGAAAGGGGTTCCGCGCAGTGGGCTTCTCAACATGCCCATTTTAGTTTCTGCGGGGACAAATTTCCACTCCGTCCCTCCATCAAACTGCACTCGGGTCCCAGCTAAACGACATAGACCAACAAGCCCGAAAGCGTCCACATTAGAAGATGCACCTTTATGCAAGACTATTAAAAGATGTGCACCAAACAACATTATATGGAGCGAGTTGGCTAACCTAGACAAAACTTTACAGAAAACATCAACTCGCATCTTAGAGATTTGTGATAGACACGATATACAGTTACGCTCGTGCGATTATTGCGTTGAGCGATCGCAATCTATTATTGAAAAATAATCGTGATTACTCGATTAATCAGCTTGGATACAAATTAGCAAGCCATACCAGCAAAAAAATATCAATTACGAAAATTGGAATGTTGTTTAGAAAAGTCCATTTCCAGGGGCAAGAGAAGACTATTTTTGAAAATGTATCACTGGAATGACTGGCTCGATTCTTGAGCCAGGCATTCCAGTAATGAATTTTCAAAAATAGTCTTCTCTTGCCCTGCAAATGGGCATACATTCACTAAGCAAAATGTCATTTTTCATGACCGATCACATTAAAAAGTAATTTATAGTTAGGTTTAGAGATATTTTATGCAACAGAAAATACTCATGATTATCGCGATTATCGATTTAATCACGTAATCATGCAAGCCTATTTATACAGTAACACACTGCCTGATTGTATTAAAACTCTAGCAATTTTTCACACTAGTCTATCACAGTGTCATCGTCATCTCTTCATCCTTTCACACTCTGACAGTCTCATCACTTTAAGACTTAACTTCAATAAATTTCATGCAGAACTTTAAAATCCCTTCTGTTGTTGTACATACACAACTCGGTTATAAAACCTCTGATTAGCTTCCACAATGGAGCGAAACACCATAAAGCCGGATCTCGCAAAGGGCCAGGAATCTCCTCGCCCACTGCTTCCCAAACTATATTTTCTATATATGCCTATGTCCCCTCACCTCACCCATATACGCCAGTCTCACCATTCTCAAAAAAACTTCTAACACATGTACACGCACGCATGTACACTCACACGGCACCCAGTCTTGTCTAAATACCCTTGAAATAACTCCTTGCAGGGGTCCCCCCACTGCGCATGCGCACATGCAGGCGTCTTGAATGGTACCCTTGAAATCAGACCCTTGAACACAAGGGTCCCTCTCGAGCATGGGTCTGACCCAATGCGCATGCGCATTGCATGGTACCCTTGCTACTGGGACCCTGATTTTCGGGATCAAACGGGGTGCATGCGCGAGCACATGCGCAGTTGAGGGGACCTTTGCCAGGGTTCTGAGGCATATAAATAGTGAGCGCAAACACAGTGCTAAGCATCTGACTTTCGTCCTCAATTCAAGGACAACCATCAGGTATACCAAGAATATTGTGGCTTTCCGCGTTATAGTTAAGCTATATCGCATCCCATGTTAAAATTAGATATTAACCGGAAATTATAGAGCTATGAATCATGGACATCCTCCGCTACATTTTGTAGGTATTTTTGTGCAAAAACGCACAAAGCTTAATTTAGTGTTTAATAATCATAGAAGATTTTCAGGCGTCCTATGGGATGAACGGCCACTACTTGTAGTCCCAACTTGTATTTTGGAGGTATATACCTTCAAAATTACCCGTATGAAAATCCATGAGCACAGTCTTACCATCTGTGAAATCATATAATATCCAATTTCAAAGTATACAGGATTAATTTTTCATATGAAAAAAAAATGGAATACAGTAATGTGATATTTCAGAATTTTATCACAGTGTTAAAAGCAGATTAATCCAATCAGATGAGTAAAATTATTTTTAAATTTCTCTGCATTCTGAAATTTCTGTAATTCATCCATCGAAGCAGAACAATGATAACTTTGTTCAATAGCTGCGTCAATGATATATTTTTCAATAAGGACATCGTGAATCCAGTGTCTATTTTGAAAACAATGTTGCTGTTGTGTTTTAGCTTATAGCTTTTGACCCCAAAATTGGCGCAGGTATTCGGGATAGGTTTGCGCGATTACGTGATTAAATCGAAAATCGCGATTATGTTTCAAATCGTAAATTTATATGATTAAAAATTAAATAATCGAATAATCGTGAATATTTCTATTGCATAGATTATTTCAAAACCTAACCTTCAATTACTTTCTAATGCGATTGTTCATGAAAAATGACATTTTGCTTAGTGAATGTATGTCAATGTGCAGGGCAGGAGAAGACCATTTTCGAAAATGTATTACTGGAATGCCTGGCTCGATTCTCTTGCCCTACAAATGGACTTTTCTAAACACCATTGCAGTTTTCGTCAATGATATTCTTTTATTGTTATGTCTTGGTAATTTGTATCCAAGCTGATTAATCGAGTAATCACGATTATATTTTAATACTCGATCGCTATCACTCAACGCAATAATCTCACAACCCTACTTCGGGACCTTGCTGGTAAGTTTTCACCAAAGATTGGAGAGAAGAGTAGAACCAGAGCAAGAAGACCTACATACTTTTTATTAACCCTTGCGTCGAGTGACGCAGGTAACAACATCATTTCTACTTGCTACGTTATAAAATGTAAGATTTGTTAATGAAACCACTTGTGTATCTAGATTATGTAATTAACATTAATTCAATAGTCATAAATAAAACCTTGTTTAACTATTACCACTCTGGTCTCAAAATTTTTAATTTTCAAATTAAATTAAAAGATGAACTGGTGTTCATTTGTTAACAAATTTGGTGGGAGATTGTGCTGTTGTAGACAGCAACATCTTCCAGCAAAATTGTTGAAAAATGTACACCAGTTTCGTTGCAATTGACACGGTAATAGATAGAATATTGACATCAGCATGGTAAGAGTTAACGGTGCATATTCACAACAATTTGTTGAAAATAAAATTTGAGCTTTTAGAAGCTTAAATCGTGTATCTAAATGTAATGAAACGAAACATATCTTAACATACGATGATTTCACTTCATATAAATTAATATCATATTTTTAGTTGTTAATTTGAATTAGGGACTTGTCTCTTAGTGAAACTCAATGTACGCCCGCAGGCATACTTGTTTGAGGAATGCTAAATGTGAACAGTTTGTCTTTGATAAATGACACTTCGTCTATCCCTAAAACATCGGCTGAACAAAAAATTGCAAGTGTAGGTTCAAAACTATTCGTGATCTACTCCGGACAAGAAATCAGACGGACACACGGCGAGCGCCATCACATAATATGAACCCGCGTGGTTTTATACGTGGGCGTATAAAAATTATATTAATTAATACCGCATGAAATCATCAATATCATAAGATACATTGCATTCCTTACATCTCGGCACGTAATTTAAGCCTCTAAAAGTTTACAAATTTAACAATTTTATTTTCAGGCATTTTTGGTGTGAATATGCACCCTTTAATTAATATTAGGTATTTTTCTGATGTAATATTATTTGATACTTGTAAGAACAGAAACATCTCTCACCTTGAACTCTGGTGCAAATGTGTATAAAAAAGACTCGCCAGTTCCGTAGAAATGATCGCTGATTTTGAGCGGACAGGATGTCACGGCACCAAATACCTGGGGATTAACAGGATTTAGGTATTAATCCGTAATCTGTATAGAGGGATACAATGGACTTTACCAGTTTTAGCTATGTCCCCCCCCCCATCACTAGCTAAGCTCCACCTACACCTCATTCACGTTATGATCGATCGATCCCTGAACTTCATGACTATCAATTTCCAGAAAACTATACAAGTAAGCTGTTAAATATTTTGAAACTAATGTGACTGGGCGTTGTTGCTGCCATACGATAGTCAAATTAGTTTCAAAATATTCAACAGAATGTTTATTAAATGGTAAAGACATACAATTCGTATGTGTCAGACTATTAAGCGCTAAAGACGGACTATTTTGAAACATTCGTGACGTCATGATTATGACATCAGCATACACGTCATGTAGTTGATTATGATGTCATATGATGAATGGATAAACTTAGCAAGTTCCATTCTAGCTATGCCCCTCCCATTTATAGCTAAGCTCCTCCCCACTTACTATGTATATTTGAATCTATGATAATACTTTGAACCATGAATTCCCAACTCTCAATTTCAGGATAACTATACAGACACTGCCGAATATTTTGCAACAAGTTTGGCTGGAAACTGGCAGCAACAGCCACCAGTAAAATTTGTTTCAAATTATTCAATAGAATGTTTCTTACATTGAAAATTCATCAAATACATACAATTCTGATTATTGGTACAATTTTGTCGCAGACGATTTTTTAATGATGGATGTATGTCATTATGATTATGACATCACACGTGAGCTAACTAGTGATGCAATTGATTATGACATCAGCATTTTGTGCGACAGATCAGCTCCATCCATTACGTAGCATTGACCTACAGGTAATTTCTTCTTAAAATATTCAACAGGTATCACATTTAAATTCGCTTGAAACAGGTCTTCAGATAAGATGCACGTACGGATAAATATGTAGTGATGCGCATGCGCATGCGTGCTCGCTCGCTCGCGCACATAGACTCTTACACCTAATTCATCATGACTCACATGTTGTTCCGTGTCTTCAATAACCAATAAGATAGGTCCTTCAAGTCGATGCATGCCTCTATACAGTGTCTTCAGGCTGAAGCCATGCAGGTCTGTGCTGTATATCAACGTCCAAGGATACCCGACTGCTCTGGCTGGTAAGGATTTGGTCAGCTGTAATGTACGCAAGAAAAATACCAATCAATGTACAGTACAGGCTACCAGAAATAACTAAACTAACACCTGCTTAAAATGGAAGTAGAAACAAAATAAAAAAGAAACACAAATCCATTTACTTTGCAATGAATCATGAAAAGCATTGGTAAAAACGTATTGTTGTTTTCAATGTGACGGGAAATTTCTTTTTCTAACAAAATCAGCTCTGAATGATGATGAGATTTAAAGAGAGGGATTGTGATGTCAGCTTACATGCGACGTATATCCCATTTCATATCACTATTATCAACCAAGTCAAAAATTATTACATTGCACGAGCTTTAGCGAGTGCAATGTGATAATTTTTGACGAGGTTGATAATAGTGATATGAAATGGGACCGAGTTTGAGATTCTATTTATTATATACACTTATATTTAAAATAATTTTCCAACAAAGTGGATCTCTGAAACCTGTTTAATGCATAATTTTGCGCTCTTTATTTTCCTGGCTGTGACGCATCACTTACTCAGATTTCTGATCAATGCGCCACAAAAAATAATGACCAACAAAACATCATTATTTCAGATACCAATATTTCATAACCAGGCAGTATATAGACCACAAAATTTTAATCAACACCATACCATATCCGGTCTTGTTTAAAATTTCACCATCGTCGTCTCCAGAAAGCTTTCACATAGAATGTGGTAAATTATCCAAAATTGTGTTCTCTTGGCCTTCATAATGGACCTTCACTAAGAAAAGATATGAATTTTCTTGACCGTAAAATAATTTAATTAGTTATTCTGAAAACAATCTTTCACCCTAGATTCCTATAATCTATAAGATTACGCAGAAAGTACAAACAAATTATTATCATGTCCACTCTAAGGCTTAGTAAGGTAGTATACAATATAGAGTGACTAATGGACCGTTCCAGTTTTTGCTAAGCCCCGCCCATCTCTAGCTAAGCTCCACCCATACCTCATTGGGATCGATCAATCCATGAATTCCCTATCAATTTCCAGAAAACTACACAGGTAAGCTGTTGAATATTTTGAAACTAATTTGACTGGGTGCTGTAGCTGCTTATAGCAAAATATTCAACAGCATGTTTATTGAATAGTAGACACAATTCATACAATAACGCATAGTTATTCTTGTCACGCCGTCACCAATTCTGCGTTCCTGACGAACTTATCTACGTCTTTCATGACATCATTGATTATGATGTCATCCTACACATCATTTAGTTGATTATGATGTCATATGATGGATGGATAAACTGTCTGACTTTTTTCACATGCTAGAATCGATTTGAAACCTTGAAATTTGATTTTGCAGGATTTATATTGAAATGTACTGTATTACTATACAGGTAAGGTGTTGAATATTTTGAAACTGATTTGACTGGGGGATGCTGCTGCCCATGTTTATTAACCCTTTAAACCTTGAATTTGTTCAAGAAAAATGTCTATTTGCAGACCAAGAGAAGACTATTTTTGAAAATTTTATCACTGAAATGACTGGCTCTGTTATTGAGCCAGTCATTCCAGTGGTAAATTTTCAAAAATAGTCTTCTCTTGGTCTATAAATGGACATTTCTCAACACCACCGCAGAAGGTAATTTTTTTGGCTGATATGAGCGTTACGGGGTTAAACTGTAAATTCAAAGCCATACAATTCATACATGTTTTTGAGGGGATTCTTTATTGCCATGACAGAGCTGCGTCATGAATATTGATCATGACATCAACTAACATGTAACGTATCTGACTATGATATCAGACACTTGAGTGACCAGTCATTAGACTGAGGCTAGTCAATGAAGAATTGGTACTATCATTCAGAGATCAGTGGGGCCTCTGAAAAAAATATCTGAAATACTTGCCGAGATAAGAAATGCTCTATGGTGAGGAGTGTGTGGCCAGTCTAGGGTTATATGGCTAGCGCTAAGAACCACCCAAATGATCATGTTTTAAAGTTTTAGTGTTTGAAGACATGGATGAAGAAAAAATAACTGAATGAAGAAAGAAAATATTTGAATGGACCTTTCCATTTTTAGCTATGCCCCGCCCATCACTAGCTAAGCTCCACCCACACCTCGCCGTGTTGGGATTGATCGATCACCAAATGCCCTAGCTATCAATTTCCTGGAAACTATACAGGGAAGCTGTTGAATATTTTGTAACTAATTTGACTGGGTGCTGTTGCTGCCTATGGCAGCAACCGCGACCAGTCAAATTAGTTTCAAAATATTCAACAGAATATTTATTAAATAGTAAAAGCAAACAATTTGTACAACGCATAGACCGTTTTCAAATATGCATTCGTGACGTACTTATCGACATCATTCATTATGATGTCATTGTACACGCCACGCAGTTCATTATGACATCATATGATGGGTGGGTACTCAGGAAAGGTGAATTCAGGTAAATACCTGAAAACTGGAATCACTGTATCATCATCAGACAATGCACTCGGGTTAGTGTAGGGGGCTAGGATTAGGGTCGGGTGCTAGGGCGTGGATCATTGATAAATGCAAAAGCAGCTTTAGATTAGGATTTTTTCGATTCCCGATAATCTCACCTCCCTGATTCTCTCGTCATTTAAAACACTGCTTTGACCAAGTAGTTCTGGGATAATCACAGAATCTGCTTCCATAGAATTCATACGCCTCAGCGCTTCACTCCGTGTCACAATCTGTCAGGATAAAGTGTGAGATCAATTTAGTTAATAAAATCGTGAAACACCCTTAAACAGAACCATCTCTAAAGTAAAAACACTCAAAACTGAATAGATTTATTAGTCAGGATTCAGTTCTTATATACTGTAGAAATAACGTAACATGTTTCTAAAACACTAGATGGATTGCATCACATGTGTTGAGCCCCTTAGTGTTTCCACATACCACCTATCATGTGAGGCAGTGTCATGAAATCAGGATTTCTTAAAATAGTATACCCCCTTAATGAATCAAACGTCTACTGAAAAACTCTAAAAATTTTCTAATTCTTGAAAAGGAGAAAAATCACACAATAATAAATGAAGTCCAAACCACATAAAAATATGTAAACAGTTTCAAAATCATTTCAAATTATGATGACGACTGGGAGCAATGATGCAACTAAAACAAATCTGTTCTATTGAGATCGGATAAGCCCTTGACGACTTAAATGTACATTGAGAAACTTTAACATTTACCTAATTCGTGTCACGCCGGACACCGAACGTCATTTGGATCGCTATGTCGAGATCCTCCGCTACACTATGGGCTCGACAATAATGAAACATACTCTTCACTACATCGCATATAATTGTCTTCCAATCCAATGGACCTTTCCAGTTTTAGCTGCGCCGCGCCCAGCTCTAGCTAAGCTCCACCCACACTTCGCCGTTCCCTAAATATCAATTTGCTGAAAACTCTACAGGCAAGCTGTTTTGAATATTTTGTAACTAATTTGACTGGCTGCTGTTGCTGCCATAGGCAGCAACACCACCCAGTCAAATTAGTTTCAAAATAGTCAACAGAATATTTATTAAATAGTAAAGACATATATTTTGTACAACAACGCATAGTCCGTCTTCAAATATGCGTTAGTGACGTACTTCTCTACGACATTCATGACGTCATTCATTATGATGTTATTCTACACGTTATGTAGTTGATTATGATGTCATACGATGGATGGATAAAGTGGAAAGGTCGGATGACCAACATGTTTCTGTTCTTGTTTTAGAAATGTGTTAAGTTATATAGGAATTTAACCTCTGTAATCCGGCAACCTCTCCAAACCAACCAAATTCATCAGTCATGTGGCAATTCACCTTTCCAGAGTATCCATCGATGATTTGAACATCATACACACCTAAGCGGACTGTAGGATGTCGTCATAATCATTACGTCATAAATGATTCTATTAGGCCTGTCTAACTCTTAATGGTCCGACACATTGTACAGATTGTATGTCTTTACCATTTAATAGTCATGCTGTTGAATTTTTTTAAACTAATTTGACTGGGCGATGTTGCTCGATGTTGCTGCCATATCCCGACACGAGCAAGGTGTGGGTAAAGCTTAGCTAGAGATCGGCGGGGCATAGATAAAAATGGAAAGGTTCATGCCGTACATAACCACTAAAATACCAAAACATGTTGTGACAAATCTTAGGCTGTGTTCATATCAGTATATTGACAATTACATTGACATAAAACTGAGTGAGTGTTGCTTCAAAGTAAAACTTTTCTGTCCATAAATTTTAATTTGTGTAAAATAACATTTCCGAACCATTTCACTCATAAACGGACAAGCCAGCAAGAAGGTGCTGTGGGTGATCGTGTAGGATTCTCATTAAGGAGCATCCCTAATGGTGTCTATGGCAGCAACAGTTCCTGCAAGTCTTCTTGTCGTTCGCACGATTACACCATCAGTCCAGCCTGTCATCATTATGTCCCAGGTCTTGTCTGGAGCCAGATGTTGCTGTGTAGAGAGGTGTGGCATTGGCTACATTAAATATCTAGAAGTTCCTTGTGAAGCGGACGAATCTGCAAGATGTGTTCTGGTGGTTGATCTTCCAGACCACAGGGACAAGTTCTTTCAAGTCGAATGGTCTCGACGAATGACTATGGATTTGCAGGACAACAGAAAGCTGTTACTTGTAAATTTCAGGGGAATGTTTACAAAAATAGAATTCTCTTCGCCTGCTAAAATTAACCCTTTCACCCTCGAATTTCTTCTAAAAAATTTCAACTTTCTCATCGAAAATGTCTATTTGCAGATCAAGAGAAGACTATTTTTGAAAATGTATCACTGGACTGACTGGCTTGGTTATCGAGCCAGTTATTCCAGTGGTAAAATGAAAAAAATATCCTCTTGGTCTGTAAACGGACATTACTCCAGCACAGGACAGAAGCCGGTTTTGGCTGTTAAAGGGTTAAATGGCTAATTGATATACATGGACTTTTGAGTACTTCCAGGTACTGTTGACACACGAGGGGTTAATCATTGACCCTTTATGAAGTGGACTCAATTTCAAGCAACAGACGTCTCAAAACAGCAAAAGCTTTCAGCAAAACTGTTTTCAAAACGTCTTCTCACTTTGACATTTCCCTGGAGCAAGTAAACAAATACATATAGTTAACCTAATGAGCTACTGTATATATCTAAAATATATGATATTATAAATTAAATTTTAAAATTGTATATTTCGAGTTTGATATCACCTGTCTAAGAATCACATTTTTACCTCCCAATCTCGGTGAATCCTCTGACTGCTCTCTGGGCCAAAGTACTCATCAAATATATCCAGCGAATCATCACGGTCCAAATTTTGAAGATCATCGCCAATAACAACAAATCCCCGCTCCGCGGCATCGATATCCTCTTTATCACCATATTTATCAGGTGACCACTGGATGAAGAATGCGTACAACTGATCAACCCTGTAACAATGCAGGCACAGCATGAGCTTAGTATAACCATGAAAGTATTACATTTCAAAACTAGAACAATCAGAGACTGCAGCCTTCCATATTTGTCACATTATAAAAAGTTATCGGATTTTCTGAATTTCTTCAGATTTTCCAGATTTTTTTTCCGGATCACGCCAAGTTGAGGAAAATATTGATGTATGGTCACACCCTTTCTTGCGTTAAAATTTGAGCCAAATTGGGACAGTAATTTCCGAGATATCCACGTATCCAGAATATGATCCCATCTGAATCTGGGTTTTTTTTATCCAGATCATGGCCATAGTCTAAAATCCTCTATCAGGGCACTATCTTCATTGTGTTAAAATTTCAGCCAAATTGGATCAGTAGTTTTTTAGATTCAGCAACAGAAACAGACATAGGCACACACAGACACACCCGATCTCAATACCTTCTTCCCTTACGTGGCAAGGGTAACAAAAACAAGCACAGATTTTAGACCCATGGCCTCTATTTTTTTCATATTTTTTCTCCGAACAAGCCTAAAGTTTGGGGAATCACAATGTATGCGACAAGAATGTTTCTGCTGTTAAAACATTAGAGCCATAGTTTCCCGAGATACAGCTGCAGACACACACAGCCACAGGCGCGTGCCCGAATCCAATTATGTTCAAAATATTCAGCAGTGTTTGGGAAACACGTTACGTTATATCTAATTTGTACCATATGAAACTGACCTAGACAATATTGGATTATAACATCCAATGGCTAGAAATTAACTTGTTTTAATGATTTGCTTGGTTATCGTGCCAGTCATTCAAGTTGTAAATTTTCAAAATATCCTTTTCAAGACATGTAACATGATATTTCTCAACAGAAATTTTGCGAAATTTTTTGCAGAAGCTTTTTACCTTTAACCCTTATCAATCTAATGTCCAAATTTTTAATTTTCAAATTAAATTAAAAGATGAAATGGCGTTTGTTTTTCAACAAATGTGGTGGAAGACGTCGTAGACAGCAACATCGTCCACCAAAATTGCTGACAAATAAATGTGCACCACTTTCTTTGCTTTTGACAAAGTAAGACAGAATATTGACTAACGGTTAGAGTTAACTGGAAACTACAGAGTGGCTCAGAAATAACTATGTGTAAACATGTTTCCATCAATAAAATAAAACATACTGTTGAATATTTTTTGGACTGAATTTGATTGGAAGACATTGTTGCATCATGTTCAAAATTGCACTAATTAACCCTTTAACAATTAAAATGACTTTTTTTTTTAATTTACCACTGGGGTGACTGGCTCGGTTATCGAGCCAGTCTTTCTGGCTCGGTTATCAAGCCAGTCTTTCCACTGGTAAATTTTCAAAAACAGTCTACTCTTGGTCTGTAAATGGACATTTCTCAAGACCACTGCAGAAGCCATTTTTTGCTGACATCAGCATTAAAGGGTTAACCCTCAAATTTGTTCAAGAAAATGTCTTTTCTTGGAAAATGTCCATTTGCAGACTGAGAGAAGGCTATTTTTGAAACTTTATCACTGGAATGACTGGCTCGGTTATCGAGCCAGTCATTCCGGTGATAAATTTTTCAAAAACAGCCTTCTCTTGGTCTGTAAATGGACAATTCACAAGACCACTGCAGAAGCCATTTTTGGCTGATATGAGCGCTAAAGGCTTAATGGGCTAACATGGTTCTGTCTGTGTTTAGGAAACAGGTTAACTAATTATGAGATATTCAGTATATAATAATATTCATTAATACTAACTTATCTCGAGGAATTGAAAACCAATATTCCGGCTTTTTCTTCTTTTTGCCATACGATTCAATGGGTCCTCCAGTCGAGATCTGTTTGTTGATTGGCTGACCGACGCGCAAACAGAGGTATAGAGGCGGGTCATCACTGCGCAGCGCAGGCCGAGGGATTAATTCTGGAAGATCAGATTAAAATTTAATATCAATATATGTCAAATCATTAACTTAAATCTTAATCAAAAAATAATATTCTAAAATTATTAAAATTAAATTTAATATTGTTATATTATATACTATATTAACACTTGAGCACTCCAGGAGGTCAAAACAGCTTCTGTAGTGGTCTTGAGAAAGGTCCATTTGCAGACCAAGAGAAGACTATTTTTGAAACTGTATCACTGGAATGACTGGCTTGGTTATCGAGCCAGTTATTCCAGTGGTAAATTTTCAAAAATAATCTTCTCTTGGTCTGCAAATGGACATTTTCTATGAGAAAATTGAAATTTTCTTGAACAAATTTGAGTGTTAAAGGGTTAACAATTTGACACATTCAAGTCAGAGACAACAAGTTGTGGTAGAACTATACCGCTGAATTATTTTTTTATATAATTTAACTGGAAGCATTCAAAATGTATGGTTAAAGTGAAGTAGAGATACACATGTACCAAGATTTTTGTGCTGGGTGTATTAAGCAGACCATAAGGTAATGCGTACATGTAGGTATCATTATAACACTTGTAACATAGAACCTTTACAGCAAATGTACATAAAATTCAGTAGAAAGTTTAATCCATTAATTTTCAAATTTAATTTTAAAAATTTTAATTTTTTCATAGAAAATATCTATTTCCCAACGAAGAGATTATTATTTAAAAAAGACTTATCACTAAAATGACTGGTTTGGATATCGATCCAGTCTTTTCACCAGCCAATTTTCAAAAATAGTCTTTTTGGCCAGACTGAGTGTTAAAGGGTTAATGCTGTCAAAATACTCCAATCCTTGTTTATAGTAACATTTAAATAATGGAGTATTCTAGTTTAACCATCAATGTAGGATGTTATAATCAATTACATCATGAATGACGTAGATAAGTTCGTCACAAACGCTTAATTGATGACGGACTAAGCGTTGTTGTACGAATTGGATGTCTATACTAATCCAGTGCTGTTGAACATTTTGAAACTAATTTGACTGGATGCTGTTGCTGCCTATGGCAGCAACAGCACCTGGTTAAATTAATTTCAAAATATTCAACAGCTTACCTGTATAGTTTTCTGGAAACTGAGTCAGAGAGCGGTGGGATCGATCAATCCCAACAAAGGCAAAGCATGGGTGGAGCTTAGCTAGGGATGGACGGGGTATAGCTAAAACTGAACTCCTCCACTGTCACCATCTCCCATGATTTCTAGGCATTATTTTTGCTATTGCTCCCAAGGATGTGCGTTACATGATGGTTAAGCTAAGGAATGACTCTTCAACGTATTCAAGGGAGGAAACTTAGATGTATTACACATGAATAATAGTTGAAAATGCCCAGAGTTACTTCCCTTAATGGTCTGATATATATAACAAGATAATCTTATTTAGTTTTGATCAAAAGGTAACATCCTTACAACATTTTATTATGGCAATGGACCCTTCCAGTCTTGGTTATTCCCCATCCATCTCTAACTAAGCTCCACCCATACCTCGCTTGTGTTGGAATCGATTGCAGAACAAGACAATTTTTGAAAATTTACCACTGCCATGACTGGCTCGATAACCGAGCCAGTTATTGCAGTGTTAAAATTTTTAAAGTAATATTCTCTTGGTCTGTAAATTTTGGATATTTGCTGAGAAAAAATAAAGTTTTCTTGAACCAATTTGATGGTTAACCCCTTAATAGTCAAGCCGGCCAAAACCAGTCTCTGCAAGTCTTGTAATTTTGAAAATTTACCACTGGAATGCCTGGCTCGATTATCGAGCCAGTCATTTGTGGTAAATTTTCAAAAATTCTCTTCTCTTGACCTTCAGATGGCCATTCAATATGGAAATATTCGTATTGTCTTTACCAAATTTGATGGTTAAAGGTTTAAAATGATTTTCAGAGATGAAAGGGTCAGTATCTTGTTGCATATAAGACTGCAATCCAGCTTTAACAACGCATTTAAATATTTCCCAAAGACATAAATAAATATATCGTTTTAATCAAATAAATAATAAACTCAATAATTAAAATTTATTAAGCTCAAAATAATATTGTAGAGAACAAAAGGTCACATAGGAAATACAACTTTTGACTATAAATGTATGGGATGGATTTGCAATAGCACTGCTGTGCTGTGGAATAATGCGGGGGTAGTGTGATCAAGGGTAGAAAATATGATAACTGTAGAAAGGCATGGATTGATAAAAGATGTAGCGGGTGTGCGTGTGGTGCTCCTGGAGTGGGGTCAGGGGTGAATTTTGTGTGTGCGTGCATGCAAGCGTGTACGTATGTGTGTATATATGTATGACAGGGGTGGGTGTTGAGCAAAGATAATAAAAGCAGCCAAATAGCTAATATACATTTAGTAGACTTTATATTTAGTTTCGTTATTATGAGCAGATGTAATAGCTAATCGCTATTTTTTTATAAATCAAATGCCCTTGTAAGTTTTCTAGGAGCTACATTTATAATGTAAGGCCTTTTTGTTAATCTGAATGTGCACAATAACTAATTCGCATGTGTATAGATAGATGCCATATTAAAACAAACATTTTATATGACTTGGTCCCAAAATTCTTAAAACATTTGTTTATGTCTTTACTATTTAACAAACATTCTGTTGAATATTTTAAACCTAATTTGGCAGAGTGCTGTTAACACCCAGTTATATTAGTTTCAAAATATTCAGTAGCTTACCCATACAGTTTTCTGGGAATTAGCTAGTGATGCGTCACAATGATAAAAATGAACGTGGCAAAATGATGCGTTCAAACGGGTTTCAGGGATTGACTTTATTAGAAAATTTGTCAAAATATCAGTTTATATGATAAATAGAATCTCAGTAGTCCCCTTTCACATCACTGTTATCAGCATCGTCGAAGATTGTGCAGAAAATATTACACGTGATCATAATAATAGGCGGCCGTGATTGGTTAATGTTCGCAATTTATGCAAATTGAATTTGGATAACAAGCTAGGATTGGCGAATAATTAATATCGTATTACCACTCCCAACAACATAAACGACACCATCTAAAATAAACAAAAACAAACAATAATAACAACTACAATTTTCTCACAAACACAAACAACAACAGTCAAAATATCCTGCCTTTAGCCAAGTTAACCATTTTAACACTCAAATTTATTCAAGAAAATTTAAATTTTCACATATTAAATGTGCATTTGCTGAACATGAGAATATTTTTTGAAAATTTTCAATTGGTATGACTGGCTCGATTATCGAGCCAGTCATTCCAATGGTAAATTTTCAAAAAAAGTCAGCAAATGGACATTTTTAAGAACACTTCAGAAGCAATTTCTGGCCAACTTGAGAGTCAAACCATTACTAATTCCATGTATTACCACAAACTAATAGATATTATATAATAAACAAGGTAACGATGACCTTTTAACGGTCAACCCAGTAAAAACACCTTCTGCACTGGTCTTGAGCAGTGTCCATTTCCAGATAAAGAAGACGATTTTTGAAATCTTACCAGTGGAATGACTGTCTCGATTTAACAGGAGCAAGTCATTCCAATGGTAAATTTTCAAAATAGTCTTCTCTTTTGTCTACAAATGGGCATTTTTATAGAAACACTTTAATTTTGTTGACCAGCTTTTGACCGTTAGAGGTATAATAAAAATATTTTAAACAAATGAACAGAAAACATTCATTCCTCATTGTCTTTACTAAGTTACCTGTTTTTCAACAACATATTTTTGGGAATCTATGGGTCTACTTTTACTATATCTGGCACGTCTGAATAATTTTTTCCACAGAAGACAGACAGACGTGACAGATATCAATCATGCCAATGACTTTTTCATATAATACTCAATAGCTATATCATGCCTACTTGGATACCATTTCTATTGTTTGATTTTCCTTTTTACAGACAGAAATCAATGACTTTTTAAACAGATATTCTCTTATAGAAATTCACAATAATATAGTGAATTCACAACTAACAAAATTATAATAATTTGTACGGAATAATCATATGTTAAGATTTATTTCGCTTCATTACAACTAGGCCCAGGCTTCAAGCCTCTAAAAGTACACAATATCTTTTATTTTCAGGCATTTTGGTGTGAATATGCACATTTAAAACAATAATTTCATATAATAATTATATTGTTAAAACAGAAATTCTTTGTCCCCGATGTAAAACTACTAAAATAATTTCTGATTTAATAGAGGCATCCAATATGTGGTTCAAGTATCTAACGTCTAAATTGAAGTCGGTCACGAGTCTACACATTGTATGTCTTTGGTGAATTTACAATGATTCAATAAAAATTCCGCTGAATATTTTGAAACTAATTTGACTTGAAGCTGTTGCTGCTATAGGTAGCAAATTCTCTCGGTCAAATTAGTTTCAAAATATTCAACAGCTTACCTGTAAAGTTACCTTGAAATTTAGATTCTGGGAATTCATGTTGCAATGTTTCAAATCGATTCCAACCTGCGCAAAAAAAGTGGGTGGAGCTTAGCTAGAAATAGGCGGGGCATAGTTTGAAATTTATTCCTTTATTGGCACATGTAGATATACATTTGGTTAATAATTATAATACGCAATACATGTATCTTCTGCCATGTCTGCATCAGCAAAATAATCAAATTACCACTGGAATGACTGACTGGCTGTTATCAAACAAGTCATTCCAGTGGTCTGTATTCGAGGGTGGTCTTTGTCTGCAAGTGGACATTGAACACAGCAGAAGCATTGTCCTATTGCACGGTCCTCGCCCTCCCACTTCACTCTCATATCAAGTCCCGTGCTTGCATGCCTTTGATGTTTGTGCTAAGTTCGAGAAACTTCATAAATGAGGTCATTCAACTACTGCTTAATAAAACTGCCTGGTTATTATCATCTTATTAAAATACACCCAATCACATCGCTTGACATTCGTGTCTCGCGAGCTCTCCGGCAATACTGGCATGAAGCCGCGCCTCTATTTTTAGATTAAAGGCTAGATTGAAGCAGGCAGAAATCTGATTGGTTACCTTCAGTCCACTAGCGTAATGTTACTTCACATAGCGAGAAATGACAAGTCTGCAAGTACGGCCTCAAGCAGTGAAGCGATATGAGTGGGCGTATGTTAGTATGGTCTCAAGCGGTGAAGCGATGTGAGTGGGTGTATGTTAGTACGATGCTGCAGAAGCTGTTACTGGCCAGCTTGATCGTTAAAGGTTTAAAATGTTATTAACCCTTTAATCTTCGAATTTGCTCAGAAAAACCTTAATTTTCTCATAGAAAATGTTCATTTGTAGACCAAGAGAAGACTGTTTTCGAAACAGTCATTCCAGTGCTAAACTTTCAAAAATAGGCTTCTCCTGGTCTGCAAATGGACATTTCTTAAGACCACTGCAGAAGCCGTTTTTGGCTGATATGGGTGTTAAAGGGTTAAATAATTATTTCTTTACAACCAGCCACCTTGATGTATTTATTGTATTGTATCTTCAGGTGTATGGGAGATATGGTTATAGGACACGTGGATGTCTTATCCTGCTCCCATTTGAACAAAAATTAATTCTGTTTAAACCAAATCGCCACAGCCAAATGATGAGTTACTAATTAAGCCACATTATCTATTAATAATAATAATAATAAATTAATAATAATCAATTAACTAGATTGCTTGGTTGATGATGCATAATCACAACCTCACGTTCACTGTTTTAACTGTTTGACCCATCCACACCATACCACAAACCTGGGGCAAGAGGCAAATGCAAATGGTCTCCTGCACTCTGCAGATGACTTGGGTAATGCACATGTCAAATTTGGTTGAATTCCGTCCAATTGTTTCGGAGTTGTGTTGCAATCTTTTTTACTCAATCTCCACCCCTTGGCAGTGAAGACAAATATAAATGTCCTACACTCCGCAATCATATGGCTATAGGCTTGTTTTTTTACGATGTGATTTTGAAAAAATCAAAATATCGCCAAAATTTTACTGTCATGCTGTATTCGATCTATTTGTAGCATAGGTGTCTATTACGGCAAGCTGTTCAATTTATTTCCAAACCATCATTTCAGAGAAAGGGGAGGGATTATACTACGAATAGGTTAAAACAGTTGAGTCCATTCTCTAAAATTGCTTTAAAAGATGAACACTAATACGAAAATTCAATGCAATTTATCGGTATAATTTCTTGCCGCCTTACTGTATACCTAAAAATCATGATCGCGGGAGTGAAATTATTACCTGGGAAGGTATAAATATTGCATGTTTTGTAATAAGCATGGTTTATAAAATCAAAATTAATCAAAAATTTGACATTAAATGGTGTCGCTGGAATATACAAATCACGTGATATTGCTCGCTCTCCTGATTTTTGAGGCGAGAGGTGGTATGTTCACAAATGTGATAGCTAAATGAGACGGTATACACGCTTTATCAAGCATGGAGAACTATCCTAGAGGTTTCTGAAGGCTAACTATTATTAGTAAAATATATAAATCACGTGATATTGCTCGCTCTCCTGGTTTTGGAGGCGAGGGTGGTACGTTCACAAATGTGATAGCTAAATGAGATGGTATACACGCTTTAGCAAGCAAGGTGAACTATCCGAGATGTTTCTGAAGGCTAACTATTATTATTACCCGGGTACTCGGTAAATGCGGAGCAGATCTAAACATTAGATATCTATGGATCTAAAGTACATTCCTAATATCATGTAATTTGTATATTTTCACAAAGACGACATGAATTGCCAAATTTTTGGATTCATTTTCATGTAATAAACGATGATTTTAACAGAGTACGCAATACTTAGATTGTCTAATATAATAATTTCACTCCCGCAATGATGAATATGGTATACATTAAGCCAAGGGGTAAGCCGGCAAGAAATTATTAATTGTGTCCTATTTTCGTGTTATTAACGATCAGTCTTAGTTTAAGCATCTTGGCGACTGAATTTCAGGTTTTCGTTGAAATTTACCCATTAGAAGTCATCCGGATAAAACTGATATGAAAATTCAGAGCGAAACCGATACGTCTACATTAGCCAAACTGTGCAGTCAAAACTCAACCCAAGACCAATTCACCCCCCCTGTCAATTCATATACCTTAAAAAAGGCTTTACGATATATCAAAATATCGCGATTTTTTCACAATATATCGCCGTACCTCCTAGGACAATATCGTGCAAGCCTATATGGCTAACCCCACACACCAAATTTGTTTGTATTCTACACAATAGTTTGGGAAGAGATAGCGTGATGGCGTTCTTAGGATATTTGAATCTTTGACCCCACACCCTGATATCCAGTGGTGGAGACAAATCTAAATGTTATCCTGCAAAGCACAATCATATGAGTAGCCCACAAACCAAATTTGGTTGAATTCCATCCAGTTTGGGAGAAGCATGCTATCTGGTTTAGTTGGTATATAGAATTTGAGTATATAAAAATAAAATCTATTTACCATTACCTTTAGACATGCTAGACATGCTAGAAAACAGAAATTTTGAATATTCATATGTTGAATATTTTGAAAACAATTTGACTGAAAGCCATTGTTGCCTAAAGCTTCCAGTCAAATTAGTTTCAGAGGATTTCTTGTATTGGTCATGTTGGTTACTTGGACATTTCAAGGTTAGTAATCACATATATTTTGCGCCCTACCTAGCATGCCTGGAGCTAATTTTGAAAACAGTGTTCTTGAAAACTCTCACAAACAGATTAAAAACATTTTTCAAAATGAACACGGGTTAGCAAATGAATATCAGGGACTGAATAATAATATTAAACTAAAGATTTAGAATAGTTGATCTATTTAAACTTGTCTATACGGTCCATCTGACATCTGTCATCCATTGTGAACCATTCTTAACCCTTTAACGACTAAATTCGTTTTAAGAAATTGCAATATTTGCTTATTGAATGTTCATTTGCATGCCAAGAGAAGACTATTTTTGAAAATTTACCACTGGAATGACTGGCTCGGTTATCGAGCCAGTCATTCCAGTGGTAAGTTTTCAAAAATAGTCTTCTCTTGGCCTGCAAATGGACATTTCTCAAGACCCTTGCAGAGGCCCGTCTTGGCTGGCTTCATCCTGAAAGGGTTAAAGGACAAGGTTGGTCTGGAAAGTTCAAATTAATTTTTTTGCGAATTTATCCATTTGCAGGCAAAGAGGAGGCCAAATATAAAATATTTATCCCTAGAACTGACCCAGTCGTAACAGAGGTATCCACATTTAGCTAGATACCCCACCCATCTCTAACTAAGATCCACCCATGCTTCACCAGGATTGAGATCAATCGATCCATGAACTCCTTGACTATCAATTTCGAGAAAACTATACAGGTAAGCTGTTGAATATATTGAACCTAATTTGGCTGGGTACTGTTGGTGCCATATGAGCACCCAATCAAATTAGTTTTAAAATATTCAACAGCATGTTTATTAAATAGTAAAACCATTCAATTCTTACAACCTGACGGACTAATTTTAATCATTCATGAAGTAAGTGTTTATGACGTCAGCCTACACGTCACATAATTGATTATGACATCATATGATTCACTGAGAAACTGGAATCCTCAATAGACTTCTCTTGTCGTGCAAATGGACATTTCTCAAAAAGAACTACAAAAGCCGCTTTTGGCTGCCTTGACCAATAGCGTTAAATTATACTTTAAACCAGTAATCTAAATTAATTGTAAATCTACCCTTTATTACCTCTTCACCCCTCCCCCCAAACACAGCCACCACCCCCCCTCATCCACCCCCACCCACCCACACCCGACTCCATGCCAGACTGGTCTACTGTCTACATACGTAACTAATATACACATGGTACCAGCGAGTGGATATATACGACGGGGGTGTCTAGCTAGACACAGCAAATTAAGCTACCAGACTGTACATACAGAAACGATACAGTACGGCGCATGCTTAAGATTGAAAATAGATCTTTGTTTACCCAGAATGCCTTTTAAGTACAAACCTAGCGCTGCACAAGTAAAGAAGGAAATGACAAATGATCCGTATTAGTCATGTTAATACTGTGCCAGTTAATCTTTTAACCCTTTAATGCTCAAATTTGGTCCAAAAAATGTAATTACTTTCTTATTGAATGTACATTTATAGGCCGAGAAAATAGAATTTAAAAAAATTTATCATTGGAATGACTGGCTCGGTTATCGAGCCAGTCATTCCGGTGGGAAATTTTCGAAAATTTTTATTCTCTTGGCCTGTAAATGGACATTCCATAAGAACATAGCAGAGGCCGGTTTTGGCGAGTATAACCATTAAAGGGTTAAACTTTTAAATTTATTCAAGAAAATTTAAATTTTTTTCATAAAAAGATGTCCATTCGCAGAAAAGGTGGAGAATTTTTTTGAAAATTTATCACTGAAATAACTGCTTTGGTTATCGAGCCAGCCATTTCAGTGGTAAATTTGTAAAAATAGTTATCACTTGTTCTGCAAATAGATATTTATCAAGACTACTTCAGACACCATTTTTCGTCGTCTTGAGTTAAAGTTAATTGGTCAATAGTAATCTAGAATAATATACAATAGTTATTAATTATTTTATAAAATAGATAATTATAAATACAAAGAGATTCACTTTTTCTCTGTTAAACACTATCTGTTGAAATTAGTATCTCAATTTCAAGACAAATATATGAAAACTGTTGAATATTTTGAAACTAATTCGATTTTAATCAGTTGGTGCCATAGACAACAAAATGTTCCAGTTAAAAATTTCAAATTATACAACAGAATAATAATTTATTAACGAATTGTAAATTTTCAGAAATTCAACATTTAATAAACTTTTATTCTTTAAGAAATTATTTAATTAATTTTATTTCTTATTCAAACACATGTATTTTTTATAAATTAAGGTGGTCACTCTAAGGGCGAGGCTATTACGTGAGAGACACTTTACACACAAAACATCACATTTTCATAACATAAGGTATCTGGTACACGTAACTTCATTGACCTTTCCATTTTTAGTTATGCCCACCCCATTGCACTATTTTCATATTGCCTTCAGAATGTCTTGTTTTATGTATTATAAATGTCATTAGTCCTTTAATGGACAAGATTTAACAAGAAATTAAAATTTTTGCTAAATAAATCTCCATTTGCATACCTAGAAGAGAATTTTTGAAAATTTACCACTGGAATGACTGCCACTGTTCCCGTGCCAGTCATCTCAGTGGTAAAATTTCAAAAATGGTCTTCTCTTGGCCTGGAAATGGACATTTGTCAAGAACACAGCAAAGGCTGCTTTTGTACTTCTTGACCATTAAATGGTTAGAATTTCCCAGATTCCTCAAGATAACCAACCATGAAATACTATCTCGGCACACACCCAACCACACCCCCACCACAACCCCCACAAAAAAGGTTTTAATAAAGTGGAAGACTTACTATCAAGAGACTGAAACAGCTCAGGCATATCTGCTAATTTGATGATATTCTCCACCTCAATGAATCCTTTAGCGCTACTCAAACTCGGCAAACCAGATGACGATGCAGAATTAGGCGGAGTCCCGCCACTCGAGGATCCACCAGACAGATTTCGTACCTTCGTCGAGCACGCATCCACGATATCCTTAATGTTTGTGCGATCCTCGGCAGTGCTCCGAAACAATCCTGTGGCATAATTAACAAAAGCACTGATATGCGGAGAATTTGGTAGCGAACCGAACACGCCACCTGTTCCGGTTGGAGATTTTGAAAGCGGACTTGAAGATTTTATATTCGTACCACTGTCAGTTAGATTCTCATTCTCTCCACCAGAAATCGGACTCAATCCTGTATTACTAGTATTATACTGTTTAAGGTTAATCGGACTCGTCCTTGAATCATCAACATCCATTGAATCCAGAGATTGAGTCGGTTTATTTTCCTTTCCGTTAAACTGAAAGTAGTTGATATTACCAATTTGCATATCTGGCTTTAATGATGGAGAAATAGGCCTGAAAACACTATCATCACCGTCAAACACGCCCGTGTCATTACCACTATCAACACCCAAAGCAGAAGTTTTTGAGTTTAGCGAAGTCTCTGGTATTGTATGCACATTTTCGTCAAAATTAACGCTTTTGTTCCCGTAACTTGAGTGAGAAGCCAAGTTTGTTTTACTGGAATTATTAACTATATCCGAGGTAATGTTTGATAGAATACTGTCAGATAAGTCATGTTGCGAGGAGTCAACACCTTTAGAATTTATAGATGAGGATCTTTGTGGAATTTCTTTGAAAGACACTGGAATTAAATCGACAGATTTATGCTTCTTTGGAAAACAAAAACTGTCATCATCGACAGTTGACCGTTCTCTTTCAGAATCTAACGTTACCCCACTTTCCTTTTCTGGTTGCACAGCTGCCAAATCAGGATGAGAAACTGTCTGTGATTGGTCACGTTTTGGCAAGTTTAATTCAGCTGTTTGTGGCACAGTTTTCGACTGGCTATTGTCTATATCATTGGAAGATGCATCAGTTTTCGTTGAGCATGAAGCCACCACATCGGAAGCTTCTGTAGAAACAGTTTCAAATTCTCCCGATTCCTCAAAAAATTTATCACTAGAATCGCTACCTGTCGATGTTTGTGGAATCGGTGAGATTTTTGCGTCACTAGAATTACTGCCAGACTTTTTCCTACCACTTTCCGAATCTGCAGAACTTTTATTTGCTCTGTATACCTCTGGGCGAGGACTTGGCTCACGCTCATCTTCCCTATGGAAGAAACAAAGATACCAAATAAACATGAAGGGTGGCGCGCCATTTAATTAACCTTTCAGCACTCATATCAGCCAAAAATGGCTTCTGCAATGATCTTGAGAAATGTCCATTTGCAGACCAAGAGAAGACTATCTTTGAAAATTTTCCACTGGAATGACTGGCTCGATAAATGAGCCAGTCATTCCAGTGGTAAATTTTCAAAAATAGTCTTCTCTTGGCCTGCAAATGGACATTTTCTATGAGAAAATTGAATTTTTATTAACAATTTCGAGGGACCAAACATATCGATAGGAAGAAATGTACAATGTATTCCAATGTGGCACAGAATACTAGTTCCATTTCATACAAGATTGATCCGAAAATCTAATTCTTTACTTAGTGTAGGGGTTAAAATTAACCCGGATGTACAACTAGCCTATGGGACTAGTGATCACTAGATTCTACGAGAACCCTATTAATTATTTACTAGTCGTTATTTGGCGGATAAGGAAAATAGCTCGTATACTGACAGAATATTTGCATACTACAGTATGGTATTCTATGTCATTCAGTTCATTCTCGTAACAAAACTGACATCATTTAACCGTTTAACCCCCTCTCGTTTAACCACTCTGTCAAAATTTTAAATTTTCAAAATAAATTGAAAGATAAACACTCAGGCATTTATTTTTCAACAAATTTGGTGGAAGATGTTGCCGTCATAGACAGCACCTGTTGTAGAAAGTAGCATCATCCACCAAAATTGTTGTAAAATTTGACCACTGGAATGACTGCTCGATAATCGAGCCAGTCATTCCAGTGGTAAATTGTTAAAAATAGCCTTCTACTGGTTTGCAGATGGACAGAGGTTGCTTTGGCACGCTCTCAACAGTTAATCATTTGAGATATCAAATTGTTACTAGCCAGCCGGGCTGGTCACTCACAAATTGTACTGGCCCTGGTAAATTTCTACTAGCTTCAGTCTAGCGGGCTAATATTAATTTCAAACCCTGGTTAGTGAATATAGATTTAAAAGCCAAGGAGACTATTTTAAGGTGTTACCCCATCTAGCTTTACACTGTGCATTTCTAGATAAGCTCCGCCCACTTTGTATGCATTTTAGAATCAATTTGAAAGTTTGAAATCTGGATTCTCAGAATCTAAATTTCAAATGGATGAATCCAGTTTAGATATGACCTGTCCATCTCTAGCCAAGCTTCACCCACGCTTTGACCATGTTGGGATCGATCGATCGCTTTACTCTCTGAATCTCGATTTCTGGAAAACTATACAGGTAAACTGCCGAGTTTTTTTAGTCAAATTACTTTCAAAATATTCAACAGCACGTTTACTGAATAGTAGCCATACAATTCGTACAACCTGACAGACTATTAATCGTTTAAGACATGCCCTTTCAACCAATATCCAAGTCATTCTGGTTCAGATGCAAAGAGTTAGCTAGTATATTCTATATGTTCATCAAAGGGAATAAAGCGGATACACTTCACAGCCATAATATGATTGCAGATCCTTTACACGAATGCCTTACTTTAAAATCTCAATAGACTCAGAATATGAAAATTATCTGAGTGCACTGGAAAACCTTTGAATAACAACAACAGCTTTTTGCCCACTCAATTTCAAAGTATTTAACATATTAGTTTTTGTATTGCAGCGATTATGTGTTACGAATGTGCTAAAAACTTGTCAAACCAGTCTATTATGGTCAATGTATGTGCGCAATCTACAAGTTGTCCCTAAAGATAGTTACTTTCAAATTCTGCTCAATGTAGGAATCCAGTTTTAACTATGGCACGCGCATCTCTAGCCAAGCTCCAACCACACTGTTCCCGCGTTGGGATCGATCAATCCATGCACTCTCTGAATCTCAATTTCCAGAAGACTACACAGCAACAGAGCCCAGTCAAATTAGTTTTAAAATATTGAACAGCAGGTTTATTAAATAGTAAAGACAATAACATCTTTAAAAAATTATATTAATTTCTCCACATAATGAAATCGCATGGTAAGATTTCATTACATATAGCCACACAATCTAAGCATACAATTTTGACAATTTAAATTGAAGAATTCTGGTGTGAATATGTACCGTTAATGACAGGAATATCTAGTTTCTATTGTTTCAACATACCTCTGGCCTCGTAGTTTCATGGCTGCGATATCATGATACATTGCTGCCGAGATAATCGTGTCCATGGTCGCGATCATACCATATTTCTCTGGCCCGTGCTCAATGACGAGCGGGTCAGACACATTCGGGTCAAACATGACAGCATTTGGTGTGACGAGAAGAACACCAGTAATAACACCCTATAGGAAGAATACATTGGGGATAAAATGTATTAATTTTCTAACCATCAAATTTGTTTTTAAAAATTTCCCATAGAAAACAATTTTTGAAAATTAACCCCTGGAATGGCTGGTGTGGTTACCGAGCCAGTTATTCGTGGTAAAATTTCAAAAATAGGCTTCTCTTGCTCTGCAAATGTACATTTCTGAAGACCACAGCAAAAGGCATTTTTGGCTAGTTTGAGTGCTAAATGGTTAACCATTTGAAACTAAAAGGCAGAGCGCGACAACACCTTTACAATGTTAAAGATATTATGTTGAATATTTTGAAACTAATTTGACTGGGTGCTGTTGCTGCCTATGGCAGCTGTTATAGCAGCAACAGCTTCCCATCAACATAGTTTCAAAATCTGCAATACCTTAGTTATCTGTGTAGGTACATTAAGATGGAGTGCTTTTGCGACTTCAGGGATCTATGTGTAAAAAACGTATTGTAAATACCTGCTTCAATTCCAGGAATGGCTATTATCGGACAATTTTTGTAAATTTAACACCGCAATGACTGTCTTAATTTCTGAGCCAGTCATTCCAGTGCTATATGTCAAAAAAATAATCCTCTCCAGGTTTGCTTATGGACATTCATCAAGACAACTACACAGGCAAGTATTGGCTGGCCAGTGACCTGTTAAGTGATAATTTGCAAATGATTCTAACCTGTCCATCGGTGATATGCTTCACGTTAATTTTAATAAATCTCTCAAAGCACTCCTTGTCTAAACGCTTTGTTTCATCCATTGACAGCGTTCTCCCAGGTGTTTCCGTGGAATCTGCTTGCTGATCGGGAGATGTAGTCGAGGTTTGTCTCTCCGCGTGCCCAGGAACTACCTTCAAAGGTTTGGCAGACATAGCAACGAGAGGAATATCCTGGAAGAAGGAATAAAGTACAAATTAACCACCTACTGAAATACCTTAATACATGTAGGACACCCTTTATGACGTAATGATTGCGACGTCATCATACACGCGCTGAGCTGATTATGACGTCATGCTAGGTCAGGTGATAGATGGAAAGGTGAATTGGACTGGAAGCTTAAATGTCTTCCAACACAATAGATGAATCCAATTTTACCGGTTCCCCAACCACCTCAAGCTAAGCTCCACCCACGCTGTGCTCGTATTGGGATCAATCAATCCTTGCACTCTCTGAATCTCAATTTACAGAAAACTATACACGGTAAGCTGTTGAGTATTTTGAAATTAATTTTATTGGACACTATAGGCAGAAACAGCGCCCAGTCAAATGAGTTCCAAAATATTCACGAGCACATTCAGTAAATAACAGCCATACAATTCGTAAAACTTGATGGACTATTAAGCGTTTATGATGAACTAAATCGTGTCATTCATGATGTAATTCATTATGACAACACCCTACATGTGACGTATCCCATTATGGAAACATATGATTGAATAAGAAACTGGATTCATCAATTATGTTCAAAATATTCACCAGAACATTTCCTACATCAGGTTCAAAATTGTACTACAAAAGTAACTACATGTAACATAATTCTGTTTTGGAAATAGGTGAAAATATTTATGAGATAACCGAGCCAGTCACTCCAGTGGTAAATTTTCAAAAAATTATATTCTCTTGGCTTGTAAATGGATATTCCACGAGACCATAACAGAGGCCAGTTTTCGTTGGCATGACCATTAAAGGGTTAAACCTTAAGCTAGCCAAAATGCCTTCTGCAGTTGGCTTCAGAAATGTCCATTTGCAGAACAACAGACGGCTACATTTAAAAACTTTCCATTGCAATGGATAGCTTTATGATATCAAGCCTGCCATTTCAGTGGGAAATTTTTACCTGTTTCGCCAGACAGGGATTAATCTTTTAACACCTAAAACAACCTCTGCATTGATCTCGGGGAACATCCATTTGTAGAACAAGAGAAGACACTTTTTGAAAATTTACCACTGAAATAACTGCCTCGATAACCGTTGATCTCGGGAAACATCCATTTGTAGAGCAAGAGAAGAAATTTTTTGAAAATTTACCATTGAAATAACTGGCTCGATAAGCGAGCCAGTTATTCTACTGGGAAATGTTCAAAAATTGTCTTCTCTTTGTCTACAAATGGATATATCATTCAAGAAAAAATTTCTTGAACAAATTCGAGGGTTAACATGTTAACGCACTTGTTCTCGCTTAAATAAGACATTTTATTAACTCTGGTTCTACTAAAGGATGTTCTCCAAACATGAGTGGAAGCTTGCTGCCGGACCTTGTTCCTAGAGCATGTGAAGATGTGTGGCAATGTGTGTGGGGGCGGGGGGTGTGTGTGTCAAAAGACAAAATGCGACCGCAACAACTTTCAGCAAAATAGTTTTCAAAATGGACACTTTCAAGACAATTTTTCAATAACTACTGGAGGGATCTTCGACAACCTTGGGTGAACGTTTGTCTGTCGAGCCCAGTAGTTGTGTGCCAATTTTGGGATCAAAAGCTAAAATGCAACGAAAATCAGCAACAAAGTTTTCAAAATAGACACTTTTGACCTCATGGTGGCCCAATTGAAAAATATATCAACGATGCAGGTATTGGACAAATTTGTCCTTGTTAAAAACTCCTGGTCTATAAATGTACAACTTATGAGAGAAAATTGACATAGTTACATCTTCCATACATCAGTCATCAGTTGTGAGTCTCTGACTGACCCTTCAACACTCATGTTAGCCAAAAACAGGTTCTGCCCTGGTCTTGAGAAATGTCCATTTGCAGACCAACTGAAGACTATGTTTTGAAAATTTACCACTAGAATGACTGGCTCGATAACCAAGCCAGTCATTCCAGTGGTAAATTTTCAAAAATAGTGTTCCCTTGGTCCGCAAATGCACATCTGAGAAATTTGAAATTTAAAAAAATAAATTCGAAGGTAACTCTTTCACCAACAAATCCCTGAAATGGTATATTCTTTATGATATAAAACCTATTCTGTTGTGAAAGTAAGCTTCCACTCAAGTTAATTTCAAAATATTCAACATATTTCATGTACGGTGGCCTTGAAAATGAGATATTGGGAATTCATTGGTGAAGGGATTAAGATGTGTTCACATAATTGTCCAAAGCAATAGCATAAACATTTATGTACCCATCCATCTTAGTGCAAGAGGTAATAATGCAACTAGAGGAATGCTGATTATGATGGTGGGGAAACGGCCTGGACACGACGTCTCATGCTGGTCACCAACCGACTGATACGCCATTGTGGTATTCGTTGCCATTCAAGATGGAGTGCGTCTGTTAATTCCTGTAGGTTCTGCACAGGAGGATCCCTCCTTCTCACCATGTTTCCCAGAATGTCCCAGATATGCTCAATAGGGTTCATGTCAGGGCTCCTTGCTGGCCATGGTAGGGTTTCGATGGCATTCTGGCGGAGGTATTCATGCACAGCTCTAGCATGATGTGGTCGGGCGTTGTCATCCATGAATATAGGGTGGGTTCCAGGTGCATGATTTACAAAATGAGGGACCACAACTCTATCCAGTATGGAATCTTGATATCTTTGTCCATTTAGTGTTCCAGGTACAGTCAACAGATCCAGCTTACAATCAAATGAGATGCACCCCCATATCATAACGGAACCTCCACCAAATGGAACTTCTTCCATGATGTTACGTTGGTCGTACGCCGTGCGTCTGGACCTCCATACACGAGTTCGACCATCTGTGGCATGAAGCAGGAACCGACTTTCATCGGACCAGTGTACCCATCTCCAGGATCTCATGTTCCAGTGTCTTCTTTCGTTGCACCACCTCAGACGCTCCTCTTTGTGGTGTGCAGTGAGGAGAGGACGTCTGACAGGTCTCCTAGCTTTCATGCCAGCAGCATAGTCTCCTTTTGACGGTAGACATTGACACTCTATTGCGCATTTCCCATTGCTGGCTGAGCACTCTGCTGTTGGTGAATGGAGATCTCCTAACAAGGCGTACTAGGGCTCGATCATCACGGGCAGTAGTCTTCTTCGGTCTTCCAGATCTAGGCCTGTCCTTCACCTCGTTAGTTTGCCCATGTTTTGCAATCAAACGACTGATTACAGTATGGTTAATGTTCAGCTGTCTGCCAATCTCTCTGCATGACATACCAGTGGTATGCATGCCTATGATTTGCCATTTCACACGATCACTTAACTTTCATCTTGCCATAGCGGTTCACAATCAAGAGCTAATTCTCTCTGTACAAATAAACCACGGTCATGAACACAAAATTCCTAATCTTGTCGCCTAAATCTGTATGTAATGTTCTACACCTCAAACTGGACTTTTACATAACTGAACACGTGTGCTGTTTCCCGCCACGCACGGACATCAAGCGGCGTGAAGTCATGCATGCATGTGCATTTCGTACTTGGAATTATGTCAGCTAACGCGGGGACAAAAAGTATGGCAGCCTAGTTGTACCATCATGTTTCTACGTTCTATTGTTTTTGCTGGTGCTTAACTTTTGCACAGGTGTATATAAGACAGTAATAGAATCTATAAGAAAAGCATAATATAACATAATACAGGACCTTATTTGCATCAAATTTCATTTAAAAAATAGAACCAAGGACATCCTCGGTTGTTGGAATGGCCTTGGTTTGGTAGAGTGTAAAAATGTCCACGCTTGACACATTTTACAAACATTCATACATACATGCACACACAGCAGGCAGGCAGGCAGGCAGGCAGGCAGGCAAGCAGGCAGGCAGGCAGGCAGGCAGGCAAGCAGGCAGGCAGGCAAGCAGGCCTGAACATGTATTTACCTTAGGCCACTGCATGCGCCGGTTACAGCCACCTTGATCATTAAAGTGTTAAGTAACCCTTTATCACTTTAATTTGCTCAAGAAAATTTCAATTTTTTCATTCAAAATGTCCATTTGCAGACCATGAGAAGACGATTGGTAAATTTTCAAAAAATGGTCTTCTCTTGGTCTGCAAATGGACATTTCTCAAGGCCACTACAGAAGCCATTCATCGCCGATTTGAGGGTTAAAGGGTTAATAGCAATGTTTGGAACTAAAATTACCAGTTTTGGTCGCGAGAATTCAAAAATCGATGTAGAACCACTAGAATTTCCCGAATCATTCTGACTGATGTGTTTGTTAGTGAATGCAAAATCTGGAGTAACTGGATCTAAGCTCAGAGGTGATGGCGTGTCCCGTAGAGTGGGTACCACTGTAGGCAAAACAGGCGGATCAGCTGGCGGATCTGGTGGCGGATCCTCAGGTGGTATGTACTCAGGATCAGGAACAAAAATTGTCTGAAAATTATTTTATTATTATTATTATTATTATTATTATTATTAATATTATTAAGTCATTCTAGTGGTAAATTTTCAAAAATAGACTTCTCTTGATGTGAAAATTGACATTTCAGAAGACAACTGCAGAGGCCGTTTTTGGCTTGCTTTAGTATTATAGCATGTATAGTTACGCAGAATACCATAATAGATTTTAGTGAATATTTTTTTAATCAGTGATCAGTAGAATATCATTAGGGTTTATGTCAAGATAAAATTAGATGACATACGATAAATCAAATGATGCGCCGCAATGGCGGTGCCGCAGTGGCGGTCATCTGGGTCAATAGTGGCATATGGCATGATCCCACTCTTTGGATAAACACATGGATTCATGCATGGACGAAAAGGGATAAGGAGTATGAATAACAACAGGTTCAAGGGCCTGTGATGCTCACCTGAGCCATCCACATTTGAACCATTTATTTATTTAAATAGACATAGTGGATAATTTTTGGAAAATCCAAGATGGCCACCAAAGAAATTGACCAATCAAAATTTAGTTTGATTTGTTTTAGCCTGCCATCACAGGATCGTTCCACCCAACTTTTACTGAAATCTGGCTATTGATTAAAGAGTAACATTCTAAATGGTTCCGTAAAATTTTCAGTAAATTCAAGATAGCCTCCAAAAAAAATCGACCAATCAAATTCTGAACAGATGTTCTAGAAGCTACCACCATACGATCCTTCCAGCCAAACTCAGTTCAAATCTACGAAGCCATTTAGGAGATATATTTTAATGGATTTCTGAATCGTTTCCAGAAAATCCAAGATGGCCACCAAAGAAATTGAATAATTAAAATTCTCATTGGCTATGTTGAAGCATATCACGATAAGATCATTCAACCCATGTTTCATTGGTCAATGATTAAGGAGTATCATTTTAAATGATTCAGACAAATTTTCAGAGAATCTAAAACAAATCAACCAATCAAAATTCTGAATAAAGTTCTAGACCATATACGCAACTGTGGCATCCGTCCAGCAAAATTTGGTTAAAATCCACAAAGCAGTTAAGACGCTTTTTGACACTTTTTCAATGTAGCATGTCTAGATGGACTGTGTAACGCTGAATATTTTGAAAATAATTTGACTAGAGCCTTTAGTTTTTCCGCATATCACACAGCATTGTGTAGCAGTCGTGAAGTTTTTCTTAAAATATGATAACCTCTTGATGAAACAAATGTCTATTGAAAACTTAACATTCCTCTAATTCCTGAAATGGAGACAAATCACACAGAAATAATCGGAAGTGCAAACCATGTAGAAGCAAGGAGAAAACTTTTAACCCTTACCACTCTGATCCCAAAAAATTTCAAATTAAATTAATAGATGAACTGGTGTTAATTTTTCAACAAATTTGGCGGAAGAGACAGCAACATCCTCCACCAAAATTGTTGAAAAATGTCCACCAGTTTCTTTGGTATTGACACAGTAAAAGATAAAATATTGACATCAGAGTGACAAGGGTTAAATCATTTAAATTTTGCTTAAAAAAGTAGGCAATGAGGAAATAGACCAAATATATAAAGTTTCGTTGGGATCGGATAATAAGACCTTTATAAACTAAAAGAACATTAACATCGTTCTTATTCTTGGTCCACAATAAACTAAGTCTAAACCACCTAAAAATTGAAACAATTTGACTATCATTTTCATTATGGATGGAGACTGGGGGTCGGGGGTGGTGGGGGGCAATGATGGCATAGCCAAAAACACTTTAAAAAATTTTGCGATCGGATATTAGTCCTTGATGAACAACATGTTCATTGAAAAACTAACATTTACCCAGTTCATGGTGCAAAGTTAACTCAGACCAAACCGCATAAAAATGTAAAAAATTTCAAAATCACAATCATTATGATGGAGGCTGGATACACTCATGGCATAGAACACACATCCTTACAGTTTTAGTGCCATCAGATAAGTTCTTGATGAATTCAATGGCCATTGAAAAACTTGAACAATTACCTAATTCTTGGTGGCCTGACATCATTTGGATATCACTATGTCAAGATCCTCCGCTTTGCTATGGGCTTGACAAAAATACCCTGTATCTACCTAGTCCCATTATAGTCAACCTTCTCATGAAGTTTTGTCACAATACCCCGAGCAATAGTGCAATTATTGAACAAAGACCAAAATTGTGCACGCACAGGTAGATGGATGGATGGACACACGGATGGACAGATGGGCAGATGGATGGAAGCAAACCCATAATATTACTACTTTCTACTGATGAAGTTTTATTTAATCTGTCCTCAATAAAACATACATGTAAATATATATATATCGATTTGAAGCCGCAAAACACAAACCAGATGTATGGAGAGATAGACGATTACACAAGGATGAAAGCGCAAACAATCTATTCCTCACCCGTCCATGAACTGATTAACTGTCTAACAGCTGTAAGGCAACAGGCAATAATTTCAATGGGCAATTTCGTTGGTCCTGCTGAATATTTTGAAAATAATTTGACTGAAAGTTGGTGGTGGCTTAGCCACCACCAATTTTCAGTCAAATTGGTATCAAAATATTCAGCACATCCCGAGTCTAAACCCCATGGAAAATGTAGTCTGCAGAAATTTAGCAGGCGGACAGTTAATGTCAATTCATTGTGTTTATTGATTCGTAATTATTGAATTCCTCGCTAAAATAATGTAGGCTGATTGTTACACATAATATAGCGCCTTCACATGTACAGCACAACATAAATAACCACAGCACACCATGACACACTTACTTAATAGGCCTAGATGTCTCGCCGCTGCAAGCCACCAGACAATATTTCCAATGGCCAATAACTGCGGACATGCTAAATATTTTGAAAACAATTTGACTGAAAGTTGTTGGTGGCTCAGCCACCAACAACTTGCAGTCAAATTGTTTTCAAAATATTCAGCAAATCCAGTTTAAAAATCCGTGGAAAATGTAGTCTGCAGAAATTCAGCCAGCAGACATGCAGCTACAAGGTATAGGTTTTCAAGTTATGCTTGCTCACTGGTACTTCATTCATTAGAAATGCAACATATCGATTGCGCAGTTACAGCTAATTGCACAAGACTTGCTAAAAGTAAGCAACAAACATACTTAGGCATCCCTAACTATTAGTGATGCACAGTAGGTTGAGACAATGTCAGATCATATCAAGACAGCTGGCACGTCATAAACATCATGAAATAGACGTTTGTGGATGTGGAGGTTAATTTGGCTAGCTTCATTAGTAGTCGAGTTAAAGTAAAAGAGTTACCGAGCCAGGTATTCGAGTGAGATATTTTCAAAAATAAGCTCCTTTTGGCTTACAAATGGACATTTTCTAAAGACCACTACAGATGTCAGTTTTGGCGCCAGGCTTGACCATTAAAGGGTTAACCCGTAACTAGTTAAACTGCCCAAAACTGATCTCTGCCGTGATCTTGAGATAGAAGACTATTTTTTACCATTTACAACTAGCATGCCAGGCTCGATAACCGAGCCAGTCATTCCAGTCACACATTTTCAAAAAGTCTTCTCTGGATCTCCTCTAAATAGACATTCACTAATCAAATATTATTTTTTTTGCGGCCAATTTTGGCCTACGACTAGGTGGACTTACGAAAAGAAAACATAAAATGAGTGGACTTACATGTACGAAAAGATAACATAAAATGAGTGGGCTTACGAAAAGAAAGCATAAAATATGTGGCCTTACATGTATGAAAAGATAACATAAAATGAGTGGGCTTACGAAAAACACACATTTTATAAATCAGCAATGCCACATTTTTCAAATCTACTCCTTAAAAAAAAGTAAATCTATAAGGCTGAATATTCCAAGCACACATCGAATGAAAATCCTGTCACTGACTACATGTACATATATATATATATATATATACACAAGTCAAACTGCTTTCAATAATATCCCTTTAACACTGGTATTAGCTAAAATCAGCTTCTGCAGTGGTCTTGAGAAATGTCCCTTTGCAGAACAAGAAGAGTATTTTTGAAAATTTACTACTGGAATGACTGGCTCGATAACTGAGCCAGGTATTACTGTGGTAAATTTTCAAAAATAGTCTTCTCGTGGTCTGCAAATGGACATTTTCTATGAGAAAATTTAGTTTTTAAAACAAATTTGAGAGTTAAAGGGTATTAAAGTCATAGGCGTTTTTAAATATTGCATATAATAAATTTAACCATTTAACCCTTGCTATCCCAGAGCCTAAATATGAAGACAACTCTACAGTAATGGTAAGAATGTTGACTATTTTGACAATAATTTGACTGGAAGCTGTTGCTGCCTATGGCAGCAGGCAGCAACAATCCAAGTCAAGTCTGTTACAAAATATTCAATATAATTTTATTTACAGTCATAAAGAATTTATCGTTTAGTCTGTTACGTTTTAAAGGGTTAATTTATGATATAGAATAGACCCGGTTAAATTTGTTCAAATTGAGATTGAAAAAAACATGTATAATAGACATGTCAAATTTATTGTACGTAATCATTAACACTTTCACTGATGAATTCCCTGAATCTCTATTTCATAGCAATCATACAGGAAAACTGTTGAATATTTTGGAATTAATATGACTGGAAGCAGACCTTGCAGCCTAATAGGCTTCCAGTCATATTAATTTTCAAAATATTCAACAGTATATGCTATACCTCGTAAAGAATTTACTTTTTCAGACGTGTCGGTGAATGGGTTAAGCAAAGCATGTCTTACTTTCTCTCTCTTTCACCGAAGAATTCCTCAAATCTGATTTTCTACGCTACCTTACAGGAAAACTGTTCAGTATTTTGAAATTAATATGACTGGAAGCCATTGCTGCATAAGGCAGCAATGGCTTCCAGTCCAATTAATTTCAAAATATTTTACAGAGTAATTTTTATACCGTAAAGAATATACTTTTTCAGGGATTTGGCAGTGAAAGGGTTAACCCTGTAATACTTGAATTTATTCAGGAAAATTTCAAAACCGCCATTTGCAGAGCTTAGAGGTTATTTAAAAAATTTACCACTGAAATGACTGGCTCGATAACCGACAGTCATTCTAGTGGTTAAATCTTAAAAATAGTCTTCTCCTGATCTGCAAATGAACATTTATTAAAGACCACCGCAAAAAGTTTTTGGCCAGTTTGAATGTTAGCCCTTTTACCAAAAGCGGCTTCTGCAGTGGTCTAAAAAAATGTCCATTTGCAGACCAAGAGAAGACTATTTTTTGAAAACTTACCACCGGAATGACTGCCTCGATAACCGAGTCAGTTATTACAATGATAAATTTCCTAAAATTGTCTTTTCCTGGTCTGAAAATTAACATTTTGTATGAGAAAATTGAAATTTTCTTGAAGAAATTCGAGAGTTAAAGGGCTGACCGGTGCCTAGATATAGTGCAGCTCAGAAATCAGTTATCATGTTTCCAAAACAAAAACAGAAACTTGTTAGTTAGTACAATTTTGAACACGATCGAAGAAATATTCTGTTGAATATTTCGGACATAATTGTAGAAGAACACATTCAAGCTTTTAACACTAGAATCTATTCAAGAAAATTTCAAATTTCTCATAGAAAATGTCAATTTGCAGACCACGAGATGACTATTCTTGAAAATTTACTACTGAAATGACTGGCTAATGTTTATCGAGGCAGTCATTCCAGTGTTAAATTTTCAAAAATAGTCTCTTGGTCTGCAAATTGACACATCTCAAGATGACTGCAGAAGCCGTTTTTGACTGATATGAGTGTTAGAGGGTTAAGCATTCCAAGTCTATTAAAAATATTCAACAGTACATTTTATTTTGTTACAGATTACGATATTTCCTAACTTTACTGTATATATTACCACCCTATTAATCTAATAATCGCCTACCATAACATGTGAACGCAAATTAAGTTAACAGAATAGTTTTAATGACATCTCTACGGAATTATTTCCTGGAAACACCAGACTTAAACTCACAGCAAAACACGCTCGTAAAAACATTAGCTAATAAATTTTTAAACAACAACGAGCAAACCTACCTCTCCCGGGAAGAGCATTCGCATAGTAAGCTTGTTTAGTGTCACCAGTTCCGACGGCGTCGTATCAAATTGAGCCGCGACACTTTCCAGGGTGTCTGACGCCGAAACCTGTCGATGTAACAAAAACACGGTATAATTATCAAAGACCGAAGTTCTGGGCAACCCTTTAAACTTCGCTTTCCTTGTAAGCGAATATTATGGTACTGAATTTTTTAGGTCATAGTCAGGAAGGGTTAATTAAAAAAGCTACTTATTTAAAAACAATTCTTCTGTAACCTGTTGCTGCCAGCAACAGCTTAAATCAATGCTTTTATTAACTATCTTACTGCTACAAGCCACCAGACGATAACTTCACTGACAAATAACTCTGGACCTGCTGAATATTTTGAAAACAGTTTGACTGAAAGTTGTTGGCTTAGCCACTTTCAGTCAAATTGTTTTCACAATATTCATCTTTTCCAGAGATAGACGACATGGAAAATGTAGTCTGCAGAAATTCAGCAGGCAGACAGTTAAAATAAGTAAGAACGTTATCATCCATTCATTGATAACAATTCAGTAACAAAGCATTACAGCGGAATGACGTTATTGCGCACTTATTTCAAATATCTCCTTTGAATCGTATTATTGAACAGTACATATAAATACAATATGCTTCTATTGCTTGACGGTCGAGAAGATTGCTTGACGTCTGATATCAAGAAAATACTGCGTTTAAAAACAGTTAAGCATAATAAACATTATGTGCCCAGTTGTTTATGTTGATAAAAGTAACTAACACTAGATTTCTTTTAAAGACATTTCTTAGGCAGTCATTGATCGATGTTAATGATATTTTCTTGTTTATATATAGTGCGGTATCATTGAAGGAGTAAAAGAAACTACCAGCAGTATTAGTCTGTACGCTAACACAATTTGAATAGCCATTTATACAATATAGTTGAAATACAATCAAAATCCGTCTCCCACACATAAATTGTGCGAGCATACGGTAAGAAATAAGCAAGAAATGTAAATTTGAAAATGTGCAAAGCGGGAATTCCGATTTCAACTTTTTCAATTTCGGCAATTGATAAGCCAACTGTATCTAGATCACTCCAGTTATGTTTAGCATAGCCCTGCCTTGAAATCAATAGTAAACAGGTAGATATCGAAAGCTGTGTCGCCGAAATTATCTTTAGTACACACGGTATTTGTAATCGGTTCTAGTACAGTTTTTCCTGCTAAATACGCTTGTACATGTCTATTTTTTATTAAACAGACCGATATCCTCTAAATTGATATCGGCGAGGCATTGGAAAATCCCCCGAATTTGGCTAATTGTCATTGAAATTATGGTTAAAGTGAGATAAATATACTCTTATAACAAGCCTCTGATAAATAAATTAGCGTAATTACGTCACATACAGGTGATAAGTTTAGGGAATCGATCAACGTGTTGGTGGCAGGCTGTTAGATAGTGAACAAAAGGTGTTTTTATTATTTATTATTATTTATAAAGATCAGAAGATCGAGGTACCACCAAAATAACACACAGTCAAACTGTCCCATGCTGTCAAACATGGAGCAGGCGAACACAAGCATACCGCCAAGGGGACAACAGAAGGGGCACAGCCAACCAACAGATGCATCGCCAACACGTACAGCCAAACAGTACCGTTGATGGATGCCAAGAGCACTGAAGCAATAGAACTGTTCTGAATGGTGACTAACTTAAGAGACAGCAAGCTCAGAAAATTACTACCCCCACCTTAGTCATCCAATCATGCAGCCACAGAAGTCTCTACACCACTGCCCAAAATAATTTTTTTGTTTCTATTGCTGATTGTAAAAATTACAACTATTTTCACCACTCTAAACTGTAACAATAACGGAGCCGGTGCTAATGATTCTAATACAGGCACACCACTATTCTCATTTCCTTTTGTTTTCAATCTCTCCACTGTCCCCTTAGACCATCCAACCACACAGGTTTTAGACAAAGGCCTTGGTTTCAGCCCCGTAGTCGTATAGCCCTACATGGGCAGTCTGTATTCAGACCTCCAAGCATTCTTCAGAAGAATGCGCCCGATACATTTCTTCACCCCAAACACACACACACGCACGTGCGCACGCACGCGCGTGAAGGCATAATCAGGAAATTTGCAGCAAATAAAACTTCAATGCCTCCACCAACCATGTATGTACCTTGTTAAGCATTTTTCAAAGAAGTACTTACACATCACCAAGTTCAGATCATATGTGAAAGACACCACAGATTTCATAAACCACGTGGAAGCTTTTGGTAAGACCAGAGAACAAACTCTTCTGGTCACCATGGATGTCACCTCTATATACCAACATACCCGATAAAGAGGGCCTATGCGCGGTTGCCAGGTTCTGCCAAGCACACAGCTTACCAGGCACTCTCAGCGGCCTTCTGAACCTTCTCAAATTGGTTCTAGAATGCAAAAATTTTGAGTTCAATGGTGAACATTACATTTGCATGAATTTTTATGGCGGAACTAGAAACAAAACTACTAGGCACCGCCATGAAACATTCAGCGCTATATGTCAGGTATATAGATGACATTTTCATGATCTGGGAACATGGAAAACCCACCTTAGATGATTTCGTAACCCATATGAATTTGTCACACAACTCCATCAAGTTCACCATGGAATGCTCTGCAACACAGGTCTCTTTCTAGACACTGTGGTCATTCAAACAGAGACAAATGATATCATCTTTAACCTCTACACCAAACCTACAGATACTCATGGCTATCTCCACTATGACTCAACACAGCCAACGTCCTGCAAAGACGCCAGATCATATCGCCAATTCATAAGACGCCAACGCATCTGTACAAGCATAGAGGACTACGACCATAACAGTCTCCTCTTGCAAGGCCATTTTGAGAAAAGAGGATACTCCATAAGTATCTTTACCACAGCCAGAGCTAAAGCCAGGCAACAAGCTAGGCATACCTTACTACACTCAATACGCCAGCCCATACAACACAAAAAAGCACAAAGGCTGATCTTTGTCTGTGAATTCACATGCACGGGCATTTTCCTCAAAGACAACATCAACAAGTACAGGCCAGTTTTGGAAGCCAGCAACAGGCGCAGACTAGCGTTCCCTGAGAAACCACTATTTGGCTTATTGAAAAATACAACTATCAAAGACACAATAGTCAGCGCTAAACTCCCACCACTAACAGCACCGCCAAAGGAAACCCACACAAACCTGCTCAAACCATGTCCAACCAAAAATTGCAACATCTGCAACCACATGGACAAAAAGCGTTTCTTTATCAGCATGCATCTTAAAAACGTTCAGCATTCAATAGGCCATTGTTCAAGTTTCAGACGCAATCGTACATTCGACATGTCAGTAGTGTCTTACCAAAACTCCGCAAAATATAATATAACTCTGCAAGATATAGAGTAAATTAAAGACATACAGAATAGCACTGACTTTACACCAAACTCTCTCCTCCATTAAACAAGAGGCCCAAAGGCCTGTGGCACACACCTGGAACATTGGCATTTAAACCATTTGCATTTAAATAGACATGATGGGTGATTTTTGGAAAATCCAAGATGGCCATCAAAAAAAATTGACCAATCAAGACTCTCGTTTAATAAGTTGAAGCTTACCGTCATAGGATTGTTTCACCCAAGTTTTGTTGAAATCAGGCTATTGATTGAAGGAGTATCGTTTTTAAATGGTTCCGGAAAACTTTCAGAAAATCATAGATGGCTGCCAAACCATTGACCTATCAAAATTCTCATTAGATTTCTAGAGGCTACGACAACATGATCCCAAATTTGCTTGAATTTGCCAAATCGATTAATGAGTAGCATTTTATACAAATTCCCATATTTCGGAAAATTCAAGATTGCCACCATCAAAATCAAGCAGTAAAAATTCTGTATACATTTTCTGAAGCGTACCGGCCTAGGGTTCTTTCAACTGAGTTGGTTGAAATCGGCCTAGTGATTAATGAGAAGTAGCTGTTTAACTGATTTCCCAAAATATTCAGAAAATCCAAGATGGCTGTGAGAAAAATTGACCAATCAAAATTCTGTATATACAAGTTCTGAAACCTACCAGCCTAGTATACTGCCAGCCAAATCTGGTAGAAATTGCTCAAGCAGTTAATAGGGAGTAGCATTCTAAACGATTTCCTGCCCATTTTTCGGATACTTCAAGATGGCCACTGAAAAACTAGACCAATCAAGTCTGTATACAAGTTCTGAAGCATACTACGCTAGGGTTCTTCCATCCGAGTTTGATTGAAATTGGTCCAGTGGTCATCGAGTAGGCTTTTAAGTGATTTCCAGAAATTTTCAGAAAATCCAAGATGGATGCCGGAAAAATTGACCAATCATAATTCTGTATACCAGTTCTGAACCATACCGCCAAAAAAATTGATCAATCAAAATTCTGTATAGAAATGCTGAAGCATACTATGCTATGGGGCTTCCATCCGAGTTTGATTAAAATCGGCAAAGTAGTTTTCAAGGAGTAGCCTTTTTTAAGTCTTCTTCTTTTCGATCGCTGGTATCACACTTGGAGAGCCGTTCTCAAGATGAAATCTTAGACTTTTTAAATGATTTTCAGAAATTTTCAGAAAATTCAAGATGGCCACAAAAATTGACTAATCAAAATTCTGTATATCAGTTGTGAACCATACCATCATACTATCCTTCCAACAAAGTCTGGTTGAGATTGCCCGTGGTTAATGAGGAGTAGCGTTTTAACCAATTTCCCACCATTTTTTTGGAAATTTCAAGATGGCCGATGAAAAAATAGACTAATTAAAATTCTCCACAAGTTCTGAAGCCCCATAGGGGCCTCCAGCCAAATTAGGTTGAAATCTGCAAAGCGGTTAATGAGGAGTTGCATTTTTAAGCAAAAGTTGATGAACAGACGCCGGACCATCGCCATGGCATAAGCTTACTTGCCGATTCTGGCCAGGTGAGCTAATAAATGATTTGAGGCATTCATACTCGGGCCTCAGGAGTTATTTTGATTTTTATACTCCCCATCAGAAAAATTGGTGGGCTAGTATGTGATGGCACAATCCGGCCAGGTGGGCGATAATGTGGTAGAGTGATTTTCCCAATGATAGCTAATGTTTGTCGGAGGGATTTGAAACTTTATTTGTACATGTACACTGAACTAGGTCTGAGGAAAATACCTCTCGACATTGAGAATAATCCGAAATTCAATATGGCTCAAGCCTTCTTGAAAATCAGCTTCAGTATGATAACTCTGATACCGTTTGTTGGGGTAGGTCTATGGACGAAAACGACCCAGACGTATATATACTGGTCTGGCGTTTTGTTAGCTTACTAAAATACTTACCACTCAATTCACTGTTTGCTAAAAGTCACCTGACTTAGATATCTCAGAAAATTTTAACCTATTCATTCCCATGGTGTAGGTTCCCTTGAAACAAGTTTAGCAGAGATACATCCCTCCATTGGGTAGTCTTGATAGTATCTCTTTAACTCTAAAGCAGTCATTGCTCTAGGGAACCGGTTCCTCTATTCCTATAGAGAACATATAAACGAGTCTGTGAGCATGCGCACTTATGCTACTATGCATGCGACCGAGTCCAAGCCGTCATTAATTAATTCCACAAATTTTTAATGATTTGCAATTTAACGATGCGGGGTGGCTGAGGTGGGCCCCAGTGAATTGAGTGGTAAGTATTTTAGTAAGCTAACAAAACGCCAGACCAGTATATATACGTCTGGGTCGTTTTGTAACACAACAAAAATACTAAGCCACTCAATTCACTGTTTGCTAAAACACAGAATTGGTCAGAGCCCAAATACTAGGTGGGTTGGTAAATTGCAAATCAGGAATGAAAGGTTAATCACCAAAAATACTAAAACCAACTAAATCGCTGAAGTGCTGAAATAGCACGAACAAACAAATGTTCGAAATAAAATACAATAATATAATGATAATTAGAAAATCTCAGCAAAGAGAATTTAAAAACAGCCGTGAGATGGTGAAGAAGACGGCTGACTAAAGAATCTAGGCAATTGAGCCTAGGTTTGAGTGGCGAAACGAGAAATGTCAGATTGTGAATTGAATCTGATCTTTCAGATAAAAATAATGTAGAATCTGACATTTATACTGCAACTTACATAATGTCGTCCACTGATAGATCTGCATAGAATGCGAAGGAGAAGGCCATAACACGAACATCGTGTGCCTTAACACAAACTGAGTGTCTCCTGGAGATACATTCTAGTGTCAATTAATGGTATCTGTAATCCATTTGATGAGATGCGCGCTTACTAAACAAATTCGCATAAGTAATCTGAACGGTAGATCTGCATAGAATGCGAAGGAGAAGGCCATACCACGAACATCGTGTGCCTTAACACTTACTGAGTGTCTCCTGGAGGTACATTCTAGTGTCGATTAATGGTGTCTGTAATCCAGTTGATGAGATGCGCGCTTACTAAACAAATTTGCATAAGTAACCTGAACGGTGTTTCAAAAAGATATTTTAAATTGGGCATAGTTTTCGGAAAGGATTGAAAACAATTAATTAGGTTTTATATATATAAGATCTCTTCAAGGGCAAAGAATGAGGCCAGCTCTCCTACCACCTAGAAAAGATCATTCCCAAAAAGAATATGAATATCAAAATGCGATCTAACAAACGCGGCCGCTAGTACAAAAACAATGATTTCAGAGTTATACAATTAAACAGATGGACCCAAGAATGAATTAATAGAGGAATTTATTATAGGTATTTGCCTTTGTGCTATACCCTAAAAATACCGGTACCATGGATAAATGATGTAAATACTTAATAACTCTCAAACCGGCTTCTAGAAAACAAAGAAGGATAGATGCTAGTGAAAACGATAACACCACCCCAGCATACAGGGATTTAAATCATCAAAAAATATGCCATGAATCTATGACTTGATGATGGGATGCAGAATCGGGCGAGATAATGTGCTGTTCTAACAACCATTTGAAAACCTTAAATATACTCTGGTAAATTCTCCTGTAACAGATAGTTTGAATTGATTAAGAATACTAAAGTTCAGACAAAAAATCAATTTCTGAAAAACAGGTCTCTTGGAAAATACCATATATACATATTGAAGATTTGTGGAATGATGAACTGAAAGCCGCTGTTAACCGAGATAGAAAATCAGCAAAATTGGTAAGACGCTTTGGATTTCCACAAAGAGGACTACGAGATCCACTGAATAACTCTCATTGGGCCAAGCAGGAGTGATTAAAGGGATAATACATTCTGCTGGCAAAAGTTCTTAAAGACAATTGTACTAGAAACCGCTGACAAAAGTTCTTAAATACAATTGGCACTAGAAAGTTAAATTGAAGATAATTTTAAAAAATGTGAAGTCTATGACTGGGCCAGAGCATCTACCGCCAGAGCCTAGCCTGGAGGAAGAATATGAACATCAAATCTGGACACTATACTGAGTAGAAACTTAATGGGATGTAATAAATGAGCTACAAGGCAAATCATTCTACCTGGAATGTGGGCTGCTGAAAGTTTTGCTGACATCTCCACCGCAGGAGGAAGACCAAGACTCCAGACAAAATATGATAACCTCAACTGCCCTGCTTGTTGATGAAGGTCACTACTATAGAAATGACTGCATGAGCAGATAGGTGCTTGTGAAAGAGACAATATCTCTTCATTCTCCAATATTCCTGAGTATTGAAGAGGAATACTAGAGTATTAGTTCCTGTTCTAGTTCCTGAAAAGGAAGAGAGTAGTAAGACTACTTTATCTGATTCCATAGACACAAGAACGAGATCCCCTCCCCCAAACACGTAAGAACAAGACATCAAACTGGACCTGCAGATGAATAAACTGGTGAATTGGTACCGATGACACCCAACGAATGAAAATGCAGTGTATGCAGTCGTGGTGAGGGACAAAATTCTGAATTACCAGACTTGACCTTCGTACACAAAACTGACTCCATTCGGCCCAAATTTTAACAAAATTAAGCAACCTTCCAATCCAGAGGAATCCCAGACTGGCTATGATGTAATTAAAAGAACCCAGATCCAGTTAGGACAAATTCTGTATATATAGAAATATCAGAAAACACTGTCCCTTATCCTTGACTAGACCAGTGATGACTAGGCAAAATGACTCCATGTCCATATTATTCCTTTCATCGATGAACTCCATTTCTGAGACAACATAGTAAGAAAAGAGTTGAATATAAAACGATTGACTAAGTAATTTTTATCTCAAACAGTATCAAAGCAGCCATGGGTACCAGACAAAATAATTCCAAAATATACAACAGAATTAGTATTAAATCATGAAGTGTAAATTTTTTGGAAGTTGTCAGAAAAGGATAAATATATGAGTTGAAGATAAGAGCCGAGACCCTATAAAAGATGATCTGCCAGCACCTCATAATCCTTAAAGTCTGGATTCTGCCATTCCTCCACTGTATCCTACTTGAAAAGAGCAGAAAATTATTGATCAGGAACAGAAGCAGGACTAATGTCAAAGGAGACCAACATGGTTTGATAGAAAAAAGGGGGATTCAATGACTACATTGATTGTACCTTATATGTAGGAAATCTGCTACCTAAGACATGCATGAGGCTAGCTATACCCATCCCACCCCTGATAGAGTAGAGATTATATAGAAGCGCTTAAGCATGACAGCTAGGACCAGAATAAACCTGCAGAATCTTATTTTACAAATCTAATTTTAAAACAAAGCTAGTATGATATGAGCCCAATTGTTAATATCTTTATCAGATGATTAAACAAAAAGAAGTCCATCAAACCTGTGACCAGATCAATGATGGATAAGGACAAAGGACTGAAACTACACAGAAGGGTGAAAGGAAAAAACCATATTCCACAATCCATGCAAAGGCAATACTCCAATCATCTTGGTTAGGCCCCCTTGAGGAATTTATTTAATAATGCCTGGGAAATTTAGAATTTAGAAGAATAAAAAATAGGCTTGAATAGATAAGGCTGAGAAGACCTCTCCATATGACAATAATAGAAATAGATATATCCCTAGACAAATAAAAAGATCAAAATTTCTACTGAACTCGAGAAAGGAGCGGTGTAAATCTTGATAAGACAAAAAAGATTTTGTTATTGTGACAAGCTTACATTCACCCATAGATATGCTTCATCATGGCGAGGGATCCTACTGACAGAAAAGAAAGACTGAAAAACTATGTTAAAAATAAATCAGGCCAGATATGATACTAAAAGATAGCAAACCACTATTCACAATTAAAATAATAAAGTCTGACGCACTTATTTGCAGATTGATATTAGTCGAAAGATGGAGGCTGATAGTTAGAGTGTAATACATGAGAAGATTCAGGAGCAAAACGAAATCTAGTGAAATCAAAACGACAAAAGCACTGCTAGGATCATAAGAAAAAATTAAATTATTCCTAGAAGATAAATGCGAAGAGTTGGGTGTACACAAGGTTTCGAAGGATGAGGATAATTGGATGGTTCAGCCATTGCACTAAGAGCAACTAATAAAGAATTAAAGAATCCAAAATAAGAGCCCCTGAAATAGGGCATTTAAACTGTCAAGTGATTTAGAAACAAACAATACCAGCAAAACACCAGAAGTGATTTGATTTGGCATACCTAAACCAGAAGTTTAATTATAATCAGTTGCTATGCCATAAAAATTGAGTTATAATCTAGGTAATAATACTGAGCACAGGACAATTAGGCCTCATGGTCATCTCTTCTTCATTTATCTCCATGCCTGTGCCGTCACTTCTAGTCATGGGTTGCGTGTACGGTGTAGTCATACATTGGCTTGACTATGCCAAAGCCTACCTAAACCATTTTCGAATGTTTTAAGAGATGGTGTGGAAACAACATGTTCAGACCAACATTTCACAGTTTACACACCCCTTAGAGAAAATTTTTCTAACTAGGTTAGTTCTCTCCCTCTTCTAGACTTTCAGATGATTTCCACGAGTAATAGTCCATTTGCAAGCAGAATGTTATATTTGACTATAACAATTAATCGATTGAGAGCCGATAGAATGATCCCTCATAGCCTGGGTATGTGCTCTATATATCCAATTTCACCCAAGTTAAGTACCCGCAGAAAGAATTTACAAAATGATGAGAGATTAGATTATACATTAAGTAGGGAAAAAACCCATCTTAGGGCTAATAAAAGTGGCTGATAGTCAAGAACTTTCCTGATCCAAAGGCTATGCTTGCTACTAAAACACTGAGATCAACACACATCTCTGATATAGCAAAACTTGGTCATCAAAGTTTGTAGCGTTTACTATCAAAATATTAACCATTTAACTCTCGAAGTTATTAGTCATAAGTTGCAACTGAAATAAGTTGACTCTGAATGAGTACCAGCAAATATGGGAGTGGCGTATTTACTTAAAAATCCATAAATAGGTCGCACATTTATGCTCAATTTACATGTTCTAAAAAATTTGCGCGCACTATATACAAGGATAAAACTTATTTTCCTCTGAATTTTTAAACATCTTAACGTCTGAAGATACCACGAAAAAACCCTTCACAAATCTTGTCACCTCGCGGCTATGCTTAATGTATACCTCAAAACATCATTCGCAGAAGTGAAATTATTAAATTGAGCAGCCTAAATATTGCGTATCCTTTAATAAAGATTGTTTTTTCCATCAAAATTAATCCTAACTTGACATAAATGTCGTCTTTATAATATATAAATCAGAATCACGTGATAATCACATGATATATAAATCACGTGATATTATCTGACCAGATTAGGTTAAAGCAAATTTTAATGAAGTAGCTTAAGCGAGTACTCGGATATAGATATCCTGGAATCGGAAATTCGGCAATGAGATCTACGCTTCTCGTCAGCGCCTCCAAACGGAGATTTACTTTGCCACTGTCCGGCTCACTAACAATAGACGCTGGCTACCCAGTTTAATTATCGGCCGTTCATGCAATTTTTCTAGAACATCGCATTACGTTTTAGATCATTTTAGGTTCACATTACAATATAACCAGTAATATATATAATAAGTTTTAACGCTAGATTTAGAAATCAAGTGAACGCAAGTTTCTCGCTAGATTTACAAATCAAGTGAACCTGATAATCTGGCACAGGCTTAATAGCCTATCTAACAAAAGCGGGTTATGTGATTACGAGGATTCAATTCAGTATCGTAATTTTGAACATCCGGGCATTCCGAGATCGTCCAACATTTGCCAATTTACGACACACTAAAGAGGATATCCCATAGCAACGCAATGTTTACATTTTTCATGAAACTACGGCCATAAAAAAATACTTGCGTCGACTAACCCCGCCAGGTATTAGAAAACATAAAATCTCGAGTAATTTTTATAAGATATTAAATAAAAGGTTTCATGGCCCATTGCTAGTAATGTTAAATTAGCCTGCAAAAACGCCGCCAATTGAAAGCGAACACCGAATCGCGAATTAATACGATGGTCTCGTCTTTATTGTAATACGACTGACATGACTGACTGATCATCATGAAGTAATTGCGAGTTTCATGTTAGTTGGTTAGTAACGGTCCTTAGAAGGACCACTCGCTTTTCTTCAGGGGATGATCGTGGTGTATCCTTGTGGTGTTCATCCGGTCCACCACGCCTGTTTGCACCACTGTCACATTCTTAATAGATCCAATAACTTCCCAACCGGTATATTACATAGTTATGTAGGATACCTTATGTAGGATTCGATCCAAACCGGTATGTAGTATACCTTATGTAGGAAAGAATGACGCTCGGAAATACGTACCTAGTCAAAACTCTTAATTGATCCACTAACTTCCCAACCGGTATGTTACATATGTTATGTAGGATACCTTTCGTAGGAGATGTTCCAAACCGGTATATAGTATACCTTTCGTAGGAACGGAGCCTCGTGGCTAAAATAGGATCAGAGTTATTGACTTCACCTGGCTTGTAATGTGAAGCTGGCACCATTTTCTTTCAACTTGGTCACAACGAACTTTCTGCTCATATTCACGTAAATTATAACCATTTTACATAAGTACTATGACTTATTCAACAAAGACCACTTGTACTGTGGTATTCATGAAAAGCAAATGTGGATGTAGCTCCACAAGATTATGGAATGAATAGGATTTGTTGAGATAAAAGTTAGGTGTTTCCCGTAATACAGAAAATTAATTAATGAAGGCTTGGACTCGGTCGCATGCATAGTAGCATAAGTGCGCATGCTCACAGACTCGTTTATATGTTCTCTATAGGAATAGAGGAACCGGTTCCCTAGAGCAATGACTGCTTTAGAGTTAAAGAGATACTATCAAGACTACCCAATGGAGGGATGTATCTCTGCTAAACTTGTTTCAAGGGAACCTACACCATGGGAATGAATAGGTTAAAATTTTCTGAGATATCTAAGTCAGGTGACTTTTAGCAAACAGTGAATTGAGTGGCTTAGTATTTTTGTTGTGTTACAAAACTATCAATATCAATGGCAATGTGAAATCCAGTATCTTCAGCAAAACTAAGTACTGATGATTTGTTGCAGTGAGCGATAAATGCTGAACACATAATTAGTTAGATCTCTTATTTACTGATTGCATTTTACTCAAGTCATTATCAAGGCTTGGGATTTTGCACCCATACCACATACAGGCAGGCAGGAAGGCTTAAATGCAAAACCATCAACCTCCATGTGGGGCGAGGATAAATACATGTATATAAGTCTGAACAAGTATTCAGAGAATTTAAAGTCTCTGTTAACCGCTCAATGACCTAAGTTGGCTATTGGGATTTAGCCTTAAACCTTACAACCCTGATGTTAATATTTTATCTTTTACTGCGTCAATAGCAAAGAAACGTGCAGACATTTTTCTAAATTTTTGGTGGACGATGTTGCTGTCTATGAAAGCAACATCTTCCAACAAATTTGTTGAAAACTGTACACCTTGGTTTATCTTTTAATGTAATTTTAATATTAAACATTTTGACATCAGATTGGTTATTAAATTAAGGGTTAAGATCAAAGAAGGCTCCTCTGGACCTCAAGAACAATTTGAAGTAACCTAACCCAAGTTTAGTCAAGATACCTTGAGTAGAACTAGAGTTATTAGATTGGGCACACAAACATGTATGCACACGAACACATGTACGAATGCAGTCAAACGCATGCATGCATACATGGACACATGTACACATACATGGACACACAAACTCTCGCTTACACAGACAAGGCCACAACAATAGTTCCCTCAGACCTAAGCGATGTTCATTCTAGGAGGGGCCATGGGTGTCATAGTTCCCTGTTATTTTGAAATGAACCACATTTTTTTCCATTTACATATTTTTATGGATATTCAACTGTAAAATAACGCAACTCTTTCAACCTTATATCAGATATGACAAATTTTTGGCATTGTAAGAAAATTGTGTTGAATAATTTGAAACTAATTTGAATGGAAACTGTTGCTGCCAGTATGGATGATTTGAAATTAAGATACTAAGATGTAAATGATGAGTGTTAATAAGATTGGTCTGACTTATAAGAAAGCATCAAATGTAGATATATATTTCTCTAACAGTCCTCTATTTCTGCTAAGCTGTGGGTTCATTCAGAGCCTCTGTCCCTCATATTATTCTAATGTCCCAACCTTTTGGCTGAGTAGGGTCCTTGGGCCCCACTATTCAAGATCCTCGCATGAACACTACCTCAGGAGGAGACTAATTACCACTTACAGAATATTCTTTACTTCCTTTGGGCTGTGGCTTGGTCATAATGATCTTCTTTTTCTCCGCAGGAATGTCTGTGAACAAAGATGAAATTAAACATCATTACCATCGAATTTCTTTTTAAAAATTTAAATTTTCTCATAGAAAATGTCTATTTGCTGACCAAGAGAAGATCATTTTTGCAAATTTACTACTGGAATGACTGGCTCGGTTATCGAGCCAGTCATTCCAGTGGTAAATTTTCAAATATACTTTTCTCTTGGTCTTCAAATGTACATTTATCAAGCCCACACTGCACTCAGAAGCCATTTTAGGCTGATATCAGTGTTAACCCTTAGCACACTGATGTCAATATTCTATTTTTTTTTGTGGTGTCAATAGCAAAGAAATTATTGTACATTTTTCAACAATTTTGGTGGAAGATGTTGCTGTCTATGACAGCACCATCTACCACCAAATTTGTTGAAAAATAAACACCAGTTCAGCTTTTACTTTAATTTGAAAATGTAAAATTTTGACATCAGAGTGATAATGGTTAAATGGTTAAACTGTATTACATCAGTACTGCATAAATTGCAAAAGTTTTATCTGCAAGCTTGAACTAGTACTTCAAGAGGGTTGATAGAAATTCACATTTTTTTTACGATTACGATTCATCAACTTGTCAGGTAAACAGATGGCCATATATATGAAACAAAAATGTGAATGCTATGAAAGCAGATGATATAATGAATATTTGTACACAATAGGCAAGCTATGAGACAATTATAATAATTTGTTACATGTAATACTCTGGGAGATTAGCAACGTGAGACTGAGTCAGAATGATAATAACATATTGGCATTGATCATGTTGATACATAGACGATACAGCCAGTACAGCTTAGAAATAACTTACCATGTTTCTAAAACAAAATAAAACATACGGTACTGTTGAATACTTTAAACGGATAATTGGATAAAGTCCTCCAATCTATTTATGTTCAAAATGTTTAACAGAACATTTCCTAATTCATATTCAAAACTGTAATAACATAGTCCTGTTTTTCTTTGAAAACATTTTAAGTTATTTATGGGGCTACTGTACATAATACATACATCATCAATGTATCCAATTACATGCCATTAATCGTACATATTTGACAACAATAATCCCAGCCTCTCTAATTTCAAATCGATGACACAAGGATGCTAGTGTTGAATATTTTCAAACTAATTTGACTGTTACTGACTTAAGCAGCGACATCTTCCAGTCAAATTAGTTTTGAAAATAATCAACACAAATGAATATCTCCTGCATTGAAATAAATCTAAATTGTATATGGTCAGATTTGAAATTTAGCATAGTTATAACACACCAGATTTTCATTGTTTATTTTGAAAACAACCTGACTCAGAGTTCATTCTATAATTGTTAATTGGCTCATTGAACCCTTTAACCCACGAATTCGTTCATGAAAATTTTAAGTTTCTAATAGAAAGTCAATTTGCAGACCAAGAGAAAACTATTTCCGAAAATTTACCACTGGAATGACTGGCTCGGTTATTCCTGTTGTAAATTTAAAAAAAAGTCTTCTCTTGGTCTGCAAATCAACATTTCTCAAGACCACTGCAGAAGCCATTTTGGGCTGATATGAGTGTTAACCCGTACCACTCAGATGTCAATATTCAATCTTTTACTGTATCAACAGCAAACAAGCTGGTGTACATTTTTAAACAATTTTGGTAGACGATGTTGCTGTCTTTGCTATTGTACACAGCAACATCTTCCACCAAATTTATTTAAAAATAAACACCAGTTCATCTTTTAATTTAATTTGAAAATTTAAAATTCTGACATCAGTGTGATAAGGGTTGGGTTAAGGAACAATATCCAAATAATTTGCTTGCATATTTAGCTTTTTTATAATCACACACTGACACTTGAAGCTTGTGATATTTTGAATAGTGGATTAAATCATACATCATCAAGCCTTCAAACACTCACAGTAGACTGACAGGTTTCAGCAAGAAAGTATATCTGAGTAATTGGACATTTCAACTTTCACAGATCGCCTTGTTAACCCTTTAATGGCCACGCCGGCCAAAACCGGCCTCTGTAGTAGTCTTGATGAATGTCGATTTCCAGATAAAGAGAAGAGTATTTTTTTAAATTTATCACTGGAATGGCTGGCTCGATAATCTAGCCAGCCATTTCAGTGGTAAATTTCCAAAAATAATCCTCTCTTCACCTGCAAATAGACATGTAAAATGGGGAATATTTTAATTTTCTTGACCATATTTGACAAATAAATGGTTAATACCTGCATGCTGAATAATCCCTGTGAGGCCTGTTGGTTACTACAAGCTCTATGTATTTAGGGAATCCTTTTATACTCTTAAAAAAGATTAACTCTTATTTTCTCTATTGCAAGGGTATTGTCAGTGTGCACATTAAGCAACATGACACCAGCTGGATGTCATCCTATTGTCAGATCTGTTACAAGTGATGAACTGGCAATAATATTGCCAGCTAGTTACCATTGTATTGCCAGTCTATTTGTCAGATGTCATCTGTGCCAAAAGATACTTTAATATTATTTAGTTTGTGAAAGTGTAAACTACGTTAAAGACCAAAAAAATTCGGACCTGTTTTCACGTGTCAAGAAATTCATTGTAATGGAATTTCTCCAAAACCTTTGGACGGAATTCAACAAAATTTGGTTTGTAAGTTATTCATATGATTGCGTAACAGAAGAGGACATTTACATCTATATCTGTCAAACGGTGGGGTGGGGGGGATGGGAATTGGGGTGTCAAAGGTTTAAATCAGTAAATGTTGGGATTTGCGATGGCGGGTATCAAACATCCAATCTAGTTAAACTTAATTTTTATTCGCTAAGGAAATTGGCTGAGAACATACTGACAATACACTGGTAATATTTTTTCATCTGACGATAAGCCAGTTACACACTGACAATAGTCTGGTCATCTGACAATACATGTAGTTTTGTACTGGAACATTTTGTTCATTATCATACTGCGGAAAATTTAATTAAAAATTTTTTTTGGCAGTTGACTGACTAAGTCTGACAACAACCTGATAACAGCTTGATAATACTCGGGCAATAACATCTCACATGCACTTATTATGCTAGTCTAATACAAGAATCTTGTTAGTGTGTTTAGCCCTAGGTAAATGCCTGGTCCTTGCTTTACTATACAGGTCATATGTCGAACATTTAAAAATTTGACTGTCAACATATTAACCTTTCAACACTCAAATTTGTTCAAGAAAATTTCAATTTTCTCACAGAAAATGTCAATTTGCAGACCAAGAGAAGAGTATTTTTGAAAGTTTACCACTGGAATGACTGGCTCGGTTATCGAGTCAGTCATTCCAGTGGTAAAATTTCAAAAATACTCTTCTCTTGGTCTGCAAATGGACATTTCTCAAGACCACTGCAGAAGCCGTTTTTGGCTGATATGAGTGTTAAAGGAGTAACCACAGATTGTGTTTCTTACACCATATATAGGATTTAAAGTATCTGGCTCATGTAGGGGAAAGGCAGGGCTGTAACTTAGCACATGTTCTCATGCAAATGCATGTGAAGATTGTCAAGGAAATGCAGACCACGTCAGTCACCACCCCTCATAGACATGACACTTTTTCATGTCTGCAAAATGGAAGTGTAATGTGGGCATCCTAATTTCAACGAGGACACTCAATTTTAATTATTAGCATGCAATGATGCCATTCACCTCAAAATGTTCGGTTACAGCGCTGGAAAAGGCTTAGCCCTTTCATAGATCAGATTGACCAAGAACATAAAATAAATCGCTTATTGAATGTTCATTTGTAGGTCAATAAAAATATATATTTGAAAATTATCCCCTGGAATGACTGGCTCAGTTATCAAGCCAGTCATTCCAGAAATGAATTTTTAGAAATAATCTTCTCTTGGCTTGCAAAAGGACATTCCTCAAGACGACTGCAGAAGCCATTTTTTGGGCGGCTTGAAGATTCAACCATTTACCCCTTTAACCATTACCACCATGATGTCAAAATTTTTAATTTTAAAATTAAAGTAAACGATGAACTGGTTTTTATTTTTCGACAAATTTGGTGGAAGATGGTGCCGTCGTAGACAGCAATGTCTTCCACAAAAACTGTTGAACAAGAGGGCCTGTGTCGCTCACCTGGAGCACCATCAACTTTTGTCAAAATTGTTGGTGGGTGGTTTAGCAGTCTTTTAAATGAGTTTGTGGACATTTTTGCAAGTACAATATGGCCGCCAAACAAACTACATTTTGATTGGCACACGACGCCCGTGTTTTTTTGATGGATCAACTTCCCTTGAACAAATTTTAATGGGCCAAATTTCTGCCTGATACCTTCAGCGGTTCTGGAGGAGTCATTTTCGTGAAAACCAGGTCATCCAAGATGGTCGTTGAACCATTTGGTCAATCAAGTCCTCTTGAACAAACTTGGCTTACCTCTTGGCCTAGATGAAGATTCCCCAAGTGTTTTCGGAGAAGATTTTTAAAGACATTTCCTGAAATTGGCGAAATCCAAAATGGCTGCTGGGCAAATTTGCCGATCTGGTTCATGTGCCCTAAGGATGCTTCCTGCCAAATATAATTGAAATCAGCCTGGTAGTTCTCGAGAAGACATTTTAAATTTCCCATTGCTTTAGCACGGGAGCTAATATAGCGAGAAAATTATGCAAGATGGCCGCCAAACCGTTTATCCGACAGTTTCGAAAATTGCAAATTTGAGCTCGGAATGCCCAAAAACATGTACAGAACCAATTTTGGCCTCAAAATCCATCAAATAAAAAAAACCAATATGTCCGCCAAACACGCTACATTTTGATTGGCCCACGGCGGCCATGTTTTTTGACGGAGCAACTTTCCTTGAACAAACTTTAATGGCCTTTAGTCCCTAATCAAATCCGGTCAATCAAGTTGTCTTGAACAAACTTGGCTTACCTCTTTGCGTAGATGAGGTTTCATAAGTTTTGAATCGATTCCCCAAGCCATTTCAGAGAACAAGATTTTTAGACATTTCTAAAAATCGGCCAAAATCCAAGATGGCCACCAGCCAAATTGGCCGATCGGCTTCGTTTGAACAAAGTGATATCTCTATGCCATAAAGATGCTTCCTGCCAAATATAATTCAAATCGGCCGAGTAGTTCTCGAGAAGACATTTTAAATTTCCCATTGCTTTAGTATGGGAGCTTTTGGCGGGAAAATGATCCAAGATGGCTGCCAAACTGTTTATCCGACAGTTTCGAAAATTGCAAATTTGAGATCAGAATACCCAAAAACATAGATAAAATGAATTTCGGCCTCAAAATCCATCAAATAAAAAAATCCAATATGGCTGCTAACATACTATAATTTTGATCGGTCCACCGCTGCCATGTTTTTTTTCAAATCAACTTCTCTTGAACAAACATTAATCGCCCCTGGTTGCTAATTATATATCACAAATTTCTGCCTGATCGCTTCAGTGGTTCTGGGGACGAAGTCGTTTTTGTGAAAACTAGGTCATCCAAGATGACTAGATTATCCAACAGTTTTGAAAATTGCAAATTTGAGATCAGAATACAAAAAAAACCTATATAAAACCAATTTCAGCCTCAAAATCCATCGAATAAAAAAATCCAATATGGCCACCAAACATGCTATATTTTGATTGGCCCATGGCGGCCATGTTTTTTGACGGATCAACTTCTCTTGAACAAACTTTACTGGCCCTTAGTGCCCAATCATATCTGCCAAATTTTGGCTTGATCCCTTCAGCAGTTCTGGAGAAGTTATTTTCGCTAAAACTAGGTCAACCAAGATGGCTGCCAAACTATTTGACCAATTAAGTTCCCTTGAACAAATTTGGTTGAGCTCTTGCCCTAGATCATATTTCATGAGGTTTCCTTCAATTCCTCAAGCGTTTTCGGAAAAGATTTTTAAAGACATTTCTAAAAATCGACCAAAATCCAAGATGGCCACCGGCCTAATTGGCCGATCGGCTTCATTTGAACAAACTTGGATCCCTATGCCATACGGATGCTTCCTGCCAAATACAATTGAAATTGCCCTAGCGGTTCTTGAGAAGAAGTCGTTTAAAGATAAAGTTAACGGACGGACGGTCGGCATGTCATAAGCTCACTTGGCCAGTTCTTATTATTGTCTCAGATGAGATCAAGCCTGGCCAGAAAAAAAGGAAAAGTTGACGGATGGACGGGCGGATGACGGGCGGACCACGGACGGACGGTCGCCACGACATAAGCTCACTTGGCCTTTCAGGACAGGCGAGCTAAAAATGTACACTAGTTTCTTTGCCACTGACACCGTAAAAGATGGAATATTGACATCAGTGTGCTAAGCTTTAACACTCAAAACACGCAAAAAATGGCTTCTGCAGTGGTCTTGGAAAATGTCAATTTTCAGACAAGGAGAGGAATATTTTTGAAATTTTATAACTGGCTCGATAGCCGAACCAATCATTCCAGTGATAAATTTTCAAAAATAGTCTTCTCTTGGTCTGCAAATTGACATTTTTTTATGAGAAAATTTTTCTTGAACAAATTTCAGGGTTAACAGGTTAGTGGTAGAGCCTGCCAAAACCCACCTTTGTAGTGGTCTTGAGAATGTCTGTCTGCAGGACAAGAGGAAAACATTTTTTCTTAAATTACAAATGGAATGACTGGCTGGATAGACGAGGCAGTCATTCAAGAGGTAAATAGATCTTCAAAAATAACCTATTGGCATGCAACTGGACATTCAACGAGCAAAAATTGTAATTATCTTGACCAATCTTGACCAATTCAAGGGTTAACCCTTTCACCGTCCAATCCCTGAAAAAGTAAATTCTTTATGATATAAAACTTATTCGCTTGAATATTTTTAATTAATTTGACTGGAAGCCATTGCTGCCTGTAAGGCAGCAACGTCTTCCAGTAAAATTAATTTAAAAATATTCAACAGTTTTCCTGTATGGTTACACCTTGAAAATGAGATATTGGAAATTAATCGGTAAAAGGGTTAAAGGTTAATTTGAGATTATTAGACCATTTATTTTGCGGTTTCCCAATGGTCTGCCGCTATTTAATTTCATCCATTGGTGCGCATAAACCCAATTCCTATCCACCAGCAGGTTTATTTATAAACTGTATTTGTTCATGATCAAACAAACTCGTGAAGGAATATTATTGATTAGGACATTCATTTGTAACATTCTGCTTTACTTTCCCTGTATCTATATCAGTAATGTGAACAATGTATCCGATTCAATCCTTGATAATGAAGACATAAAGAGAGGTGAAGGACTTTTAACAAGTGTGGCATAGTGGGTTTTTTCATTGCTGGGAAATTGAGATTAAAAAAGGTACAGTGTACATGTACAATGTACGTATCCTTGACATGTAAACTTAAGGGTTAAAGTTTAACGCTTTAATCCTCAAGTTTGTTCAAGAAAAATTTAATTTTCTCATAGAAAATTTCCATTCGCAGACAAAAATTATTTTTGAAAATTGATCACTGGAATGACTGGCTCAATTACAGAGCATGAATTGTTCCTGTGGTAAATTTTCAATTTTCTCATAGAAAATATCCATTTGCAGATCAAGAAGATTATTTTTCACACTGGAATGACAGGCTCGATTATGAGGCAGTCATTTTAGTGGTAAATTTTCAAAAATAGTCTTCTTTCAGTCAGCAAATTGACAGTTTACAGCTGGTTTTGGCCAGCTTGTCATTAGTGCTTAAGAGTTAGCAAAACTTTGATTAACGGGTCTCCAATTTAAAATAAGCAGGTCGCAGTGACAATAGAATGGAAAATGTAGAGGAAATAAGATAAAGATCTATCTAGACATACATTGTATCTCCCTGGGCACTTCAATTGATAATTCCCCAAATGGTAGTGCTTAGGTAGATAGATCCCTTAGACAGTGTCATGCTGGTCAGCATAAAGCTCTCATTATCTTCCCTATCAACTCAGCAGGAGGTTTGGCTTACAATTCAGTGACACAACCCATAGTTCAGAGGGCACAATGCGGAGACCATGGGTAGAAAGAAGAATTTTGTTCTACATAAGCAAAGTTCATCTAACATTTGGATTTTGCCTGCACAGTAAAAAATCTCCCTGGACATAAATTAATCCTTTCACCTGACACCTATGAATTCTCTATATCTCAGTTTCAACACAACCATACAGGAAAACTGATGAATATTTTGAAATTAATTTGACTGGAAGCCGTTGCTGCCTAGGCAGCAACGGCTTCCAGTCCAATTAATTTCAAAATACTCAACAGAATAGGTTTTATATCGTATAGAATTTCCTTTTTTTAGGGATTTGGCAGTGAGAGGGTTAACATTCTAGCTTATCAGCCAGAAATGTGCATGCACCTATGCACCCAGTATTACAAATTTACCTGTCCCAGACATTTTTTAACTGCTCTGTGCATGTAAAAGGGCCTTATTTCGACCCCTGGCGGAGAATACAAACTTTGTTAGTGTGAACTTTGATTGTAAATTTGCCAAGACCCCTATTCCTGTCCTGTACTTCCTTTTCAAATGTTTGCTCAGAGATTAGAGGTCAAATTTAAATTAGTTTTTGACATTTGCACTACAGTAGAGTTCAGAAATAACTTCATTATTCCTAAAGAAATGTACATATAAATATGGCTCCTAGGCTTGCGCGATTTTTGCTTTGAAACATCACGATCGATTTTGTAAAAAAAATCAAGGGGCTCCTAGGCTTGCGCGATTTTTGCTTTGAAACATCACGATTGATTTTGTAAAAAAAATCACGACGTGCGATTAAATTTTAGGTCCAAATTCCCAAAATTGTAAACCTGGTTAACATGACAAGTCACAAAAACTGGGACTTGGAATTTCTAGAAAAAGTTGAAATAAATGACACAAAAATAGCACAAAATTAGAACGCAATTTTATGCGACAAACTCTTACATACCATTCTACGTCTATGAATAATGTATACCTTATAATCATCATCGCGGGAGTGAAATTATTAATTGGGAGCGCCTAAATATTGCGTATAGTTTAATAAATATCTTTGATTTTATCAAAACTTAATATAAAATGTTGTTGTGAAAAAATATAAATTATGTGATGTATCAGCTTCCGCTTATAGCCTCCCTTTGTAGGACGTGTTTAGGTCATTACCCGAGTAGCATGAAGATGCTAATATTAGTACCCAGGGAGATACTGCGCAATCCATATACATAGGATGGTAGCTTTGAGTAGCTATGAGTGCAGCTTATAGTTGCTTTCAGTATGTACGATTTATATTTAGGAGTATTCAAGGCATCAAGCACAGTTCAAAATACAACAATCTGGAATGCTGTTGCTTTATTTTCTTTAATTAGACATGACAACAGAATCAAAAAGGAAAAATTATTACACCGCCTGAAATTGCTAACTCTAGAATTCAAAAGAATTATGTTCACTGATTATTGCTTAACACTCGGCAACTAAGTATATACATGGTATTTCACGATAGATACAGGGTCTGTAGTGAAAGAAAGAAAATTATATGGCGATTCGAAGACTGTAACTAACTGGTTTTCTCAATGGCAAAGGTGTTACCTCACTATTGTTAGCGTGTTTATCGTAGCGTTTTGTGTTGTGATTAGTAATTATTCGACACATGCATGGCACGGGGGGGGGGGATGGGATATAAACACAATGATCACAGGCACACACTTCAGATTTTAAACAAACATGAAATTTTTGACGATTTTCTGATTTTTTCCTCGATTACATCATAAACATTGTGATTTTAAAAATAAATCGAACTCCACCATTAAATAGAAAAATCGTGCAAGCCTAAGGCCTACTGTGATGGGAATTTGGTTTGCAAATACGTGTATGTATTAAATATATCTGTAAATATTCTGTCCCTAAGTCCCTAGAAAAATATAACATATATACTGGGAAAAGTTCAAGTTAACTTGAATGACTTGTATTCTCTTGGCCTGTAAATGGACATTCAATAAGAACAAATTTACATTTTCTTGACTAAATTTGACCAGTAGAGGGTTAACCGTTTACGACTTAAGCCAGCCAAAAGCGGTTTCTGTGGTGGTCTTCGAAAATGTCCATTAACATACCAAGTGAAAAGTATTTTTGAAAATTTACTGACTGACTCAATTTTTTATAAATTTTCAAAGATAATCTTCTCTTGGTCTGTAAATGAACAAGAAATTCTAAGAAAATTTTAACCCTTTAATGGTCAAATTTGGTCACAAAATTTAAATATCTGCTTATTGAATGTCAATTTACAGGCCCGAGCACAATTTTGAAAATTGACCACAGGAATGACTGGCTTGGTTATCGAGCCAGTCAGTCCAGTAGTAAATTTTCAAAAATTTTATTTTCTTGGGCTGTAAATGGACATTCCCCACAAGACCATGACGGAGGCCGGTTTTGGCCGGCATGACCATTAAAGGGTTAAACAAATTTGATGACAGACAAATGGCTAAACATGTGATCTGCAGTCAATTCAGACCCTTACCACACTGATGTCAGATTTGTAAATTTTTTACTTAAATTAAAAGATGAATAGGTGTACATTTTGCAACAGCACCATTGTCCACCAAAATTGTTGAAAAATGTACACCAGATTCTTTGTTATTGACACAGTAAAAGATAGAATATTCACATCAGAGTGCTACATGTGTAAGGGTTAACGTGAGCTTTACCCGGTATACATGTCATATTTTTCTAGGGACTTAGGGATGTACCGATATATTTAACACATACATGTATTCTCAAACCAAATTCCCATCACAGTAGGCCTATTTATATGTACATATATCTCATGATCAAACACAATTCTGAGACAATAATATTGATTAGGGTTCATGTTGTTTCTGGATCTGTTCGTGGTTCACCAGGCACAGTAAATGCCATTTCTGCTAATAAGTTTGATAGTCTCATAAAAGTAAGCTTAAATGTCAGGTGAGTTAATTGGGCACCTAAAACTGCTCACCTGGACAATAGGCATTTCAACTAGAATGCTCTTTATCAACAAGATGGCCACCAAACCGTTTATCCGACAGTTTCAAAAATTGCAAATTTGAGATCGGAATACCCAAAAACACATATAAAACCAATTTCGGCCTCAAAATCCATCAAATAAAAAAATCCAAAATGGCCACCAAACATGCTATATTTTGATTGGCCCACGGCGGCCATGTTTTTTAACGGATCAACTTCTCTTGAACAAACTTTAATGGCCCTTAGGCCCTAATCATATCTGCCAAATTTCGGCCCGATCCCTTCAGCGCTTCTGGAGAATAAGTCATTTTCGCTACAACTAGGTCAACCAAGATGGCCGCCGAACCATTTGACAAATAAGTTCCCTTGCCATAAATCATATTTCATGAGGTTTGCATCAATCCCCCAAGCAGTTTCGGAGAAGATTTTTAAAGATGTTTCCTAAAATCGGCCTAAATCCAAGATGGCCGCTGGCCAAATTGGCCGATCGGGTTCATTTGAACAAACTTAGATCTCCATGCCCTATGAATGCTTCCGCCAAAACATAATTGAAATCGGCCCAGTGGTTCTTGAGAAGAAGTCGTTTAAAGAATTCCCCATTGCTTTACTATGGGCCCATTGCTTTACTATGGGGGCCTATGGCGGGAAAACAAACCAAGATGGCAGCCAAACCGTTTATCCGAGTCTCGAAAGTGACATATTTGAACTCGCCGCACTGATAAGTATATATAAACCAATTGATTGGTTGATGGCGGCCATGTTTTTTAACGTACGAACTTCCCTTGAACAAACTTGAATGGCCCTTTGTCCCTAAACATATTTATCAAATTTCAGACCTATCCCTTCAGCGGTTCGGGAGAACAAGTAATTTTCGCGAAAACTAAGTCATCTAAGATGGCTGCCAGGCATATAGGCCAATCAGGTTGCCTTGAACAAACTTGGGTCTACTGTTGCAATAGATGATGTGCTATGAGTTTTGAATCAATTCCTCCAGCAGTTTCGGAGAAGATTCTTTAAAGTGTTTCTAAAAATTGACCATTTTGGCCGGTGGCCATCTTGAATTTTGGCCGATCGACTTTGTTTGAACAAACTTGAATCTCTATGCCCTAGCGATGCTTCCTGCCAAATATAATTGAAATCGGCCCGGTAGTTCCCGAGAAGAAAACATTATTTTGAGAAGTCTACATCTAGCTAAGTTCCACCCACACCTCGCTTGTGTTTAGGATCGATGGATCACTGAACTCCCTGACAATCAATTTCCAGAAAACTATACATGTAAACCGTTAAATATTTTGAAACTAATTTGCCTGGCAGCAACAGCGTCCAGTCAAATTAATTTCAAAATATTCAACAGAATGTTTATTAAATGGTAAAGACATCTAATTTGTACACAGTTTCGGGCAATTAAGCATTAATGATGGACTACCGTATTTCGCTTAATTGAAGCCTAGATCCAACTCAATATCTCTGAGAAAGGGTGTGTGGGCTTATATTAGTTTTTCCCATCGGCTATGTTTAATGTAGACCTCAAAACATCACCGGGGAAGTGAAATTTATTAGTTAAACGAGAACTTACCTGAAAGTGGAAGCTAGATGTTTGACTGTAATTCTAGCCAATCACCACCGGAAGCCAGAATTACATGAGAGACGTGTCATGACTTGCTGATATCAGTCTTCAAAGATAAATTGAATGCCCAGCACAGTAATCCTAAATTAGGGTGGGACAAGAAAAGTCCCCAAATGAAACCTCACGCTATGACCTCTTTTCTATATGTGGGCATGTAACTCCGGCTTCCAGTGGCGATTGGCTAGAATTACAGTCAAACATCTAACTTCCACTTTCAGGTAAGTTCTCGTTTAACTAATAAATTCTAGCCAATCACCACTCAGTCAGCCGGAGTTCCATGAGACTTCAAAGCTGTGGGTGCACTCAATAGTATAAATTCCATGTAATGAATTGTTCCCAATTATGGTAACATATGAACTGAACAATTAGCAGATTTGATAGTCATCCGTCAGAACACTGACATCTTTCTAATGTATTCAGTAGTTTGTTATAAAACTTTTAAACACTCATTATCAACCTGTTGTACAGATTTAAGTTATGGAATATTCAAACCAACGGCAAAAATGATCTACTGCCATTTCTGTCTACTGCATTGTCTATAGATATTTATATCAATCCATGCCAGTATCCTCGTTATTTTCAGCCTTCGATATATAGTGTCTCTACATACTGCCTTATCGTCTTCATGAATAATTTTGTGTTATCTTTCTTAGATTCTTAATTCTCTCTGAATATGATGGCAATGCATTGAAAATTATACACCTGGGCGAAATTGATTCATATGCAAGATAAATAGTTGTGTTCTAACAAGATGGCCCAATGGGCCTGTATCGCTCACCTGGAACATTGGCATTTCAACTAATGTTACTTAAGTTTTGCATCCATCGGTGTCACTTCCAAAGTTCCAATGACTTTCAGTCAAATGGTTTAGTTTTCGAGATATTGACAACAATCTCTGGACATTTTTTTTGCATTAGTGATTTTGAACAATGTTTAAGCAAAAATAGATGATATCAGTACTAACTACAGCTGGTTTTTTAACTGTCTCACTGCTGCAAGCCAGTGCAGCCAATAATTTCAATTTTCAAAAGCTCTTGACTTGTTGAATATTTTGAAAACAATTCGACTGAAAGTTGTTGGCGGCTTAGCCACCAACAACTTCGAGTCCAATTGTTTTCAAAATATTTATCAGATTCAGAGATATAACCTTTGGAATATGTCGTCTGCAAAAACTCAGCAGTCAGACGGTTACTAGAAGTTTAAATACATTTGAAGAAAATGGTCTCTAAAGGCAGGTAGGTGGCCTTTATAGCAGGTTATTCCCCACCACACACAATCCATTTAACACATGCACATCTGGCTGAATCACCAAGTTAGCAGCAGGGATAGGGTGAGCTGGAGTTGATTTAGAAAATAATTCGACTGAAAGTCATTGCTGCCTAGCAACAACTTTCATTGCCGCCTAAGGCAGCAACAACTTTCAATCAAATACATTTCAAAATATTTTTAAGAGCATAGATGTCAGAGCACATAATACATATCTTAAATATTTCGGCAGTATTGGAAAGGTTAATCTGTTAATTGGAGTTTAATATCTACTTCTGCAATAAAATCTGACATGGTGATAAATCAATGGATGGTGGGAACAAACCTGTATTTGCCCTATTAAAGTGAGACCGCAAATATTTAAGGGGTGATAATGCTGGCATTTGACATCCTATCAGTTTCATTTTCACAACACAGATATTAGATGGCAACATTAACATTGTGACCAAGTTTGGTGTCAATCCATCAAGAAATAACAAAATGAGCCGCCATTGTTGGTGACGGACAGACAGATGGATGGACAGACATACAGAAGACGGATGGGGTCATCGCTATACGACAGCTGACTGACAAGTAAGCCGAGTTAAGAAAACCAATATCGGCTTCAAAATCCATCAAATAAAAAAATTGAATATGGCAGCCAAACTCGCTAAAATTTGATTGGTCCACGGCGGCCATGTTATTTACCTATCAACTTCCCATGAACAAACTTTAATGGCCCTTAGTCCATAATCATATCCCCAAAATTTCAGCCTGATCCGTTTAGCGGTTCTGCACAAGTCCTTTTCACGAAAACTAGGTCATCAAAGATGGCCACCAAACCATTTGGCCAATCAAGTTCCTTCGAACAAACTTGGTTCAGCTCTTGCCCTATATGATATTTCATGAGTTTTGAATCAATCTACCAAGCGGTTTCAGAGAAGATTTTTAAAGACATTTCCTAAAATCGGTCAAAATCCAAGATGGCCGCCGGCCAAATTGGCCAATCGGCTTTGTTTGAACAAACATGGATCCCTATGCCCTAAGGATACTTCCTGCCAAATATGATTGAAATCGGCTCTGTGGTTCTTGAGAAGTTGACGGACGGACGGACGGACATTCTGGCCAGGTGAGCTAATAATGATTGCTTAAAGTTCCTAAATTGATTCCTTAAGAGATTGCTGTATAAAAATATCAAGCATTTTACTCAAAATTTTACTGAAATGCCAAATATAATTCTATCTGGCCTTAGTTGATATTTGAACAATGATCCATTTTTAAAATCTTATCCTTAATTGATGACTCATAAATGGTTTGGTGAAGCCAATTTAAACCCAGAAAATGCAACACTGATTAGGTCATTGGTAAAAATCTCAATAACCCAAGATTTCAAAACTTAATCCACATAGTAAGCATTATTTCTTTATTGATTCTCTCCATGAATTAATAACCAAAATTGTCTAGCCAGCAAGATCTTTATCATCTGAGGCTCTCGGCTTCTCATGTATAAGAGGCTATTAACTAACAATATTTTCTTAGTAAATGAACACTGTCCTTATGTGTGAATGCCCCAAGATTGCCAATTCAAAAACAACATCTTATTAAATAGCAAAATCTGTTTTAGGTATTTTCCAACTTGATGCTATGTTAGTGTTTATGCTGCTTGATCCAATTCTACTCTTGTAGATTAACTCTCAGTAGAGGCAAAAAAAATGTAAACGACTATGGGTTAACTTCAAACCGATCTAATACAAAAAGCATCAATATTATAAGCTCCTGAGGTACATGTATTCAAGAAACATGTTGCTTAATCTGGAAATTAAGCCTAGAAGTGAACAAATCACAAAACTTCATTGTAAAGCTACTAGAGAAGTACACATAAAACTCCTTGATATTCAATTTGCACTCATCGTCAAATACTCTGGATTTTGCTATTTGCTATACAATTCATCTGACCAGTTAAATGAGCAACTGTAATTCATAAATTTCATTCTCTAAATCATAGCCAAAAGTCTCTGGCTGGTCCATTACAACATTGTGAGGGAAGAGATTAGCACAGATAAAGTTAATGTCGCTACTATAGAAATATATATTCAGAGCCTTATTTCTCCATCTACCCCCTATAAAATGTGTATTCTTTTTCCATGCTAGGTCAGTAGGTCAGTAAACATTACCTCCCCCCTTCAATTGACACATCAGTTGTTACATTATAAGTATTTTTCATGATTGAGTTGTGTGTCTGGCTGTTATTGAAATAACATCAATCCACCATGTAAACGCAGAATGACCTGAATTTGACAATCACACATTTTTTATCAAAACCATCTGACACCGTTTCCATTGATTCAGATTAGTCAGATTATCAGATTCTCTAAAAGAATGTGAATTATTCTACAATTGAAAACCAACATGACCATAAGTATTATACGTTCAGCACCCTAAGTTTCATATTTTTGTGTTTCCAAATTTAATACTTTCGCAGCACTGCGAAAAATATTCTTGTCACTTAGATGCCAGCTCTTCTGAGCTTCTACACTCTGGGCGCAAGTAACCAAAACTGGTAACGCGCCTACCACGAAAATAGAAATAATCTTACAAATCATTATTAAAGCACCAGGACCTACAATCACTTATCTTGGGAGGTTTCTTGCATTTGTCCGATGATCCTTATTTGCCTTTCTATTAATCCACAGCAGTTTAAAAAGTTATAAAATAACTTTTAAACTGGCTATAAATTTTATACGCCTCTTCCTACAACAGTAGGAAAAGGAATGAAGTCTTAGTTGCTACCAAAAAGGTCATGTGATAGCTATCAGCCAATGAGGTTGTAATTGTGCTTAATGACCTACTCAGTGGCTCTGGGTATTGGATTAACCCACTTCTTGCCTCATTCTGAGATATAGCGTTCAAGCGAATTACTATGGATCTCATCATTAGAGAGTGTTACAGGGCTATTTTCCACCTATTTCTGAATACGGGGATTAGCTGGGTGGAAATAGCTCTGCTCCACCTCAGGATGAGACGGTGAGTGAAGACATTTTAATAAATAATAAGCAAGATCGTTCTTCAAATATTACTGATATTAAATGTTTAATGATTCTAAACTTTACTTCAAGTTCAACTGGTGATAGTAAATGTTACAAACACTAATTATCTATCTGTAGAAAACTATCTCTAAGTCTATGAATCTCTATATCTATCTGTATGACTGTATAATTCTATCTCTCAATCTAATTCTATCTCTCGCTCTCTAGTTCTGTCTCTCACTGTTTCTCTCACTGTTTTAAATATACAAATTCATTTACATTTTATAGCTAGCGGTTGTTAAAGTAAACAGACAGGTAGTCAAGAGACATGTTCGAAATAAATTCAGAACATGTCTAAAATCATTAATAATTTGTTTAAAGAATCAAGTGTTTACTAATAGTACTTTTGCGAATACCAGATTTATGCAATGCAATGAAATAAATATAGTTAACCACTCATTCTGTGTATGTGTTGACAATATATTTTACACTGACAAAATCAGAAAATCCTGATGACTATTTTGAAAACAATCAAAGTGAAAGTTGTTTCTGCTTGAGGCAGCAACAACTTTCAGTCAAATCATTTCCAAAATAATAATGCAGGTTTCTTAATAAGCCAATGTCGTGAAATCATGTTTGTGGGCATTCAGAATGAAAATGGTTATTGAATTATAAACATGTATTTTCATAAGAATGTTATTATATATATATAAAAGTTCAGCATATACATGTCTTGGAATACTGTGATTTATTATGTCCACACTGCAGGCTGGGTCACTTTAATTGTCCTGGCTATTAATTGGGCTATTGTCCTCGGTCCACTCATAATACTCCTAGAATCGTCACGCTTGATTTCATATGATTCAGTTGGTCACAATTATGAACATTCTAATTTATGCTGGATAAAATCAATACCATATAACTTCACACAGAATTTCCTATACCTGGCCTAATAGCACCATGACAAGAGTATGGAGATTCCTGAAGAGGCCTTCAGTCACTCTGTAACCACAATACCCAGCAAACATTGGCTGTAAAAAATTCATCCTACTACACTTCCCTTCAGAGAAGGAAAGAGCAATAGCAATGCAAGGAGGTAGGTTGTAATGTAGTAACAACCAAAATATTAGACAGATATAAACATCATTTAATACCTTTTCCGCATCACTTAACGGCAACAAAATTGTGGTAAGCTCGTTCGACGTACTAAATGAAACGCCGCTCATTCAGCGAAATCCCTGACTGGCATTGACTACAAAGAACTTATAATCTTGATCAATACACATGAAGATCAAAGGAAATGGTAGCCGATGAATTGACCCAAATCAATAATTTATAATACACAGATAAAATTGACCAAAGGGAGAAAAACCTGAAAATTGAAATGCTGTCATTTAAGGGATTAATTAAGGGGGTCGAGCGCAGCAAGGCTCTATGGCTATGGTAGTATTCTGACACATATTTTCCTGACATATTTTTGTGCTTCAGAAATTTTTTTTACCCAAGGCTACTGTACACTCGCCAGGCAAATTATTTTTCAAATTATTCAGTAGTTACCTACTGAGGTTAGATTTTTAAGCATTAAAATTGTTTTAAAATTTTTTATTTTGTTTCCGCGTTAAATGTCCAATTATAATATTTTTGGAAAATTTACCACTGGTACTCACCGTCTCATTCCAGTGGTAAATTCTAAAATTTAGTCTTCTCTTGATCTGCAAATAGATGTTTCCCAAGTCCACGGCAGAAGCCGTTTTTGTGCTGTTTGTATGTTAAAGGGTTATCAAGCCGGACAATTAGAATCATCACTAATATAAAACTTACCGTGTATTTCATACACAATTCTGCTCGCCATTGCTCTAATAAATTTGCCTAGGTCCATTGACATGTTTAAAACGAAAAACATCAGGAACTATAATGTGCGCGTAATGCTGTCTCATCTACTTGATATGACGACGTAGATCCCTCACACTTACTTAAATAACTGATAAAGATTTAGAATAAAATTGCAGAATGCACTTAAATTTCTGCCTCAAGCAATGGATATGCGCAGCCGTGTGGACACTGTGCTAAATTAGAATGCCTACTTGTAAAAATGTGTTTTAAGTTTGTAAGCATTAATTAACCTATATCAGCCAAAAACGGCTTCTGCAGTGGTCTCGTAAAATGTCCATTTGCAGACCAAGAAACTATTTTTGAAAATTTACCACTGGAATGACTGGCTCAATAATCAAGCCAGTGAGAGCAGTGGTATTCCCATGGTAAATTTTCAAAAATAGTCTTCTCTTGGCCTGCAATTGGAGATTTTCAATGAAAAAATAGAAATTTTTCAAAACAAATTCGGGGGTTAAAGGGTTAAGACCTTAGATGTATAGCGTCTGGGGAAAACTGAGGGTAATCCCCTTTATAAGATACATCAATAGAAAGACATTAAAACTGCTTGAAATTTTGAAAAAAGTCATAATACATGTAGATTAAGTTTCAGCATATTTAATGTTTCTTACATAGAGATTGCAAAGAATTTCTCGTATCTTACAGGCCCGAAGTGATGAGTTAATTTTAAACCCCCAAGCTTGTTCAAGATAATTGATAATTTACTTTCTTTAATAGAAATTATGACTTCATTTGCAGACCAAGAGATTATTTTTGAAAAATTATGACAGAACTGACTGGCTAGTTTAGTAGTAAATTTTCAACAATATACTCAAGGTCTGCAAATGGATATTTCTCCAGATCGGTGAAGAAGCAGTTTTTGGATGACTTGAGTGTTCAAGCGTTGATTATCCTACAACACCCCCGCCCCCCCCCCAACCAAACCCACCCCCCCTCACCCCCACCCACCTCTCACACACACACACACACACACACACACACACACACACACACACACACACACACACACACACACACACACACACACCACGGAAAATGCTTGCATAACAACTTCTACCAATCAAAGTGACAAATTAATTAGCCATCAAAGTTGTGTACATTTCAAAGCAGCACAAAATATTGAATTGCAACAAATTTGTCAAAGATAGGAATAAAAATTTATATTACCCTCACCCTTTAGGGGGTAAAGTGTATTGTGATCATGCATGTGTGCATGCATCTGTCTGTCTGTCCATCTGTCCGGAAGAATTACTGATCTGATTTTGCTCCACTTTTAACATATAACGAAGGAACCGCATCCCTGCAAGAGAATTTCCAGTCTTGGCCATGATCTTGATAAAAGAAGCTGGATCCGGATTATTCGGGATCAAATTCTGGATCTGTGGATATCTCAGAAACACCTATGGTCTGATTTGCCTTAAACTTTAACACGAAGATTCCACAACTTTCAGCGTGATAACAAAAATCTGGAAAATCCCAAAAATCCAGAAAAAATCTGGATAATCTGAAAACGGAAAGATCTGAACTTTTTACGTGTTAAAAACGGGAGGGTGAGGCTATGCAATCTCAGATTTCTCTTGTTTAACCGTTTAACGACGAAGCCGGCTAAAACCGGCCTCAGAAGTTCTCTTGAGGAATGTCTATTTGCAGACCAAGAGAATATTTATGAAAATCTGCCACTGAAATAACTGGCTCGGTTAAAGGGCCAGTTAATACAGTGGTAAATCTTCAAAAATAGTGTTCTGTTGGCATGCAAATGAACAAATTCGATGAACAAATATATTGGGTTTTTAAAACCAAATTTACAATGTACCCATTAGGCTTGCGTGATCACATGATTAAATCGAAAATCGTGATTATGTTTTAAATCGTGAATTTATATGTTTAAAATTAAATAATTGAATAATCGTGAATATTTTCTATTGCATAAAACATTTCAAAACCTAACTTTCAATTACTTTTTTGTGCAATCGGTCATGAAACATGACATTTTGCTTAGTGAATTTATGTCAATGTGCAGGGCAAGAGATTATTTTTGAAAATGTATTACTGGAATGCCTGGCTCGAGAATGGAGCCAGGCATTCCAGTGATATATTTTCAAAAATACTTTTCTCTTGCCCTGCAAATGGAATTTTCTAAACGCCATTGCAATTTTCGTCTTTAATATTCTTTTGTTGTTATGTCTTGGTAATTTGTATCCAAGCTGATTAATCGAGTAATCATGATTATTTTTTAATAATCGATCGAGATCACTCAACGCAATAATCGCACAAGCCATTAACGGGTTAAGATGCTTTTATCATAGCATGATATCATACTTGATATCCTTGTCTAATTGAAAGATTACATTTAGTGGACAAATTATAGTTAAATTTATATCAATCACTAACAACGCTTTATTGAGCAATTTATAATCAATTGAAATCTGCACTTAAGGACTTTTATGAAATACAACAGGAACTTAATAATAAGAGTCTGATAACACCGGTACAGTCCAGATCAGAAATAACTTTATATGTTTCCAAAACTAAATAAAACAGGCAGCAAACTGTCTTTCAATCCAATTACATGTCTGTTCAAAATATTGAACAATACATTTCTTGCTATTAAGCATTAATTTCAAAATTGCTTTGATCTAGCAATTTTTCGTGGCCAAATCCTTATCACTCGGATTTCCTCAGAATTTACTGTAACTTTGTTCTTTAATGGTCAAGCCGCTCAAAATGGCTTTGCAATGGTCATGAAAGAAGTCCATTTGCTGGTCAAGAGAAGACTATTTTAGACAATTTACCACTGGAATGACTAACTCGTTAACGAACCAGCCATTCCAGAGGTAAATTTTTAAAAATAGTCTTCTCTTGACCTGCAAATAGCCACTCACTGAGAAAACGTTTTGGATTTTCTTGATCAATCTTGACAATTACCATGATGAAAGGATTATTAAATCGTCTGAGCTTGAAATTGTGCATTAATTTAATCTTTTTCTCCCCATCGCCGATCGTGTGTTTTGGGTGGGATTTTTTGTAAATCAAAACATTAACCCCTTAATGGTCACATTATATCAAACAAGAGCTCTGCAGACGGCGCTTAATACCCCGCCATGATGACAAACTAATAAATGACAGCTATCAGAAAGTATTTATTTCTTCCTCAGACCAGTAATCCTTATTAAGTGTCAAAGCGATCCGCTAAATGGTCAAGGAGGTATCGTCTGGAAACCAATTTTCAAGATGGCTGCTGCTGACTGGTGGCCATATTGGATTTCAGATTAACGTAAATTTCGATAGGTTTCTTCACCAGACATATTCCAACGGCCCTAGGAAATGATCCGATAAATGGTAACGGCGATATCATCCAGAAACCAACTTTCAAGATGGCAGCCCGTGGCTGACGGCCATCTTGGATTTTGGATCATTGTCGATTTCGATAGGCTTCTTCCGCAGACCTAGTCCAACCACTCTATGAAGTTTCAAAGCGATGCGATAAACGGTAACAGAGTTATCATCTGGAAACCAATTTTCCAGATGGCCACCAGTGGCTGGCGGCCATCTTGGATTTTGGATCATTGTCAATTTCGATAGCTTTCTTCCCCAGACCTAGCCTAACCGCTCCATGAAGTTTCAAAGCGATCCGATAAACGGTAACGGGGCTATCATCCGGAAACCAATTTTCAAGATGGACACCGGTGGCTGGCGGCCATCTTGGATTTCGGATCATCAATGATTTCAATAGGTTTCTTCTCCAGACCTAGTCCAACCACCCTATGAAGCTTAAATGCGATCCGACAAATCGTAACGGAGTTATCATTCGGAAACCAATTTTCAAGATGGCCACCAGTGGCTAGCGGCCATCTTGGATTTCGGATCATCGTCGATTTCGATAGCTTTCTTCCCAAGACCTAGTAAAACCACCCTATGAAGTTTCAATGCGATCCGCCAAACGGTAACGGACTTATCATGCGGAAATCAATTTTCTAGATGGCCGCCGGTGGCTGATCGCCATCTTGGATTTCGGATCATTGTCGATTTCGATAGGTTTCTTCCCAAGACCAACTCCAACCACCCTATGAAGTTTCAATGCGATCCGACAAACGGTAACAGAGTTATCATCCGGAAACCACTCAGCCGCCTACACACCCGACCGCCCGCCCGCCCAGACGGATGGCGGCATTACATAATACCCCGGCCAATTTTTTGGCGGGGTATCAAAATTAACAATTTTGCTTATACAGCTATCCATTTGTAGGCCACTAGTGAAAAATTGGTCTGACCTTATGTGCCGTTTTATAATTCCTTACAGGAAGAGCAGGCTTAGAAATGACCACATGTCTTTGGCAGGGTCAGTGGTGATGCTTCTTTCTGTCTATGCCTCGCTCATTTTGAGCTAAGCTCCGCCCACCTCTTGCATGTACATGTACGTGTGTTGGAATTGATTTCAGACTGAATTCAGACTGAATTCCCAAAATTCCAGTCTCAATGTAAAATTTATACAGGTAAGCTGCTTACTCGTTTGAAACTCATTTGACTGGGAGCTGTTGAAATTAGTTTCTAAAACATTAAATAGAATGTTTAGTAAATTATAAATTTAATTCATTTGAGACATAAAATTTGTACACTTTATGAAAGACTGATTTTCTCAATGAAGGACATCAGCTAACTAGTGACGTAATTGATTACGGCGTCAGATACCTGAGTATTCTGCAATTACTTTCACAGCTTTAACCTAATGAAAAAGTGATGAAGAGTTTATTGAGGTCATAATCCTTGAGGCCACAGTACATACAGAAAAATGGCAGTGACAGAAATTGTGAAAGCAAAGCCAGGCTGCCTATCATAACAAGTACAACAGTAACAAATTTCAGTCAAATTTCTTTCTCATTATTCCACACTTTCATGTTTTCTCCACAATTACATTGTCCCCCTGCTACAAGCCACCGGGTAATAATTTCAACAAGGGGACAAAGGGGCCTGTGTCGCTCACCTGGAGCAGTATGCATTTTTGTCAAAATTGTTAGTGGGTGGTTTAGTAGTCTTCTAAATTAGTTTGTGGACATTATGGTCCAATATGGCCACCTGTAAAACACGCTACGTTTTGATTGGTCCACTTCTGCCATGTTTCTGACGTAGCGCCTTCCCTTGAAAAAACTTTAATGGCACTCAGTGCCGAATCATATCTCTCAAATTTCGGCCCAATCCGCTGTGGTTCTGGAGTCATTTTCGCAAAACTTAGGTTATCCAAGATGGCCACCAAACCTTTGGCCAATCAAGTTCCATTGAAACAAACTTGGTGCAGCTCTTACCCTAGATGATATTTCATGCGTTTTGAATTGATCCCCCAAGCGGTTTTGGAGAAGATTTTGAAAGACATTTTAAAGCGCCCAGTTTTTTTGACGGATCAACTTCTCTTGAACAAACTTTAATGGCCCTTAGTCCTTAATCATATATCACAAATTTCGGCTTGATCGCTTCAGCAGTTCTGGGGAAGTTGTTTTTGCGAAAACAAGGTCATCCAAGATGGCCGCTGAACCAGTTAGTCAATCAAGTTCCCTTTAACAAACATGGGTCCGCTTTTACCACAGATCATATTTCATGAGGTCTGAATTGATCCCTCAAACGGTTTTGGAGGTTTTTAAAGACATTTCTAAAAATCAGCTGAAATCCAAGATGGCTGCCGGCCAAATTGGCCGATCGGCTTCGTTTGAACAAAATGGAATTTCTATGCCCTAAGGATGCTTCCTGTCAAATATAATTTAAATCGGCCCAGTAGTTCTCGAGAAGACATTTTAAATTTCCCATTGCTTTAGTATGGGAGCTTTTGGCGGGGAAATGATCCAAGATGGCCCCCTAAACCGTTTATCCAACAGTTACCGCCAAACATGCTATATTTTGATTGGCCCATGGTGGCCATGTTTTTTGACGGATCAACTTCTCTTGAACAAAGCTTATTGTCCCTTAGTCCCTAATCGTATCTGCCAAATTTCGGCCTGATCCCTTCAGCGGTTCTAGAGAAAAACTCATTTTCGCTAAAACTAGGTCAACCAAGACGGCCGCCGAACCATTAGACTGGTCAAGTTTCCCTCACCAAACTCGGTTAAGCTCTTTCCCTCATATTTCATGAGGTTTCCTTCAATCCCCTCAAGCGGTTTCGGAGAAGATTTTTGAAGATGTTTCTAAGAATCGGCCAAAATCCAAGATGGCCAACGGCCAAATTGGCCGATCGGCTTCATTTGAACAAACTTGGATCCCTATGCCCTAAGGATGTTTCCTGCCAAATATAATTCAAATAGTCCTAGCGGTTCTTGAGAAGAAGTCATTTTAAAGGAAAAGTTGATGGACGGATGGACACACGACGGACGGGTGCCACGACATAAGCTCACTTGGCCTTTCAGGCCAGGTGAGCTAATCATATCAATGAGCGAAAACTCTTAACATACTGAATATTTATGAAAACAATTTCACTGAAAGTTATTAGTGGTTTAGCCACCAACAACTTTCAGTCAAATTGTTTTCAAAATATTTAGCACATCCAAAGATATAAACCCATAGAACATGTGATCTGCAACAGCTCAGCAGTCAGACGGCCAACTTTGCGTTTATCAAAATGTAAGATGAAAAGTGTTAATCCTAATCATACATCTAGGCCACAATGAGGCCACGACGAGGTCAATTGATCATCTTCTTCTTCTCTCTCTGGACAACATTAATCACAAAAGCGGCGACTCCGCTGCCACAACTGCATCGATTTCCAATCACAGCAATATAGTAGCGTGGTGCAAATGAAACCCCGCACTTATGGGACTATTTATTGTAATGATAATTCACAACTACCAAATCCTCAAAACATCTCCGCTATGTTGGTATCCGGGGAATCTATTATAGTATTTGTAAAACGGGCAGAATTGTATAGAATCAATAGATGGACACACAATTTGCTAATGTACTGCTAGTAACACTTATTGGCATTAGAATAAATCAAATACATATTACATTTTTAACCAGTTACTGGTCAAATGGAGTCGGGAAAATTAAATTTTCTCACAGAAAACCCCCAACAGACCCCCCTTTAGTGGGTTGGTCTGTAGTTTTATTAACCACTATAAAAACATACTTACCGTTCAATCACTACTTGCTAAATCAAATATCTGCATTTAGCTATCAGAATAAAGTTTTTATTCTTGCCTATACACTCCCTAATGCCTATACCATCACCATGTAGACCCTCCACCAGGCTTCTGGTAGAGGGACCCCCTGCATTAGCCTTACAATAGACTGGCACCAGTCTGTACTCACTCCTTGGTGACGCTTGTCACTAAGCACGCTCGCGCATGCGCAGTAGGTCCCAATTGTGAAAACTGAACAACTTTTCTAAATTTAAGTGCTGTACATCCAGCCTAGATTCTCAAATCAATACCCAGCGGGGTGGCTGAGGCCGGTCGTAGTGATTGAACGGTAAGTATGTTTTTATAGTGGTTAATAAAACTACAGACCAACCCACTAAAGGGGGGTCTGTTGGGGGTTGTTATTACACCACAAAAACATCCATTACCGTTCAATCACTACTTGCTAAACCCGTAGATTTGGTCAGTGCCCCACTACGAAACTTTGGTGGGAGGTGATTTGAGAATCCATAAGCAAGGATAAAAATCAAACCAAACATAACCAAATGTTAATAACATAACATAATGGTGCATCCTAATCAATCACACAGTGATTAACAACCAAATAAAACTTTAAACAAAGATTTAAACCTAAAACCAAGGAACAACTCTCACCATTCTCCGCAGACGCACGGTCCTAACGAAAATGGTGGGATGTGCTTGGTAAATGGTCTTCAGCCTTCTTGGTTAAAATAGTAATGTTCCTAAAGAAAGATGCCGCTGCGCTCTGGTCTTTCAAATAAAAAGAGGTAAAAGTAGACTCAGATTTCCATCCTGCAACTTGCATAACTTCGTCTACAGAAGAGCCAGCAAACAGAGCGAAAGAGGTAGCCATCCCTCTAACATCATGAGCCTTAATGTGAGAGAGATTGATTTGCTCAGGAGAAGCAATCTCGTAGCATAGTTGAATGGTGTCACAAATCCATCTAGCAATGGATGCTTTAGAGACCGGTCTGGCTACCCCTTCCGCGTAGGGAACCCATAAGTGAGACGGATCGGATCTTTTAAAATCGGTACAACGCTTATAAGCCTTAAGAGCTCTGACTGGACACCAAAATCTGTCAGACAGAGAAAACGACGATAAAGACTTAAAAATAATCGGCTTAGCTGGATAACAGTTTGATTGCGTCTTAGACAAAAAATCCCTTCTAGGATATAATACCAAACCGTCCCCAGCTTCATTAAATCTATCCTTTTCAGCGGAAAATGCATGGATCTCAGATCGTCTTCTAGCAGAAGCAGCTACTAGAAAAACCGCATTAAACGTTAAAAGCTTTAAGCTAATCGAAGCGATGGGTTCAAAATGATGCCCTGCCAAAACCTGAAGAATCAGCGCCAAGTTCCAGGAAGGTAAAGGTTTAGCAATAGGAGGCCGAATATTACCTAAACCTCTGATGAACCCATTCAGCACCTTAGTATCCGTAACATCAGCATTTAACAAACAAGGAAGAGAAGATGCTAAGGAAAATCTATATCCTCTAACAGTGTTAGCAGTCAGATGAAGAGAATCGAACAGATAAGATAAAAAATCTAACACTTGGGATATAGAAACAGAATCGGGCATGAGATCATGATTTGAGCACCATTCTCCGAATATCTTAAGTCGACCCTTGTAAACTCTTCGGGTCGACTCCCTCCTGGCCGAATTAATAATTTCCTGAGATCTTGCAGAAAATTTATTCTCAGTGACCGAGCACTCGATATTCTCCAAACACACAGACTGAAGATTCCTGGGTTTGGATGAAGGCACGTTCCCCTTACTTGGGATAACAGATCTGGGGACACTGGCAGCAGACGTGGGAAGTCTACTAGAAGATCGAGAAGGTCTACGAACCAGATCCTTTTTGGCCAAAAGGGAGCTATCAACAAAATCTCGCAGACTTGATCCTTGACTTTCTTCAGAACCAAGGGAAGCAGGATAGTCGGAGGGAACGCATACGCGAAGATTCCTGTCCAGGACTGAGACAGGGCGTCCACCGCCAATGCCTGATCGTCCGGAAAAGGAGACATGAAAGAGGAGATCTGGGCATTCAGAGGTCGCGAACAGGTCTACATGGGGACGATCCAGGAGGTTGAAGATCGCTTTGACACCCGACCCCTTTAACTGCCACTCTGTGTGGGCGAATTTGGAAGGGCGAGACAACTGATCCGCCAGAAAATTCAGACATCCTGGGACATGGGAGGACACCAGGAAAATCTGCTTCATACGACACCACATGAGGAGATTCCACACCTCCAAACAAAGGCGAGACGACTTCGTGCCTCCCTGCTTGTTGATATACGAGACTACTGTCGAATTGTATGATCGAATCGAGATCTTGAGGCCCTGCACCTGATCCGACCAAGCAAGGAGTCTTCTTGACAGCCCACAATTCCAGAATGTTGATGTGGGCTGACGACTCCTCTAGGGACCACAGGCCTGAGACCGAAAGGGAACCCCAGACCGCTCCCCATCCCTCCTGGGAAGCGTCTGTAAAGATGATCGCTTGAGGAGAAGACTTGACCAGAGGAACACCCATCATAAGCAGAGAGCGATCCTTCCAGAAATCTATGTGGGGCCTTAAATGCTCTCTGACCGGGATCTGATGGTACACTGAATGGGTCGACTGTTAGAACACAGGGACATTAGATACATTTGGAAAGGTCTCCTCATCAGCGCCGCCCACGGAATGATGTTCTCGACGCTGACCATCAAGCCTATCACCCGGAGAAAGAATATTGCTCTGACCACAGCAGAGGATGCCAGAATTTCCATGGCTACTAGGATGGCTTCTACTCTTACATCTGAAGGGAAGACTAAGCCTTGACCTAGGTCGAAAGCCACACCTAGGTGGGTGAAAACCTGAGACGGGACCAAAGATGATTTTTCTAGATTTATAACCCATCCTAGACTGGAAGCCAGACTGCAGACCTCTGGAATGATGCTTGCCAGAATTGAGGCAGATTCTGCTTTTAGCAACCAATCGTCTATGTAAACGTGAAGGGGAATAGAACGACTGTGCAGAAAACCTGCCACTGCTGACACTAGGCGGGTGAAGAAGAAAGGAGCCGTGGTCAGGCCGAACGGCATGACTCTGAATTGCCATAACCGGCCCTTGAACGCGAATCTCATGAATTTTCTGAATAGAGGGTGGATGAGAATGTGAAAGTAGGCGTCCTTGAGATCTATGGACGCTGTCCACATGCCTGGACTCAGACTGGCGATAATCTGAGATACCGTCTCCATCTTGAATTTTGGGGTGGATATATGCAGATTTAATCTCTTCAGATTGATGATTGGATGCCATCCACCTGATTTCTTGGGGACTAGAAATAGTTGAGTAGAATCCCGGGTCTACTCTCCAACATGGAACCTCTTCTATAGCCTTCTTCAACCGCATTGACTCCAATTCGTCTTCCAGGGCTCCCAACTTCTCCAGATTGGATGGAACTGGAGTCCATTTGGGCTGGTAAGACAGAGGAGGAGGCAGATCTATCCAAGACGGTGCATACCCCCAGCAGATTTGATCTAACAGCCAGGAGTCCTGCGCGAGGGCTTGCCAAGTCTCCCAGAATAGAAACAAGCGCCCTCCTACTGGCACGCTGGGAAGAAGGGACTGCACCGATAGATCCAAAGGTGGTAGAAGAGGAGGAAGGACTGGTAAATGAGAACGGGAAAGGCCTGCCCGGGCTGAGGCCACCCCTTCAAACCCGTCTAGGTTGAAAACCTCTAGAGGAGCGTCCTCTAGAACTAGACCTGGAACCTCGAGAGAAAAATTGACCCCTTCTCACCTGACGGGGGGCTTGACGAACCTGGGCTCTAGGTCTATGTGAGGAAATGGATTTAAAACGATCCTCCTCCGCAGATTTGGAATGGGAAGGAGAGGACCGATTAGAGTTCATAAAAACCCTTGACGGATAAGCCCCATATTCATCCGGCCTAAGACTCTTCCTCCTGGGAGAGGAGGATGGACTCTTCACCGCAGAAGCGTCTCTTTTTACTGACAGCCTCAAAATAGAAATCTGATCCCGCAGAACCCTAGCTGATCTAAGACGATCAGACTCCGCCCTAAGGATCGAGGTAGAATTCCGACCGAAAATATCTGATCCGAAAGGCGGAGCAGATATCAGGTTACTCCTGAGGGAATCCGAAATCTTCACCTCAGCAAGCTTCCTTGACCTTCTCCTAGAGGTGATGAAACCTAGTGAACGGCAAACTGAATTCAACGAACCTCTTGACAGGTCAGCTAACGAACGAAATATCTCCGGAGGAATCTGACCCCCTTTCTCCTGAGTTTTGAGCATAGCCTCTGAAAGGGCCAAAAAGTTTGCTGATTTCAACTGAGCCCGACAGACAGACTCCCATCTAAAAAGGTCTGACGAAGATTCTACCTTAGCCACTTCCTTCAGATGCGATGAAAGAACATCCCATGTCGGACCATTAAGAGATTGAGTAGAAGCCAATCTAATGTAATCATCTTTCGGAACCTGAACTGGAGCATCTACCTTGGGAGTAAGAGAGAAATCTTTCAGTTGGACATCGTTAATGTAAAAATCTAACATGTCTACTACCAAGTTATCTACCGGAAGAACAGAAGGAACATTAGCTGAAGAGTCTGAAGATGAAAGCGCAGAAACCAAACGACGGAGGACCAATTGAAAATTCATCCTGAAGAGGAAGAGATAGAGACGAAGCTATCCATTGATGAGCCCTAGACCAGTCATCTGGCGAGGCCCTCTCATGATAGAAGCTCTTCAGATCCCTGGCCCTGACTGATCTTTGAGTAGCCTTGACAGAAAGGTGAGACGGAGAAGAAGAAGAAGAAGGAGGACAGATGTCCGAGTCTAGCGAAACAGAAGAATCAACGATCCTCAGAGAGGAAGGAGAAGCTAAAGCTCTAGAAAGAGCGTCCGAGAGAGTGTCCAACGTCAACGGAGACTGATAAGAAGAACTAACAACACGGGCCTCTGGTTGACTAGAACTGAAAAAATAAGGATTCAACTCACTAGCTGAAAATCGGGACAAAATTGAAAATCTAGCTAAAATAACAGATCGGTGAAGAGAGGAATCGCGGCTTACTGAAAACAAGGAAAAATCTAAGCCCGAATCAACTATCTGGAACTCTAATTCTGGAGACAGAACGGCCGAAACAATAGGATCCAAATGATCAAACTCCGGAGAAGATGAAGAATAAGAAGGCAAAGTAGGAACAGATGGATCAGAAGAAGGTATGTGAGACGCCGCAGAATAATTCTGATGAAGGAAAGCCGGAATATGAAGAAAACCTGGAGGCGGAGATATAGATGATGGATGAAAAAGAGAAGACGAATTAGAAACATGAGAAGACGAAAAATCCCTAGCAGACAAGCCAGATACAGAAGAAGAAGAGGACGGATGACTACCACTCTTCTGAGAACCTGCTTGAGAGAAAAAGGGAGGAGATGAAGAACGAGAGAGAGATACTACCTCACGAAAGGAATGATGACCAAAATCTGACGCAGAAACAGACTGAGAACTAGAAGAACGATCAGGATAATGTCTATCAAAAACGGGAGGACCGGCGCGAAAATAACTAGAATCAGAATTAACAGACCTATTACTGGACTGGGAATCTGAGTTATTCGGAAGCTCATAACTTGATGCGCAAACAGAAGTTCCAGCCGGGACTGAAACACCGAGACCGGAAATAGAACGCTTCATATCTCCTAAGCCGGAAGTAGAAAAACTGTCACCAGAAGCGGAAACAGAAAACCCGGAACCGGAAACGGAAGTCGCTTGCAAGGACGGGTCAAAACGACCCGGACATGCATAAGTTGAACCGGAAGTGTCTACACTACCCCCGGAACCGGAATTAACGAAAACTGGGCCGGAAAAGCAGGATGTATGCAACAACGGATCCAACTGACTCGGATAAGCATAATTCCCACCGGAAGTAGCCACACTACTACCGGAAGAAGAGCCTGACAATCCGGACACTGAACGGTGCATAGACGGGTCCAACAGACCCGGATGCACATTCTTCCTACCGGAAGTAGCAGCACTACTACCGGAAGCGGAAGTCGAAGAACCGGAAACGGAAGACGACATATGATGCACCACCGGGTCCAACAGACCCAGAACTACATTCTTCCTCTCGGAACCGGAAACTCTATAGCCGGACACTGATGAACCGGAAACGGATGTTGACGTATAAGCCATATTCTCATGAGTCACCGGATGTTCAGCCAGGCCAGAAACAATCACGGTGCTCATTTCCGGATGCCCGGTAAAACCAGAAGACATTCCGGACAGCAAACCCGCTTGCCCGGACAAGACAGGAGCATAGACGGGTGCTTCTTTAGAGGCGATCGGCGATCTTACCACCTTCCTGGCAATCGGTATCACTGTGAAACGGACCTTAGCTTGAGGTGACAAATCGGAAGCTTCCGCCCCCGATGCCACCGCTTGAGAATTAAGCTGGTCCTCAAGTCTAACATGGTCTTTGACCTGGCTCCTACCGGAGGATGCCTTACCAGGTTTCTTTCTTGTCTCACCGGACTTACCTTTGGGAGACTTGATTTGCTGCCTCGATGTTAAGGAAACCAGCTTTCCCCACTTACGAGATCGAGACCGGGGGCTAAATTCGGAGTCTGACGACTCCTCTTTAGCGGCCTTAATAGCAGATGTAATACGCTCATCTAAAGATTTCGTTAATACGTTTGCAAAGGATTCAAATCTGGCGAATAATGTCATAACCGGATCTGTGATAGAGGAGCTGCCCCCTCCTTTGTTGAAACCGACGTATTAACAGAGGTGGAAGCAGATGCTACTGCTTTAGGACCTTCAACAATGGAGGGAGAGCGACCTGAGGGCAACGCAGGCTTAACCACAAAGTCCTTGAAAAACGCTTTAGATACGACCAATGGCCAACCCTTGCACACTCCACACACTTTTAAAGGGGTGCGGGTGGTACACCTCAGGCAAACATGTCCCGCATAATCCTTAGCGTGAACCCGATCACACTTATTCGACACACACTTTATTTTCTCAGAAGATAATGACACTTCCTATAAAAAATAAGAAATGATGCGAAATAAAGCAACTAACTAGCTTTGAGAAACCCTGAGAAATCACAGAGGCTACGCCTTGGGCGATTTTAATAAAGTGTCTGAGGAAAGAATCAGTAATGATTCTGATTAATGTTTGAGAGCACTAGGACCTACGTTACTAGGAGTGGTACTGGCTATTATTATTATCACATGGCACTCTTGATGGTATATAATAGGCATGGTTACTCTAACCTCGAAAACGGGAGTAGTGACACGAAAACTGGTAACTCCAAACGTTAGAGTTATAAACACCTCTAAAACACCATGATATAGAAGTTAAACATAACTTAGGAAGAATAGACTTCATGGTAGGCATTCCTGAGTCAACCTCGTGATAACTGGAAAGTTTCTAGTTAGCAAGCTAAAACGTTTATATCGATTTGATAGCTGACAGTACTGTATAGCTAGCAGAATATTTGAAGTGCCTCAGTTTTCACAATTGGGACCTACTGCGCATGCGCGAGCGTGCTTAGTGACAAGCGTCACCAAGGAGTGAGTACAGACTGGTGCCAGTCTATTGTAAGGCTAATGCAGGGGGTACCTCTACCAGAAGCCTGGTGGAGGGTCTACATGGTGATGGTATAGGCATTAGGGAGTGTATAGGCAAGAATAAAAACTTTATTCTGATAGCTAAATGCAGATATTTGATTTAGCAAGTAGTGATTGAACGGTAATGGATGTTTTTGTGGTGTAATAACATTTCCAATTGCAGGCATGGATGCCAAGGCGACTATTTTTGTTAAGCGTCTCGCTGTGGCAAGCCATCCGACAATAATTTCAATGAGCAAAAACTCTTGACTTGCTGAAACTTTTTAAAACAATTTGACTGAAAGTTGTTGGTGGCTTAGCCACCAACAACTTTCAGTCAAATTGTTTTCAAAATATTTAGCAGGTCCAGAGATATAATCCCCGACCTATGTCGTCTACAAAAGTTCAGCAGTCAGATCATTAAAATTTGCTTCTGGCTTGGCTGTAATAAGACTGTACACGGGTAGCGTGTTCCTAGGTTCTGACACGCCGTGGCCGGCGTGTAGCCGTGGTAAGGTTAATAATTTGCTCTCAGACTGTGGCTAAGCCATGGCCAAGATTAAAGTTATCTTGAAGCAATAACATTAGGAAAATATTTGACAAATTCAGTGACGATTGTCTTTTTCGGAGCCGCCATTTATTTTGATTTTTGTAGCCACCATTATTTAGGATTTTATTGTTTTCGCCGTTGCGCAAAGTCCACTATAAAACCATTCCCATAACACTAATATAAGTCATTGTACTGTTGACCTCAGAGGTTAGCTGTACCTGTTTAACGTGTAGTATTAGTGTATAGTACCGTAGTTCGATTCTAAATGTGTATTTCCTATTGCAAACGTGAAATGTGCTACGCTAGCTATTTTTTTATAGCAATTTGACTGATAATGGCTGCCTATAGCAGCAACAACTATCCTTCAAATTATTTGCCAAAATCACCTGAAAATGCAAGTTCTACTATCTAAATGTTTTGAAAACGAGTTGACTGAAAATCCTTGCTGCAACAACTTCCAACCAGATTGTTTTCAAAATAATCAGTAGGACTATCCATGTAATAACACATTCTGACAATATTTCGAGCAATTCGATTGACAGTCGTTGCTGCAACAACTTTACCAAATTATTCACAGAATAACCATTGCCAGGTTTTCCATGTGTTTAGCTAACATATCACAATAGTACAATTCGGTAGACCCGTGTCGTATACGTTGTCAAGATCAGACGTGAAATATGTTCAAAACTGCTCAGTCAGTAGGTAAGCGTGTCACTGCATGTCAGCTCATGCAGGTGCTTTGCTGACCTATGCAAATATATTTCACTGGGATCTGTATTATGTTTATGACGGAGGTCTAGCTAATTGTACAAACATGTATTAGCTAATGATATTGGCAACTCGACACTAATTATTCTTAGAATTTTATACACGTTGTTGCTGCCTTAGAAATAGCTTCAGAATTTGTCACTACATTGAAAATCCCGCTGATTATTTTGAAACACCTTGGTTGAAAGCTGTTGCAGCAATGATTTTCAGTCAAATCATTTTCAAATCATTAGCTAGTATTTTCTGCTGATTATTTCGCAAATAATTTGAAGGAAGGTTGTTGCTGCTATATCCTGCAATGATTATCAGTCAACTTGCTACAAAATTATCTAGGCTAGCACGTTTCACACTTACCATAGAAAATACACAATTAGAATCAAACTACTATATGCTTCCACTACATGCTATACAGATAGATCAGCTCACCGCGGAGGTCAACAGTACAGACTTAACCTTTAGCGTTACTGGAATGGTTTTATACTGAGCATTGGACAAAAGCGAGAACAATAGAATCCCAAATAATGGCACCTGCAAATATCAAAGTAAAATGGCGGCTCTGAAGAAGACAATCATCACTAAATTTTTCTAAATATTTTCTAATATTAATGCTTCATGATAACTTTAATGGTTAATAACAAATCCAGCGATCAATATATATATATATATATATATATATATATATATATATAGACTGTTTGTGTAGTTTATTGAGACACTTTTGTTGGCCTTCAAGCAATCTCATCAATTATTTAGTCCAATTCCCCTTGTAGATGTCAGATGATAATGTCAAAAGCGCATTAAGTTAAGCTGACAAATCATCTATGTACATCTCATTGCATTTGCAAAGCACCTCCTGTAACATGATAATCCAGTCATTGTCCAAGTTGGTCAAGCTACATTTTTGCTTTAAGCCTTCTGACTGATGTTTTTGCAGCGGACATGCCATTTATGAGGGGCTATATCTGTGGACTTGCTAAATATTTTGAAAACAATTTGACTGAAAGTTGTTGGTAGCTAAGAGTTGAAATTATTGTCAGGTAACGTGCAGCAGCGAGATGGTTAGTGAATCTCTATTTGCAGGCCAAGAGAACTTTACCATGTTTACAGCAAAGCTCAGAAACAAGAGGCCCAAGGGGCCTGTATCTCTCACCTGGACAATTAAGGCATCTCAACTAGAATGGTCATTAACAATAAGTAGAACTCTAATGAGTTGAGCAGACTTGTAACAAGAAAACAGAGGCCATGTTTCTTTATGTATCAACTTCTCTTGAACAAACTTTAATGGCCCATAAGTCATCAATATCATACATGTACCTCCCAAATTTCGGCACAATCCGTTCAGTGGTCCTGGAGACGAAGTTGCTTTCATGAAAACCAGGCCACCCAACTATTTGGCAAATCAAGTTCTCTTGAACAAACTTGGTTCAGCTCGTGACCTAAATGATATTTTATGAGTTTTGAATCAATCGCTCAAACAGTTTCAGCAATTTCAAAAAATCGGTCAAAATCCAAGATGATCACCAGCCAAATTGGCCGATCGGCTTCGTTTGAACAAACTTGAATCTCTACATTCTAAGGATGCATCCTGCCACATATAATTGAAATTGGCGGAGTAGTTCTTGAAAAATTTTTAATTTCCCATTGCTTTAGTATGAGAGCTTTTGGTGCAAAAATGATGCAAGATGGGCGTCAAACCGTTTATACGAGTTTCGAAAATAGCAAATTTGAGATCAGAATACCCCAAAACATATATAAAATCAATTTAACAGCCTCAAAATCCACAAATAAAAAAATCCAATATGGTCGCCAAACACGCTATATTTTGATTGACCCACTGCAACCATGTTTTTTGACGGATCAAGTTCCCTTGAAGAAACTTTAATGGCCCTTAGTCCCTAATCATATCTGCCAAATTTTGGACCGATCCCTCCCGCGGTTCTAGAGTTGTTTTCGCTAAAACTAGGTCAACCAAAATGGCCACTGAACCCTTTGACCAATCAAATTCCCTTGAACAAACTTGGTTCAGCTCTTGCACTAGATCATATTGCATGGGGTTTGCTTCAATCCACCATGCGCTTTTTGAGAGGATTTTAAAGACGTCTATAAAAATCGGTTAAAATCCAAGATGGCTACCAACCAAATTGGCCGATCGGCTTCGTTTAAACAGACTGATCCCTATGCCATAAGGATGCTTCCTGCCGAATATAATTGAAATCATTTGAAGTCATTTAAAAGAAAAGTTGATGGATGACGGACGGTCGCCACGACATAAGCTTACTTGGCCTTTCAGGCCAAGTGAGCTAATAACTAAACACGTTTCCAAAACAAATTAAAATATATTGTTGACGCAGTGAGGCATTAAAAATTTTGACAAGATGTGAAATTGCTATTTTTTAAAGATAATTAATTAGAAAGTGAGCTATCGCTATTGAAACACAAATGCAGGATTTTCTCAAATGAACGTTAATAGAGGAATCCCGATTTCTAGCTATGCCACGCCTATGTCTAACTAACCTCTGACCACTTTGCACACATGTTCGAAGCATTTATTTAAAATTCTCAAAATTTAAAATCTGAATCTAAATTGCAAGGTAGCTACATGTATACAGGTTTTAAATATTTTGAAACTGAAGGAACATATACATGATGGACCTATAACGTCATTTGAATTGTGAAATCAGCTAATGTTAGTGACGTAATGTTGAATATTCTGAACATAATTGGAATGGAAGACATCTTTCATTTCGAAGATATAGAAGTTTGGTTTGTGACAATTGGCAAGAGCCTTTGTGAGATTTTTAACCCTTTAGTGGCCAAATTTGGTCAAGAATATCAAAACATTAATTCGTTATTGAATGTCCCCTTTAAGTCTAGAAGACTATTTTAAGATTATTTAAATGAAAAATCAATATATATATATATTTCAGGGCATAATTTAGAATTTGATATTTGCATAGCATTATTGCTATGCAAACTATAAATTGTATAGCTATCTGCAAAAATATATAGGAATCAACTCTTTCACCGGTAAATTCCCTGTATCTCAATCTTAGAGCAAACAAATAGGAAAGCTGTTGAATATTTTAAAATTAATATGACTGGAAGCCATTGTTGCCTAATCCCTGCATCTCAATCTCAGAGCAAACAAACAGGAAAGCTGTTGAATTAAGGCAGCAATGGCTTCCAGTCATATTAATTTTAAAATATTCAACAAAATATGGTATACATTGTAAAGAATGTACTTTTTCAGGGATTTGTTGTTAAAAAAGTTAATGATAGAATTGTGAAAATCAATGATAAATTGCAATCGCGTACAAATTTTGCATAGCAGATACAGCTATGCATGTTGCAGAATGTATAGCAACTGCTTAAATACGTGTAGCAAATTGAGATGCGATACCAGATAAATTATGCCCTGTATATATAAGCATATATGAATACTTATTCACAATGAAAATTCCCCAATATTCCCAATATTTCCATTGTATGAAAATTCCAGAAATATTTCATGAAAGGTTTCCAAAATTCCCGGAAGATTTCCACGTCTGTGCATCGCTATAATTCTGATCTGTACTCTACTTTTAACAGTAAGTACCACAGGAATGGCTCCAGCTTAGTTATCGAGACACTGTGATGTTATTGAACAAGTTGTAAATTTTCAAAATGCTTGGCTTTTGCTCTTAGCCGGCAAATAAATACTTCTCTATCTCCATGCAGAATTTAAGCTATTTTGTCTGGCTTGACCATGAACCCTTTCATAGAAATATTCCTCATATCTCAATCTCAGTGCAAACAGGAAAGCACAGGCCTGGAAATATCTTTTTCAACAGTGTCCAACACTTTGTCAGGCACCAGCTACTTGGTACCGGACATCCAGAATTTGCTGCCTGTCAACACTATTCTACTTCACGGTGTTCTTTACTTGAACTTATTAGAAACATGTCAAAAACAACTAAGCAGGTGTCATAATGATTGTGATACACCTCAGGTAGATGAATATTTTATGGCTTTATCAACACGTGTATGCAGACTCTTTTGTTGCACACTGCAACTACTGGGACTGTTTATAGCTGTACCTGACAAAATGTCAGCATCCGGCAGGACTGTGCCTGACATCTGATAGTGTGGTGCCTGACAATGTCTTTGACAGGCGACTTATTTCCAGGCTTGAAAGCTGTTAAATATTTTGAAATTTATATGACTAGAAGCCATTGCTGCCTTAGGAAACAACAGCTTCCAGTCATATTAATTTTAAAATATTCAACAGCTATACATCGTAAAGAAGTTACTTTTTAGGGACTTGTTATTGGACGGCTTTTAACCCTTATCACTCTGATGCCAAAATTCTATTATTTATTGGTCGATAGCGAAGAATACGGTGTACATTTTCCAACAATTTTGGTGGACGATGTTGTAGTCTATGACAGCACCATCTTCCACCAAATTTGTTGAAAAATGAACACCAGCTCATCTTTTAATTTAATTTTAAAAAATTTAAATTTGACATCCAAGTGGTAAGAGCTAAACGGACATGGTGAAAAACTTGAAATAAAAAAGATTGAATATTCCTGAGCAGGCCAGGAGCCCAAATCTTTTAACGGTTCCCCGGTGACTGTTTTATTTTCATCAATGAGCATGGCAAACCTTTTGTGAAAGCATTCAAGGTAGGAGTGTGCGATCATTACTTTGATTGATCACGATCGATTATTTAAGAACAATTGTGATTAATCATTTTAAAAAAGCCTGGGTACAATTGTAGACATAAGACCAACAGCATGTCAATGAGAAAAGCTGCAATGGTGTTTAAAAATATCCATTTGCAGGGTAAGACTATTTTTGAAAATGTATCACTAGAATGGCTGGCTCAATGCTCGAGCTACCTATTCCAGTGATACAGTTTCAAAAATAGTCTCCTAGCCTGCAAATGGACATAAATTTGCTGAGCAAAATCTCAGTTTTCATGACTGATTTAAAGAGGAATTAAAGGATAGGTCATGTAATATTTTATGAAGAATAAATTATTAACGATTATTTGATTCTATAATTTTTTTTAAATCATATAAATTCAAGATTTAAAAAAATTAACACGCTTTTCGATTTAATTACGTAATCGAGCAATTTAAACCTAACTCAGTTATTTCAGAAATTTTATATCATACTATGAAGAAACAATAGAAATCCATTTCTAGCTACTGCCCCGCCCATTTTATTTATTATTATTATTATTATTATTATTATTATTATTATACAATTGATCTTGATTTTGACAGATTTGTAGTGTACAGAGTATGCTTTGGCTAAGAAAACACAGAAATAGGCTAATTAAGAAAAAAACTTGTCTGGCTAAGACAACCGATATCTGGTTAAGAGAATTCCAAAATAGGCTAATATGCTGGCTAATAAATTCTGAACTGGCTAACAAAATTTGAAAATAGGCTAATCTACTGGCTAATAAGTTCTGACTGATAGGTCTGGCCCTGTAAATCGCTATATTTTCAATATTTTTTCAGCAAACATTTATGTTACTGGGCGGGAAATTGTTGAAAACGGATGACGGATGCAATACATTCTTTTGTCATCATTTTTATTTTGCTTGACACACTTGGAATTGTAATATACTGCCTGTAAATAGCCATAAACCAGCCCAGAATTGCGAGAAAACCAATCCTTGGAAGGGTACGAGTTTGCTTGGGTCGAAATTGCGGTAAATACACACAGTAATATCGAGTCAGCTTTGCAGAAAGTAAATTATACCCCAGTGAGGAGTACACGAACAAAAAATAGGTGGTTGATATATGTACCGCACGGAATTCCATGAGATTAAAATGTTTGCCGAATCTTTAGTTTTGGGCCACATAAATAATAAAATATTTATCTACCAAACATATTTTAGCGAAACTGGTTTGAAAAGATTTAAATCATGGTAGATACATTTAGATAAATAATTCTTGAAAATTCAATTTTTTGCGTCACATGATCACGTTATTTCACGTGATCACAACAATAAAAATGTTCAGAGTAATGATTCTTCGGGTGTTGCTATAGTTAACATTTGACAATGTCTTTGTTTTTTCTCTTTCATCTACTGCTCAGTCCCACAAATTTTAGGATTAAAGGGTTAATATATAGTCAACATTATTTCTTCAGCACCAATAGACCGTTCCCACATTAGCGTATTTTGGAAAAATATCTTCCTAGATGCATTGCGCATACCACTTCTGGCTGGTAACCGTGACAACCAACGCGCAAACAGCGTTACTTTACTATTGGAATCAGATACTACCCATTTAAACCCGTTAACACTCATATCAGCCAAAAACGGTTTCTACAGTGGTCTTGAGAAATGCCCATTTGCAGACCAAGAGAAGACTATTTTTGAAAATTTACAAAAAGCTCTTGGTCTGCAAATGGACATTTTCTACGAGAAAATTAACATTTTCTTGAATAAATTCGAGGGTCAAGGGATTAAGCTGAGTTTATATGAAGAACTAAGTTCATAATATTATTGAAGTCAGACATCATTGGAAAGCTAAGTCAAATTTCTATAGATTTCTGTATTCATTTTTATAGTCTTGTAAAATTTGATTGTGATTTTAAAATAGCCCCTATTGTCCACTTGATTTAATGAATCTAGGCATAATGGTGTATTTTGTATATGCAAATAATCCAATGAAAATTTTACAAAAAATCAAAAAATAATGCATTAATATTCAGACAATTGAATGCGCTTTCCCATGACGTATGATTTGAATAATATAGTGATTTTAGTTAATCATTGGAACGTTAAAATTGCAGTATATTTTAGTGCAATAGTAACTCAATGCGGGTCACCAGCTTGTAACGTTGGCGGCATTACCAGCCAGCAGTAATGAGCTCAGAGCGTTGATTTATCCCGGCATAATGACATCAATGTGGGAAAGGTGTATTGACCTAATCCAGTTTATCCATCCATCATATGATGTCATAATTATCAACTACATGTACGTGACATGTAGGATGACGTCATAATCAATGACATTATGACTGACCTAGATTATTCATACATCGCAAATGCATAATTAGTGACGGACTATGCGTTGTTATATACGAATTGTATGTTTTTATTATTTAATAAACATGCTGTTGAATATTTTGAAACCGATTTGACTGGGTGTGGATGGAGATTAGCTAGAGATGGGCGGGGCATAGCTAAAACTGGAAAGGTCTATTAAAATAAACATTTCTTACATATTCAAATTTATCATATTTGATGCGTAGGGTTAAAGGGAATAGCCCGATGCTTCCACTATCGGGATTGACAGCAGTGACAATCCCGTTGACACATTACTCGAGGGAGGCGACATACCAAATGATCCGTCGTACACTCTGGCTCTTCTACACACAAAACAATGTGACTGCGAATAAAATATTTATTTTTTAAGTTATTACTTCGATCATCGTAATTTAATTCGCATCACAATCCATAGAAAGCAGGTGGATGTACAAAAAAATGCCACCAGATAAACATTTCTCCTACCACACCGAGTCCGTTCTTGCTTTTTCCATCAAATTTCCGGAAATAGATTTTTAGATGGGGAGAATAAGAGAAGTCTCGTGAAAATCGTTTGTATGATGAAACAATCAATCATCTGGGACAGAAAATAGTGTAGAATTTACACCTGCTTTTGGCCATACAATGCCAATTTAACCCTTTAACCCTCGAATTTGTTCAAGAAATTTTCAATTTTCTCATACAAACTGTCAATTTGCAGACCAAGAAAAGACTATTTAAAAAAAATTTACTATTGGAATGACTGGCTCGATTATCGAGCCAGTCATTCCAGTGGTAAATATTCAAAAATAGTCTTCTCTTGGTCTGCAAATGGACATTTCTCAATCAAGACCACTGCAGTAGCCATTTTTGGATGATATGAGTGATGAAGGGTTAACTGTAGTGTTTGACTGCTTGCAAGCCACGAGACAATAATTTCAACAGGCGATAAACAATTTGAATGAAAGTTGTTGGTGGCTCAGCCAAAAACAACTTTCAGTGAAATTGTTTTCAAAATATTCACCATGCCCAGAGTTAAAGCAAATGGTAAATGTAGTCTGCAAAAATTCAGCGGGCAGACAGTTATGTAATAGTTAAGTCGGACAAAACCAGCTTCAGTAGCCAGGTCTTGATGAATGTCCCTTCATTTGTAGACCAAGAGAAAACCATTTTTGAAAATTTACCACTGCAATTCCTGGCTTGATACCAGAGCCAGTCATTCCTATTGTAAATTTTCTTAATAGTATCATCTTGTCCTGTAAATAAACATTGAATAAGCAAATATATGCTGATTTTTACCAATTTCGACAATGGAGGAATCCACTATGCCCCGCCCATCTCTAGCTAAGTTCCACCCACGCATCGCCCATGTTGGGATCAATCCATACCTACACTCTCTGAATATCAATTTCCAGAAAACTATACAGATAAGCTGTTCAGTGTTGAATATTTTAAAACCAATTTTGCTGCATATGGCAGCAACAGCACCCAGTCAAATTAGTTTCAAAATATTCAACAGAATGTTTATTAAATAGTAGACATACAAAGTACAACTTGACAGACTATTAAGCATTTATGACAGACTAAACCACTTCATTCATGACATAATTGATTATGACATCAGCCTACATGTGACATTGATGATTATGCCATTATATAATTGATCCATAAACTGGATTCCTCTATCAAAAGGTATGCAGAGTGTGTACAATCAAGATATCCGGTTCTGTATAACTTTATAGAATGTTATTCAGTATGTTATTCAAGTGTGTAATATTGCCAGTAACACGTTGACCCTAAAATTTGTGGGGGAAAATTTTCATTTGCGGACCACGAGAAGTCTATTTTTGAAAATTTACCACTGGAATGACTGCCTCGGTTATCAAGCCAGTCATTCCAGTGTTAAATTTTCAAAAGTAGGCTTTCTCTTGGTCTGCAAATGGGCATTTCTCAAGACCACTGCAGAGGCCGTTTTTGTCTGCTATAAGTGTTAAACGGTTAAAATGTCTCAGGCTCGGTTAGTTACAGGTCACGCCGACCAAAACCGGCGGCTTAAGTGGTCTTGTGGAATGGATATTTGCAGGGTAAGAGAAGTCTATTTTCACAAATTTATCACTGGAATTTAACTGACTCGGTAATTGTATGGTTTTACTATTTAACAAACATTCTGTTGAATATTTTGAAACTAAGTTGACTGGGTGTTGTTGCTGACAGCCAGCAAGAGAACCCCGTTAAATTAGTTTCAAAATTTTTAACAGCTTGGCTGTATACTTTTCCGGAAATTGAGATTCCAGGGATTGATTGATCCCAACACGAGCAAAGCCTGGATAGAGATTAGCTAGAGGTAGCTAAGACTGCATTCCTCCATTGCAGACCAAGACTATTTTTGAAAATTTGTCACTGGAATGACCGGCTAATTACAGCGATGAATTCTAAAAAATAATCTGTTAGTCTGCAAATAGAAATTTTCTGAGAAAATTGAAATTCAAACACACACCCCCCCCCCCCCTTACCCCCCCCCCCTCACCCCCCCCCCCACCCTTGAAATTCGTCACAGCAATCAGAAAAGCTGTGGTAAAAGCTGTGGTAAACTTATTTGCCGCAGCAAATATTTGCAGTGGATGGAAATTGCAGGCCAGCTCTAGACACTTAAATGTGATTTTATCATAGATACAAGGTATCCATCATGATGTCATATATTAAAGCAAGGGTCTACAATTTACCAAAAGTAGAACAAAGATTATAATTAATGAAATATGACACAATGCTGTAGTATTGCTGCGGTGAACCAGTTCTGCCTCACCACTTTTGTCCCGTGGCAGTTGTCCGAATTTCAAGGACTGAATCCCATTGAACAGATTTCCGAGGTTAACAGGTTAACCATTACCACTCTGATGTCAAAATTTTAAATTTTCAAATTAATTTACGCGATGAACTCAGTTCATTTTTCAACAAATGTGGTCGAAGATGTTGCCGTCATAAACAGCAACACCATCTACCAAAATTGTTGAAAAATGTACACCAGTTTCTTTGCTATTGGCACAGTAAAAGATAAATTATTGACATCAGAGTGGCTAGGGTTAATGGATCACCTGAACCAGGATGCCTGGGACTATTGGGAGTTATCAGCATCCGCAAAGACCCTGATTAATCTTCTATCTTCCGTACCCTCGTAACTCTAGCTTTGTCGACATTGAAGGCCGGGACGCTTTTGATCAAGTCAGCATTGCGGATTCTATCCTTAAACGAAGGAGGGATGGATCGCTTTGTACGGAGCGATCGCCTTGTACGGAGACGTCAAGAGAATTTTGCCTCAATTAACTCGCCTGACAGCTCATATATCGTAATAAATGTGACAGACAGCTGGGAGAAGAATTGGAGGCGAAACGGAAAACTGTGTCAAGCTGTCTTGAGGGTTCCTAGTCAACTTATTGATTTTGCTACTTTCAGCATGTTGGTGTTGGTGTTTCGGGGCTACTTGATCTCACTCTGTGGTTCATAAAAGTGAAATTTATAGACTGAAAGCCAAGGCTTTAACCTTTAACCCTTTAATGGTCAGCTTTTCTGAAGAAAGTGGAAATAATTGCTTATAAAATGTCCATTTGCAGACCAATAGAAGACTAATTTTGAAAATTTATCACTAGAATGACTGGCTCGATAATCGAGCCAGTCATTCCAGTGATAAATTTTCAAAAATAGTCATCTCTTGGCCTGCAAATGGACATTCCTCAAGACCACTGCAGAGACTGGTTTTGGTCGACTTGACCATTAAAAGGTTAACCTTATATGTACAAATTTCAAATATTTTCTGAGCGAAAGCATCTTCAGACAAGAGATGATTCTAACTTGAAAATGTACATACATGTACTACAGGAACGACTGAGTGAATCAGAGTTGTCTAGCCAGTCACCGACATCTTAAAATTTCAAAAATAGCCTCCTCTTGGCATCCAAATGGACACATTCTCAAGACTGCAGTGTCTGCTTTCAGCAGGCTTGCGTTAACGGTCATATTGGCCAAATATGACTTCTCCATGCGCAGTCTGGTCAGCAGATGTAGCAAGGGTGGATACAGGATTCAATTATGAGGTGGGTGTAACTTGGGGGAGGGTCGAGGTGAACTCCCCAGAAAAAATTTGAAAATGAGATACTCTGAAAAGCTATTTTAAGCATTCTGATTAATAAATAACAACTCTTGCATTGTACAGTTAGCATCTCATAAATAGATTAACATGTTTCAAAAATAAACACAGAAATGGTGTATAGGTAAGAAAAATTTTGACACATTCGACGCAAGACTTAATTTGATAGGATGTATTCATAATAGGCAGCAGCAATCAATTACTATCAAATTAACCCTTTACTGGTCATACCCGACAAGACCAGCCTTTATTATGCTCTTGTGGAATGTCCATTTACAGGCCAAGTTAACACAATTTTTGAAAATTTACCACAGAAATAACTGGCTCGATAACCGCTCCAGTCATTCCAGTGATATATTTTCAAAAAATTGCCTTCTCTTGGCCTGTAAATGGACTTTCAATAGGCAGATATTAAAATTTTCTTGACCAAATATAACCATTAAAGGGTTAAGTAAAAAATATTCAACAGAATTTTGTTTTGGAAAAATGTTAACTTATTTCGCATCTTTACTAACACTAAGTAAATTGCTGCTGTCTGACATGTTTGACATAATCTTCTTTGATTATCAAGGGGCGTGTGTCTTTCCCACATCCAAACCTCAGTTCCTTCATGGAAATATTCATTTGCAGGATATTTAGAAAAGGCAATTTTTTTGGATTAACCAACAAGAATGGCTTAGTAATTGAGACTTGATAACCGAGCCAGAGTGATTCCCAGTGACAGATTTTCAAAAATGGCCTATAAATTGATATTTTTCAAAGCAAAAAACAATCTTGATCACTAAATCGTGAATCGTGTACATGTACCTATTTATACTAGGCCTGTCCAAAAGGGCGCAAATATTTCTGACACAACCTGTTTTCCGCTCCCGCAATACCTTTGATGTTGTAAGTAAATATATGAAAAATCTGATTACACAAAAAAAATGGGCTATCTAAAACAAATTTGCTTAACTCAAAATTGGGTTGCGCATGTTTTCAATTTGGACAGGATGATAACACTGCTTACAGTACAGCTAAGAAATAACATAAGGTGTTTTCAAGACAAAACAAACAGTACAAGCGGTGGAATATTTTGGACTTAATTTGATTAGACTTCCAATCAAATTAAGTCCACAATATTCAATAGAACATTTCTTAAATATTTTCTAAATTGTACTAACTAACATGTTTCTGGGATTTTTTGTTTTAGAAACATGTTAACTTATGTATGAGGTGTACTGTAGATGATTACGACACGAATCGTTGAATAGACATGTTTCCGGGGTATAAGCTAACTTAAAGGATGAATCTATTCTTAGCTACATATATATTCCACCCATATCTAGCTAAGCTGCACCCACACTTCGCCTGCATTGGGATCGATTAATCCCTGAATTTCCCACGTTATCAATTACCAGAAAATTTTACCGGTAAGCGGTTGAATATTTTGAAACTAATTTGACAGGGTGCTAATACGCTTTAGTCGGTCATCAATTCAGCATTCGTGATGAACTTACTAACCTACGATCACTCATGATGTAATTGATTATGATGTACACGTCACGTAGTTGATTATGACATCATATGCTTGATAGATAACTTGGAATCCGGCATTACAGACATTTGTCATTGCAGCATAATATATATTTTGCTTAACCTTCTTCAACAAAACAGCCCATCTCTGGATATTTGGAAAGCAATAGGGTATAACACAATCAATATTTTACATTATTATTATTATTATAATCATTACTTGTGGTATATATTTCTGAAACGATTCCGTGAATATGATAAGAGCCTTAGGCACCCGTAGGCTTGCACAATTTTTGCTTTGAAACATCATCATGTTTTCGATTAAATCGTAGGTACAAATTCCAAAAGGTATAAACCGGGGTAACATGACAAGTCACGAAAACTGGGACTTGGAATTTCTAGAAAAAGTTGAAGCAAGAGGCCGATGGGCCTGTGGCGCTCACCTGGACCATTGCCATTTAAACCATTTGCATTTACATAGATATGATGGATGATTTTCAGAAAATCCAAGATGGCCACCAAAAAACTGACCAATCAAGATTCTCGTTTAATATGTTGAAGCCTACCATCATAGAATCGATCCACCCAAATTTTGTTGAAATCGGACCATTGATTGAAGGAGGACTGTTTTTAAATGGTTCCGGAAAATCAGTGATGGCTGCCAAAACATTAACCTGTCGAAATTCTGAAGAGATTTTCTAAAGGCTAATTATGACAATAGGATCCTTTCAGATAAATTTGATTGACATTGCCCAGGCGATTAATGAGGAGTAGCATTTTATACAAATTCCCATTTTTTGGAAAATCCAAGATGGCCACCATCAAAATCAAGCCATCACAATTTTGTATACATTTTCCGAAGCTTCTTCCATCTGAGTTTGGTTGAAATCGGCCAAGCGGTTAATGAGTAGCCGTTTAACTGATTTCCCAAAATGTTAAGAAAATCCAAGATGGGCACCAGAAAAATTGACCAATCAAAATTCTGTATATATGCACTTTAGGGTCATTTCAGCCGAGTTTGCTTGAACTCGTTCTAGCCGTTTAACTGATTTAAAATTTTCAGAAAATCCAAGATGGTCGCCTGCAAAATTGACCAATCAAAATTCTGTATACAAATTCTGAAACCAACCAGCCTAGTATCCTTCCAGCTAAGTCTGGTTGAACTTGCTCAAGCAGTTAATGAAGAGAGCAGCGTTTTAAACGATTTTCAGAAATTTCAAGATGGCCACTGAAAAAATGGACCTATCAAAATTCTGTATACATGTTCTAAAGCATAATATGCTAGGGTTCTTCGAGCCGTGTTTGATTTAAATCGGCCAAGTGGTTATCGAGGAGTATGCTTTTAAGTGATTTCCAGAAATTTTCAGAAAATCCAAGATGGCTGCCAGAAAATTTACCAATCCAAATTCTGTATACAGTGTACTATCCTTCCAGCTAAGTCTGGTTGAAATTTCCCAAGCAGTTAATGAGGAGTAGCATTTTAAATGATTTCCCACCACTTTTTGGAATTTCAAGATGGTCACCAGAAAATTTACCAATCAAAATTCTGTATTGAAGTTCTGAGACCTACTCCCATAGGGTCTTTCCAACCAAATTAGTTTGAAATCTGCCAAGCGGTTAATGAGGAATAACATTTTTAAGCCAAAGTTGACGGATGGTCGCCATGACATAAGCTCGCTTGACCATTCTGGCCAGATGAGCTAATAAATTATTTTTTAAATGTCACGAAAGTAGAACGCAATTTCATGGGGCAAATTCTTACCATCCTACGTCTATGCTTAATGTATACCTTATATCCATCATCGCGGGAGTGAAATTATTAATTGGGACAACCTAATATTGCGCATAAGTTAATAAACATCGTTTATTTCATCAAAATTTGACAAAATGTTGTCGAGAAAAAATATATATCACGTGATGTATCAATTTCTGCTTATAGCCTCCCTTTGTAGGACAAGTTTAGGTCGTTACACCAGTAGCGCGAAGACGCTAATATTAGTACCTGGGATAATACTGCGCAATGTACGATTTACATTTAAGAGTTAAAATGCGATGGAAAAATACACACATTAGATTTTCTTTTAAAACATGAAATTTTTGACAATTTTCCTCAATTACATCCTAAAAAACGTGATTTTTACAATAAATCGAACTTCATCATTAAAGCGAAAAATCATGCAAGCCTAGGTAATCGAGCCAGTCATTCCAGCGCTAAATTTACAAAAATACTCTTCTCCTGGTCTGCACATGGACGCAGGATTATAAGCAAAAACTTGAATATTCTTGACCATGATTCCTTTGATTGCCTAATTAAGAGAAGCTGGCCAAAAATGCCATCTGCAGGACAGAAAGCTGTATTTGTAAAACATTTTCTCCTAGGCTGTAAAAATTTTAATTTAATTTAATTTTCGTGAACAATTTTGACCATTAACCCTTATAAACACTCATATCAGCCAAAAATTACTTCGGCAGTGGTCTTAATTTTCGTGAAAAATTTTTAGCATGAGAAAATTGAAATTAAAAATATATATATTTGAGGGTTTAACCATTTAACACTCGAATTTGATCAAGAGAATTAAAATTTTGTCATAGATTATCTCGATTATCGAGCCAGTCTTCCCAGTGGTAAAATTTCAAAAATAGTCTTCTCTTGGTCTGCAATTGGAGATTTCTCGAGACCACTACAGAAACCGGCTTTGAAATCAGTTTTGGGTGATAGATGAATGTTAAATGGTAAAGGGTTAATTAATATGAGTAGCAGTTTGATCGATTTGAGAAGCGATTGACATATTAGAGAGGTCAATAGGTGTTTGATTGTACATGGTATATAGCATATATAAACCCATACAAATCTGCTTGAGAAAGTACATGTATATTTAGTAAGAAATGAGCTCTCACCAGAACGACCAGTGTCACTGTCCATTCTCATTGTAACAGAATCTCAAACCAATATTGATTTTGTTACTGCCCTCCTTTCTATAATGTCGTCCTGGCGATGACGCTGTCAAAAGGAGCGAGCGCACATGCGCAAGCGGGTGAATACCGTCATTGTCGCCGCGGCTGTTGTTATCCGCATCGTTTACGTTGTGCCATCAATAGCGCGATTACAAAAGAAATCTGTGCCGCTAACCTGTATCCTTGGTGAGGATTTGAAAGCGGTGCACTGATTTAGGAATGGTCGTGCCAGGAATTCGCAATTTTCACTTAACATTTCTAATAGTGTATATAATTCCAAGGTTAATCCACATTTGAGGATTACCGAATCGGCGTACAAGTAGAAGTGGAAAAATACTTTGCTTATCCGCTGAAATTATACCACTGATGAACAATGGCCTACCCCTTTAACCCATAACAATCTGATGTCAGAATTGTAAATTTTCAAATTAAATTAAAAGATGAACTGGTGTACATTTTTCAACAAATTTGGTGGAAGATGGTGCTGTCGAAGACAGCAACATCATCCACCAAAATTGTTGAAAAACGTACACCAGTTTCTCTGTAATTGACAAAGTAAAAGATAGAATATTGACATCAGAGTCGTAAGGATTAACTGTTAACGCTCAAACCGACCAACACTTGCTTCTGTAGTGGTCTTGAAAAATGCCCATTTGCTGACCAACAGAAAGCTATATTTGAAAATTTAGAACTGGAATGACAGACTCGATAAATGATCCAGTCATTCCGGTGGTAAATGCTTAAATAATAATCTCTTGGTCTGCAAATTTACATTTTCGATGAGAAAGTTGAAATTTTTAAAAACAAGAGTTACCATTCAAACTGGCCAAAAACGGCTTCTCCAGTAGTCTTGACATTTCCATTTGGAGACAAATAGAAGACTATTTTCTAAAATTTACAACTGGAATGACTGGCTCGATAAACAAGCCAGTCAATCCCGTGGTAAATTTAAAATAAAATATCTTGGCCTGCAAATGGTCATTTACTATGAGAAAAGTGCAAATTTCCTGGAACAAATTGGTTGGTTATACGGGTTACGTGTACTTAATAAGGCTGTGGATGGAAATACCAGGCAAGCAGACACAAAACAAAATTGTTGCGGTATAAAAATAACCTCCCGCAAACCCAATCTCATTATAAGTCCCCAATCTTTATAATAAAGTAAAAAAGAAAACTAAAAAACTTGCCACCTAATATCATTTTATCTCCGTCATTCGCCATCATTCACAGTTATTGATCCACAAAAGTCATTGATTCAAGGACATATTCTCATTTCGTCAATAACGAACACAAGACATGCAATCCATTTCTTGCAGCGATAAGAAACTGACGTCGCGGACGCCTAAAACAAGCGTGTTAAAAACTAGGTCAAATGTAACGATTACCGATCATTGTCAGCACCGCCTTAAGGCTGTAATGAGCGAATTGTTATTGCGTACTGCAGAGATTATGATAGTTAGACGGATGACCGATTGCACCTATCAGGGACGCATTCCAACGCAGATTGTTGGTGTATATGTATACATACCATATACACAACTATGGAGATTAATCTTTTAACCCTTTCACCGACAAATCCCTGAAAATGTATATTCTTTATGATATAAACCTTATTCTGTCGAATATTTTAAAATTATTTTGATAGATGTTGCTGGTTGCTGCCTAAGGATATGAGACAGAGGGAGTTCATCGGTGAAAGGGTTAAAGTTCTCACCAACAAATCCCTTAAAAGAGTTGTTTCTTTACAATATAAAGCTTATTCTGCTGAATATTTTGAAATTCACTTCACTGGAAGACGCTTCCAGTCAAATTAATTTCAAAATATTCAACAGTTTTTCTATATTATGGTTGGCAGGAAAATGAGATATGGGGAATTGATTCATGAAAGCGTTAACACCCAGGCCCGCAAAAAGAAACAGCTTCTCAGTCAAGCAAAAAAACCCAACCTGCTTCGGAGGTCAGCAAAAAAAAAAAACCCGTTTCTCAAGTGGTCTTGAGAAATCGGCACATAAATATGCATCAAGATAGGACTCTCTTTGAAAATTTTAGAGCCAGTAATTCCAGTGGTAAATTTTTCAAAATGTTTTCTTATGGTCTGAAAATGGACATTTTCTATGAGAAAATTAACATTTTCATGACCAAATTTTAGAATTAAACGGCTAAGATGGATGAACCACTTATAGCCAACAGGGATGGTTATTGGTAAATGCTTTAAATGACATAATTTTACAAATTGTTGCTGTTGCTGCCAAAATTCTCAAGGTGCAAGGGGAGCATAGTGCCTAGATAAACTTGGGAAATACATTAAAATGTCACATTCAAAAATCGGTTATCTACTTCTTTGATAACTTAGTATAGATATGAAAATAGTGTCTATTGTTTAGATATGTCATAATTTATCACCTGAATAGATACTGAGATGGTGTTATTTTACTGTCTCATTGCGGCAAGACACTAGACAATACTTTAAATGAGAGCCACCAACAACCCTCAGTCAAATTGTTTTCGAAATATTTAGTAGCTTTAGAGATATAACCTA
>CM067375.1:16691554-16944724 GCA_034401795.1 Chaetoderma sp. LZ-2023a
ATGAAAGCAACATTACATTGCTACTGACTGACACAGATACATTCAATTCCTGTTGGCAGTGCGTGCGTCATATCTGCACTTTCTGACACCACTTACTTGTGATACATTTTGAATTGTAGTCTTGATAAATGTCCGATTCCAGACCAAGAGAAGATTACCTTTTTTAACATACCGATGGAACAACTGGCTCGATAACCAAGCCAATAATTTCAGCGGTAAAATTTAAAAAAATAGTCTCTTGACCTGCGAATTGACATATTTTCATTGAAAAATTATCTTCTTGCCATGAAAATGAATGGTTAATAGCAATCTATGTATGATGACTCACTGACAACAATATATAATCAGATAAACAACACACATGATAAATACTGTAGTGATTACAAGACAAAAACCTAGTGACAGTGGTTTCACCCTTTTAGGGTAAAATCAGGTCACAAAAATCAAAAATAATTTTTTATTGAAATGTTCATTTGCATGACAAGACCATCATTTTTTTAATTTATCACTGGAATAGTTGGCTTGTTTACCGAGCCAATAAACAAAACAAACGATCCAGTCATTCCAGCGGTAAAATTTCTAAAATTGTCTTGTCTAAGCCTGCAATATGGGCATATTTCTCATCACCACGGCAGAGGTCAAGTTTTGGCCAGCTTGATCATTATATAAGTGTACAGGTATATATGTATCCATAGTTTATTCATATTTACATAAATTAAGGCCTATATTATACATTGCTATCTTCTAAACTAGGGACTTTTTTAACCTCAACACCTTATCACGAGTTAGCCATGTTGGGGATTCCCAGACAGGCATTTAGCTGATAAGAAAATCCTTCACATTTGTGTTTAAAATGTCATACATTGTCATAATTGAACGTAAAATTGCTCTTAAGAATGAAGACTTTCAAATAAACAAGAGGCCTGTATCGCTCACCTGGAGCATAGGCATTTCGACTAGAATGCTCTTTATCAACAAGATGGCCACCAAACCGTTTATCTGACAGCTTCAAAAGTTGCAAATTTGAGATCAGAATACCCAAAAATAACCAATTTTGGCCTCAAATAAAAAAATCCAATATGGCCACCAAACACGCTATATTTTGATTGGCCCACGGCGGCCATGTTTTTTGACGGATCAACTTCGCTTGAGCAAACTTTAATGGCCCTTAGGCCCTAATCATATCTGCCAAATTTCGACCCGATCCCTTCAGTGGTTCTGGAGAAGTCATTTTCGCTACAACTAGGTCAACCAAGATGGCCGCCAAACCATTTGACCAATCAAGTTCCCTTGAACAAACTTGGTTCAGCTCTTGCCCTAGATCAAATTTCATGAGATTTGCATCAATCCCCTAAGCGGTTTGGGAAATGATTTTTAAAGACGTTTCCTAAAATCAGCCTAAATCCAATATGGCTGCCAGCCAAATTGGCCGATCGGGTTCATTTGAACAAACTTGGATCCCTATGCTATAAGGGTGCTTCCTGCCACATATAATTGAAATCGGCCCAGTGGTTCTTGAGAAGAACTCGTTTAAAGGAAAAGTTGACGGACGGACGGACGATGGACACACAATGGACGGTCGTCATGGCATCAACTCACTTGGCCTTTTAGGCCAGGTGACCTAAAAATAGTCTTCTCTTCGTCTGCAAATTGACATTTCTCAAGACCGATGCAGAAACAGTTTCTGGCTGATATGAGTCTTAAAGTTAAACAACAACATCTTGAGATTTGTGAGTTTTTATTTACTTGTAATCTAGAAAGTCTGTTCCCCCCCCCCCCCCAACCCCCACCCCCCCCCCCCCCCCCCCCACACAAACACACACCACCCCCTGCACTTCAATGTTTTTTGTTTTTCTTTTCTGCCACACACACACACACCCATATCACATGTGACTTGGAATGACTGGCTTGGTTATCGAACCGGCCATTCCCGGTTGAAAATTTTCTCGAAATTTTTCTCTTCACCTACAAATGGACATATCTTAACCCTTTAAGACTCATATCAGCCAAAAACAGCTTCTGGGGTGGTCTTGAGAAATGTCCATTTGCAGAGCGAGAGAAGACTATTTCAGAAAACTGACTACTGGAATCAGGGGTACATCTTAAGGATTTTTTCTATTAACCCAGATGGGATAGTACATTTTACTATCCTACAGCAAATTTCACTAACCCGATGTTTGTATGCTCAAACCTGATCACTTCTTTAATCCATTCATTAATGGACCCCTATAATGCTCAATTCATAGGCGAACACGCAGCCAAATTCTTGAATATTTTGAAAATAATCTGACTGGAAGCCGTTGCTGCCTAAGGCATCAACGGCTTCCAGTCAAATTAATTTCAAAATATTCAACAAAATATTTGTTACATTGTAAAAAATTCTCTTTATCCTGTTTGTGTTGCTGAAAGGGTTAATAATATGACTAATGTTTCCAGGCAAGTGTTTGGCTAAAAATACTAAGGATACTTAGGATAAACTAAAAGCATTGAAAGTAACGGAAATTCTCTAACCCAGACGGGTTAGTGCAGGTGTAGTTTTACTAACCCATATGAAATTCTACTATACTCGGGTTAATGGGTTAGTGTTAAAATCGAGCCCTGGGGATGACTGGCTCGATAACCGAGCCAGTTATGCCAATGGTAAATTTTCAAAAATACTCTTCTCTTGGCATGTAAATGGACATTTTCTTATGAGAAAATTAAAAATTTTCTTGAAAGGATTCGAGGGTTAAAGGGTTAAAACGCCCTTTAACACTCATATCAGCAAAAAATGGCTTCTGCAGTGGTCTTGAGAAATATCAATTTGCAGACCAAGAGAAGAATACCTTTGATAATTTACCATTGGAATGACTTGCTTGATAACCTAGCCAGTCATGCCAGTGGTAAATTAAAAAAAATACTCTTCTCTTGACCTGTAAATGGACATTTTCAATGAGAAAATTGAAATATTTCTGGAACAAATTCAAGGGTTAAAGGGTTAAGGCTACAGCTTTTGGGGGTAGGGTGTGGGTGGTGGGTGTGGGGGGGGGGAGTTTATATGCAGAAAGTTTGATCAATATTTTATAACTTCGCGACTAATTACCGTCCTAGGCTTAAGCTCATGATCAAGTTTACAATGCTGTAGGCTCTTTCAGTCTGGCACAGGTCTTCACCCCAACTTTGTCACAAAAATGGACCCTAACACTGCTGACTAATGGCTCGTCTAAAGGCAGAATTACATATTGCGATTTTTTGCTAAGATCCGACCACGGCCCGGCGCAGTAAGGAAAACCATGACATAATTTTAGTCTGGTCGTATTATGTACATGGTTCTAATGTATGACCACGGCACGATTTTGAAGAAATAACCTAACCAAATCGGAAGGGTCGTAACGTAATCGGGAAAGTTTTGACATGCCAAAATTTCCGACCTAGTCGTAAGCTGTCGTAGAGAACATCTTAGCAAAGCAGTAGTCAAATCGTGTGTGTACAATGCTTACGATCGCTACGACTGTTCTGACTGCCTTTATGATCAGTATCGCTCGTGCGCATTAATTACAGGAATTTGAAGGTGACTAGTTTCGATGCCACGTGCAAATTATTTTCACTGCATGTCTCTGTATTTCATCATCAGCTCGATAACTATGTACGGGGATTCATATTTTAAATCAGCGTTAATGCCATACCACGGCTTGTCTATGATTCTCTTAAAAATGGCCTAGATCGTAGCTGAGTCGTGCCGTGGTTGGATCTTAGCCAAAAATCTCACTATGTAAGTCTGCCTTTATGAAAGGTCCAGTAGACATAAAACAGGCTCTGGACAATTAATCCTTTAGTGGTCAAGATTTGTCCAGAAATGCTGTAATTGATTATGACATCATCCTATACATCACGTAGTTGATTATGATGTCATACGATGGATGGATAAACTGCAAAGGTCCATTTACAGACAATAATATTCAGATCATAACATAAATTCCTTCTTCTTTCAGGGGCCATTTATGACCTATATATAGAAGTGACTGCATTTCGCCAGACTACATTAGTCATGTGACAGTTCAAATTCACCCACGAAACAAGATAATTACATGTAACAGCGGCTATAGGTCACATGTTCTATCACTACTTAACGCTTTCATTCCTTAAAATCGCAGTCATTCTCACGTTCAAATTAGCAACCATACAGGTATATGTAAACTGTTGATATTTGGCAGCTTAAATTTCATTGGAATTACTAGCTTCAACTTCCAACCTAACTCGCTTCAAAATACTCGAGGGTATTTCTTAGAATTGGCTAGATATCTTTTTTCGAGCCAGTCAATTTCAAGTAGTTAACTCTTTAACACTCATATCAGTCAAAAACGGCTTTAACCACTGGTCTTAAAAAAACGGCTTTCGCAGTGGTCTTGGTAAATGTCCATTTGCAGAGCAAGAGAAGACTATTTTTGAATATTTACCACTGGAATGGCTGGCTCGATAACCAAGCAAGTCACTCCATTGATAGGTTTTCAAAAATAGTCTTCTTTTTGTCTGCAAATGGACATTTTCTATGAGAAAATTGAAATTTTCTTGAACAAATTTATGGGTTAAATTGTCAGAATTGTAAAAATAATCTTCAGTGATGGTGTAAATGGGCATACCTTATTAAAAAAAATTCAATTTTTTAACAAATCTTGATGATTAATGCGTCAAACAATCCTGTCTTTAGAGTGTACACAATGTACATGCAGGTGTAATAATTATATTTATCAGGTATCATAAGTTCATACTATTGATAAAGATTACGTGTATACAGTAGTGTCCGAGACAAAAACATTATCAGATAACCTCATTGACTGCCCCAATACTTAACCATTTAAGGGGCAAGCCGGCCCAAAACAGCCTCGGAAGTGGTCTCGATGGAAGTCCATTTGCTCTGGCCATTTCATACATTGTGTTCAAAATTGTATTAACTAGCGCATGTATGTTTCCGTTCTTTGTTTTGAAAACATGTGGACTTATTTATACGCTGTACTGTACAAGACAATAACGTTTCCTTAACCGTAAATAGCTGGTCATAATAGAGGGATCTAGTGTGTCACTCAAGTATCCGATGTCATAATTACGTCACTATTTAGCCGACGTCAAAATCATAAGGAAATATAGCAGCATCACAAAAATCTAAAAGTCAGTGCCACTAAAATAAGTGTAAGAATTGTATGTTTTTGACGAACTTAAAATTTAATAAACGTTCTTGAAATCTAGGGGTTCCCAAGATAAAATCTGTCGTACAATGTTAGATTTTGTGGAGATTTTTGTCCAAAAACCTATAAAACCAATTAATATTTAATAATCATAAATATGATTTTCAGGGGTCCAATGGACCCACTGACCGTACTATTGAGGTTTCCAAGTTGCATTTTGAGGGTATAGACCCCCAAAAGGACCCTTATGAGAATCACTGATTTTAACATGCAGACAAAGTGGGGAGAGTTTATTGAGCCACTAATTCCAGTGGTAACGCCTCAAAAATAGTGTTCCTTTAAGAACTATGCAGATTAAGACCTGTTTTGGCGGGCTTGGTCAGTAAGGATTTGAAGTTTGACTGCCGAGTTTTTGCAGAAAACATATTCCGAGTCTTATATTTCTGGACCTGTCAAATATTTTGAAAACAATTTGACTGAACGTCGCATTTGGTAACCATACAATAATTTCAATGGGCAATAACTCTGGACCTTCTTAATATTTTGAAAACAATTTGACTGAAAGTTGTTGGTGGCTAAGCCACCAATAACTTTCAGTCAAATTATTTTCAAAATATTCAGGTCCCGAGTTATTGCACACCAAAATTATTGTCCGGTGGCTTGCAGCGGCGAGACAGTTACGAAACAGATCAACCCCTTATTATGTAATTGTGAGTTGATCTATTGAGCATTTGTTCAGAAACAAAAATCATATTTTAGTATATTTAAAACTTTAGTGACAGGACTGACAGGACCGATAATAGCCCTTTATCTTATCAGGTTAAAATGATGGTATGCTTTGCGGTCAGCTTGGAATGACGCGGTCAATCTTTTATCATTGTTTATGGAATGTTTTCAGCTCATTATTATCGAAATTGTTAATCGTTTATTGGCAAAAACATGGCAACAGTTTGTGCGTGCGTACATGCCTGTGTGATAAGTGTACGTGTGCATGTCTATACATGACAGAGTGCATCAACATGCATGCATGCATGCGTGTGTGTGTATGTGTGTTCTATGTTGGAGTGAGTGGTTGTTCATTTTTCAAGCGACAATATTTTTAATGTTTCATTGCACAAACGTAATATCGTAAAACCCACTTGAATTTTGATAGGGTAATTTCATACAACATGCCACATCTACAACCAATGTAAGACTCCTTCAGAAGACCGCCTGATCACACCCTCATCCCTTTAACGTTCACATTTAGACAAGAAAATTTAAATATCTGCCCATTGAATGTCCATTTACAAGCCAAAAGAATACAATTTTTGAAAATTTATCGCTGGAATGACTGGCTCGGTTATCGAGCCAGTCACTCTAGTGGTAAATTTTCCCAAAAAATTGTATTCTCTTGGCCTGTAAATGAACATTCAACAAGACGATAACAGAGGCCGGTTTTGGCCGGTATAGCCATTGAAGGGTTGATTACAATGTATCGTTGACATTGTTAAAATGATTTGGACCTTGCTTTTTCCAACCACCCACCCAAACTTATCATCAAAATAATAATAATAATACACAGGCTGTCTTTCATAAGATGAAATGAGTTCATATCTTGTGATTAAGAGCCTGCCAATAGCAGCAGTCCTCTTCAGAGTAATTACTCAAGGCCTGGTAAATATTGCTCACTCGTCTGCATTTATCTGACAAAATATCTAATGATTTTGATATCTCGGTCATAATGACTAAACCACCACCACCATGGCCACAGGCAGAAATAAATACATTTGCCATATATATCTTTACATACTGACTGACTGTGAATAATGGCATTCTCAAGTCACTATGGAACATACAACACAGATTGAGGCGTCTGTATTGATTTTTACATTCTCTCGGGAGAAAGATTACTCGCTTCCGTCTTATGTCGACACAGTTAAATCTGAGATATCTATACATGGTCATACTTTCAATTGACTCAATGGTCTACACCATCGAGTCAATGCAGGACATATATAACTAGAACACGCAGTCAATGGCATACCGTCACCAATCACCATGCTTTTGCCAAATTTCACCAGCATGCATGCGGACACGCGCACATACACCTCAAAGGGGGCAGAGCCTATTGTGAACGTCGCCTCACAATCTGCAATTATATGTATTGGGTAACTTACAGAATAAATTTGTTTGAATTGCATCAACTTTAACATTCTTCCACCACCCCTACCCCATTCCAACCATGGGTGTTGAAGCCAAATGTAAACATCACCTCACAATCTGCTATCATATGGGCAATGTTTATACCACATATTCCCTGCCCAGTCTGACCGACACCGCAAGGCAGCACCCAGTTAAATTAGTTTCAAAATATTCAACAGATGACCTGTCTATTTTTCTGGAAATTGAGATTCAGCGAGTGCATGGATGGACCGATCTCAACACGGGAAAAGTGTGGGTGGAGCTTAGCTAAAGATGGACGCGGCATAGTTAAAACTGGATTCATCCATTTTATATACAGTTTTGATACATCAGTACAACGTATTCAAAATGGCTTCTGCTCATCTTGAGGATTGTGTACATTTGCAGACCATTAAGGCTATTTTTTTAATTTTACCACTAGAATGACTGACTCGATAATCGAGCCAGTCATTCTAGTGATAAATTTTCAAATATAATCTTGGAGCTTGGTCTTCAAATGTATATTCTTTTACAGAAAATTTAAATTTTCTAGAACATATTTTGGGACTAAAGCGCATGCATTCCACACGATAAACATTTGAAACTAATTAACCCTTTAACTCGTATCGACCAAAAATAGCTTCTGCACAGGCCTTTGTTAATATCCATTTACTACTTGAATCACTGGCCAGCGGTAAATTTTCATAACTTCTCTTGGTCCCTAACTGGATATTGTCTTGAGAAATTTTCTTGAGCAAATTTGTGGGTTTAAATCCGAATTGACCATTTATTGAACAGATAACCTTCCAGCTTACCTGCGACAGCTCGGGCCATTCCAAGATTTGAGAGTATCTCCTCCACATCCATGCATGGTCTGGTGGTGATTGTGTACTGTTGCTTCCACTGACCATTCGGTGGCGGTGTACCCCCCGTGGAGAGAAACCGTGGAGCCACACCAGGCTCTATAGTTCCGCAAATATTAGGCAGAGATGAACCATCAAATGATTGGCTTTTGGGCCTACTGTAAAACAAAGAAATGTACATGTATTTAACTGTCTGAATGCAGCAAGCCACAAGACAATAATTTCAGTTGGAAATAACTTTGAACACATTGAATATTTTGAAAACAATTTGACTGACTATGCCACCAACAACTTTCAGTCAAATGTTTTTTTAAATATTCAGCATATGCATAGCATTGTTAAACTCTATGGAATATGCAGTCTGAGAAAATTTTGTAGGCCGAGTTTAAAACAGCCAAAGTCTGGAAGCCCTCTTGTAAGGCAAGTCCTTTGTTGTATTAAATTTTGAACCACACGCACACACTCACGCATACAAATGTACGCAGCATTCAGAAGCATATCCGCACATGCTCGCATGCATCCATGCATGCACTCACTCACGCATGCACAGACGGACACAAATTTATTGATGAACATCGTACTGGATGTATCATTGTAACGACTAATTGGGCGAGGGTAATAATAGTCATCTAAAACTAATATCGAAGTCATATCAAACTGAAATGGGTGCTGACAAACCAAAACAAGAGGCCCAAGGGCCTGTGGCGCTCACGTGGACCATTAGGCATTTGAACAATTTGCATTTAAATTGATATGATGGATCATCTCCGGAAAATCCAAGATGGCCACACAAAAAAATGACCAATTAAAATTCTGAATAGATGTTCTAGAGTCTATCATGATAGGGTCATTCTCCCCAAATTTGGCTGAAATATGTCAAGCGACTAAGGAGAAGCAACATATTGACAATTTCTGGTAAGCTTTTCATAAAATCTAAGAATTTCACCCAAAAAATTTATCAATCAAAATTTTGAATAGAATTTCTAGAGCTTATCACCATAGAATCCATCTAGGGAAATTCTTTTGAAATATGTCAAGCAGCTAAGCAATTTGACAATTTGTGGTAAATTTTTCATATCTCAGATTTTCATCCAAAAAATTGATCAATCAAAATTCTGAAAACAGGTTCTAGAGCCTACCGCCATAGAATGCATTTAACCAAATTTGGTTTGAAATATGTCAAGCAGCTAAGGAGGAGTAGCATGTTGACCCTTTCTGGTAGATTTTTCATAAAATCTCAGATTTTCACCCAAAAAATTGATCAATCAAAATTCTGAAGAGGTTCTAGAGCCTACCACCATAGAATGCATCTATCCAAATTTGGTTGAAATATGTCAAGCAGCTAAGGAGGAGTATCATTTTGATCATTTCCGGTAGATTTTTCATAAAATCTCAGATTTTCACCCGAAAAATTGATCAATCAAAATTCTGAAAAAATTGTCTGGAGGGTACCAGCTTAGGATCATTCCAGCCAAATTTGGTTGAAATTGGTCAAACTGTTAAGAAGACACGATTTGACGGACGGACGGACCGACGGCGGATGGACGACTGCCATGGCATAAGCTCACCTGGCCTGAAAGACATGGCCTAATAATGAAGCACAACACACCTCCATTTTTGAGGAGAGCTATCACTCTCACTCACCCCGCTTTTTATCCTTGGAAAACCAATAAATAGCTCACCTTAAATATCAAAACATCAATGACAAATTTAGTATGGTATTTGCAAATTTTAGTTCTACAAAAGGAGCGATCACTCGCCTAGCAACAGGTCATAGAGAGCAATTTGTAGCTCATAATGACTTTCTAGACACGTCAGAATGATATGCAGGTTGACCACATATTACAAGCTAGTACACCCAAGAAACGTAAATGAGCTTAACAATTCTTGACTTTCTCAATTTTCTTTCGCATATGCATTCTATTTAAAACAGGACCGATGATTACAGATGTATACTAATTATTGTAGTTGACATTTGAGTCAAATCAATGCTTTAAATGGCTAAGCTAGCCAAGACCAGCCTAATTAATTTTTTAGGCATGTCTATTTACATGTCAAGAGACGTCTACTGAATGTTAACCACTGTCTCAATAACCACACACTTCATTTCAGTGCAGATTCTTAACTGCCACGCTGTTTCAATGGCCACCAGACAATAATTTCAATGAGCAAAAACTTTTGACATGCTGAATATTTTGGAAAACATTTGACTGAAAGTTGTCAGTGGCACTAACAACTTTCAGTCAAACTGTTTTCAAAATATTTAGCAAGTTCATATATATAGCCCCTAGAAAATGTTGTCTGCAAAAAAATCCTCGTTTCCTGGCCTGTAAATGGACATTAAATCATGAACCCTTTAATGGGTAAGCCGGCCAAAACTTACCTCTACAGCGGTCTTGAGAAATGTTCATTTGCAGACCAAGACAAGATTATTCTTGAAAATTTACCACTGGAATGGCTTGCTCAATAACCGAGCCAGTCATTTTAGTCCTAAATTTTCAAAAATAGTCTCCTCTTGTCCAGCAAAGGGATCTCCAATGAGCAAATATTTAAATTTTTAAAACAATTTTGAGCATTAAAGGGATAATAAAGAAAAAATCTCAATAGCCACTAGTTTCCAAGAAACAGCCTTAGTCAAACAGACAGCTCTAGACAAACAGACAGACATAACGAGAACCAGCCACAGTCAAACACACAGCTCTAGACAAACAGACAGATGTAACAAAAAACAGCCTCAGAAAACAGACAGCTCTAGACAAACAGACAGACATAACGAGAACCAGCCACAGTCAAACACACAGCTCTAGACAAACAGACAGATGTTACAAAAAACAGCCTCAGAAAACAGACAGCTCTAGACAAACAGACAGACATAACGAGAACCAGCCACAGTCAAACACACAGCTCTAGACAAACAGACAGATGTAACAAAAAACAGCCTCAGAAAACAGACAGCTCTAGACAAACAGACAGACATAACGAGAAACAGCCACAGTCAAACAGACATCTCTAGACAAACAGACAGATGTAACAAAAAACAGCCTCAGAAAACAGACAGCTCTAGACAAACAGACAGACATAACGAGAACCAGCCACAGTCAAACAGACAGCTCTAGACAAACAGACAGATGTAACAAAAAACAGCCTCAGAAAACAGACAGCTCTAGACAAACAGACACACATGACGAGAACCAGCCACAGTCAAACACACAGCTCTAGACAAACAGACAGATGTAACAAAAAACAGCCTCAGAAAACAGACAGCTCTAGACAAACAGACAGACATAACGAGAACCAGCCACAGTCAAACAGACAGCTCTAGACAAACAGACAGATGTAACAAAAAACAGCCTCAGAAAACAGACAGCTCTAGACAAACAGACAGACATAACGAGAAACAGCCACAGTCAAACAGACATCTCTAGACAAACAGACAGATGTTAAGGGGCTATTTTCCACTTATTTCTGAATACAGGGATTAGCTGGGTGGAAATTGCTCTGCTCCACTTCAGGATGAGACTGCAAGTGAAGACACTTTAATAAACAATAAACAAGCTCGTTCTTCACATATTACTGATATTAAATGTTTAATGATTCTAAACTTTACTTCAAGTTCAACTGGTGATTGTAAATGTTACAAACCCTAATTATCTATCTGTAGAAAACTATCTCTAAGTCTATGAATCTCTATATCTATCTGTATGTCTGTATAATTCTATCTCTCAATCTAATTCTATCTCTCTATCTCTAGCTCTGACTCTCACTGTTTCTCTCACTCACTCTATCTCTCTCGTATACAAATTCATGCACATTTTATAGCTAGTAGTCGTTAGAGTCAACCAAAAGGTAGTCAAGAGACATGTTCAAAATAAAGTCAGAACATGTCTAAAATCATTAATAATTTGTTTAAAGAATCAAGTTTTTACTAATAGTACTTTTGTGAATACCAGATTTATGCAATTCAATGAAAAATATAATTAACCACTTTCATTTTGTATACGTGGTGACAAATTCAGAAAATCCTGATGACTATTTTGAAAACAATCAAAGCAAAAGTTGTTTCTGCTTGAGGCAGCAACAACTTTCAGTCAAACTGTTTCCAAAATAATACGCAGGTTTCTTATGCCAATGTCTTGAAATCATGTTTATGGGAATTCAGAATGAAAACGGTTAACGGATTATAAACATGCATTTTCATAAGTATGTTATTATATTTATATAAAAGTTCAGCATATACATGTCTTGGAATACTGTGATTTATTATGTCCACACTGCAGGCTGGGTCACTTTAATTGTCCTGGCTATTAATTGGGCTATTGTCCTCTGTCCACTACACTCCTAGAATTGTCACGCTTGATTTCATATGATTCAGCTGGCCATGATTAGGAACATTCTAATTTATGCTGGATAAAATCAATAATATATAATTTCAAACAGAATTTCCTATACCTGGCCTAATAGCACCATGACACAGACATAACAAGAAACAGTCACAGTCAAACAGACAGCACTAGGCAAACAGACAGACATAACTACATAGGGGCAGTGGTTTTCCGCAATAACGGAACGCAAACGGAATCCATGGAAATGGTAATTTGAAAAGGAAAAAGGATTCTGAAAGCATCTTTGTAAATTGAAATGGAAACATGACATTCAAACAGAAATTAAAGGATAAAGGCATTTTGATCAAGACAGTGAGCCATTATCTCATCTAAAATTTTTAATTATTATCTACAGATATCTTCTCCACACTGCCTTCATACTTTCTGAACATACTAATAACACAATATGCATCATGAGTGTTTTATTGACTTTATTAAATGTACATGCAGCTTAGATGATATAGTTTACAAAATGGAACTGAACTGGAATCTGAAATTTTGTGAAGCGGAAAATGGCAAATTCTGAAAGGGAAAACCACTGTCCCTGTGTTATGGTGCTAATAGACCAGACATAGAAATTTTTATTATACCAGTGATTTTACGTATAATGCACTTAATTGTGACCACCCGAGCCTTGTGAGATCAAGCGTGACTGTTCCTGTAGACTCTAGCCCGGAGAACAATAGCCATATTAACAATCAGAACAGTTAATCAGCTCAGGGCAGTCTTGAGGACAACATATTTCAACCATGATATTTCAAACTGGATATTTATTTATAAAGCTTCCATAATGTGTTTGCTAAAATGTGAGTTGATATTCTGATAACCCTTCCTATACTGGATCCCCACAAACACGGTTTCAAAACAGTAGCAGAGGAAACCTGTCGAGTATTTTGGAAATGATTTGACTGGGTCGTTGCTGCCTAAGGCAGAAACAACTTTTACCTTGATTGTTTTCAAAATAGTCATAAGGATTTACTTAATTTATCAAATTAAAATACTGCCAACAGATATACAGAATGAAAGTGGTTAATTATATTTCATTCATTGACTTGCATAATCCTCTATTCATAAAAAGTACTTAAACAACTTGATTTTTATACAAATTAGAATGGTTTTAGACATGTTCTGAATTTATTTGTACCATGTTTCTTTACTACATGTCCGTTTACTATAGATACAACTACCTATAAAATGTAAATCATTTTGTAAATTTGACAGATAGAGGTACGTAGTTATATTATAGTACGCATGTGAGAGCGAAAGACAGACAGATTGAGAGATACACGTAGAGTTAAAGATAGATAGATTTCTCCAGAGAGAATTAAGCAGACAGATAATTAGTTTTTGTAAAGTTAATATCACCAGTATATCTTTTGAAGTAGTTTCGAATCATTAAAAGTTGAATTTCAGTAATAGTTGAAGAACGATCTTGCTTATTGTTTATTAAAGTGTCGTCACCTGTCACCTTATCCTGAAGTGTAGCAGAGCTATTTCCACCCAGCTAATCCCCCGTGTTCTCATATAGGTGGAAAATAGACCTGTAACACCTAACTTAGACTTGCGCGATTATTGCTTTCAGTAATCACGATCGATTATTTAATAATAATCACGATTATTCGATTAATCAGCTTGAGTACAAATTACCCAGTTATAACAGCAAAAAAGCATATCGATGATGAAAGCTGCAATGGTGTTGAGAAAGGTCGATTTGCAGGCCAAGAGACTATTTTTGAATAGGGGTCACTAGAATGCCTGGCTCGGTTCTCGAGCCAGTCATTCCAGTGATACATTTACAAAAATAGTCTTCTCTTGGCCTGCAAATGGGCACACATTAGCTGAGCAAAATGTAAATTTCCGTGATTGCATTAAAGAGTAATTAAAAGGTAGGTTTTGAAATATCTTATGCTGTAGAATTATTCACGATTATTCTATTATTCAATTTTTAATCATATAAATTCACGATTTAAAAAATAATCATGATTTTCGATTTAATCACATAATCGCGCAAGCCTAACCTAACTACAACTAATACCTCAATGTTCTCCAACAAGGCGACAGGTTAATATAATGATGAGTATTAATTAGCAAAGCTACGTGTAGCTTTAAATGATTGGAAATGGCAGTGATATCTCAACCTTAGTACTTCAGTCAGGTTTAGGCTTCCACTAGTTGATGTCCAAGAGTTAAATAACTATACTCCCAAAGTTCATGTTTGGTAATTGCCAAAACAAAGAGCAAGGAGGACTTTCTCTTTTTTGCCCTGATACCACTAAAGCAATGATGTAAAGCAAATTACATGTATGGAAATGATTTTAGACTTCCATGTTTCCTGCTTGGACTACCAAAACTACTACAGACTAAGTCTGAGACTTCCTGTACTTAGCGTCTTAGAAATTAGTGGAAGCCCTTGTCAGTCCTGGTCTGGAGATTTAACATTCATTTGGGATGATTATTAATCTTAAGTATTTAAGACATGATCCAGTGATGAAATGGAACACAATAAATGCGAAGATGTATTATTTTTTTATGTCATATTAACTCTTAATGGTTAAATTTGTTCAAGAAAATCAAAATATTTCCTCATTAAATGTCCATTTGCAAGCCAAGATAATTGTAAGATGATTTTTTAGAATTTACCACTGGAATGACTGGCTCGGTCATAGTCAGTCAGTCCAGTCATAAATTTTCAAAAATAATCTCTTGGCCTGTTAATGGACATTTCTCAATCAGTGTTTCTCATGGCATCTAAATTTTGGAGCTCGCAGGGACACCACACCCTGATATCTGGGGTCCACACCTGAAATTTGAGTGTCCCGAGCTGTAATTTGAGGTTCGCAAACTAATATCTGGTGTTCCCATTAGCAGTATTTCTCACGAGGTCATACTAAAATTAGAGGGTGCCAAATGAATTATTATGGTCTAATGTCAGATTGTGTAGCTATTTTTGTGCAAAAATACATAAAACTACTTAGTATTTACAAAATCATACAAGATTTTCAGGCACCACATGGGACACTCTGAAACTACTTTTGGGGTCCCAAACCTGATTTTAGGGTCATATACCCTCAATATACCCCATTATGAGAATCCATTGCATAAGCCTCCTTGGTCCTTAACAAGTTAACCCTTTTATCACACAAGCTGGTAAAAAAATGTTTTCTTCAGTAGCCTTGAGGAATGTCCATTTGCAGCCCAAGAAGACTATCATAATTTTTGAAAATTTACTACTGGAATGACTGGCTCGATACGCATTACTGTCAGGCCGTTGCCTCTTTCATGATGGTCCTACATCATTTTTATCCTGACATCAGCTAATGCGTGCCATATTCTCATTATGACCTCAGATACTTGAGTGACAGATAGGATCCCTTCATTCGGTTTGCAATGAAATTGCTCCATAGTGGTACATGTATTCCCAGAGTTCCTTAGCTCTTTAACCCTTACTACTCGGATGTCAATATTCTATCTTTTACCCTGTCAATAGCAAAGAAGCCGCTGTACATTTTTCAAGAATTTTGGTGGACGATGTTGCCGTCTTCGACAGCACCATCTTTCACTAAAATTATTGAAAAATTGAGACCAGTTCATCCTTTAATTTAATTTGAAAATTTAAAATTCTGACATCAGTGGTAAGGGTTTAAATATAGCCAAATATTGTCTTTAAAAAAACAAAAATATTTGATAATTCCATGTCCACATGCAGGTCAAGAACCCGATTTTTCACAATTTACCACTGGAATGACTGGCCAGCCATTCGTCATAAATTTTCAAAAATAGTCTTCTCTTCCGACATAGATATTCCTCAAGAGAACTGCAGAGGTCAGTTTTGGCTGGCTTGACTATTTTAACCCTTTCACGACAAAGCCGGCCAACACCGCCTTCTGTAGTGGTCTCTGAGGAATGTCCATTTGCAGGCCAAGACAAGACTATTTTTGAAAGTTTACTACTGGAATGACTGACTCGATAACCGAGCCGGTCGTTCCAGTAGTAAATTTTCAAAAGTAGTCTCCTCTTGGCCTGCAAATTGACATTCAATAAGTAAATATTTGAATTTTTTGAACAAATTTAGTCATTAAAGGGTAAATGGTTAAGAAAGTCATATCCCACCATTCTCCAAACACGGAACGCTTGCCCTCCCTATTCTATTACATTTATTATCGCCATTATTAATCACACGACGATGGATGGCGGGAACATGAATCCGAACCGAAGCAGTCTGGTCATCGCAACGCAATCAGTAACAACAGCATCGTCTAATCGCAATTTAGAATTCCCTCGCACAGGAATAACAATAACCCCGGGTAACTTTTATGAAATTTCACGGGTTTATCAGCGAAAGAATAGAGAAAACAATTTGGCACAAAGCCAAGTAGTCTAGTTTTTCTCGCTCGGCCGGAGAGCGTGACCCTCTTCCCTTGATAAATATTATGACAGTTCATGGAAGCATCAGCAAATAGCCACTATACATTACACCTCATACATAAGTTAACATGGTTACAAAACAAAAACATGTTACCAGGTAGTTAGTATAATTTTTAACACGATGTAACAAATATCATGTGGAATATTTTGAACTTAAGGCAGTCTTAGGCAGCAATGTCGTCCAGTCCAGTTACATGAATGTTCAAAATATTCAACAGTACATTTTCTCTTGTTATGGAACCATTCTAAGTTATTCCTGAGCTGTACAATATATCATGGTCTACACATAGCTGTAGCCATAATTTACTAATAAACAGAGAAACATCCAGCTCTGCGACTCCCAGACCAGCTAACCCTTCACTGGTCAGATTTGGTCAAGAAAATTAAACTATTTCCTCATTGAATGTCCATCAGCAGGTAAAGAAAAGAGTATTTTTGAAAATTTACCACTGGAATGGCTGGCTCGATTATCGAGCGAGCCATTCCAGTCATAAATTTTCAAAAATAGGGTTTTTTTTACCTATCGAGACATTCCGCAGGACTAGTGCAGAGGCCGGTTTTGGCCAGCTTGACCATTATAGGGTTAAAATATTAACCGTGCATATGGCAGAAGTATTTATAAAATTTTAATTTCCTGAAAACTTGATGCGTTGCTATGTTTGTCCTGACACGAACTGATGTGTCATGTGAGTCCCGATGTTAATGTGCTATTTGCAAGCTCTTTTTATTCTTTTTTTGCTACACCAAATGTACCCGACTGTACCCGGTTGTCTGTGTACTTATACACCATTGGACACGTTTGTACCATTTAGTACCCATTCGGGTGTCTTTTAAATACCCGGTTGTGGGAGTAGGATTGATTGTTTATCATCCTTGTATACCATGTCGGATGTTTAGATATTCCAGATGTACCGGTTGTACCCGGTTGAGTGTGTTCATATACCCGGTTGTACCCGTTTTATACATAGGTCGGGTTTGTAGTGTCCTTTAATTGAATTAAAGGATATAATATTCAAGATGATGGGGTGCCTATGTATGTTTTACATAGGGTCATCTTTATCGTGTTGTTGATAAAAGGAGTACGTCCGTATTAGTTCCGTTTTGTTTACGTGAACTGTCCATTATGTGATCCAGACTACTAGCATTCCGTGCCAAAGTCACGCCAATACTCATCAGAGGACTGATACATTGTACAATTCTCGACAAACATACATGTCGCAACGTATCAAATTTTTCGGGAAAAGCTTTTTTCAGATACAGAGGAACGTGTGACCCTGATCCAGTGGTAGGTTTTAAGGATTTTTTCTACTAACCCCGATAGTATAGTGCATCATTGATTTTACTATACCGCAGAAAATTTCACTAACCCAATGTTTGTAAGCTCAAACCTGATCACTTCTTTAATCCATTCACCAATGCATCCCTATAAAACTCATTTCCAAGGCAACCATACAGAGATGTTGAATATTTTTTAATGAACTTGTCCGGAAATCCATTGCTGCCTAAGGCATCAACGGCTTTCCGGACAAATTTATTTTAAAAAATTTCAATAAAGCATTGATTAGGTAGCAGAAAATCTGTTCTTTTGTTAATTTTTGGTGGATTAGTTGAACATAATGTCGTTATAAGTGTTTTTTTCGTATTTCCTCTTTTGAGAACATTACTAACACAGACGGGTTAGTGCAGGTGTAGTTTTACTAACCCATAGGAAATTCTACTATCCTCGGGTTAATGGGTTAGAGTTAAAATCAAGCCCTACTGATCTAATCAGAAAAAGATGGATGCACGTTAAACCTCGAGAACAACTTCTATCACGTACATCCACAGAAACATCTGTCAACATGCTAAATAAAGCAGTGATTGACCACACGGCCACCATATTACCAAACATGCAATTTTACTTATTCATTAACACGCAACCAAACTACCACTACAGCCGCAGATGGTCAGAATTAAGGTCTGTGCCTCCAGAGGAAGGAGCATCCTGAGGTGATCTCAAGAGAGCAGGACCCGGTACATTCAAGTCAAGAATGGACCTGAGAAAGCTAAGGATTTCGGCTGAGTATAAGGCACAGCGGGTAAACGCGAAGAAGGACTGATTGCAGCTGTAGTATGTTTCTACTACTACAGCCGCAGAATACAGTAATCATACATGTACATACGTGCAACAAATGTTATGTCAGAGAAAAAAACGTGAAGGCCAAATACACATCAAAGAACACTTTAGGGAGATTATGAATAAAAAACACACCAGTCACTATCACTTTAATCTTCCAAACCATAGCTAGCTTTCCTATAAGTTACAGGATCATAAAAGTACTCCACCATGATCCGAATAGCACAGAAGCCACGCCTCCCCGAAAGGATCGTGAAAAATTCTGGATTCCCCAACTTCACTGTATGGGTCCAATCAGGATAGTCACGCCGATCGGTAATCCTTCAACTATCGATGTACATGTACTGAGTAAAACTTAACTATTTATAAAATTTATATATTCGCAGGTTAATAGATTATAATAACAAACGTATTCTAAGTATTTCTTTAACCCTGACCACTCTGCAGGGCTCGATTTTAACACTAACCCGTTAACCCGAGGATAGTAGAATTTCATATGGGTTAGTAAAACTACACCCGCACTAACCCGTCTGGGTTAGTAATGCTCTCAAGAGGAAATACAAAAAAAAAACCCACTTATTATGTTCAGTACCCACCAAAAATTGACAAAAGAACACATTTTCTACTACCTTCAATGCTATATTGAATATTTTGAAATTAATTTGTCCGGAAAGCCATTACTACCTTAGCCAGCAATGTCTTTCCAGGCAAATTAATTTCAAAATATTCAATAGCTTCTCTGTATGGTTGCCTTGGAAATGAGTTTGATAGGGATCCATCGCTGAACGGATTAAAGAAGTGATCACCTTTGACCTTACAAACATTGGGTTAGTGAAATTTTCTGCGGGATAGTAAAATCAATGATGCACTATCCCGTCTGGGTTAATAGAAAAAATCTTGAAAATCTACCCCTGCTCTGATTTATGAGCATTCTATCTTTTACTGCTTCAGTGGCAAAGAAACTGTGTGCATTTTTCAACAATTTTCGTGGACAACGTTGCCATCTTCCACCAAATTTGTTGAAAAATTAACACCAGTTTATCTTACAATTTAATTCGAAAATTTTAAACTTTGATATCAGAGTGCTAAGTATTAATTGTTTGCATGCTGAATTTCGATCGACTACGTTTTCAACGGGCTTTAACAATGGATATGTGTGAATATTTTGAAAACAATTAGACTGAAAGTAGACATTGGTCTTCCAGTCCAATTATGTTCAAAATATTCAACAGAATTCTGATATCATGTTTAACATTACATAAACTAATATATTTGTTTTTGTTTTCGAAACATTAACTGATGGGCTGAACCGTATACATGATTACATCAGCTTTTAGTATAATTTTACCAGAAATTGTTGATTTGAATTTGTAAAAACAAACTGTGTGGTGGCTGAATTCCTGCGGACTACATTTTCCATTATTAGCACAACCCTGGATATACTGAATATTTTGAAAACAATTTGACTGAAAGTTTTTGGTGGCTAAGCCATCAAAAACTTTCAGTCAAATTGTTTTCAAAATATTCCGCAGGTCCAGGGATATTGGCCACTGTAATTATTGTCCGGTGGCTAAATGCAAGTTAATATACAAATGTACACCTGTTACTGGTTTAATTAGCTTAGTGTTTTGAGCATCGAATTTGTATACAATATATACCAGAGTAGCTTTGACATAAAGCAGTAAAGCGTGAATAAATCAGTACCACATACAAAACAAGGACACTGTCCAATACCGGCGGCGTTGATATATTTTTCAATCAGGGTACCATATGTCAAGTGTCTATTTTGGAAACAATGTTGCCAAAATTTGTTGCTATTGCACATGAGCTTCCGACCCCAAAATTGGCATATTGCATTCAGGACCTCAGTGACAAAAACATCCACCCGAGCTTGGAGAAGATCGCTCCAGTAGAAACAGACCTATCAAAATATGTCACGTGTCCATTTTGAAAACAATGTTGCTGAAAGCTGGGCTTTAGCCATTGACCCACAAAATTGGCACGAATCTTCAGGACCCCATGGACAAGGATCTGGACTTAAGTTTGGAGATCATTTCAGCAAAACCAGAATATTATTTAAGTGTTTAAAGTGTCCATTTTGAAAATAATGTTGCTGAAGGCTGTTGCATTACAGCTTTTGACCTCCAAAGTAACATACATTGTACATCCTTGGGACCCCACGGGTAAGTGAATCCGCAAAGTTATGATAAGAACCAGATTTATTAAAAATGTCTTAGGAACAAAAAAACCACCAACAACACCGACAATTACAAGCAGCACTCCAGCGACACGGGTAAAAACAAACTTTGTCATAACAAACAGGCAGATCATTCAATGGGACTATATATTTAGTAGATTTAAAGACTTTATTTGCTATAATTTTAAGCCTTGTTATAGATTCCATCAAATTACCATATATCATTCAAATTGTTTAACGTTTTAACCCTTGCCACACTGATGTCAATATTCTATCCTTTACTGCGTTAATAGCAAAGAAACTGGTGTACAATTTTCAACAATTTTGGTGGACGATGTTGCTGGAAAAATCAACACCATTTCATCTTTTAATTTAATTTGAAAATTTTAAATTTTGACCACAGAGCGGTACGAGTTAACCGGCCTCTGTCGTCATCTTGAGGAATGTTCATTTGCAGGCCAAGAAGATTATTTTTGAAAATTTACAACAGTGCCAGTGGTAAATTTTCAAAAATAGTCTTCTCTAGGCCTGCAAATTGACATTCGATCAATAAGCAAATATTTTGAATTTTGTGAGCAAATTTGACCGTTACAGGGTTAAACTATCTTCCTCCCATATCTCTGTAGATACGCTTGATATTTATGGAATGTTTCAGCCTCAGTGACACACGACATGTATATATAATTATAATTTAGTGATGTACATGTATACAACCCTATTGACCATTATCAGCTAATATTCAATGCATGCGTGGTGCTAAAACTAATCAATTAATTCACCATCCAACTTGTCTATTGATCTCCTCATCTATATGTAAACAGTAATCCAGAGACTCAGGTCAATCTATCTTATGGACATTGTCCATTTTGTCATGTGGTCACTGTAATCATGGTGTGTAGACATTGTCCTCACTGCCAACCACTATAGATATTTATCCATCAAATTCTCTCACTCGATACTCTTACTGACCCTTAACACACTGATGTTAAAATTTCAAATTTTCAAATTAAATTAAGAGGAACTGGTGTACATTTTTCAAAAAAACTTTGTGGAAGACAGCAACATCTTCCACCAAAATTGTTGAAAAATGTACATCAGTTTCTTCGATACTGGCACAGTAAAAGATAGAATATTGACATCAGAGTAGTAACGGTTAATGCATTTGACCTTGCTATTGACTCGGGATATTATAAAACAAATTTGACGGGAAGCCGTTGCAGCCTACAATTAGTTTCGGTTTCAAAATTTGTTTGAAAGCATTCAATAGATGTAATTAATTGCATTTAATTTTATATTTAAATTGTGTTGTGGGAAGTTATCCCATTAACCCTCAAATTTGCTCAAGAAAATTTCAACTTTCCGATAGAAAATGTACATTTGCAGAACATTAGAAGCCTATTTTAAAAAATTTACCAATGGAATGACTGGCTCAACTATCGAGCCAGTCATTCCAATGGTAAATTTTTAAAAATAGCGTTCGCTTGATCTGCAAATGGATATTTTCTAATGAGTAAATTGAAGGATTTCTTGAACAAATTCGAGAGTTATAGGGTTAAGACTACAGCTGGAACCTTTAATGGGGGGGGGGGGGGGGGGCTTAGCCATTAAATTGTTAAATTCACCTTTAACTTTCAAATTTGTTTAAGAAAATTTCAATGTTATCATAGAAAATTGTTTTATATGCGGACAAGTTGATCAATATTTTATTTCTCAAGACCACTGCTATGAGTGTTAAATACTCAAGCCCGCCAAAACAGTGGTCTGGAGAAATGTCCCTTTGCAAATCAAGAGATGACTTTTTTTTTTTAATTTGCCAGTATAATGAATAACTGGATCAATAAGGCCAAACCTTTCCAGTGATAAAATTTCAAAAATAATCTTTTGATATTTTTTTATTTTACAATTGGAGCCCAGGATTTGGCTGGCTTGAGCAATATTGAGCTTAGAACACTGCAAAATCTTTACCTATGGAATGAACGCCTTTGAGGAATTTACAATTTAATAAACATTCTGTTGAATAATTTGAAACCAATTTGACAGATAGCTATTGCTACCATTCTAAGCTATAAATTTAGAATTTGGGAAATCGGGTCTCAAAGTTTCAAATCGATTCCAATATGCGTAAAAACTGAAAAAATGGGTTGAGATTAACAGAAATCGGTGTGGACATAGCTAGACAAGGCATATCAGTAAACTGATGTATGCTCCCTGAAGGCATGCTCCGCAGGTACACTGTAAGAAACTACATGTATGGCCCTGACAAAAATTCTCTATAATGTCCAGTGAATCATGAAAAGAAAAACTTATAGAGGACGAATGGATGGAAGAACAAACAGATGAGCAGATGGACAAAGCCGCGACTATAAGTGGCCCCCCTCCCCCAAGTTTTCGGAGAGCATAAAAATTATCCCAGGTACAAATAAGGGAGGGGTTTGTAGCATGATTGGTGGAAGGCCAACATGGCTAATGTGCCCCAAAGGATGTACCCGTTGGAGAAATCCATTTCCAGCTATGCCAACCCCATTTATAGCTACGCCCCACCCACTTTGTAAGCACATTTGAATAGATTTAAAATATTTAGAACCATGATTTCCGCGAATCTCAATATCACGGGAAATTACATCAGGGCATAATTTAGAATTTGATATTTGCATAGCATATATTGCTGCGTAAATTATAAATTGTATAGGTGTCGTCAAAAGTGTATAGCAATTAACTCTTTCACCGATAAATTCCCTGTATCACAATCTCAGAGCAAGCAAACAGGGAAGCTGTTGGATATTTTGAAATTAATCTGACTGGAAGGCATTGCTGCCTAAGGCAGCAATGGCTTCCAGCCGGATTAATTTCAAAATATTCAACAGAATATGCTATACATGTATATAGTACTTTTTCAGGGATTTGCCACTGAAAGGGTTAATAATAGAACTTATGAAAATCAAAAATAAATTGCATTCACATACAAATTTTACATAGCAGATACAGCTACGCATGTTGCAGAATGTATAGCAACTGCCTAAATATGTACATGTATAGCAAATTGAGATGCGATACCAGATAAATTATGCCCTGTACATACAGTACACACCCGTAAGCCTTGAATATTTTGAAACTAATTTGACTTGGACCTATGGTAGCAACAGTATTACCATAGCCACCCAACAGGATTAACTTCCTCACACACACACACGACCCAGCCCTCTGTCTTGGGCATTCACTTCTCTTCTCACCAGATAATTAAATTAACCCTTTAAGACGCCTATCAGTCAAAAACAGATTTTGCCATGGGCTTGAGAGATGTCCATTTGCAGACTCAGATACTATTTTTGAAAATTGACCACTGGAATGACTGGCTCGATAACCGGCCCCGTCATTCAAGTGGTAAATTTTCAAAAATATTCTTCTCTTGGTCTGCAAATGGAGATTTTCTATGAGAAAATTGAAATTTCTTGAACAAATTCCATGGTTAAATGGTTACGGCAGCAAGCTCAGTGAATGTCTTAACTCGGCTGCCTCCGACCTGTATATGACCATTATGTATTATACACACATGTAATTAACAAATTCAGGTGGGCAAAATAATGGTACATGTACAGTGCTAAAGGCAATGTGAACTCAGAAACATACTAAAAATATATATATTCAAGACAAAGTTTTAGAAGCAAATGTAAATAAAACATGGCATAGCATTTTCCTTTGAAGAAATTTGAATTTTGTTCACTCAATTTTGAACAGACCTCACCACCTTAGTCGAGAGCTTAGGTGACTTAATTTGCTTGACCTTCCAGGAATGACACAGAAAATTGGTTAACCTCGTGACACATCCAGTGCTAAGCGAAACATTCACACAGGCAGGCAATGCTTATTTTCAACAGCTGTAAGCAACTGTGAGAAATCGGGCCTCTACCATATAATTTTCTTTGTCTTTCAGATTATACACTCCTCCAGGACTGGTAAGAAAATCGGTTAACTTCTAGACAACTTTGACAAGCTATCAGTTGGGCTCGGGCAACCACAGTAATAAAACAATCCAAGACTGCAATTCAGAGGAAAATAATTTGCCAATACAGAATAAGACCGGATTAATTGCCTACTTCCATGACAGACATATGACGGACATTTGTTAACACAGTTTCGTCCATGTATCTTATGACTACGCAATCCAAATTTGCTGATTTTATTTGGATAATTTGATTGAAACAAATTGCCACATACATCAACAGTAGTGAATTTCTAGCTAGTAGATAAGGATCCATTTTAATCCATGCCCCACCCATTTCCAGCTAACAATCGCACAATTTTACGGTGTATTGAAATCAATTTATATACTTTAAATCCTGAATTCCTAGAACCTCAATTTCATGGTAGCAGTTACCGTGAAACAGCTTACTCGTATCTACATGTAGTATGTAGATATGAGTAAGCTGTTGAATCTTTTGAAACTAATTTGACTGAGTGCTTTTGTTATATGACAGTAACATCGCCACGTTAAAATAGTCAACAGTCATGGGGTTTTTTAATTGTAAAATTATCACACTAACAATTCATACAGATTTCACACTTGCAATTTCATGACAGGGAGCTCTAGTCATCTAGATTGTGACGTCGGCTAATGTGTGACATGCAGTATTTGACTATAGTCTATGGCATCAGATATTTGAGTGGCAGATCATATCCCACCATTGATTTTAATGTATTCAGTACACATTTCATTATTTATCATGATAACCGCATCTGTCTTAAATAGAGATTCGTGATGCAATGAGAGAAGAGGCTGAAGTCTCTAGATGGCTCGATGAACCTTAGAGTATTTGAAATCAAAACATGGAAAATTACTCCTTCAAAATGCACAAGTTTTAACAAAATCAATCATGAAAATTTGTCCCCAAAAATTTTGCCTTGAAGTTGAAATATGGATATAAAAGTCTGTTTATCTAGAGACGGGCGAAGCATCCATATAGGTAAAACTGGATTCCTCCATTAGCTCATGGCGATGTGGTACATCATATCTTGGTCACACTAATTGTATCTAAAATTGATTAGGAAATCACATGTACACCAATATCCCAATATTTGTGTGGCAGTGCCACGAAATAAGAAGTTCTTAAAATGGTATAATACCCTTTTATGAACCAAGTGTCTATTGAAAGACTAATATTCTTCTAATTCTTGAAAAGGTGCCAAATCACACAAAAAAGTCCAAACAATGTAAAAGTCTAGAAAAAGCTTTAAAATTGTTTTACTTTTGCTGCAAACTGATTGCAATGATGATATAGTTTTGTTGGGATCGTATAAGGCCCTGATAAATTAAAAGCCCCTTGAAAAACCTTAGCAGTCTTCTAATTCTTGGTCCACAATAAACTAAGCCCAAAGCACATAAAAATCTACCAACAATTCGGCAATCATCGTCATTACGATGGAATCTGGATGCAATGATGGCATAAAAAAAATCTCCAGTTTTATTGAGATCAGATAAGCTTAAAGATGAAATACATGTTCACTGAAAAACTTTAACATTCTTCCAATTCTTGTTGCAAAATTAACTACATGGAAGCCCAAATCCATGTAAAAATACATAAAAAACATGAAAATCATTTTCAATATGAAGACTGGATGCAATGATGGTATAGAACAAATCTGTACAGTTTTATTGACATCAGATAAGCCCTTGATGAATTAAATTGCCGAATGCCGAAAACCATTTGGACTGATCGCTATGTCGAGATCCTCCACTTCGCTATGGGCTCGACAAGAACTATTATTATGTTGCCGACACATCTGTCATCACCATACATGTAGGTGAAAAATAACACCTGTTCAGCCATCTGATTCACACGACAGAAAAAGGCTGCCAATAGGTGGTGACTGACTTTGCAGTATGCCAATTGATTTGCATACATTAGCCCACTTTTATAGATAATTTCCTGTGGCAATAAGCAATTCCAGTGTCTCGAGTCTAAAAAACAAAGCTGGTTATATAGTCATTATGGCTTTCTGGATCAATATAGAATGTGGTTATTATGAGCGAAACTTCGCCGGCCCCATACTGCCTCCGAGTATTTTGGCTGTAATTTCGCTAAAAGCATGCGCCAGTGCTGTTGGCAGAAGGCAACAAATTAGTGTAACTGATTTGTCTTATCGAGGATCTTGTGAAGCACAAGGTAACAAATTAGAAAATTCATTATCGTGAAGTGTCTCTTGCGTTCATGGCCTCAAGCCTAAAATATAATACTAGACACATGCACACCTATAACATAATGATGAGAATTTGCTTTCAACAGCCAATTGTCTCTATAGACGTGAAGATGGATGGATTGACGAAGAAAAATTCCTGCCAGAGCTGAGACCAGACGGGTGAAAAGAAAAGGTGCTGTGGTAAGGTCGAAGGGGATGCCCTGAAATTGCCAAACTTGATCCTCGTATGCGAACCTCGTGAAATTCCTGAAAGAGGGGTGAATGAGTACATGAACGTATGCATCTTTGAGATCTCTATGGAGGCGGTCCACATACCAGTTTCGATGCTCGAAATGACCAAGGAAATCGGTTCCTTGAGTTGATGATGGAGCGCCAAACATCTGTTTTCTTGGGCATTAGGACGATAATGGAGTAATTAGTCCGGATCTATACTCCACTGGAAAACCTCCTCTACTGCACACTTCTCGATCAAGGACTCCAGCTTCTCCTCTGAAGCTAGTAGTTTCCCTTGATCAGAAGGAAATGGGGTTCATTTCAGAGAAAGCGAGAGGAAGGAGATCTTGAATCCAAGTTGGTGCGTAACCACAGCATATCTGGTTAACCAGCCAGTAGTCCTGAACGATGGATTGCCAATTCTCCCACAATAGAGAAAGGCACCCTCCCACTGGTATGCTGAGAAGAAACCAAACTTCAGGATCCGCCAATAGAGGAGGGACTTGATGAGGAAGAGATAGAGGGTGAAAGGCTAGTTTTATCCGGGAGGAAACCAGACCTTCAAACCCTTTTCCACTGATAGCCGTGAGAAAGGGAACGACCTTGAGATCTCAACCTATAGGCTACTGGGCCAGATCTACCTCTGACTATATAGAGAAGATAAAGAAGAAGAAGCAGCAGGATGATACTGAGACCTCTGCCAATTAGATGGGATAATCTCAAACATGTCCGTCTGAAAACCTGTCCTCTCAAGCGAAAGGAACACGGTAGTACCATGGTAAAACATGGTATGCCATGGTTGTGGGAACATGGCAGCCCAGAGTATGGTAATTGGCACAATGGCAGACCATGGTAGGTTCTCGGACCAGGTAGCTATCGCCAGTGAAATACTATGGGCCCGTAAGTTTTTACAGAATGAAATCATCATAATGTTAAAAATTATTTGGTTTCGTTACATCTGGGCACGCGATTTAAGCCTCTAAAATTATACAAATTTGACCTTTTTATTTTCAGGCATTCTGCAGTGAATAATGTATCCTTACCACGATTAGGATATGCCGGATGATTTGATAACAAAGTGATACAAATTGTATGTCTGTGATGAATTTAAAATTTAATAAGTTAAATATTTTGAAACTAATTTAACATGCTTGACTGGGAGCTGGTGTGACTTGAGCTGTTGGTGCCAGGCAGCAAGACCCCAACCCAACACACACACACACACACACAACCCTTGAGAAATGTCAATATGTAGACCAAGACTATTTTTGAAGATTTATCACTGGAAGGACCGCCTCGATAACCGAGCCAGTCATTCCAATGGTAAATTTTCAAAAATTGTATCCATTTGACTGTGTAAATGAACATCCCACAGGACTATAGCAGAGGGTGGTTTTGGCCGGTAGGACTATTAAAGGGTTAACATGTGACATATTCGATTACAACATCCCATACAGGGTGGTGGTGGTGGTGGTGGGGGGGGGGGGGGGGGGGGGGGGGTAGCCAACCCCCACCGCCATGGTTGTCCCCTAGGTTTTAGGTACACATACTAATGTTGCCATCCTAAACCGTAACCCTTACCATTCTGATGTTAACTTTTTAAATTAAACTAAAAGATGAACTGGTGTTCATTTTTCAACAAATTTGGTGGGAGCTGTTGCTGTCCACGACAGCAACATCTCCCACAAAAATTGTTGAAAAAAGTACACTAGTCTTTTTGCTATTGACACAGTAAATGATAGAATATTGACATCAAAGTGTTACGGGTAAACCCTTAAATTTTTTCAAGATTCTCATAGAAAAGTTCCATTTGCAGACCAAGACAAGAATATTTTTGAAAATTTATCACTGGAATTACTGGCTCGGTTACCGAGCCAGTCATTCCAGTGATAAATTTTCAAAAATAGTCTTGTCTTAATCTGCAAATGGACATTTCTCAAGAGCACTGCAGAGGCCGTTTTTGGCTGATATGCGTGTTAAAGTTAAAGCTAAGGTCTAAGATAGCACAAGTGCATTCATGTATTGGTAGCGGATAAGATCCTTGTGTTATCAGATCCCAGGAAACAGGTTTTCTGATACAGATACAAGTTCTAAGTCTGTTACTACTTGAAGTCTACAACGCTCCAATACAGGACATCTCAAACTGAATGTGTTTACAAAACAAAGTAAAACTTACTTTTTAATATTTGGTCGTAATTTGATTGGACGCCATTCAATCAAATTCTGTTCACATGTCTTACATTGTGTTCAAAATTGTACTAACTACAGCTGGGTTCGTACGCCTTTCTGTGTTTGAAATTAACAAATTCCATGACCTCCAAGAATTAACTAGACGATTTGTGTTTATGACGTAGCTCCAGAAATAAGATCCAAGTCATTTCTGCAAAATGTCTTAATATATTTCCTTTTCCATCAACCAAGCCGCAGCCTTGATTTGATAAGCTGTTGCCGTAATTATCCCCACGTTTTAAAAAAACGTCGGGTATATTGTAATCGCCTCCGTTCGTCTGTCCGTCACGCTACCTCCTCCCTAATTTGGTATGTCGGTTAACCATATGATTCTGCTTTGCAAGACGATATCTATATTTGGCTCCGCCACCAGGAGGGGTGGGGGCGTGGCAGGGGTCAAAAGCTCAAATCAGTTGTAAAGCAACTCCTCTGAAATCGTTAGACAGAACTCAACTAAATTTGATATCTGAGTTACCTATATTATTGTGGAGGCCATTTACATTTAGATCCATCCCAGGGGTTTGGGGCAGGGTCAAAAGGTCAAGTTTCAACCTGCAGAAATTGATTGTAACATCTCCTCCGAAACCGTTGAACAGAATTCAACCAAATTTGATCGATGGGGTCAAAATGTCATGAAATTGATTGTAATGCAACTCCTCTGAAATCGTTAGACAGATCTCAACCAAATTTGATACCTGAGTTACTCCTATGATTGCGGAGTGCAAGATGCCAATTAGATTTGGCTCCGTCCCCAGAGGTGGGAGAGGGGTCAAAAAGTCAAATTTTAACTTGCAGAAATTGATTGTAATGCATCTCCGAAACCATTGGACGGAATTCAACAAAATTTGATATGTGAATTATCCATATCAATGTGGAGTAGATGAGTACATTTACATTTGGATCCGCCCCCAGGGGTTGGGGATGGGGTTAAAAGGTCATGAAATTGATTGTAATGCAACTCCTCTGACACTGTTAGATGGAATCCAACCAAATTTAGTACATGAGTTACCCATATCAATGTAGAGTAGATGAGCACATTTACATTTGGCCCCGCCCCTAGGCATGATGGACGGGGTCAAAAGGTCATGAAATTGATTGTAATCCAACTCCTGACACTGTTGGACGGAATTCAACCAAATTTGGTATGTGAGTTACCCATATGATCGCGGAGTGCAACATGGCATTTACATTTGGCTCCAGCCCCCGGGGTGGGTTGTGGGGTGTGGCAAAAGTTCATAGCGGTGAATGTGGTGATTTGCGATGACGCGTCATCGACCGATCACTCTAGTTTTTATTGCATAGAGCTGATTTATGCTAACAGATTTCTTTTTACTTTTCATGATTACCATTTTCCCATGACCATTTCCATGTAGAGGCCAGTTTTGGCTCGTACCAGGGTTAATATAAGATACCATGTGTAGGTTTTCTCCCATGATTCATCAGTTGTTTTTTGCAAGATCTACTGGCCCACCATATGCTATAATGAAGCACATTGTGGTCAATGCTCTCTATCTTCACTAATGAAACCATCCACTTCTACTTCATAATCGATATGTCCTCTTCAGGATATGATTCCAGGGTCTAACATAGAATTTGATATTTGCCTAGCATGTTTTGCTATGCAAATTATAAATTATATATTTGTCGGCAAAATTTTATAGCAATTAACTCATTCACGGATAAATTCCCTGTATCTCAGAGCAAGCACACAGGAAAGCTGTTGAAGATTTTGAAATTAATATTACTGGACGCCATTGCTGCCTATGCCCAGACACATTGATTTCAAAATATTCAACAAAATATGCTATGCATGTACATAGTAAAGAATTTAATTTTTCAGGAATTTATCGTTGAAAGGGTTAATAATAGAACTCAATACTAAAATGTAAATTTTACATAGCAGATACAGCTATGCATGATGCAGAATGTATAGCAAATGCCTAAATATGTGTAGCAAATTGAGATGTGATACCAGATAAATATCCCATGCATTCAATACATTTGGAGGCAGGTGCGGATCAGGAAGCTTTCTTAAAATGTTGTATATACAGGTCAATCTCAAATTTGTATGAAGGCCTGCAGATCCAGGTCCCTCTATAGGACAGAAAACGTAGAAGGATAGAGGAGTCCAAGGAAGCCCTCCCTTTTACAAGTAGCCAAAAACCGCCGGGAAATGGCCCTGGTCACACCTGACCAGGGATCCCGGGCGAACATATGAGCACCATACAAGCTATGGCGCAATTCCTCATGTAAGGAATCCAGGTTGGAGCACCAACACGAGAAGCTCCATGACGCGGTGAACAACAAATCTATCCCGCCTAGATGCTGTTGGCATCAGTTCCATTGCAACCAGAAGATACAGATTCAGTCTTCATGGCCGAGTGGAACAATCTCCAGGCCCGGAAATAAGGTGCCCGTCAAGGACACTGTCAGGCACCAAACTATCAAATGTTAAGCACAGTCTTGCCGGTTCCTGACATTTTGTCAGGTACAGATTTAAACAGTCCCAGTAGTTGCAGTGTGCAAAAAAAAAATGTCTGCATACAAGTGTTAACAAAGCTATAAAACATTCATCTACATACATGTATATACATATACATGACCTAAGGTGTATCACGACCACTATGACATGTTTAGTTGCTTTTTTAACATATTTCCACTAAGGTCAAGTAAAGAACATTGTGAAGTAGAATACTGTTGACAGGCAGCAAATTCTGGATGTCTGGTACTTTAGGTAGCTGTGCCTGACAAAGTGTTGGACACTGTTGAAAAAGTTATTTCCAGGCCTGATCTCCACTCGGACATGACTAAACTATTAGCAATGCACACTACCAACAAACTGACAGTAGGGTACCAGAAACCAAGGGCTACAAAACGGCCTTCACTAAAGCAACCAGTGCCACCATCACACTAGATGCCATAGCCACCACCAAAGCAAGACACGATGAGCGCCAACGCTCTAGCAGCTCTAGAACCCACAGACAAGGGCCACGCCCTCAGACCCAGAGGGCCTAGGGCTCCTCCATAGCAAGGGGCAACACTGCCTCAAGTTACAGGAGAGAGCCCTATAGGCAGGCACAACAGCAACGCCAGCAATCTTCACCTGCAAATTCACACGCACGGGTACGCTTCTCAAAAAAGTGATAAACAAATACTGGCCCCTCCTACAAGCCAGCCAGAGATGCAGGGATGCATTTCCAGAGAAACTACTATTCGGTTATCGGTGGAATAAACCTATCAAGGATCACACAGTCTGGGCCAGACTACCAGACCCCATCGATGCTGTACGCCCACACTGCAACCCCTTCATAGGATGCACTACCAAAAATTGCATCATCTGCAACAACATGGAGAAAACGAGGCTTTTCAAAAGCTACGATACCGTCTTATCCTATAGATGCAAAATCATAGGCAACTGTCAGACACGCAACATAGTCTATCTGCTAAATTGCAAACTATGCCACAAACAATATGTGGGAGAGACTTGGAGGCGATTCAAAACAAGGATACAAGAACACCTTAGATCCATAACTAATCTCCACAAGAAACAAAGTTATGACACACCTGTCTCACATCACCTCAATAAATGCAAGCATACAAGAGCCCACATGAGTCACTGCATGATATAGGTCCTCTCCTCCGACCCCGCAGACCCAGAATAAATACCATGGAGGAGATCCAAAAAATCCCATTGGATTCACCAACTCCACACCATGGAACCAACAGGAATAAACCTAACAGGGTGACTAGATCTGGCACACGGACACTATGCAGGTCCATATATATAATGCGCTAGTGCCCTTTTGCAACAGTCTGTTTCTGTTCCATTCAGCAGGCACCGCCCATACCCAGAAACCTACAGGTACAGTTAGGCTTGAGTGATTATTCGAAAATCGTGATTATGGTTTAAATCGTGAATTTATTTGATTAAAATTAAATAATTGAATAATCGTGAATAATCTCCATTGCATAAAATATTTCGAAACTTAATTAATCTTTAAAGCGATCGGTCCTGAAAATTTATATTTTGCTCAGTGTATTTGCAGGGCTAGAGATGACTATTTTTGAAAATGAAAATTAATCGAGTAATCACAATTATTTTCAAACAAGAGGCGCAAGGGGCCTGTATCGCTCACCTGGAATTATTGGACACTAGCACAAATGAACAAAATGAGATGATCACTGGAAAAATTTACCAATCAAATTTCTGTGAAGAAAGTTTAACCAAGTTTTATTAAAATAAGTCTTTTTATGATTTTCTCAGAAATTTGCAGAAAATACAAAATGTCCCCTAAAAATGCTATATTTTGATTGATTTATGGCGAACATATTTTTTGTGACATATTACATGTAACTTTCCATGGACAAATTTTAAAGCCTTTTGGCCCCAATCATATCTGCCAAATTTCGGCCCGATCTGTTCAAGAATAAGTCGTCTTCGTGAAAACTACGTCATCCAAGATGGCCACCAAATATTTGGCCCATCAAGCTCCCTTGAATAAACTTGTTTCAGCTCTTTCCGTAGATCATATTTCAAGAGTTTTGAATTGATGCCCCAAGCGGTTTCGAAGATTTTAAAATCTATAAAAATTGGCCAAAATCCAAGATGGCCGCTGGCCAATCATCTTCATTTGAACAAACTTGAATCTATGCCCTAACGATGCTTCCTGGCGAATATAATTGAAATCGGGCCAGTGGTTCTTAAGAAGTCGTTTAAAGAAAAAGTTAATGGATAGACAGATAATGAATGGTCACCACAGCAATAGCTCACATGGCCAGGTGAGCTTATAATCGATCATGATCACTCAAAGCAATAATCATGCAAGCCTAAATACATGACAGGTGAGAAATAAGTTAACCCCATGTTCGTTAATACTAGTACAATTTTGAATATGATATTAGAAATGGTCTGTTGAATATTTTGGACATAATTTAATTGGCCAGCAATAGCAATGGCTTCCAGTCAATTTTATTTGTCCAAAATATTCAACAATATGTTTTATTTTGTTTTTGAAACAATTAAACATTTTATGTTATATTTTAGCTGTCCTGTATATATAATTCATGTCATACTTAACACGGAAATAAGCAAAGGCTTGTTAGAAAACAATGAAATTTTTGGAGTTAATGTCCGTTTACAGGTCAAAGAACGTAAAGCAGTTATTCCAGGCGTAAGGGCAAAATATTTAAAATCCCCCATTTTATAGTTACTCTTTAATGCGATCTGTCACGAAAATTTACAATTTTGTCAATAAATGTATGTCCATTTGCCGGACAACAGAAGACCGTTTTTTTTAAATGTATCACTGGATCGAGCCAGGCATTCCAGTGATACACTTTCAAAAATAGTTTTGCAAATGGACTTTTCTAAACACCATTGCAGCTTTCATGATTGATATGCTTTTTCGTGTTAAGACCTGGTAATTTGTACCAAAAGTGATTAATCGAGTAATCACGATTATTCTTAAATAATCGATCGTGATCACTCAAAGCAAGAATCGCGTGTAGTTTAACCCTTTAACACTCATATCGGCCAAAAACGGCTTCTGCAGTCCTCATGGGATATGTCCATTTGCGGACCGAGAGAAGACTTTATGAGAATTTACCACTGGAATGACTGGCTCGATAACCGAGCCAGTCATTCCAGTGGTAAATTTTCAAAAAGTCTTCGCTCGGTCTGCAAATGGATATTTTCTATGAGAAAATTGACATTTTCTTGAACAAATTCGAGGGATAACGGGTTAAAACTTCCAAAACAGTATTCACTTGTCATGCAAATGCAGGTTTTGGCTAAGATTAAAACTGATAATTTATTACAAACTGTACCTCCATGTACCTGTACTTAAAACTGATAACATAATATTGCCTCATCCAATGCCAGTTTAAATGTTATCTAAATATTATATAATATATATATATATATATATATATATATATATATATATATATATATATATATATATATATATGAAGATTATGATCATGCAAGGCTATGCATATTAACCCTGCAATGGCCCAATTTGTTCAAGAAAATCAAAATATCTGAATGTCCATTTGCAGGCCAAGGGAATCAATTTTAAAAAAGTAATCTCTTGTTCCGCAAATGAACATTTTCTATGAAAAAATTGTTTTCTTGAACAAATTTAGGGCTTACAGTTCTCATGCATTTCTTAATAAATTTATAGAATGAATAATATGCAAAGCTTCGTTGACGCAATTCTGTGAGATATGGTACATTGTAATAGAAGGCCTATTTTTTTATCTCATTCAATTCCATTATATGGCCATGGCAATAAATCTACTTTTTTAATCGTGATCCTCAGGATTAGGGCTCAAGAAAATCAACAGATCCCTGGAATTTTGTACTGGCCCGTACTGACATGACTAGGCTTGTGCGATTTTTACTTTGAGTTATCACGATCGATTATTTAAGAATAATCGTGATTACTCGATTAAACAGCCTGGTTACAAATGACCCAGACATAACAACAAACGAATATCAATGAAGAAATCTGCAATTGCGTTTAAGAAATGGCCATTGGCAGGCTATTAGTGAAGACCATTTTTGAAAATGTATCACTGGAATGCCTGGCTCGAGCATCGAGCCAGGCATTCCAGTGATACATTTTCAAAAATAGTCTTCTCTTGCCCTGCAAATGGGAATACATTCACTGAGCAAAATGTCACATTAAAGAGCACCTAAAAGATAGGTTTTTTATGAACAACAAATTATTCACGATTATTCTATTATTTAATTCCGTAATCATATAAATTCGCGATTTAAAGGATAACTAACCTCATCTCATAATATTGATACAGAGGATCTAATAGGCCATTCATAAACTATGCATGGAATTCTACGCTTTTATCATCCCGTCAAAGAAAAATATTCAGGTTTTAGTAATTAAATGTCGGTACATTTCTACAGCTTATGATGGCTGTTATGATTTACTTTTCAACCAATCAGAAAAAACCTAGCGCGTCTGCCTCGGTATAAGCGCTCAGTCATAGAGGTGCCAACTATAGCTTGACAATGTGGTATAAAAGCAACCATACAGGTAAACTGTTGCATATTTTGAAACTAATTTGACTGGAAGCTGTTGCTGCCATTGGCAGCAACAATGTCCAGTCAAATTAGTTTCAAAATATTCAACAAGATGATTATCACATAATAAAGAATGTAATGCAATGGCACTTACATGACATCACACACTATCGCTTGAGGAAACAAGATGGTGGCGATCACTGTTCAACATTTGCACGATATTACAAAGCAGATAATTGTGATACAGACAAGGGAATGTGACAGGATATGAATGATATGGAATATATAAACCATATTCTATCGGTGCAATACAACATTTGAGATGAGATTAGCATCCCTTTAATCACACAAATCACACAAGCCTAGTCATGACTGTAGTACCGCACAGAATATATAAAGTTAATCAAATGTTTGCAATACATTATTACAGGGCATCATATTTAAAATAAGCAGGTGAGCTGTAAATCGCTCACCTGGAAGCACGTAGGAGAGTCCTGGGGGTATGCAGGAGAGCCATCATCCTCCAAGTGGGGTGTGTGTGGGGGGGGGGGGGGGAGAGTCTGTTTTGCCATCTTTAGATGACTCGGTTTAAAAACTGATTGTCTGAGAAACATTCCACTTGAGAAAGGTTGATAAATTAATTGACTGAGACTTTGTTGACATTTTGACGATCAGACGATAAATAGAGCGGAAGCGGAAGATCAGACACGCCTGCGCGATCACGTGAATTCTCTATTGTATTCAATCTGCACTGTTCGGCTGTTACTCAGAAACGGTAGCTTCTACAGCGTGAATGCGAATACTGGCGAAAAGCAGTGAATACGAATAGGATTGATAAGGGAAGACCTTAAATCACATGCGACCTGGAGCGGTGAATATTTATGACGTCATAAGCTCTTTAGCGATTAGCCAGTCAGATAATTTGATTCAACATTACAATGATTCCGCGCACGCTTACGACGTCATGAATATTCATAACACTCCAGGTCGCATGTGATCTATGGTTTTCCTATGAGAAACGCAGAAAAATGAATTCTGATCAAGTCTTTAAACTTACTGGTATTAACATACTATATACGAAATTTATGTTGGCGTTTGTAAACAGTAATACGCAAATTAGATTTATTTATAAAATCTGTCCCGCAGAAAATCCAATTTAGGTGCAAATATTTTTTTTATATCGCGAGATTGAGGCGCTCGATTTTTAGCTCACCTGGGATCAAATGTTAGGCGAGCGGCATGAGCGAGAGCGAATGATGCCCTGATTATTAGGAAAATTAATTTATCATCTCAACATATTTACTGTAAACACAATGCAGGGTTCGTACACCTGTTTGAAATTCCATGACATTTCATAACCAAAATTAACAAATTCCATGACCTTCAAGAATTAATATCTAAGCGATACATAGATTTGTGTTTATAATGTAGCTAGATAAATTACGATCTGCTTTATTTTGCAAAATGTCTGAATATTGTGTCTTGCTCCCACCAAACCAAAGCCTTGCATTGATATGATGTTGCCGTAATTTTTATTGCATAGACGGAGGAAATTTATGCCAACAGATTTCTTTTATTTGGGATGATTACCATGTTTACCATTTTCCATGACTTTTCCATGACATACGATAAAAAAATTTGATTTTCAATGACTTTCCAGGCCTGCAATTTAAATTTTCAAATTTCATGACTTCTTGTTAGTACGAATTTTGGCAATGTCCATTTGCACGCCAAGAAAATACTATTTTTCAAAATTTATCATTGGAATAACTGGCTTGTTTATCGAGCCAGTCATTCCAGTGATACATTTTAAAAAAATACTATTCTCTTAGCCTGCAAATGGACATTTCTCGAAACCACCGTAGAGGCCATTTCTGGTTCCCTTGATGACTAAAGGGTTAAAACACAACAGATTCCACCAACTGGTTGATGAAGGAAACAGTAGTTTGGATTTTGTCATAAAACTACTTCTGCTGAAACATAGTGATCCAGCCGGATCACTTATTGCCCTAAAATAGTGATCTGTTACTGATCCATATGAAAAAAGGTTTACGGATCACGGGATCAGTGCTTAATTTCTAGCCCTGTACATGTCGTCATAAGATAAATTTTGTTCCATCCAATTGGCACCATAATCAAAAGATTTGATCTGTCACTCAAGCATCCGACATCATAATCAATAGACCTTTCCACTCTATCCATCCAGCATATGACATCATAATTAACTATTTGACGTGTAGAATGACATCTAGATAAGAAAGACGTAGATAAGTACATCACGAACGCATATTTGAAGACAGACTATGTGTTGTTGCACGAATCGTATGTATTTCCTATTTAATACATATTCTGTTGAATATTTTAAAACTAATTTGACTCAGCGCTGTTGTTGCCTACTAGGCAGCAACAGCAGCCAGTCAAATTAGTTACAAAATATTCAACAGCTTACATGTACCTGTATAGGTTTCAGGAAATTGATAGTTAGAATATTTGGGGATCGATCAATCCCAACACAGCGAAGTGTGGGTTGAGCTTAGCTAAAACTGGAACGGTCCATTACATCACTAGTTCGCCGACGTCACAATGATAATGATGTAGACTCTGAAATGAAGATCTATCGTAAATCACTCACAAACTGTACAAATTCTATACGACTCTTTCGCTTTGATGACTTTACCATTTAATTTAAACATTCTGTTTGAATATTTTGAAACTAATTTGAGTCGGAGCAATTGCATAGGCATCAACAGCATCCAGTCAAATTACTTTCAAGATTTTCAACAACTTATCTCAAAATTTAGATTTTGGGAACTCAGACATGTTTCAAATCGCATCCAGCCTAGAAATTTAAAAAGTGGGCACAATATATCTAGATATGGGCAAGGCAAGGAATGTAAAAGATTACCTCATTAGCACATGTATGCATAGGCTTCCTTGAGGAAGGTTTGCACCCCCACCAAGGGCACCCGCCAGGACCCTCCCCCACTACCCCCCACCCCCACCAGTCACCTCAAGCTAACCTCTTAACCAACATGTCCAATGCTTTTCTAGGCACCTGAACATTGGCATTTATGAAACTTGACGTTAGTTCTAAATAGGTGGGTGTGTCATCCTTCTCTAAGGGCTGTCCATTGATTTGCAATTTAAAGGATTTTGTTGCCAAGCTAAAAGGTGTGTGCAACTTGATTTGCTTGCTGTTTGCCTGCATCATCTGTTATGTTCAAGGTTGTCAAGTTCTTAAATTGTAGGTTAACTTGTGTTGCTTTAGGTCAAGGCTCACCCCTAAAGGGCTCAAAATAAACTCCCACCACAAGTCAGCTTGCACTCAGGACTACTTAACCAGAGCACCTGTTCACGCCTGAGTGGTGAACTATCTGATCGTCACAACTGCCAATCTCCTGGGCTCCTTGTTTTTGCTTTGCTTGAAGTCATGATCATGATGGTGGTGCTGCTGTGATCAGTAGATGGCTGTTACTTATACTCGTTGCGGGTGCTGTTGTGCCTACTTGACTTATAACACATATCAGACAGGAGCAAGGCGGCTTAACCCCCTATAGATACGCTCTGAAATCAGTAATTTAGACCAGGAAAACCATGATTCTCAGTAATTTCTCCATGTCTTTCAGTAAATGATTTTCGGAAATCTTGAGAGGCTTTCTATAATTCAGAATCAGTAATGACAATTATAAAGTCATGAAAACGTAAAAATTAAGTAAGGCAAGCAGAAAGAATTTGTATCCAGAAATTTTGTGCAATTTTTGTGTTACTATCTTTTTTTAACCATTTTAGAGGATCGCTTTCAATTTTGTCATGCAATATCGGGAATACTAATTACTGACCAATAGAGTCCTATACTGACTGTTAGCAACCAATCGAGTCCTATGCTGACCGTTACCGACCAATAGAGTCCTATACTGACCATTACCAACCAATAGAGTCCGTTACTGACCAATAAAGTCCTATACCTGACGGTTACCGACCAATAGAGTCCTATACTGACCATTACCGACCAATACAGTCCTATACTGACCGTTACCACCCAATAGAGTCCTATACTGACCATTTCCGACTGATAGTCCTATACTGACCGTTACCGACCGATAGTCCTATACTGACCATTACCGACACATAGTCCAATACTTACCATTACCGACCATTAGAGTGCTATACTGACCATTGCTGACCAATAGTCTTATACTGGCTGTTACAGACCAATAAAAAATATATACTGAGCGGTACAAAATGAGCGGGTATATTACCGATTGGTAGTGATTCATGCTTAAAGGATAACTAACCTCAATTTCTCGATAGCTATTCAGGTGATCTAATATGCCACTCATAAGCTATGCAGGTAATTTTAAGCTCTATCATGCCGCTAAAGAAAGATATTCAGGCTTTAGTAGCTAAATGTGTGTACATTTCTACACCATATTATGGCTGCCATGTTTTATTTTTCAATTAATCAGAAAATACCTAGCGTGTCTGCCGAGGTATATACGGTCGGTCATAGAGGTGTCAGCTATAGTTCGGCAATTTTGTATAAAAGCTATCATACAAGTAAGCTGTTGAATATTTTGAAACTAATTTGACTGGAACAACTTCAGGTCAAATTAGTTTCAAAATATTCAACAGGATAAGTATTACATAATAAAGAATGTAAAACATTGACACTTGCATGACAGCACACACTATCGCTTGAGGAGACAAAATGGCGTTGATCGCTGTTCATCATTTACGCGATGTTACAAAGCAGATAACTGTGATATAGATAAGGGAATGTGACAGGATATGAATGATAGCGAATTTATAAACCATATCCTATCGGCACAATACATCTAAGATGAGATTAGCATCCCTTTAATATAGTCCATAAAAAGCCATTTTTAATACATTTTTTGAAATATAACCATTAGGCTTTAAGACATTACATATAGTCAACACTGAGAACTAACCGAAATGCGTAAATACGATAGATCTTTAAAAGGGTATAGATCGGAATTATGACCCTCTCAAAAGCGGGATTTCAGAATTCAGTATTTTCTCGCCGGTTCCAATTTTATGGTCACAAGCTAAAATACAACACCAACAGCTTTCAGCAACATTGTTTTTCAAAAAATATAGATTTTTGATCCCATGTCCGATTGAAAAATCTATCAATGATGCGGGTATTGGACAAAGTTGTCATTATTTTATTATTTATGAATTCCCAGATACAAGTATAATTTGTGGGTATTTTGGCAAGTAATCTGTTGGATATTCTGAGACTAATTTGAGGTGATCTGAGAATTAAAATAATTTTAATCATTAGCCAGATTTAAATTTTACTAGCATTTGGCTAATTGGCTAGTGAGTAGATCAGTCCCTGGAATATATTCACCACAATATTAGTTTTTGTACATATATTCATGCATTAGCAGGTTAATATACTACTAATTGAGTTTAAAACAGTATCGGTCAGTCATATTTATATGCCGGTCGGCATAGGTCTGTATAGGACAGTATCGGTCACCAATTAGTAGCACACTGAAATGTACCTAATGGAAGAGTTCATCATCATCATTTTACGAGGCATAAGCCATTGTCTTGTTATTGCTTTAGTGTTTTTGTTGTAGTTCAATTCAAAAGTTCTTTCTTGACTATCTAGTTTGTTCTTGAATGATTTGATTGTTGTTGATTAATTAAGTCTCCTCGAAACTGATACATTTGAGAGTTTAACTCTTACCACTCCGATGTCAATATTCTATCTTTTGCTGTGTAAATACCAAAGAAGCTGGTGTACATTTCTCAACAGTTTGGTTGATGATGTTGATGTCTATGACAGCAACATCATCCACCGAATTTACCGAAAAAACTAACTCCAGATCGTCTTTTAATTTAATATGAAAATTTAAAATCTTGACATCGGAGCATCAAAGGCTAACTAACACTGATTTGTGGAAATGCTGTGGCACAGATGGGTGTTCCCTGCATTAGCTGCGGTGTGCCGCCTACACTCATGGTTACACCCGGCTGCGCCTAGCATTTGTTTGCATGCTGACTTGTGGAGGCCATGGTTGGTCTTATTGCTGTTGTTTTTATTTCCAATGTTTGTCGTTATCCGAATCTCTTCTACGCTAGTGTCGCTTCATGCTATGACAAAATGCGGACGTAAAAGCAGACTTATCTATCGATAATTGAAATCGCTACAGAGCATGTTTTTGTCGATGCACAGGCTACTCCAAGATAAGTCAACTGTATTGGAAGAATTGCAGCATGACTTTGTGTTGGGCTGGTATATGTATGCCTGTTCAGTCCAATTCAAATGATCTTTCTTTGAAGTAGATATCTAGTTTGCACTTGAAGAATTCAAGTGTTGTTGCTTCAACTATTGTAGCTGGCAGTGAATTCCACTGTGGTACCACTCTGTTAGCGAAAAGATGTTTGCGCATATCTGTTGCTGCACTTTATGTCGAGCTTGAACCTATGCCCTCTGGTCTGTGTAATACTGTGGATGGCTCTAAGAAGTAGTCCTTATTAATATTATATAGATCCCTAATGAGCTTGAATGTTTCAATTAAATCTCCTTGAAATCATCTATATTGCAGTGACATTAGATTTAGGGCTTCAAGTCTTTCTGTGTAGCTATACTCTTTGATTTGCGGGACAGGTTTTGTTGCCCGCCGTTGAACTCTTTCTAATAGAGCTCTGTGATTCAGGCTTTTCAATCTTGCTCAGGGATGGGGTCAATTCCATTTTATCAATTCCAACTCAATTCATTTTATCAATTCCAATTCCAATTCTTTTTCCACATCAATTCATTTTATCAATTCCAATTCCACCCAGAAAAGTCCAATTCCAATTCCATTTGATCAATTCCAAGTCCAATTCCATACCAATATTTACTTGAGATCAACATTGTTATAGTCTAACCACTTAATGGCCAAGACCGGACAAGAAAAACTAGATTTATCATTAGCAGATGTCCATTTGCAAGATAAGAGAAGACTATTTTTTTTAAATTTAACATTGCAATATCTGGCTCGGTTATGGAATAAGTCATATTCCACTGGTAAATTTTCAAAAATAGTCTCTTAACTTACATATGATCCTTCCTCAAGACCAGTGCAAGAGATATTTTGGCTGGCTTCTCCGTTAATATTAAAAACAATTAGAATAAAAATTGTTGTTGCCAATAGGTAGTTATATCGTTCAGTCAAATTATTTTCCAAAAAGTCAACATTCAGCAAACCTTATTTTTAGTTTATTTGACTTAATTATAGCTCAATGCCAAGTTTTTTCTAATGAATATGACTAAATGTTAATGCTATATTGTAGATGCATGTAAACATTGCTATTTAAATGTTTGCATTAAAAACCATTAGAATACAATGAATATAGTACAGTACTGAGTGAGAGTACTGAGCACATATGTATGTAGAGTTTGGATAACACCTCTAGTCCAGGTGTCTGTGTTTTAAAAGCTGAACCATTTCACAGAGGGGGTTGTTCAATGATTCCTTTGTTAAATAGGAGGGTATAATTACAGGGCAATCATCTTTTAAAGTACCACTTTCTTCACCCATTTCATTCCATGCAGATGATAGGTATTACTTTACTGAACACTATTGCACTATAATTCATCTTGATGAATAATTTTAACACAATTTGGTTATCTTGGTTCTAGTTTATATATTTGAAATCATTTTAACTAATTTGTATGATTTTAAAGATGGCATAATATCATAGAAATGAAAACCTGTTTCCAGGGAATTCAGAATGAAATAAGTTCAAGATCAGAAGCTTTGATTGAATAAGGGAGGTACAAAGCTCACATAGGATAAATGGCTTAATTGGTCACTGGGCATGGAGAATTGAGTTAACCCAATAATGTATTAAAGTTCATAGCATTTATCAGATCTTTGTTTTGTCAATTCAGAGTGAAAGATTATTTTTGAAAATTTACCACTGGAATTACTGGCTCAGTTATCCAGCTAGCCACTTCGGTGGTAAATTTTCAAGAATAGTCTTCCATTGGCCTCATTGCAGGTGTTTTGGGCGGCTTAGGTGTTAAAGGGTTAAGGGCTAACTTGTTCATCACTGAATTATCAGTATCTCAAATTCTAGTCTTCATACCAAACATATAACTAAGTTGTTAAAATTAATTTTAATAGAAACTGTTGCAGCCTTAGAAGACAAAAGTATTTTGTCAAATTAAATTTAAAATATCCAATAAAGCATCTAATAACAGCTGGCATAATAAATATCATCAACTTTCATATAGAATGAAATGTGGTAAATGGTATCATACAGCTCATTTAGGATGAAATGCATTAAGGGCATATAAAGGTCAGTGTATAATTTACAGATATTACATGCACATTTTATTGCCAACACTGTTCAGTAAATCTATCACAAATGTGACAAATTATGACTGGAATTGATTGGAATTGAATTGGAATTTATCAATTCCGGTTAATTCAAATGATCAATTCCAAATCCAAATCCAATTCCAATTCCGGAGTCCTCAGATTTATCAATTCCAAATTCCAATTCCGGAATTGAATTGGAATTGCACGATCAATCGGAATTGACCCCAACCCTGATCTTGGAATTGATTGGAATTGAATTGGAATTTATCAATTCCGGTTAATTCAAATGATCAATTCCAAATCCAATTCCAATGTCTTAAAATTTATCAATTCCAATTCCAATTCCGGAGTCCTCAGATTTATCAATTCAAATTCAAATTCCGGAATTGAATTGGAATTGCACGATCAATTCAAATTCCAATCGGAATTGACCCCAACCCTGATCTTGGTGACTATGCCGAGTTGTAGCATTCGAGAATAGGTCTCACTAGAGATTTGTACAAGAGCGTGAAAGTATATGGGTCAATGTTGGTAAATGTTCTCTTGATTAGTCCTAATGTGCTGTTGGATACGATATTCACTATATGTATATCAAATGAAAGGCTTCTGTCAATATGCACTACCAAGTCTTTTTCTACCTCTGACATTGATACAGGATGCATATCAGGCATATCTGTCATATAGCATTTGGTTTGAGGGTTGTTTCCGCCTTCTTGTTCATGGTGAACGTTTTGTGGCACGGTGAATGACTTCGATAGGTGACTCGTCATAAAAACCAAGATGGAGCCAAATTATATCATCCAGTAAGATGTTTTCGATGGACATGTAATTTCGAGGGTACGTACTTTTGATGTTCTAACGTGCGCTTCGCTTAGGTGATGTTAACAAATCATGTGTCTTTAAATAGATACAGAAGTTTTACAGTGTATACTTTAAATAGATGCGCTTAGAACAAATGATTATTTTATGCTTTTTGATGTCAGTGTAGTGAGAAACGTGTATTTTCACAATTACTTTTTTTACCCATGATGAAAATATTGATAACTATTAAGGAAATGACACAAATCAATCAAGTTTTTGCGTCCAACCACATCTACCAGTTACTGGTTTGAGTAGCATAGCAGATCTGTTGCCATAGCAATAATTTATTTCTCCCGAAGCGTGGAACTGGCATGGGGTGCTTATGTAGTTTTCAGATCTAGATTGATTTTGTTCTACTCACAACGGCGATTCAAACAGGCCCTAGTCACCAAACACGATATAAATTTCAGTAATATTTTTCTATTTTCCGGTAGGCAAAACACTTATGCTCATTTTCAATAACACTTTTACCAATTTCCAAAAGAAAAATAAAGGTTTTAACGTTTTTTAATGTTTTTGGCTGAAATTAGCCGCTACGAAAATGATCTGGATTTAAAACTATAAATTAAGTTCTGTGTTTGTATCAGACCCGTTTATGGCATTATAGTTTGTGACAGACTCTCCTTTGCTCAAATCATAAAAATTACATCAATGCACCGCCTCACTAGAGTTGAAATTACGCGATTACATCACACTCGAAAGTACACATGACGCAATACTGACAATGCATCTGTAGACCCATTGTACTAACATACGTCCACTCACATAGCTATGCTGTTCGAGGCCATACTTGCAGACCTGTGATTTCTCGCTATGTGAAGTAACATTACGCTAGTGGGTTGGAGGTAGCCAATCAGATTTCTGCCTACTTCACGCGATAGGCGAGAGTTTGTCTGCCGACCTAATTTATAATCACAAAAACAACGGCGATCACGACGCTGTTGATCTGGAAAAAGACATTTGTTTTAGTTTTGCTCTAAACTAGTTATCTGAGGAACAGAAAATGTGTAGATTAGTTTTCGGTAACAAAAATCGCTAGTTTGGTTTACGCACATGTGCAAATTTGTTGATTTCCTGATTTCTTATCGAGCAATCTCATTGGCTCAAGTTGACTGACCCCAGTTCATTAATATGTATGAACTTAGCACAAACATCAAAGGCGTGCACGCACGGTACTCGATACGGGAACGTAGTGGGAGGGCGAGAATCATGCAATAAGACGATGCTGTAGACCAGGTAGGGGACAGTGGCATAGCCAGATTTTCGCGTCAGAGGTAGCGAGGTCTAAAAAGGCGCCACTCCACTTGAGCGAGGACTAAAAAGGGCCCCCACAGACAGTCATCAACCCAAGTGCGGAAAATCGCTCCATTAGCGTTATTGAAAACGCTTCAAGGATGTCTATTTTGAAAACAAAGTTGCTGAAAGCTGTTGCTATTTACGCTTATTGGAATCGCTTTTAAACCTGAATTCCCAGAGTCTAATTTTCAATGCAACTATACAGGTAACCTGTGAATATTTTGAAACTAATTTGACTTGAGTCTGCCCAGTCAAATTACTTTTACAATATTTACCAGTCTAGTAGGTCGATCAAACATATATACAATTCGTACACTTGACGAACGATTGGATGTTCATGACGAATCCAGGTAGCCTACGTGAAATTATGAAAGTGACATCAGCTAACTTGAGATGCGTGTGATTATTATGTCGGATACTTGAGTGTTAGGTCGGATCCCTACATTATATATGCTAACTCTATGTTATACAGACCCGATATGACAACATTGTATGATGTCGAATATTTTGAAATTAAAATACCTGGAAGCTGTTGCTATCTAAGGCCAAAACGGCCTCAACTCAAAATCTTATCATCACCATGCATACCCTTAACCAGGCTACTGGTGAGGGAACCCCCAGCATAAGCCTTAGTATAGACTGGCACCAGTCTGTACTCGCTCCTTGGTGACGCCTGTCACTAAGCGCGCCTGCGCATGCGCAACTGATCCCAAATTGGAAACAGTAGCCTGGTTATGGGTATGCATGGTGATGATATAGGCATAAGGGAGTATGTAAGCGAGCATAAATTTTTTATTCTGGTAGCTAAATGCAGATATTTGATTTAGCAAGTAGTGATTGAACGGTCAAGATGTTTTTGTGTTGTAATAACAACAAGGGATTGTGTATCACATTGATGTTGTGTTTTCCATTAATGTCTCACAGAAACATGAACAATCATTGGTTATTATGTAGTCACACGGAAGATACAAATCAGTGTACATCACATAGATGTTGTGTTTTCCATTAATGTCTCACAGAGATATGAACAATCATTGGTTATTATGTAGTCATCTTCTTTTTGTTCTATCGACATGATCATATGCGTGGATCCATGGTTTATTAGAGTGTGCTGTGCGGCCTGGAACCTCCGTCTTCAGCACTCGAGGTTTCTGTCAGGGTTACCTCACCCTTACCTCCTTTAGTCGCCTCTTACGACATGCAGAGGATACGGAAGGTGTATTCTAAGCCCCACCTACAGGGCATATTGGTCCAACTGAGATTAAAGATGTCTAGCAACTTGCGGAGAGATGCATTACCAAGGTGTTGGATCATTTCATTCGTAATGCCATCTGGCCCGGGAGATTTCTTCTTCTTCAATTGGCGGATAGACTTCTTCAGTTCTGCTAAACTAATGTCAACTTTCATTGCATCGTGAGTGTTGGTGTCTGTTCTTTCCTTTGCTCTTTTCTAACCTCTTTTTGACGCATTCATGGTATAGAAATCAGGGTTGGGTTTTGGACTGTCCAAAACTAATTTTGAACAGACTTTGTCCAAAACCTGTCTAAAACCTGTCTTAAAGGGTTTTAAACCAGTCCTAAACTGTCCAAAACTAATTTCAGCATATTTGTACTATGCTTATTCATGCTTACTTACTAGTCTTAGTAATAATGCAATAAAAGAAACAAAACACCATAATAACATACAAATTGTATTACATTGTATATTAAGATATATAAAGTTATTACAAATATTATGCATGTTAACAGATTAAGATTACAGGCATGAAAATTCAGTTTTATGAAATGTGTAAGAGGTATGACATGTTGCTTATGCTCATTTAACCTTCAGTAATCTAAATCAGACAGTCCTCTCAGCATCCTATAACAAAAGACAAGCTTTGATGCTTTCTCTACTCCTAGTCTGTTCCGGATATTTGTTTGTATGTAAATGAAATTGCTCAAGATTCTTTCAATGGATGCTGATGAGGCTGGCGCATCCATCAATTGAAGGGCCATGTCTATAAAATCTGCAGACACACCTAGAGGTTTTAGACCTTTTCACCATGTCAGTGGAGGTACCTGGACAGCAGCATCAGAGAAATAAGATACAGGAAATGGCATGCTCTTGGCTTGGTAAGAGATTAATGTCGCTATGAAATTTGGATCTTTACTTATAACCCATTTGTTTACGATTTCAAGCTGATCTGGTGTGAGTAGCTCTCCTTGGTACTTTGGGTGTAGTGTGTATGCCACGAGGTGCTCTGGCAAGACTGCCTTGTGAAAACGAGCAGATACATGCTTTTTATGTGGTTCAAGCAAAGTGTTGTTCTTAAGGTTAATCCAAACATTACATGCATCAGCCAGTATTGCCGAGTCACCCTGACAAAAATCAATCGCATGGGAAATAGGTCTTAGCTGCTCTGCTACGTCTCTGGCATTCTTAAATAGGTTATAATAGTGATAGTGCATGTACTGCACTGGTTGCCTATAAGACAACGTATATGGTACAAGTTGGCTTTATTGGTGTTCAAGTGCATAAATGAGCTGGCCCCACCGTACTTAAAATCCTTAATCCAGCAAAGAGCAGCACCAAGGTCTTTTAGGTCTAGCACACAATTACTATGTACCATACCAAAATCAAACTTAACTACTGGTGATCGTGCATTTTCTCGAGCCGGTCCACGATTCTGGAATTCTCTTCCACCTGAAATTAGAAACTGCTCTAAAATTGACTCATTTAAATCACTACTAAAAACATATCTTTTCCAAAGAGCATTCTAAATTTTGTAAAGCGCTTTTGAGCAATTCAGTTTGGAATTGGCGCTATATAAATCCGACATACATACATAATCCATAATCTTTCTAATAATAGCACTCTCTAACTCTCCCTCGTGGTCCTGGACAATTTTCATGAAGTGTGGTCTGTTATGAATGAAAGAGTCTATACACATTAGTTGACTCTTCCACCTTGTGCAACAAGGAAGCTGCAGCTTCATACTGCCAGGGCAATCGGAGAGCTAGGATAATGGTTTGTGGTGATTCCTAAAATATTTCTGAATTTCAACTATATGTTTAATTAGTGAATCTGGTGTTATATCTTGTCCTAACAAGTTCAACCAGTGTGCTGAACAGCCATATACAATTAAATCATTATCCTCTGCCTTTAAATTGTCGCGCATCTTTTCCATGTTTTTCGCATTATCTGTAACTATCGTCCTGACTGTGCAGTTATATTTCTGCTTAGCATGCTTAATTGTAGTATAAACATAGCCATGATAGCTATCAAAAAGCAATGAGAAAACTTAACTAGCAGGGATAAGTAAGCTAATAGTAGTAAAAACATCTTAACAGACTTACTGTCACTTACATGTATGAGCTGTGATCTTATGATCAGTGTATATATGTGTTGGCAATTTTAAAGCAGGTAGACAGGCACTTAATGTTTAGACAAATACATGCACTATCAGTAGATTCAGTTGTATGTCTTCCAGGTTTTAATCCCTGAATCACAGTCTGGTCTCAATTATAAGGAAAACACCCTGCTGAATATTTTTGAAACTAATTTGACTAGTAGTAACAGGTTTTAATCAACTTAAAATATAATTTACGCTTATGGAGAAATATTTTTGACCAGGATTTTAGGTTTTGGACAGTTTTCAGGTGTCCAAAACCGATTTTGTGCGGATGGTTTAAACCTGGTTTGAACCATGGTTTAAACCACTAGTGTCCAAAACTTACCAACCCTGATAGAAATGTTGCTTTCTTTTGCATATGCCTTCACAAATGCATCTGCAACCATCTTTACTGACAGTGTTTGTCCATCTTCTTCAAGAGTAATCTTCTCTCCCCCGACACCATTCAGTGCTTTAGTCAGTCTCCATAGCTTTGTTGTGTCTCTCTCTAAATTAAACCCTGCCGTCTTTTCCCTCCAGCTTCTTCTTTTGGCCTCCAGCTTGGTCTTTAGATACCTGGCTTTAGTTTGTTGTAGTGTGAAGTGGTTTTCATGACAGGGATTACCCTCTGCATCTTCTCTGGCCGTGTCTAGTTTATCATGTGCTGCTTGCAGTTCTGTTGTCCAGTAGGGGCGGTAGTTTTTCCTGAACCCTCGAGGAATCGCTTCGTTGGCAGCCTTGAGGATACTTGAATTAAATTCCGTGACCGCATTGTTGATGTTTCTCCCTTCTACTGCCATATTTGTTAATACAATTCCGACTCTAATATTAAATCACCAAAAATGTGCTTACCCCTCGAAAAGTCATTATCCGATGATACAGCATAATCGTCAATTGAGACACGCTGCTCGTTCATCGAAGATTGAAAGCCTGTTCAGTAAGGCAAAAATAGCAGTGAACATAAATAAGCGGCTTGCCTAATATTCATGCTAATGAACTCAGGCCGATCTGTACTGATCTCTGTAATGATCGTGATACAAATAAATCATAAATTTATACATTTACATTACTGTGCTGTCACCTGTGTGCATGTATGATCGTGATGTAATTGTAAGCTTACCTGCCACTTAATCCCAATTTCTCAAATGCCCTTTCTTTGAAAGATGGTTTCCTTTCCATTTTTTGCGAATACATTAAAATCTTTGAAATCAGAAATTAATCTGTCATCTGAATAATTTTCCACTAAGCATAATCATGATGAACATGACTCCAATGACTGATGAGACCGAGTCCGAAAGCGAAGCTCGTCGAATGCCGATCATCCCCGATGCGAGCAAATTTCTGACAAAATCAGCAATTTTTTAATAATTCAGAGGATTGGCAAGCTATTCATAATGATCGCGATTGTAAACCACAGCGTCACGCACCGGTCTTTCTTGCCATATCTGATTACTTTGCAAAATTTTGACATGTCTCAAACTCGCCATGTTTTCTTCGCGAAGTCCAGAAAAACATTACGTATTTTGTAGACGAGAAATTGAGAGAAAGGGAGACAACACTTCTTAGAATTATCGGTAGGTATCGTACCAGAACCATTTCGGTCTACCGGTAGCAAATGTCTTAGCATAATATATTAATCTGTCAATCAAACCCCAGACTACATATAATTATTTAATTATTTAATATATTAGCATTTTCTTTTTATTTAACAACTGTTCACTATTCATACTGTGCGTGTGTTTTAATCTGTATAATGGCTGCAATGTGTAACCTTCATTTTCAATCAATCATATTCTATTTCTGTGAGAAGGCTAAAAGCCTGTAATGACAGATTCCTAATTTCCTTTTTCAATTTGGTAATAAAACATGGGATTTATATTGCCAGCTAGATAGTTATAGTATAGGGGTTGGTTATCCCATAGTTTATCTAATTTTGTTTCAAATGATATCATGGTTGTTGCTTCTATAACATGGTTCGGAAGACCGTTCCATAAGTCCACGATTCTATGTTTAAAGGAGTATTTTTTATGTTTAAACGTGATCTGGATTTGTATAGTTTTAGCCTGTGTCCCCTGGTTCTTGAGTCTGATCGAAATTCAAATAGGTTGGACACTTCTGGATCATATTTTTTGGTTATAATTTTGTAAGCATCAATAATGTCTCCTCGTACTCTACGGCATGCAAGAGTTGGTATATTAAGGACCCTGAGCCTGGTCTCATAATTTAGTTTTGATAGTCCTGAGACACTTTTTGTTGCCCTTCGCTGAACATTTTCTAACAGCTCTATATATTTCTTGAGATAGGGGCTCCAAACCTGATTAGCAAATTCCAGATGTGGCCGCACTAATGATGTATACAGCGTTCTAAATATGTTTGTGTCAAGGGATACAAATGTGCACCTTATTACACCCTTAATGGATGGTTGGCTTTATTAACTTTATCTATTATGTGCTTCTCGAAACATAGTTTATCATCAATAATAACACCTATATCCTTTTCATCCTCGCTTGGATTAATAGGGGACCCGTCTTTACTGAGAATATAGCTATGATTTTGTAAATTGGTTCTGTCAATTCGGATAGATTTACACTTATCAGCATTAAATTGGAGTAACCATTTACTGGTCCAGTCTTTTAACAAGTATATATTTTGTTGCATTTCGTTAGCATCATCATTGGATTTTATGCCATGAAAAAGTTCTGTGTCATCCGCATACATGTATATTTCACTATTGTTAGCTATCACATTAGGTAAGTCATTTATATATAAAACAAACAACACTGGTCCTAAAACTGATCCCTGTGGTATCCCGCTAAATACTGATTTCCATTCAGAGGGTTCATCACTAATGATTACTCTCTGGCTACGCTGTGACAAGAAGCTTTCTATCCATTTGATAATATTTAGTATCCATTTTTGGCTATCATCATCATCATTATGACGTATGAGGCCTGAATGGCCTTGTGTCGGTCAAAATACTTATTATATTAACTATTTGTCACTGTTTCCGGTGTAGGAACATTTTGTTGACATGTAATATACGATGGATGCATATATTTGTACATCATATATACATATGTACATATATACATAATATACATATATAAACATTTACGCTAATTCTAGATAGTACGAGGCGCATGAAAAGCCAACACATCCATCTGTACTATAGTTATAGGAATCTCTCACTTGACACAATCCAGGTCCCGGACTGCCACTTCCTCATTGCGGGAGACTTTAATAGCCAGTACCAGAGCTGGGGATAGAGAACACTTGATAAACGAGGAGAAGACATTGAAGCATGGCAAGATGAAAAGCACCTTTTACTTGTCAACGATCCCACAGATCAGCCTACCTTCTACTGGCGCCGGTGGCACTCGACAACAATGCCGGACTTGGCATTTTGTACAGAAGACATTCACAGAAACCTTAGTAGAGTGGTCGGATCGCAGTTAGGAGGAAGCGACCCCCGTCCAGTCCTTCTCTCTCTTTCTGGAAGTATTTCGACAAGTACACCTCAACATCCAAGGTGGAACTACAAAAAGGCAAATTGGAGTCTGTTCGGCATTCGTTCCAGTGAGCTTACCCAAAATATAGCAGTAGAAGGGAGAAACATCAACAATGTGGTCAAGGAATTTAATTCAAGTATCCTCAAGGCTGCCAACGAAGCGATTCCTCGAGGGTTCAGGAAAAACTACCGCCCCTACTGGACAACAGAACTGCAAGCAGCACATGATAAACTAGACAAGGCCAGAGAAGATGCAGAGGGTAATCCCTGTCATGAAAACCACTTCACACTACAACAAACTAAAGCCAGGTATCTAAAGACCAAGCTGGAGGGCAAAAGAGGAAGCTGGAGGGAAAAGACGGCAGGGTTTAATTTAGAGAGAAACACCACAAAGCTATGGAGACTGACTAAAGCACTGAATGATGGGGGTGTCGGGGGAGAGAAGATTACTCTTGAAGAAGATGGACAAAAACTGACAGGAAAGATGGCTGCAGATGTCTTTGTGAAGGCATATACAAAAGAAAGTAACATTTCTATACCACGGATGCGTCAAAAAGAGGTTAGAAAAGAGCAAAAGGAAAGAACAGACACCAACACTCACGATGCAATGAAAGTTGACATTAGTTTAGCAGAACTGAAGAAGGGTATCCACCAATTGAAGAAGAAGAAATCTCCCGGGCCAGATGGCATTACGAATGAAATGATCCAACACCTTGGTAATGCATCTCTCTGCAAGTTGCTAGACATCTTTAATCTCAGTTGGACCAATGGAGAGGTTCCTCAGTGCTGGAAGGAAGCCAGAATGACTCCTATTCTGAAAAAAGGGAAGGACAAGACGAAAGTGCTGAGCTACCGTCCTATCAGTCTTACAAGCTGCATATGGAAAACCATGGAACGCATCATCAACCAGCGGTTGCAGTGGTACCTGGAGTCGGAGAACATTATAGTTGCAGAGCAGGCCGGCTTCAGAAGATACAGGAGCACAGAAGATCAAACAACACATCTTGCACAGGTCATAGAGGACACTTTTCAAGCCAAGAAGGTGATGCTAGCTGCCTTTATCGATCTGCAGAAGGCATTTGACAAGGTGTGGAAGGATGGCCTCCTCATGAAGCTCCGGCGCACAGGCATCGGTGGCAACATGTTCCGATGGACCAAGTCGTACCTACACAATCGCAGAGCTAGGGTGCTGGTGGATGGACAATCTGGACAGAATGTATTGCTGAGACAAGGGGTGCCACAAGGCGGAGTATTATCACCAACTCTGTTCATACTCTTCATTAATGACATTGTAGCAGAGCCGCCCAATGGGATCCAAGCAGCCCTCTATGCAGATGACCTCTTACTCTTGTGCACCGAGGAGTACACAATGACTGCCACGTACAGAATGCAGCTCGCCTTGGACAGAATTACAGCTTGGGCCAATCGCTGGTGTATTAGCATCAACCAAGAAAAATCATCAGCCATGCTATTCTCACTGTCCACCAAAACCAAGGTTGGCAATCTGACACTGGGCGGTACTCCACTCGAGTATGAGGACCAGCAGACATACCTGGGAGTCACCTACGACAGAAGATTAACATGGAATGAGCACATACAGAATGCAGAGGCAAAGGCCAGAAGAAAGCTAAACAACATGAGGAAGCTGGCAGGAACAAAGTGGGTTGCCAATGAAAGGATCCTCAAGACCATCTACCTAGGTGCCGTACGACCACACCTTGAGTATGGATCCAGCTCATGGATGACACCAGCCAAATCTCATCAACAGAACCTCGACAGAGTACAAAACCAGGCACTGCGCATCATCACTGGTGGAATGAGATCAACACCAATAGAAAAAATGGAGCAGACAGCAGGCATCCCAGAAGCCAGAATGACTCCTATTCTGAAAGAAGGGAAGAACAAGACGAAAGTGCTGAGCTACCGTCCTATCAGTCTTACAAGCTGCATATGCAAGACCATGGAGTGCATCGTCAACCAGCGGTTGCAGTGGTACCTGGAGTCGGAGGACATTATAGTTTCAGAGCAGGCTGGCTTCAGAAGATACAGGAGCGCAGAAGATCAAACAACGCATCTTGCACAGGTCATAGAGGACACTTTTCAAGCCAAGAAGGTGATGCTAGCTGCCTTTATCGATCTGCAGAAGGCATTTGACAAGGTGTGGAAAGATGGCCTCCTCGTGAAGCTCCGGTGCACAGGCATCGGTGGCAACATGTACCAAGTCATACCTACACAATCGCAGAGCTAGGGTGCTGGTGGATGGACAATCTGGACAAAATGTATTGCTGAGACAAGGGGTACCACAAGGCGGAGTATTATCACCAACTCTGTTCATACTCTTCATTAATGACATTGTAGCAGAGCTGCCCAATGGGATCCAAGCAGCCCTCTATGTAGATGACCTCGTACTCTGGTGCACCGAGGAGTACACAACGACTGCCACGTACAGAATGCAGCTCGCCTTGGACAGAATTACAGCTTGGGCCAATCGCTGGTGTATTACCATCAACAAAGAAAAATCATCAGCCATGCTATTCTCACTGTCCACCAAAACCAAAGTTGGCAATCTGACACTGGGCGGTACTCCACTCGAGTACGAGGACCAGCAGACATACCTGGGAGTCACCTATGACAGAAGATTAACATGGAAGGAGCACATCCAGAACGCAGAGGCAAAGGCCAGAAGAAAGCTAAACATCATGAGGATGCTGGCAGGAACAAAGTGGGGTGCCAATGAAAGGACCCTCAAGCCCATCTACCTAGGTGCCGTACGACCACACCTTGAGTATGGATCCAGCTCATGGATGACAGCAGCTAAATCTCATCAACAGAACCTCGACAGAGTACAAAACCAGGCACTGCGCATCATCACTGGTGGAATGGGATCAACACCAATAGAAAAAATGGAGCAGACAGCAGGCATCCCCTCACTTAACAAAGGAAGGGAATGCAAAGCACTGATCCAAGCTGCAAAGTTCAAATCATTCAGCAACCACCCGATGAAGATCAGGCAAGCACAGCTGTCATCAGGAAGACTTAAAAGATCAAGTTTTGTGAAAGAGACAAAAACACTTCAAAGGAAACACCAAGAAATGTTGGCAGCACAAATAGAAGACCCAAACCACACCCTTGATCCTCCACCCTGGGAAAACAAACTAGAGAGCATAGCTATTCACACCACAGTACCTCATCTCACAAGCAAGGATGAACACAGTGATGTGAGCAAGAAGGCCCTGACCCTAGCCATGCTTGAAGAAATGTACCCTCGGGAGACATGCATAAGGATCTACACAGATGGATCAGCCAAAGATGCAATTAGGAGCGGAGGTGCCGATCTGCACATACAGTATCCAAATGGACAACATGAGTCAGCTGCAATACCGATGGGCAATCACTGCACAAACTATAGAGCTGAAGTCGAAACACTGGTTCATGCAGCTAATACCATCAGCAGAACAGCAGACCCTATTGCACAGATTGTCTTTTTATCTGATGCCCACTCCGTCCTTGAGGCTATCACCAAAGGTAAGCTGCCACAACTTGAAGAAGCTTTCGGATAGCATCGCAGTGGATCCCCTCACACTATGGAGTCCAAGGAAATGAGGAAGCAGACAAGATGGCAAAGGTGGGTGCAGAAGAGAATCAGACAGAAAACATGGTTACCCATAGAGAGATGAAGACTATCATCAAGTCACTCTATAGAACACCTCAATCAGAAGATGCCTACCATCATCTCTCGAGGCCAGAGCAAGTGATCATTTTTCGTCTCAGAACTGGACACAACAGACTAAACCAACACATGTACTGGCGGTTCCACCTTATGACATCGCCCGCTTGTCCTTGTGGAGAAGCAGAACAGACCACAGAGCACATACTTCAATGTTGCAGTACGTGTCAGCTGCTGAGAGAAGAGATCTGGCCTTTGTCAACCTCTTTTCTTGAAAAGCTGTATGGGCCTGTGGAAGAACTGCAGAAACCCACAGATTTCATCTTGAGAATGGCTCTCCATGTGTGATACCAACGATCAAAAAGAAGAAGAAGTTATAGGAGCAAAATCGGCTATACATTATATTAGATACGGACAGGGCAATCCCTGCCAGTATCATATGAAAAGCTGTACAATATGGATTTAAATACAGGATCCGAAGGAGAATTTTCCAACAGATTTGCCTATGTGATTACACAGACATCGAGTTTGCTCAGCTTCAATAATTAACCAGGAGGTGGACTCCGATATATGACGGTGAACTCAGATTTATAAATACAGGCGGATGATCCACTTGTTATACTGTGAAATAATGACAAGCTAACAGGGCAATGCCTGTTGCTTTGTGCGAGATCAGCTATGTTCCTAAGAACCTATCTGAGTCCTGCTGTTCACATTGAATTGCTATATGCCAGTAGGCCCAAGTGAAACACAGAAATTATCATACAACATAGGCAATTATGACAAGATGAGAAGTGCATTGAAAGGAATAGACTGGGATGCCGAGCTAAATGGAAAGAACATTGAAGATTCATGGACACTAATTAAGATGAAAAGTTTCGACTCGATCAACAACTGCATTCCCAGTAAGAAAATCATCACCTCTCCTAGACGCAAACAGAGAAGTGCTTGGATGAGCACCAGTATCCAAGAGAAAGTAAAAAGTAAGCGCCAAGCATCCGACCGGTTTAGAAAGACACGCGATAAAACTCACTATAATGAATATGCAAAGTACAGAAACCAGCTAAAATGGGAAGTAAGGAAAGCAAAGCGGAATTTTGAAAGAGACATCGCTAGGAAGTCCAAAATTAATCCCAAAGCATTCTTCAGCTACGTAACTTCCAAGTTAAAAACATCATCAGGTATCGCAGATTTGAAACGTGAAGATGGTACAATCACCAGAAGGGATGCAGAAAAGGCAGAAGAACTCAACATTTACTTTGCCAGTGTATTTACACGTGAAGACCTAACCGCAATACCCCATCTCAACAGTAGAGATCTCAGCAGTACATTAAGCAATTTCACCATCAAGGAAGAGGATATCAAGAAAAGGTTAAATAGCCTGCTAGTGTCATAGTCACAAGGATCCGATGGGCTTCATCCAAGAGTCCTGAAGGAAATGAGCCATTGTATGGCCACTAGCGATCCTGTTCAACAGACCTTTTTGCGATAGAACTCTCCCACAGGAATGGAAAAATGGTCAAATAACCCCTATTTTCAAGAAAGGCAGTAAATCATCAGCCAGCAATTACAGACCTATAAGCCTGACTTTAGTTGTATGTAAAGTCATGGAGCGGTTCGTTAGAGATAAGCTCATGAATCATATGTCAAACTCTATTTCCGACTGTCAGCATGGCTTCCTAAGTGGAAGATCCTGTATCACACAATTGTTAGAAATCTTAGACTATTGTACTGACATCGTAGATCAAGGAGGAGCAGTCGGCGTAATATACCTTGACTTTGCCAAAGCGTTTGATACCGTCCCACACCAGAGATTGCTTAGCAAATTAAAGAGCTACGGCATCAGTAGAGATGCCTTGGGCTGGATTCAAGACTTTTTGAGTAACAGAAGTCAGAAGGTTGTCGTTAACGGCTCTAGCTCAAATTGGGCTCCAGTCCTCAGTGATACCAGAAAGATGTTCTTTAGCATACGAGTGAACACGCATTGGAATAGCCTACCTGATCACGTAGTGACAGCTCCAACACTCAACGCCTTTAAAGGAAGGATTGATAAGCACTACTGAGAGAACCTCTTCACAATTCAGTTCCCGATCTCACCCACCCGCACCCAATCAGTTAAACAGGTTAATGAAACCCAGGTTCAAGAAGATAGTGAAAATCTGTTACAGGCTTACTAGATTATATATATATATATATGTATGCATGAACTTAATGACAAGATCCATTTACTTATATAGGCCAAAAATCAGGTCAGCTACAGTTGGCATCGTGTAGAGGGTGGACACGTTTTTCTTGAACAAATGGCAAATTCTATATACACATATTATGGACAAGCAGATCGCATGATCCTACAGAGTAGCGAACTGCATGGTAGGGCATTCCCTGCCAGCTTCGTGAACATGACTGTATTCCTGAGAGTTACATACTGGATCCAAGGGAGCTTTATCCAGCAGATTTTCCTAGCTACTAACATACAATTTCAGAGACTTCGGATATGCTCATCTACAAATGTTTGTCAAGATGGTGAACTCGGGTTAATAAGGGTGAACTCGAGGGCTAAAGCCATGTCGGTTACAAATTGTGTGGTCTACTTGATCAGAACGGTGGATTTAGTTGTGTGAACAAATGTCAGGGTAAACTTTTGTTGGTGTTGTGATGTGATAATGGGCTGGCGGGGTTTTCCCTACCAGTTACCATAGATCAGGTATGCCTCTGAAGGACAGTAATGAAATCTAATGGGGCCATCCCCACCAGGTTTCCCGTGATCAGCTGAATGTATAAGTACATGGAATTTGGTTTCATGTGTTAGTATGCCTCAGAAGATGGCAATGAATCTGATGGGGCAATCCCCACCAGATTTCTCATGATCAGCTAAATGTATAAATGCAATGGGATTTGGTTTCATATATTAGTGTGAATCCCTGTCGACTGCCGAAGCATCATATGTACAGCGGTAGTCCACAAAAGCAGTACTGTATAAATGGCATGACCAGAGATTGTCAAGACGGCAATGAATCTGATGGGGCAACCCCCACCATATTTCTCGTGATCAGCTAAATGTATAAATGCAATGGGATTTGGTTTCATATGTTAGTGTGAATCCCTGTCGACTGCTGAAGTATCATATGTACAGTGGTAGGCCACAAAAGCAGTACTGTACAAATGGCATGACCAGAGCTTGTCAAGACGATTTTGTAGCAGTTCAAAGACGGTGCTTGAACATTTATATCTTTGTGTAAAAGATTTTGTGCCAATAGATAATCTGAATTTGAATCTGTGATATGCGAAGGAGCACGCCAAGGTGGAATTCTCTCAACAATCCATTACAAATTCTTTAAAAAAAAACCTTCCATAGCTTTATTGTATTTGAATATAACTGTTACTCAATTATACATAAGCCAAAGCACTCAGGAAATGTTATGACAAAGCAGATTATGATTTTACCAGTGATTTACCAGTGATTGCAGTCAAATACTTCAGTGTAGAAGAAGTGACTGCAATTTTTGGGAGTTAGACGACCGTAGGTCTATATAAAATCCCGTGACTTGAAGAGTGAGTCTAGGTTGTTTTTGAATGTGTTTAATGTTGAAGTGTCACTTGCTTCTGTTGGTGATGAAATTAACCAGCAAATAAGCAGTATCGACTGGGATGCCATGGTGGCAGATGACATGGATGTGAATGCAAACTGGGAAAGAGTTATCAAAATAGTGCTGGATTTTGAAGTCACGTATGTGCCAGTGAAACACTCAAAATCAGCGAGTCGAAAAAATACACCATTCCATTGGATAAAGAAATATTTGAAAAAATTAAGACGAAAAATGCCTTATCGCGGAAGTTTGCACGAACTAAGGACCCATAAGGAATGAAAACAACAGAATTAGGAACAAAGTTAACAAGCTGACCAAGCGAGCAAGGAAGGAATTTGAAAAAGGAATCTCACTCAAGTCTAAAACAAATCCTAAATTGATCTGGCAATACATTAACTCAAAGAGCAAAACCAGAGCAGGAATAGAACATCTATGTACAGACCATACAGGTCCAAAATCTATGAAAAACAGTGACGACATGGAGAAAGCTAGCATCCTATCAGGATTTTTCAGTAGTGTCTTCATAATTGAACCAGATGGAGAGGTACCAATATTAGACAGCAAACTCAAGGCAGAGGCGACATGTATTAGTAAAATCTCAATAACTCAAGGTGAGGTATGTAAGCTGCTCAAAAACCTCAAACCAAACAAATCTCCAGAAATGGACAAACTTCATCTAAAATTCGCAAAAGAAGTGGCATCATCCATAACTAAGCCATTAAGAAAGATCTTCAATCAATCAGTGTAAACGGGAGAAGTGTCGAGCAGATGGAAGAAGGCCAAAATCAGTGCGATTTTCAAAAAGGGAAACAACTCCTTAGCTGGCAACTTGACCAGTTAGTGATACGTCAATTATTTGTAAAGTGTTGGGGGCAATTGTACGGGAACATGTTATTGAGTATATGTAGTTCGGATCGACCAGTCGGATACCGGCCGTACCAGCTAAGCTGGGTACGCGCCGCCCATCCTGGATTCGTTTCCTGAACACGCCCTTCTGGGTAGAGCTATAAGCGTATATAGGCCTATGGGAGAGAGAGTATGTCGAAAAACGACTAAGTTCGTTAAAGCGCATGAAGCACATGCGCGCGCCAGGATGCTGTTTATATGGAGCGCGTAGTTACGACCTAGATAGGATGACACTTTTAGTGTACCGAGATGGTACCCTGTAATCCTTATTGATTGCCTGTTCCCGTTGAATCTGGCATTAATCAAGCCCAGAATTCAACCGGCTTTCCAAATCTGTAAACCATTTCAAAATCGGTTGAGAAATGGCTGAGTTATCCAGGGAAAACTCTTCTTGATTATCTTCAAAATATTGCTGTGACGTCATAACCACGTGGACGCAAAAACTTCTAGACTGTTCTAGATCGTTCGACTACGCTATTATTAGCTGTTCGCTGATTGGCTGTTGCTCGAACGATGTTTGGATATAGCCTGCGCCTGTGTCGTCACGAGGAGTATAAAAGGGGAAGCGATCCAGTGATCGAGAGCATCCTCGGCCAGGGGCCGAACAGGTTGGAGCTGTACTAGCTACAATCGACAGATATTATGCAGATGACTTCAGCTTCTGTCCTTCTCCCGTAGCTACCAGTAGCCAACCCACCACAGTAAAGACAATTTTGTAAACTCCCTACTTACGGGAGAAATTTGGAACTTTCTATTTACTGTTCACGAATATCAACATCTCCTTCGGGACACAAATTTGTGGTGAGGCCCTTACGGCCTGAATATGTGAGTCTACAGATGTAGAGGCAGGATGTTCTTTGATGCATGACTTGCTGGATCTGCCGGCCATGCCTAAAAGTTGTATTTCAATCGCCGCCGTACACATCGTGTCGGTTCTTTCGACTTTCGACCGCAGCAAGTAAACTCTGCCCGGTGCGTCTTCAGAGCTGGTTGACGTACCCAGCACCGTGAAGCTTTGTTTTGTATCTTCGTTTGGCTCTGACAACCCCTGCTTGTGATGGGTTGTTTACGCCTTCCATCCGTGCCATCGTATCTTTTACTGACTGCTCGTTAGACATTCTATTAGGCCTACAGCACTAAGCGATGCACTCCCGCCATGAGTGTTCTTGCGGAAGTCTTGTTTGCGGAAAACGGCTTGCGAGAACCCACCAGGAACTTTCCAGCTTCCGTAGAGTGCGTCATTTCACGTCGACTACGGATCAATGTATCAATTTCAGTAACATGGTAGCCTAACTTAGGAATGACTACCAAGTATTCAAGTAACTATACTTCACCGTTTAATTATTTCTCTATATAGGTTTTGTTAATTATATGTATCCGCAAAAAAACCCGGTCCCGATGGCTAAAAGGAACCGTAATGGTCTTAGGACCGATAGTTATAATTTCTGTATTTGTTGATAATTATTCTCATTTTCCTCAATGTGTTGCTAACCGCACTATAGTAGGTTCGTTAACCTGTACTAATATATATATCTTAATCATGTGACACTGTATTGTTGGTTCTGGTTAGATTATGTATATATGTATGGCCAGTGGCCATCCGTTCACATGTTTTGTTTATTCATAGAAAATATAGGACTGCAGTGCACGTTGGAAACACTATACAGCAACACTTTCTCCCGCCACCAACAATTTTTCACTGGGGTCGCTGTCCATGCTATAACTCTGTTTAGCCCGGCATGCTACCTACTAAACCTTTTCTATTCAGCTCGGTAGGATAGGTTCTAAGCGATTAGAGACACTGTCTTCATTACATACTGTGTAATATATTCTTCTTCTCTTCCGGTAGCGCGATAATCTAGCCCCGTACTCCGGTAAGACTCATAACTAAGATTTTGTCTCTCTTCGTGCTCCACTCAGCCTTGTGGTTTCTTAATTGTTTGCTGATCCGACTCTGGGAAACTATTGGGGTTTCCGAGCGGTGATGGCCAGGGTGTGGTGTCACATACACATTCCTGTGTATCTTCAGATACTTAGTAGTTAGCACTTTAAGTCAACGTAGGAAAGCACTGCGAAAACACATGTATTAATTATTATTTTATTTACTGAACAATCCTCCCGCACTGCAGTGCAAAACTGGGCAACTTGTATATAAACCTAACGATAGGTAAAACGGTTAGTTCTATAGGACCCGGTGACGGGCGAGATATGTACCCCCCCCACCAAATTCCGTTAAAATGTCTGGGCATGATATTTAGATCTGCCACGCCCTTGCGGGAAGGACATTTACGGTGGGTATTCGTCTCTCTTACCCCCCCCCCCACCAAATGTAACCCATGTCTTGTAATATTTTATGTGGTTACAGGGCGGGATGTCCGAATTCTTATCCAGTTCGGAGATCTTGCTACGCAACATGTATGAGCGCTGTCTTTAGCATTGATGTCTTAGGGCATCTGTTCTCTGTGACAGCCGTGTCTAATAACTAGGTCGATATCAGCCAGTTGCAGCCTAAAATAATTCTTGTTCTGTCAACAACTAACAGGAATTAAGCAAAGCAGAAGGCCCGCATAAATAAAGCGGCAACTACTAATTCAGCATACCAAGAATCACATAAGACGGTAACAAGGGAATCCATCGGGAATTCCCCGTCCCGTCTTCACGTAAAACAGTACGCCCCCCTATAGTCATAATCTCACTTGGTATGGTCTTTTCTCTCTAAAACATTTTTGGTTGAAATATTAGAGTGGGCCCATCTTTACCTACTATTCTTCTCCCGCTTTAAGCAGTGGCGACACCTTCCCGAGACGGAGGCCTGTGCAAGGCACTTGCCTCTCGCAAGGATTCGGCGGCGACGGTCCATGCCAGGATAATACTCCTCACCCAAACTAGCACTAGGAGTAGTGCCCACGTGAGGCACATCACTTTTCGTCTGATATAACCTTCTTCCTTTCAGCTTAGAGGTATAATAACTTATATTAAGTTAAATAGTTACGTCTCGTGTATGGGAGCCTCGCTTGCGGGGATACCTCTGCGGACCTACAAGTCTGTGTGGTACCTCCGGGAGCCCCATGTCTAAATATTCACCTACCTGCCTCTATGTCTTGTATTTTCGTATACTCTTATTGTAGTTTTTTCGATCATATTTTTCAATTAGTTAGGTAAACTCATTGTATAGACCTATATTTTTAGGCCACCAAATCAAATCTTGTAAGCCCATAGATCATGAAATTGCTATGGACAGGCGCACTGGTGACACAAACTCTTGGGATGAGACCGTTGTGTTTAATGTTCGCGACAATGGTCGCACGGCCCCAATGGAACGATTGAGTTCCACCGGCCTTAGGAGCCGTTTTTTGTTTCCCGCAGGGCAGTCTCATTCAAGGTCCGTCACCCGAGACCGGATGCTAACCAGTGTTATCACTCGTCGTGCACTTATGGCGCGGCGAGTCGACATGAGACATCGGAACGGCCCGACACTACCCGAGCTACACTTGTCAGGGTGGAAGCGTAAAGGCATGTATCACTCCAGTGTGATAATGTTTCACGGTCACTTTGCAGTATCTCCATGTTTTCTTTAGATTTGATTATGTTGAAGATTTTGGTATCATCTGCAAACAGGTATACCATTGAGTTAACTATATCTGTAAGAACATTGATAAATATAATGACTAGCAATGGCCATAGAACAGACCCTTGAGGAATTCCAGATGTGACGTCTGCCCAGGAAGATATTTCCCCGTTAATCTGTACTTGTTGTTTCCTATCATGTAATAGATTTGCTACCCAATTTAGTACTCGTCCTACAATTCCATATGTTTTGGAAAGAAATGACCATACCTAGTGAGATTTTGACTATAGGGGTGCGTACTGTTTTACGTGAAGACGGAACGGAAGATTCCCAATGGATTCCTTCATCACCGTCTTATGTAATTCCTAATATGCTGAGTTAGTAGTTGCCGCTTTATTTCTGCGGGCCTTCTGTTTTGCTTAATTCCTTTTAGTTGTTTTCAAAACAAGAATTAGTTTAGGCCGCAACTGGCCGATATCTACCTAGCTATTGCACACGGCTGTCACGGAGAACAGATGTGCGAGGACATCAATACTGTAGACAGCGCTCATACATGCTACTTAGTGGGATCTCTGAACTGGCTGAGAATCTGGACATTCCACTTCGCAACCATATGAAACATTACAAGAAATGGTTTACATTTCATGAAAGCATTATTAGGCCATATCTCCTATCGTTATGGTGGGGGTAAGAGAGACGAATGCACACCGTAAATGTCATTCCCGTAAGGGCGTTGCAGATCTAAATATCTCACCCAGACATTTTAACAGAATTCGGTGGGAATACCTATCTCACCCGCCACCGGGTCCTATGGAACTAACCGTTTAACCTTTCATTAGGTTTATATACAAGTTGCCAGTTTTGCACTGCGGTGCGGGAGGGTTGTTAGTAAATAAAATAATAATTAATACATGTGTTTTCGCAGTGCTTTCCTACATTGGCTTAAAGTACTATCTACTAAGTATCCGAAGATACACGGGAATGTGTATGTGATACCACACCCTAGCCATCACCGCTCGGAAACCCCAATAGTTTCCCAGAGTCAGATCAGCCCCAGGTGCCAATAGGGACGTCCAAACAAGTAAGAAGCCACAAGGCTAAGAGGAATATGAAGAGAGACAAAATCTTGGAGTTATGAGTCTTACCGGAGTGCGGGACTAGATTATCGCACTGCCGGAAGAGAAGAATATATTACACAGTATGTAATGAAGAAAGTGTTTCTAATCATTTTGAACCTATCCTATCGAGCTGAATAGAAAAGTTTTAGTCAGTAGCATGACGGGCTAAACAGAGTTATAGCACTGACAGCGACCTCAGTGAAAAATTGTTGGTGGCGGGAGAAAATGCTGCATATATAAATGTTGCTGTATAGTGTTTCCTACGTGCACTGCATTCCTATATTTTCTATAACTTAAGCAAAACAGTTTAACTGATGGCCACTGGCCATATACATACGTAATCTAACCAGAACAAACAAAACAGTGGCAATGATTAAGATATATGTAGTAATACAGGTTAACGAACCTACTATAGTGCGGTTAGCAACACATTGAGGAAAATGAAAATAACTATTTAACAAATACAGAAATTATAACTATTGGTCCTAAGACCATCATGTTTCCTTTTAGTCATCTGAACCGTTAGTATGGATACGAGATAATTAACAAAACCTATATAGAGAAACAATTAGACGGTGAAGTATAGTTACTTGAATACTTGGTAGTCATTCCCAAGTTAGGCTACCCTGGCACTGAAATTGACATGTCAATCCGTAGTCGACATGAGATAATACGCTCTCCGGAAGCTGGAAAGTTACCACAGGCTGGTTCCCGCAGGTTGATTTCCGCGAGCTGTTGTCCGCAAACAAGAGTTCTGCAAGAACACTCATGGTGGGTGGAGGACATCGCTCAGCATTGTAAGTCTAATAGAATGTCTAACGAGCAGTCAGTAAAAGATACGATAGTACTACGTTGTGAAGAAAGTTCCCATACACCGATGGCACGGATGGAAGGTGTAAACAACCCGATCACTAGCGAGGGTTGTTAGAGGCAAATGAAGATACAAAACAAAGCTTCACGGTGCTGGGTACGTCAACCAGCTCTGAAGACACACCAGGCAGTGTTTATTTGCTGCGGTCGAAATTTGAAAGAACCTACATGATTGGTGCAGCGTCATTTGAAATACCACTTCTAGGCGTGGCCGGCAGATCCGGCGAGTCATCCATCAAAGAACATCCTGCCTCTACATCTGTAAACTCACATATTCAGGCCACAAAGGCCGCACCGCAAGTTTGTGTTCCGAATGTAGATGTAGTATTCGTGAACGATTATCCAAAGTTACAAAATTGTGTTAGTGCGGTGGGTTGGAAACTGCACACTACGGGATAAAAACCCGATGCATAGCGAAGAAAGACGCGCATCGCGCTTGATAATTTCATCAAGTGACCATTTTCCATCTCAGAACTGGACACAACAGACTAAACCAACACATGTACAGGCGGTTCCACCTTACGACTTCGCCCGCTTGTCCTTGCGGAGAAGCAGAACAGACCACAGAGCACATACTTCAATGTTACAGTACGTATCAGCTGCTGAGAGAAGAGATCTGGCCTTTGTCAACCTCTTTTCTTGAAAAGCTGTATGGGCCTGTGGAAGAACTGCAGAAAACCACATATTTCATCTTGAGAACGGCTCTCCAAGTGTGATACCAGCGATCGAATAGAAGAAGAAGAAGAAGAAGCTTGATAATAGTTGGTACAGCTCCAACCTGTTCGGCCCCTGGCCGAGGATTCTCTCGATTACTGGATCGCTTCTCCTTTTATACTCTCCATGACGTCACAGGCGCAGGCTTCATCCAATCATCGTTCGAGCAACAGCCAATCAGCACACAGCTAATAATAGCGTCGTCGAACATTCTAGAACATTCTAGAAGCTTTATGTCCACGTGGTTATGACGTCAGGGCAATATTTTGAAGATAATCAAGAAGAGTTTTCCTGGATAAAAGAGCCATTTCCCAACCGATTTCGAAATGGTTTACAGATTTGGAAAGCCCGTCGAATTCTGGTCCTGATTAATGCCAGATTTAACGGGAACAGACAATCAATAAGAATTACAGCTTACACTATAAGCGCCATCCTATCTATGTCACAACTATGCGCTCCCTAGAAACAGCGTCCTGGCGTGCGCATGCGCATAATGCGTTCTAACGAACTCTACCATAGGCCTATATATGCTTATAGCTCTACCCTGAGGGGCGTGTTCAGAAAACGAATCCTAGACGGGCGGCGTGTTCCCAGCTTAGCTGGTACAGCTGGTACCCGACTGGTCGATCCGAACTACACCATCCCCTCCTCGTTTGATATCCGTTGCAAACGATCGTGCATGGCGGATCGACGCATGGATGTATGCTTAGGCGGGAATCATAGACTTCCCGGGTAGGCACATGGCCGGAGAGGAGTAGTGACGCATAGATGCGTATTCAAGAGATAGAGCACATAGGGGTGCCAAGAAGAGGGGAGGCATACTTTTAGGTTTCAATTTTTGACCTGGAATTATCTTTCCATGCCTTTCTTTTTTTGTGTTCTTTTTATTATCAATATTACGGTGCGTGCTATAACTTTTATTTAGTATATGGTCCTAAACAATAGTTCGCATGGGTGTTCCCGTTAGTGCGGACAATCATAATCTCCGCAAAGAACACCCAAGCTCCACCGTACCACAATTTAAGTTTATAAATTTATATAAAATATAATAACAAAAAGACAAGGTATTTAAACATTACCTATATAACATACCCTTATGAGGTATGTTTTTATTAATCACACCGAATTACTTGCGTACCCCGAGTAAATAAAGGGGCACGTAACACGTATCACCAAGTATTATTATCATATATATCTAAAATATCTATTTGCGGCCCTTGCGGGTCCGCAACAGGCAGCTCTTGCCAACCCCATATCCGTCCTGACATCTAAGACAGGAAGAAAATGTATAAGAAAAATAAGACTGGTTTATCAGGCAGCCTCAGCGCGGCTGAGACTGCATGACGGGATTGTGACATTATTGCACTGTGGGAGGTTGTATTCTTTACCTCGCACACAACGTTCTTACAACATTAGAGTCTGCAGTGCTCATTTTGTATGACACACAACGGGATATTTAAAGTGTACAGCTGTGTAGGATAACCATAGTCATCCTAGGGACGGGATTCAATTGATCTAACATATATAATAAGAAGAAGAAAAGTATGGCAAAAATAAAGTAATAATTAACATATTTCCACGAAGCGCCTATTAACATATCTGCTGAATTACACATGATTACACCTCAGAAGCAAAATTTCCCCATCGAGTTTGGGTCCCGCAACTAACGGTAGTAGGTCACGGTGATTGCACTGTCATTGCTGAAATGCTCTCATAATTATTATTATTATTGGCACTGTCTGAAACATCCGAAGTGATGGTGGCGGAAATATGGGCATCCATGATGTCCCTCACAGTTACCGCTGGTTCCAGGATATCCATCCGTGTAGCAGCGACGGTACTAGTAGTTGCCAATGTTGCTGATGCGGTGGTGACGGGAGCTGACATGATGAAGGCGGTTGTAGCTAGCGTGGTGGTTTCTGTAGTTGTTGTGGTGATAGTGGGGAGCTGTACCATTGGCTGAAGACGTGGTGCGGGAACGGATACGGCAGGAGATGACATCTTTCAGAACTTAGCGTACTATAGCAGACGACTAGCAGTAATGTTCGGTATGGGATGCATATCCTGTGTGTGGGCGGTCCGTTTCTTTCCTGCATATGGACGTTCCTGCGTGGTTCCCTTCCTGATTGCTGGGTCAGAAACGCAAGGAGGCGGATGCTGAATAACACGGGTCGGAGTTACGCTGATTGTCACAGGCTGTGATTGTTCCGGTCCTTCGTCTATGTTAAGCTCCCATGGAGATGGAGACTGCGGATAACTGGAAATGTCTATATCCACAGGTGTCATAATCACCACTGAGATCGGCTGACTGGCTGGTACTTTCTGTGATTCTACGGTGGCGGGTGTGATAACCGTAGCTGACTGGCTAGTAACTGGTGCGGGAGCTGTCGCACTGGATTTTACGGGAGATTTCTGCTTCCTACTTTGCTTCAGAACCGGTGTGGATGAAGTGATAGGTACCGGCGTAACACTTCCAGATGCGACTGCGGGCAGAATTGCATGTCTGGCTGTCGGTACGTTACTTGCTGTAGCCGTGGGAAGATGATGTCCAACGGGATATCTACGCATGGTGTTTTTCGTGCGGGCCATTTTCTCTGTCGGGAGAACCTTGACCGGGAGCTGAGATTCGAAGCGTGTGGCTAGAATGGCACGATCCTCGTTCTCTTCCCCAGGAACTAACGTCACTTCCAACACACGATGATGATGCCGAAGCATGTGAGTGATCCGGTAGCGAGTAGCAGTGTAGAGGTACTGGCACGTCATACAAAAGGTTGATTTAAAGAGATGATCCTTATTAATATGAATGGTGCGGTCGGATTTCCTAGTGAAAGTTCTGGTACATGGCTCTCCGCTAGTCAACAATGAGTTACACGGGAACCGCTTCGGAACTGGCACCGATTCTTCATCTTCGGAGGAGGAATCCGACAATGCGAGATCTTCAAGAAGTGACATCTCGTTCCCGCATGGTAGTTAGTTGTGGGAACTTTATCCAAAACCTAATGCTCTATCTCTTCATGGTTTATAACTTTCCAGGCCAAATATAATAACAAAATAATAATAAGAAAAACAGCAGAATTTAGTTTGCGACACGAAAGAATCCTAATGCTATGTTCTTCCCTAGTGTCGAGTTTTGATGGGAAGACAAAGTTTCAGAGCGTCCTTCCTCCTTTTATACTATTTGGTGACGTCACAGGTGGCGGATGACCACACCTAAAAGTTTTACAGGTGATTCGGTCATTCTTATGTGAATATTTCCTTGCTTTTCGCCTGGATGTCTTAGGAGTAATTGCTCCCATATGAGGGGAGTAGTTGTAACTATAGGAAGAATGGCTCGTTAAACTTGTCTTTATTTTGCACAATTAACAGCCTCTGATCACCATAGAAACGCGGTACTACTGTGTCCTTGCGGCACCTCACCTTTCAATTAGCGTGAGGTGGTTTTCCAGGTTGGATGCTTATACACTTGCCTATTCGAATTTTAGGCTGGAGCACCTGATGGGGCACGTGGGAGCCATGTGACATCAGCGGTAATCTCCCGGACTCACCCTCGCCACTCCTCCATCACGCTGTGGTAGTTGCGTTTTTGGTCGGCTCTTTTGTTTAAAGCATTTGATCCAACTCACTGGAAATAGTAGTAAATGTCACGTGGCTCTAAAAAGTACATGGTTGATTGGAAACGTGTATGCTGTTTATGGCGACCGCCAAAATGCTGTTGCAGAGGCGAGAGATAAAAATATATATGTTACATCAAGCTCTTTATAATGTCCTGTATTTGCGTGAGTTCTTTAACATGCATCTTGGTAAGTGTCTGTAATAGGTAGTTCTCAGTCCATGTTGATTATAGACTGAAACGCACAGGAGAGAATTTGTTTAATTCTCTGTGATTTTACTGCAGGATTTTTGATGCCGCTTTACCGGCCTGTGCGCTAATGATTTGTAGCACGGTAGAGCAGTTGCACACTTAATAAAAAATTTAACAGTAAAGTTGCAAGTAATTTTTATGAGTGGTTTAAACAGTTCTATTCATGCGGTAGATCAACGTTACTGATCCCGTCAAGATAGCTGTGTTTTTCGAGCGGGAGGGCTGGTCAAGCATTCTCCTCGATGGGTAGAACTAGCTCCATCCTGGCTTAGACCAAACACATTTGTACCATTTTAATAATGGCTAAATTACAGTACAACTCGCAAACATGTGTGCCACAATTTTTACGATTACAATGCCATCGTTCGGAGATTGTGAATACAGTCAACCTGAGTGTCTGTATTTCTGTTGTGTTGGTGATTTGAATCTGTTATGCGTGACTGGTTCTCTGTGGATGGTACTTGCGCTGTGGTGATGGTGACGTGTTTATGGCCGCCGGGTGCGGGAGGTGGGAGGGAAAGGCGGCGTGAATGTCAACTTTATCGAACCCTGAGGGTATTTCACTCTGTAATGGACGATCCCGTGGGCAGGACAGAGTTACTTTAAAGCAAAGATGACCTGATGGATGCTGTCGTAACTTTGATAAAACCATTGTCGATTTCAACTTTTCGATAGCAAAATCCTACTCGTGACTGATGACAATGTGGGCCTCTTGCTCTCTTAATAATATTGAGTGTTATTACGTGTAGATGAAGTATGTGGTTTAGCTGGTTCCATACGACGTCGGGAGAAAGGGGTAGGGGAGAATGCTGGACAAGCGTCTCTCCCGTGATGCATACTGTAGATGGCTGTGTGCATTCCTGATATCCATATGATCAGTTCTCCCGTAACTGGATAAGAAGGTGTGTGCAGGAGATTCGTTGGTTGCGTTCTGTTGATGATAATGCTGTTGTCGGGATGTCCGGGCTGCTGTATGATGCCAATGTTTTAAGCGAAGTGGGCGCATTCCAGTTTTCCATGCCGCTGAATGCCAAGTCTGTTGTTATTTGCGGAAGGTGTAGTTTGCGGGAGGTATTACTTCTCCCGCAATTTGCGTGGGAGGGATTTGTTGCGGGAATATTTATGTCTCTACCGGTAATTAATTAAGACCGGTAGGTGCTGCTAAATGCTGTTGTTGCCGATGTTAAATGTCTCCGTTATGCTGAGTATAACTGAGCAAGTCTGTGATGTAGGCGCAATGATGAATTGACGTATCCAGTCTTGAAGGCATGTGTGTTCTTTGTAAGTGTTGTTCTGACTGCTCACGGGGGAGTATGGTAGGCCTATTGGATGGTGAGGCCTTTGGATAGGGGGATGTGGTCATCTCCCATTACATGACGGTTGGTGTCCTGTCGTAGTTTTTGGACACCGGGACAATTCGAGCCGAGAGTCTGCTGAACAGGCTGATTCCCTGCCCTCCGCATGGGCTAATGTTGGTCTAGACACGCCAAGGCTTCATCCGGCCTCTTCACTTCCATGCTATTCACCACATGTTCCACCCCACAGGAAGCATGGCTTGGGTCAGCCTCAGCTTCTGCTTGTGGTAACTCTATGATGGGGGCATAGCATGAAGTGGGTTGGAGTGGGAAGAGATCGGAGAAACAACTTTTCCAACCAGTCCCTTAGACAAAACAAACACAAAATTCTTCAGATACGACTTCCCAGATCTAGTAGACCAGCACTGAGGAGGGAAAGGGCGAGTACATATCTCGTCATCGTCGTCAGTGTTAGCCGGTTGTTCATCCACGTTCTGGTTTGGTTGAACTGGCACTGCGGTACTCTGTGCTAACCATGGGAATACTAATTTCTGTAGAAATATCTGTCTAGGTACCGGTGTCATGAGAAATACCCAGTCCGAGCTTTGGTGCTGGGTCGTCACTGACACAAGGTTTAAGTCGATCGAAGTGGATAACTGAGGTCAGGCCATCCGAAGCACGGATGCGGTAGGCCACGTCCGACGTCTTACCTACTACCACATAGGTGCCTTTCCACTGGTAACTCAGTTTACCTGGCACGTTTGCAGACCATCGTGAATCGTGTACCCAAACCATTCTTCCTACTTCATATGGATCTCCATGCACTCTCCGGTCATGCCATGTCTTTTGCCGCCGGTGAGCAGTGGCTAGTGTTTCTCTCACTAACTCATGGGCATGTTCTATCCTTTGCCGCAAGAGTTCGACATAGAGAGATGGTGAATTTTTCTCCCCTGGTATCCATGGCATGGCCAGGTCCAGGGGTAAGGCTAATTCATGGCCTAACATTAACCGAGCAGGGGTGTAGCCCACGCTGGAATGTTCCGAAGTGCGGTAAGCCATGAGCACATACGAGAGCCATAGATCCCAATCTCTACAATCAAGGCGTGTTTCCTTTGTAAGCATCTCCGCGAGAGTTCTGTTGAATCTCTCTACCATCCCGTCGCTCCGGGGGTGGTACGGATTTGTCCTTGTTTTGACGATATGGAATAATTTGCAGCGCTCTGATATGAGACGGCTCTCAAAATTACTTCCTTGATCGGAGTGCAATTCATAAGGCATACCAAAGCGGCAGAACACATTGCTGGCCAAGACCTCTGCTACGGTGGATGCCTCTTGGTCCGGCAAAGCAAATGCTTCTACCCACTTCGTAAAATAATCTTGTAACATGAGGATGTATTTATTTTCATCATCCATCGTATTCAAGGTTCTGAGCACGTCGATAGCCACTCGCTCCCACGGTGTACCAACAATCCTAATTTATGATGGTACGATATGGTGTTGGCCAACAGCGCGTCTTTGGCATGGGATACATTTGGCAACCCATGCCTTGACACTATCGCGAATCCCGATCCAGTGGAATCTCAGTTTGATATGGGAAACAGTCCTTTCCACGGCCAAATGTCCGGCGTTATCATGTAGTTGTTTCAATATAACTTTCCGGAACTACCAAACAGTCATTAATGTACAGAACATTATTTATTAATTGACATTCTTCGAACTGTTGGTAATAATATTTAGCCGTGGGGGATAAAGTTGTCACCGATTCCTTAGGAGGACGTACCCCCTCCTGAATCCATGCGTATATATTTCGTGTCTTCATGTCTGTTGTTTAGTGGTGTGCGATTTTCTCCGGATTCCACTCTGTGCACCTCAATTCGGGGAACTCCAGAGATGGCTGCTGTGTTGACTGTGTCATGGTGTCAGCCTCTTCGTGTTCAGCCTCCTCGCCGATTCTGCTAATGGCGTCAGCATTTCCATGCAATTTTCTGGGACGGTGAACAACGTTAAAGTTATAGGCCTGCAGGGATTCCTGCCATCTCGCTACCTGGCCCTCCAGTTTTTTTTAAGTTCCTGAGCCACCGTACTGAGGCATGGTCTGTACGGAGTGTAAAAGGCCGCCCGTACAGGAAATGTTTATAATATTTGACAAAATGGACCGCCGCCAATAATTCCCACTTGGTGGTTGCGTATCTTTTCTCCGTTTTATTCAGAGCACGTGAACCATAACCCAACACCTGCTCTGTTCCGTCTTCGGTGACCTGAGATAGAACTGTGCCGATAGCGAAAGCTGACGCATCAGTGTCTAAGATGAAATCGAGGTTTGGATTAGGGTGAGCAAGAATCGGGGCAGTCGCCAAGACTTCCTTCAGCGCCTTGAAGGAGCCTTCACACTCACTCACCCACTCAAAGGGTCGATCTTTCTCGGTGATCTGGTAGAGGGGTGAAGCGATCTGGCTGAAATGTCGGCTATAACGGTGATAGTACTGGCATAAGCCAAGGAAACTCCGCGTCTCCATAACCGAAGAGGGCCGTGGCCACTCTGCTACTGCCTTAGTTTTTGATGGCTGTGTAGCCATTCCATCACCGGATATGACATGTCCCAGGAACTCGACGCTCTGTTTAAAGAGATGACATTTTTTTTGTTTGAGTTTGGCCGTGCGGAATCTTGAGAGCATGGTGTCCAAATTGTTTAAATGTTGCTCAAACGTGGACCCGAAGACGATTACGTCATTGATGTAACAGAGACAGATCTCCCATTGCAGGGTAGTCAATACCTCCTCAATGAGTCATTCAAAAGTTCGGGGGAGGGGGGGGGGCGTTGCACAACCTGTAGGGCATCTTGTGGAATTGGAAAAGGCCATCCCTACAAATGAATGCTGTCTTTTCCATATCAGCTTCATCCATGGCTACTTGCCAGTAACCGCTAGCTAAATCAAGGGTACAAAACCACTTGGCTCCGGAAAGGAATCCAAGGCCTGATCTACCCATGGTAACGGATAAGCGTCTTTAATGCTAAGATCATTAAGGCGGCAGTAGTCGATACAAAACCGCAAGGTTCCGTCCTTTTTGCCTGCTAGCACTATAGGGCTAGCCCATGGAGAAGCTGAGGGTTCGATAATACCTGTTCGCAACATGTCATTTACTTGTTTGTGTGCTTCCGCTTCTTTGTGAATGGGAAGACGTCGTACCGGTTGTCGTATGGGCCGATTCTTGCCTGTATCGATGGAGTGTCGTACGAGATGAGTCTATCCGAGATCCATATCTCCGGAGGAAAAACTATCGCGATATTTGTGTAATAATTTCCGAATTTCTTGTTTTTGTGATTGCAATAATCCAACAGTGGCACCCAGATATAAATCGTGTAGATGTTCGGGTAAATCATCAGTCAGCGGTGGTGTTGTGTCAGAAAGTGCAGGTGTTTCCAGTGAAATTATGTCCACTAAATGGCCGCAGCGTACTCCTGGTTCCAGAGTGATGGGATCTGTGGTACCTTTGAACACTCTAAAGGGTATCTTCCCTTTATCAGTGGCGTCCACTATTATGCGAGGACTTGCGCATTGTGAGGCGATCATATAATTAAGGTCGGGTTCCAGCATGGCGATGTGTGTGTTGCTTCCTAACTGTGGTGCGGTGGCCCATAGAATCCGTTCCTGTCCCGGCTCAACCATGGCAGCACTTGATAGTATTACTGCACACGTATCGTATAATGACGATGCTGGTCCGAGAGGTATTCGTCGTCCGTGTATGTCGAGTTCCTGTTGTCTGCGGTGTATGATGGCTTCGCTGGCACTGAGAAAATCAGAGCCAAGTAGGGCGTCATTATGAATGGAGGCGATGACAACTCTCTGAATGAATTGCATTTCCTCTATTTGAATGACTAGATTAACCACAGTGGCCACGTGTACATCTGCTCCCGTAGCCGTCTGTAGGTAAATATTTGTAGGCTTAAGGGGGTGGGGGGCTTTTTATGAGGTGGGATGCTCTCATACAAGCGCTGGTTAAAAACTGTAATAGAAGCTCCGGTGTCGATGGTGGCGCTTGTAGAAATGCCACTAAACAGACAGGCACATTTGTAGATTACTTTACGATGAACCTGTGGAAGAGTTTCCAATGATGCTGTGAGCAATAATGGCGTGGAAGCAGCATCACTCTGTATATACTCCGACTGTCTCCGTATTGCTTCTCGCAATGTTGCAGGTGGCTGTGTGAGGAATGGGCCAGTTCGTCGTCTCCGCTGGGGTGTAGGCTGTTGTGAAGACGGAGCTGGGAGTAGCAATGGTGGTGGCATTGTTGTCGTGTGAGCAGTATTAGTATAGACAGCGGCGCGTACGGGATGACAGATAAGTTCTACCTGTGCAAGCTATTTCCGGCAATGCTTCATAGGATGTTTTGTTGAAGCACAGAAGAAACAGCATGGTTTCCATGGACGTGTGTTCTTCCGTCCATGTCAGCGCTTGCGAATCCATGAGGCGGAATGAATCGTCTCTCCCGAATCCCTACTGTCTGTGGATGCGGAAGATGATGCTGATTGGGGTAGTGTTCTACACACCACCAGGGGACACCGAGAATCTGGTGTCTTGGTGGCGGTACGTGGTGCTTTAAAAACGTGGTTTCAGCGGAGGTACTACAACCTACTACTGCCGTTTTACATAGGAAAGAAGGTTTGCCGTGTGTGGAAAAAGAAGGGGATGTCCTTGCTGCGGATGGGGGAGGCAACATAGGCACGGAGATATTGGAAGCCATGCATTTTAGTGTTGGTGTGAAAGCTGATTTATGTGGATGATGGTTAGTCACTGAACGTTGTTGTGTGAAAGCCGCAGTTGAGCCAGGAGAAGGATACGTGCACCAAAGTGGCTCTTTGTAATTCGGTACCCTTAGGAGTTTGACTGTTTCTCTGGTTGTGGTGTGCTGCAGTCTGGAGCAGGCATTGTGGTGGGAGGTCGGTTAGGACACAGCTCCCTCCAATGTCCTGGCTGACTGCATCCGAAACATGTGTTTGGTGGCGGTGTGGTGCTGGTAGTGTTTGCTGTTCTGAACTGTGTGGTGGCGAGGTTGGTGCTGAGTGTGGTTATCAAATTGGTGAGTGCAGAGATCCGTTTATTAATCTCATCTATCTGCTCTCTCATGTTGCCATTGTTGTTGTTGTTGTTGTGCTGGTTTCTGCCCCCTGGGACTCCACTGTACCATACTCTGCGGGTACGGCCCCTACCTCCAGGCACTTGATTCTGACTGGTCTTCTGCGTATCTGATGGTGGTCGTGTCTGTGCAGTTGGGGGTTGCTGATCTGGTGGGAGCACTACTGGCCAGGGTGATAACTGCACCCTCTTTCATTGATAGCATGGAGTTGGTGCCGGTTATTTTTCTCCCGCTCTAGAAAGTTCTCGATACGAACCGCGGTTGCCGTTATTTGGGCCAAACATCCATGGTCGCCAAGAAATAGTTTTTCTTTTAGAGCAGGTTCACCGCTTAATGCATCGATGAAAGTATCGAGATGCAAGTGAAGTACGTCCTCCGTATTGGTGCTCGGATATGTGCGGGTAACTAGCCTTCGAATTCGGCTAGCTAACTCAGGAAGAGTCTCCCCCACGCATCGTCGAAGATTTTTAAGTTGCAGATGACTAGTTTCTCCAAGAGCTGTGTCGCCAAATCGCTCCGTAAGTGCTCATTCCAGTTGGGTGTAGGTAGGTGTACAGTCCGTTCCCAGATCCGCAAGAACTTGCAGGGCTTTTCCCAAAAGTTTTGTTGCAAGATACTCACCCATCTGTCTATCGTCCCAGCGGTTAGTCCGACTTATTATTTCGAACTGGATTTTATAGTTGGTCCAGTCATTCTCCCCGCTAAATTCGGGAGGGAGGATGACTCGGCCAAAACCGCCTGAAGAGTGAAGTGGTTGAAATCCGGGTGGCGCGGGTATCTGAGAAAGAGTGGATTGTACTGTAGTCGGTTGTTGTGCCAGTGGTGGTGGTAGTGTTGGTGTCTCCCGTCGATGCCAATGCCGAGGAGCTAGGACATGCGTACTCCAATTTACTGAGTCCGCCCCGTTTGTTGAGCCATAGACCGGCATGGGTCTATGAACGGAAGGTGGATTGCGGTGGAGAGTGTGCAGTCGTTCCTCCCGTGGTGAGGGCTGTGGTTCCTCATATGGTGGTGGTGCAAGTGACTAATGGTTATGATATGTGGCATGACTAATATACCGGCGAAATGGTGGTGCTGATTCCTCCTGATGACTCCGCGGTGTTCCCCTTGAATATAGCGTTTCGCTAGAAGGGGCGGTGCGGGAGGTTGTCTATGTGTTGGATTATCACCCGGCCATACTGTCTCCGTAGATGACACGGGTGAACGATAGTAGTCTGAAGGGCTGTAGATATGCCCGTAGACAGGTCTTTGTTGGAGTCGTCCACGATTCGGCCCTGTTGGAGTTGGCCTGTCGCAGACGTCCGAGATGGTTCTAAATTCTGTTCCCGCCTGTGAGGCATCTTGAAATGTGCCATCGCTAACAGGCGAAAACAGGTTATAGTGCGGAGTTGTTGATTCCGCTGAATTTCTGGCATAGTCGGTGAGCATGCGTGCTGAGAATCTGTCATATGAAGCTACCTCTTGATCGAGGGAGTCCTCGCTGAATGGAGATGGTATTGAACTGAGCTCACTATATGTTGTGGGCGTGAGTTCGCTGGGCGTTATTGCTGTTGTTCTATGGGCCCCACATTGGCTGCCACTTGTAGCTCGCCGGGTAGTGTTGGCCTGTTCCGATGTCTCATGTCGACTCGCTGTGCCATGCCATAAGTGCACAACAAGTGATGACGCTGGTTAGCATCCGGTCTCGGGGTGACGGACCTTGAACGAGACTGCCCTGCGGGAAACAAAAACAGGCTCCTAAGGCTGGTGGAACCTAATCCTTCTGGTGGTGCTGTGCGACCATTGTCGCGAACATTAAACACAACGGTCTCATCCCAAGAGTTTGTGTCACCAGTATGCCTGTCCATAGCAATTTCGTCATCTATGGACTTAGATCACTGTATGGGTAAATTGAAATAATTGTTTTTTATGTGGGCCCGTTATTTTTCGGGGCCTGGGGCTGTAGCTCCCGTTAGTCCTTGCCTTAACATGGCTCTGTAGGCTATGCCCCTAAAACTAACTACAAATATGTGAAAGTGCGAGCAGTTCTAATGCGCCATTTTCCGACCAGACCAGACACGTCCTTTGCACCACGCGAAACCTGCATGTTACCGTGCGTGGTGTGACGTAATAGGTAGGTTATTTATCTGGTTTGTGTTTACAACAATACGATATCTCGGAGGTTAATAATTGTTCGTTTAGTTGACACACTAATCGCGCAAATGTACAGAAAGGAATTGTGTTACATATGATTTATACAAATAAGTAGTCAAAGAAAATACCTACGTGGTTAGGATAAATTTGGGTGCCCCCCCCCACCTCCCTCCTTATAATCCTCCATTGGCATGGAGGTCGATACGTAGTTTATAACCTGTCTATACAGGACACCTTTGGGGCAATATAAAACTGTACTGTCCTGCATTAGGGCGTTTTATTTTATAATTTTAACAGTTGATATTTTTATCTTGTTTCGATCAATACGATGATCTTGGTGACGTTATTCCAAGAGTACATCCTGACTCCTACCTAATATTTCCTAGCGCCACTGTTATTAACATTTTACATGACCCAATTTTGATAGTCCTTGTACTAGTAATGAAATTCCAGATACTTGCTTAACTGAAGAACCGTACAATATCATAGACAGCGCAACAGAAATCATGTGCCTTGTCAGAGTTTAATTCTACTGTTGCACGAGCTTTGTGTTGATAGGCCGATTTATTATGTGTATTAAATCAACCAATCAATAACGAATAAGTCATTCTAGCCTTCTGATTGGTCGATTTATTACGCATAATAAATCGAATTATTATGCATAATAATTCGAATTATTATGTGTATTAAATCAACCAATCAATAACTAATAAAAGACATTGTAGCCTTCTGATTGGTTGATTTATTACACATAATAAATCGAATTATTATGTGTATTATATCAGCCAATCAATAACGAATAAACACCATTCTAGCCTTCTGATTGGTCGATTTATTACGCATAATAAATCGAATTATTATGCATAATAATTCGAATTATTGTGTGTATTAAATCAACCAATCAATAATGAATAAAAGACATTCTAGCCTTCTGATTGGTTCATTTATTACGCATAATAAACGAATTATTATGTGTATTAATCAACCAATTAATATAGAACAAACTGCATGCTAGCTTTCTGATTGGTGGATTTATTATGCATAATAAATCGAATTATTATGCATAATAATTCGAATTATTATGTACAATAAATAGGAACGATTCCAGCCTTCTGATTGGTTGATTTATTACACATAATAAATCGAATTATTATGCATAATAATTTGAATTATTATGCATAATAAATACCGAATTGTGACCCTGATGGCTTTCCATAATATACATATATATATATATATATATATATATATATATATATATATATATATATATATATATATATATATATATATATATATATATATATATATATATATATATATATATATATATATATATATATATATATATATATATATATATATATTGACGCACTGGCAACATGCGGCTTCAATTTCTATGTGTTAACCAGCCAACAGTCATGCACCCGTTAGTTTAATTTGTTGATCACCAGCTCCCGGTCGGGGGGATCAAACTGCCATACTGCAACTCCGCATAGCATCAGCAACCAGACATCTTTCCACTAGACCGCCGTGCCAAGACAAAAGTCTAGGTTTAGCCGACCAGCTTTCACATGTCTGATGTACTGACACACTGACGATTCATATGGGACAATCTGTGGATGCACCTGCCACGATTCAATCCTAGGAGATATATATATATATATATATATATATATATATATATATATATATATATATATATATATATATATATATATATATATATATATATATATATATATATATATATAAGCAAACTAAAAATTGAGAATCTCTTTATGAGTATATATATTTGCCACAAATACGGCTTTCAAACACCCATGCTGCCACCGGACAACATGGACTGGATACATTGCTGATCGCAAAGTCCCTAAAGGTTCTAAGGCTACAAAAGCTGTCTTCAACCAAGTAGATTTCATACTATGCAAGACAGCAGCAAAGCCCCTACTTCGGGATGTTCGTTCCTATGGAGGCACATACCTCAATTCTGACCATAAGCCAGTCATTACGCGCCTCCATATGAACCAGCTCTATCTAATGTATAAACACCATACAAGGCAAGAGGGTAGAGTCACCTACAATTTACCCAAGCTCATCAGCGACACTGGCACTCAAATGTCATACAAAAAGGCCTTCAGGGAGCAGATAGCTAACATCGACGTCAGCTCCGACCCAAACGAATCGCTAACCAAAATACTGATATCTATGGAATCATCAGTTACTAGCAGTCACCAAAATGAAGATCGCACCAAACTATGCCAGGAACGCAATAACCTCATATTAAATCTTAAAAATCTTAAATAATCTCAAATATTGAGAATCTCTTTATGAATATATATATATATATATATATATATATATATATATATATATATATATATATATATATATATATATATATATATATATATATATATATATATATATAAGCAAACTAAAAATTGTGAATCTCTTTATGAATGAATCCAAAACAGAGTTCACCCACATATACCTATTTACAAAGCATGAAACTAAAGAAAATGATGATCCACTCCATGGCAGCGAACCATGGAGGAAAAGTACAATCTTGGGCTCACAGCTTTGCAGTACTGCTGACATTGCTGCACGCTGCATCATGGGGAACATAGCTTTCCAGTCATTCTGGAAGCTATGGATTCGTAGATCAAAGATGCCCTTGGTAAAAAGACTACGTTTATACAATGCAACCTGCGTATCCTTGATAATGTATAACTGCAACAGCTAGACAGCTCCAAAGGCAGCTCTAGACAAACTTGACGCCTGCCACCACAAACTATGCGCCATCACTGGTCACCGATGGCCAGAGAGTATAATTTCCAATGAAGCACAATACAAGATGTGTAGTATGCGGCTGCTATCTGTAAATCGCCCAGCAAAGATGGTCCATGTTTGGCCATGTGCTAAGGATGCCAGAAGACACACCAACACGGAGAGTTTTGGAATTCACCCTCCTCGGAGGCAGCAAATACAGACCAAGGAGAGGACGCCATTGCAAAAAATGTGCTAAGTGTGCTACGAGGTGACCTCAATAAAGCAGGATTAGGTACACTCAAGTCAAGAAGGGACCTAAGGAGTCTAAGGATTTTGGCTGAGGACAAGACACAGTGGGCAAAAGCGAAGAAGGACTGATTGCAGCTGTAGGATGTTTATACTACTACAGCCACAGAATACAGTAATCATATATATGTACACATTTTAATGCCATTTCCTTTGAATACTTCCCAGTGGTGGTCAATTCAATGGGTGATTGTGGGATCGTAATTTCTATTGTTTGCTATTTCTATGAAAAAAATAAAATATACATATTCATGTGGAATATATAAGATAGCTCTAAGAGAAAATTATATATTTTTTGACAAATTATTTCTCCGTATTCGCATCTGTCAGTCTGTCCGATTTCCGAATTAACCCTTTAACACTCAACCTGCCAAAACACAGCTCCAACAGTGGTCTTGAGAAGTCAATTTGCAGACCAAGAGGAGACAGGTTTTATTTTTAAATGTTACCACTGCCAGTCATTGCAATGCTAAATTCTCAAAAACAATCATCTCTTAATCTGCTCATGTGGATTTTTATGAGAAATTTTTAATTTTCTTGAATAACTTAGGAGAGTCAACCGGGTTAACTAATTATCCATGCGTAGCATCGACGTCAGCATGCAAGTATTCCTTTGAATAACCATCACCCCTTGTGAGGACGCATAGGTATGAATTACTATTGAGTGTTCAAGCATGATCTTATCATCACAGATTATCACTATGAAAGGGTGAATCACTGTTGCTTGATATTGATCTGTCCCAAACAGGGAGCAAATAGGAATTTTGTAGAATAGTCGATAAACAAGTGTGCAATCTTGTGTCAAATTAACAGTAATATAATGTTTTGAGTGCTTTGAGGCGCTGTTGATACCAAGGTGTGGGGGCGGGGTTGAGGGTTGGGGTGAAGGGTTGTTAATACATCGTTATGTTATTTTCCAACCCCACCATATTCCACCCCGATAATGTCATAATGGATAAGAGATATCATATTCTTACTACATTTTTGCAACAGAATGGCAAATACGTGTACACGTATACATGTTCGTTGAAACTAATGTGTACACGTGTACTGGTATTGCTCCAAATGCACACCCTAGTTATAAGTGTTGCTGGTTTTAGATATGTTTTCTGTCTTTCCTCTGTCCATTTGTATTGGTTTGTAAAGGCTCTGTATATGTAAGCTATGGTATTGGTCTGCTACATGACTGCTTGGTTATTGTGCAACCATTATTATCGACCCGGTGTGGGGAATATTGCATATATCATAGGGCTATATGTTTAAAATTTGAATTAGCATGTCATAACTAAATTACCTATGCTAAATTATTACAAGCATGGCATATTTCCATAATACATACACATCGATTGTGAATATTTTAATACATATCTTCAACAATGATGAGTTAAATAAGCAACATTACTGATACCTGGTGATTGTCCTACCATATAAACATAACCATACTCAACTATAGAACATAATATTATAGTCATCATACAAGTAACAAGAGTGTAGAAAAGAAAATAGAAAATGGTACAGTAATGATCATTTGAATATTTAAATAAATGTGTCATCCACAGCTGTCAGATAAACATGCTTTGAAACATCAAGGGATGGGTATTAAAATTCACAAAACAAAATGTCAAAATTCTGTGCTTCTTTGCTACGATCAAATACAGACAGAGGCATTGTTCCCATGATGTCTTTGGGGCAATGCGTTCACATGTCCATAAAGAGGTCGGTAGACACATTTTCAGATCACAGCCTCCCGATTAATATCTCAACCAGGGAAGTTTCCAGCTATGGCGCAACTATACCTTCGCATGTCATACACTTAATGGGTGGGAATATTGTTACATCAAACTGTTAGTCAGCTTCTACAGTATCTAAACACCAGCGTTTGTGAATGACTAGACAATTAAAGGCACCCATTCAAAATTCTGTATGCTATTTACAAGCATTTGTACAAATAATCAAATCTATTGTTATATAATAAAATACACATTAAACATACATTATGTAACATTTAAAAATCACTTTTCAAATGTATTCCACCCAATAGTAAATACACCCTTTATGTGGATTAGTGAGAGCGGATAGTGGGGTGGGGTTTGAGTGACTGTGGGCTAGCAGAGCAGGGCGCTGGCGTGTGCAGTAGGGTGTGTGTGGCGGTGGGAATGGATGAGGTGACTGTGGGGTGGCAGTGTAGGGCGCTGGCACCTGGAGGGTATGGTGTATAGTGGTGGTGTGGGGGGCATTAATGGGGGTATTAAGTATATTAAACAAAATCATGAAATATATAGCGACATATTGAATGAGTATATATAATGTGTAATGCACTATCAGGAAAACAGTAATATTTGGCATTAGTATTATAGTATATAGCTCACTCAGATCATTAGGAAATCTAAATTAGATAGCTACACCTACAAAGTTATACAAACTTATAAATACGTAACAAAATCAATTGGCTACCATCTCATTAGAATATGTCTACTTTGTAATCGTAATACATAATACAAGCATTGTTATTTAATTATGATTATGGTGATAAAACTACAGTTAAATATTGGTCCTTTACAATCACATGCTTTTGGGACCAGGTGTCGGTGGTTTCTCAAAATTGATGACGTATTTATCTGCACATATGGTTGTATTCAGTGATAATCAGTTTTCGTGACCAATTTTAGAGTTCTCAGGTGTACATAGTAGAAGTTGAACTGATTAATTCTAGACATGATAAACCAACATTTCAGACTCTAGACTCATTAAGTGATTAAGTGCTAATGTACCAATGTAGTTATCATGAAATACTCAATATCAGCAAACAAAATTAAATGTTTGCTTCTTACTCATAGTAATTACCACTAGCCTTGCTGCCCCTCCACGGCACTACATTAAAAAAATGAAAATAACAGCGAAAACTACCTGAAAACATCATTCATTTAACACAGTAGGGGCCTAGTAATTTTCAACCTGAATTATTGCAACTAGCATTCGTGTCATCAAAGACAGAAATCTGCTGAACATCTGTTTGTTCTGACTGAATGTGTAGAATATTGCTCATTTGAGTAGAGCGACACACTTCATTCAGGCAGAAATAAAATGACTCCAACATGACTCCAATCACGAGTTGATTAATCACATTTACCGACATCCATACTAAAATGTATTAAATTCCACAATCTACCACAATCAAATATGTACTCATATAAGTGGTACTGGTAGAAAAATAAATAAGCACACGGCAAACAGAACAATAGCCGTCTCATATATTGACATTATTATACAACAGATATGGCGATTACAGTCGTATTAATTAATTATTATCCACTTCATGTATACAATATGCAACAATTTGCTATTGTCTTACACGCAAAATGTGGTAACCATAATATACCATGAATAAACTAGCACCCAACTCGTTTAACTGCATCTTAAAACCAAAAGACAATCATATCAGCTGTCCCTATCCATAACTTTCGAGGGATAAATAGCTGACTGTGTCCAGCCATACAAACTAGTTAATGATTTCATCCTGTATTCCAATAAAGGTGACTTCACTTATTGCGAAATGAAAAATACAGACCATTTTGAGGTAATTCACTATTAATGGTAGCAGTGTCAATTAGTCAAGTTATCCTCAAAATGGCCAACATACATTCCAAATTGCATACAGAAGTATTTACCAATATTTCCATCAATATACAGGATGAAATGCGTCAAATCCACTAAATACCTTGTCGGGGCATAACAAATAAGAAACAGCTAACAGTATGCATCACAAATACATCTTCTAGGCACACATCCATGCATTAATCACACTTATATATACAACTCATTGTGTTCGACCTACACACACCTGAGGCACGACCTCAATAAGTATACATTTAAGTAATCCTAATACTTGTGAAATCATGTGTAGACACTCATCAATTTCACTCCTCAAATTAAAATCACACACTTAATCCTGTGTTTTAAAAAATAATTCCCTACAATTGCTGTCTCACGAAATCACAAAACAAAACACAACACAAAAATCCCTTGTTGGCTTGACATTCATATTATTCAAGCCATCAACTTTGCTCTTCCAAATTCAACTCACACGATCAGTCCTGTGTTTTAGCGTAATATGAGCAAAGTTGCGGGCCACAATAACTGTGTCTTAGTGAAGCACCTAGCTGATTCCAACCTGAGAAGTATCAGTAGATCGCCAATTTGCTACATAAGTTAACACAATTTAGATCAATTCCATTTTGAATACACATAAACCTGACCTCCCTTCATGCAATGCCAAGCAGTGATACAGATCTGACAGTGGGTAGTAAAATAGCTGTCTGTCAGACCTGTTACATCAGACCACAAACCAAATATGTAAAAGCGGGGGATTCAGAACAAAATTGGTTAGATGAAGTGTACAATACGTGAGTTCAATTAATGAAGTCGTTATTGGGTATATGACATATTATTTAGATTATTCAATCTGACCCATTAAAACACAATACTAAATTTAACGGTAGATAGCTTAATGGTCAACAACAATAAATATAAATACATCCCTGCAATATTTTTGAACAACAGAATAAGTAAAACATTATGATACAGACACAAATCATTACTAGTTATTGACAATACATTTATTTGGGTCCGTTGTTGCGTGAGGGTGGGTGTATGTGCATGCTTGTGTGCATGTGCATGCATTGTGTGTGCATAAGTAAGGCTGTGTGTGCATGCGTTGATGTGTGCGCGAGCTTGTGTGAAAGAATGTGCGCATGCGTGCGTGCGTGCGTGCATATGTGTGTGCGTAAGCCATAATCGCGTGAAACACAACAAACACTGTTAATAAAATCAAATTTTGCAAAGATATACAGTGACATGGCGTCCGAGAGAGCGTTTCATGTTATAATAAAGTGCAACACAGCACAGATTGTTAATAAAATCAGCGTTTGTAAAGATATACAATCGCATGGCGCCAGGGAGACAGCATGTCAGTGCCCAGACACTACCATTTTGGGCTGATATATGGTTTTACAAATCCTCATATATATATAAGCGAATGTAGCCATCCATGTTTAATGTTACTAGCAAGTGAAACACGCTAGAGACTGTTAAGAAAATAACATTTTCTAAAGATATACCATTACATGACGTCAGGAAGATTGCATGTCAGTCCCCATACAAATGGCTTTTTTGGGCTATGACATGTTTTTACAAATCCTCGTACGTATAGGTGAATGCAGCAATCCCTTGTGTTACGCTATATACTCGAGTGAAACACAACAAACACACTTAATAAAATCAGATTTTGCAAAGATATACAGTGACATGGCGTCAGAGAGACAACATGTCAGTGGCCAGACCCTGTCCATTTTGGGCTCAGGTATGTTTGTACAAATCCGCATAAGTATATGTGAATATAGCAATCCCATGTTTCATGTTATAATCAAGTGCAACACAACACACACTTAAGAAAATCAAATCTCACAAAGATAAACAATCATATGGCACCAGGGATACAGCATGTTAGTGCCCAGACCCTGTCCATTTTGGGCTGTGTCAGGTTTTTACAAATCCTCATACGTATAGGTGAATGTAGGAATCTCCTTTTTTATGCTATAATCGAGTGCAACACAACAGGCACTGTTAATAAAATCTAATTTTGTACAGATATACAATAACATGGCGCCAGGGATACAGCATGTCAGTGCCCAGACCCTGCCATTTTGGGCTGAGGCATGATTTTACAAATCCTCGTGTATATATAACCGAATGTAGCAATCCCTTGTTTAATGTTATTAGCAAGTGAAACACGCTAGAGACCGTTAAGAAAATAACATGTTCTAAAGATATACAATCGCATGGCGCCAGGGAGACAGCATGTCAGTGGCCAGACCCTGCTATTTTGGGCTATTGATATTTTTACAAATCCGCATCCGTATTGGTGAATGCAGCAATCCCTTGTTTTAGGCTATAATCGAGTGCAACACAACAAACACTGTTAAGAAAATCAAATCTCTTAAAGATATACAATCATATGGCACCACGGAGACAGTATGGCAGTGTCCACACCCTGCCCATTTTGGGCTGTGGTATGATTTTACAAATCCTCGTACGTATATGTGAATATAGCAATCCCCTGTTTCATGTTATAATAAAATGCAACACAACACACCCTGTTAATAAAATCAATGTTTGTAAAGATATAACATTACATGGCGCCAGGGAGACAGTCTGTCAGTGCCCAGACCAAGTCATTTTGGGCTATGACACGTTTGTTTAAATACAAATCCTCGTACGTATAGGTGATTGTAGCAATTTCCTGTTTCATGTTAGAATAAAGTGCAACACAACACACACTGTTAATAAAATCAACTTTTGTAAAGATATACAATCGCATGGCGCCAGGGAGACAGCATGTCAGTGCCCAGAGCCTGCCATTTTGGACTGAGGTATGGATTTACAAATCCTCGTATATATAAGCGAATGTAGCAATCCCCTGTTTAATGTTATTAGCAAGTGAAACACGCTAGAGACTGTTAAGAAAATAACATTTTCTAAAGATATACCATTACATGACGTCAGGGAGACAGCATGTCAGTGCCCAAACCATGCCATTTTAGGCTATTGATGTTTTTACAAATCCTCATCCGTATTGGTGAATGTACCAATCCCTTGTTTTAAGTTATAATCGAGTGCAAAACAACAGACACTGTTAAGAAAATCAAACCTCACAAAGATATACAATCATATGGCACCAGGGAGACAGCATGTCAGTTCCCAGACCCTGTCCATTTTGGGCTGTGGTATGATATTACAAATCCTTGTACGTATATGTGAATATAGCAATCCCCTGTTTCATGTTATAATAAAGTGCAACACAACACACACTGTTAATAAAATAAAATTTTTGCAAAGATATACAGTGACATTGTGTCAGAGAGACAACATGTCAGTGCCCAGACCCTGTTCATTTTGGGCACAGGTATGTTTTTACAAATCCTCGTACGTATATGTGAATATAGAAATCCCCTGTTTCATATTATAATCGAGTATAACACAACACACACTGTTAACAAAATCAAATCTCAGAAAGATATATAATCACATGGCACCAGGGAGACAGCATGTCAGTGCCCAGACCCTGCTATTTTGGGCCTTGGTTTGTCTTTACAAAGCCTTGTACGTATGGGTGAATGTAGCAATACCCTGTTTCTTCATGCTTTAATACAGTGCAACACAATACACCCTGTTAATAAAATCAAATTTTGCAAAGATATACAATCACATGGTGCCAGGGAGACAGCGTGACAGCGGGCAGACACTATCATTTGGGCTGTGTAAAGGGTTTTTATTACATATCCGCGTACATATAGATGAATGTTGAAATCCCCCCAGTCTGTTGTTTTATTAACCACTATAAAAACATACTTACCGTTCAATCACTACTTGCTAAATTAATTATCTGCATTTAGCTATCAGAATAAGATTTTTATGCCCGCATACACACCTCCCCATGCCTATTCCTATTCAGGGTTGGTAAGTTTTGGACACTAGTGGTTTAAACCATGGTTTAAACCAGGTTTAAACCGTCCGCTCAAAATCGGTTTTGGACACCTGAAAAGTGTCCAAAACTGTCCAAAACCTAAAATCCTGGTCAAAAATATTTCTCCATAAGCGTAAATTATATTTTAAGTTGATTAAAACATGTTACTACCAGCCAAATTAGTTTCAAAAATATTCAGCAGGGTGTTTTCCTTATAATTGAGACCAGACTGTGACTCAGGGATTAAAACCTGGAAGACATACAACTGAATCTACTGATAGTGCATGTATTTGTCTAAACATTAAGTGCCTGTCTATCTGCTTTAAAATTGCCAACACATATACACTGATGATAAGATCACAGCTCATACATGTAAGTGACAGTAAGTCTGTTAAGATGTTTTTACTACTATTAGCTGACTTAGCCCTGCTAGTTAAGTTTTCTCATTGCTTTTTGATAGCTATCATGGCTATGTTTATACTACAATATTCCTCTGATACATGTTTACACAACTAGCATACAGTGACTAACCTCTAGTCTGACAATAAATACAATTATCAGCTTATTTCATCACTATATAATTCTACTCCACTTTCTATTAGAAATCAGTTATCAAGTAAATCTTCTTAATTAAGTTCATCTGTTTAGTTCCTGTCTGGATGTTCTCTCAGTATAATATTAACTTTTGATGTTATTTGAAATATTTGATCAAAGATGTATTTTAAGGGTGGTAGGCCTAAGGATCCAATTTGGAAGCATTTCTTAGAAGTTCAGAGTAATGGAAAATCATTTGCTTAGTGTACAGAATGTGATTACAAACTTGTAAATAAAGTAGCAAGAATGAAAGCCCACTATCAGAACCATGAGACACCGACTCCAGAACCCATCATCTTAGAGCATGTAACTGCAGTAAAATCCTTTAATAAGATAGCAACTACTTTCAGTCAGATTGTATAATAGGAAAACTGTTGAATATTTAGAAAATAACTTGACTAGAAGCTGTTGCTGCCTCAGGCAGCAATAGCTTCCAGGCAAATTACTGTCTAAATATTCAAAAGAAAATCTGTTAACTTGTAAGGAATTTGCCATTTCTGGTCATTCATTATTATTGAAAGAGTTAACTACAGGCTGTAATTATTCAACTATGATGTCTATGCCTTTGAGTGTGGAAGATGGCTGGAGGTATTAACAATAGGCTCTGTGTGGGAATCAGATCTAAGTTCAGATAACCTGCATGACCAGCAGTCACTTCAGTAGATGTTATGTTGTAACACCTACAAGTGAATGAGCCTCTAATTGCTATTATAGTTAACTAATCCAAGTACAGCTAACCATTTCACCGTGGAAATTACTCTATGCTACATATGCAAATATGCTGAAATTAGTTTTGGACAGTTTAGGACAGTTTTGGACTGGTTTAAACCCTTTAAGACAGATTTTAGACAGGTTTTGGACAAAGTCTGTTCAAAATTAGTTTTGGACAGTCCAAAAACCAACCCTGTTCCTATTAATATGGACCCTCAACCAGGTTACTGGTTGAGTCCCTCTCCAGCCTACCGACAGGTATAGACTGGCACCAGTCTATACTCACCCCATAGTGACGCTTGTCACTAAGCGCGCTTGCGCATGCACACTGGAGCCCAAAGAGGAAACAGATTGACTTTTCTAAATATTAAAGTTCAATTCTCAAATCTTACCACACAGGGTGGCTGAGGCTGGGTCGTAGTGATTGAATGGTAAGTATGTTTTTATAGTGGTTAATAAAACAACAGACCAACCCACAAGGGGGGGGGGGTCTGTGGGGGGCTGTTATTGCACCACAAACACATTCATTACTGTTCAATCACTACTTGCTAAACCCGTAGATTTGGTCAGTGCCCCATTTAAACATTAGGTGGGAGGAGCTTTGAGAATTAACAAACAAGGATAAAAATCAAACCAATCTTATCAAAATGTTAATAACATAACATAATAGTGCATATAACTCAATCACACCGTGACTAACAAATAAGGATAACTTGAACTTAAAGAAATAAATAAAAACCAAAGGAAGATTCTCACCATTTCATATAGACGCACAGTCCTAACGAAAATGATGGGAAGTGCTTGGTAAAAGGTTTTCGGCTTTTTTAGTTAAAATAGTAATGTTAGGAAAGAAGGAGAGCCTTCTTGACAGCCCACAACTCCAGAACGTTGATGTGTGATAAAAAGATGTAAAAGTGGATTCAGATTTCCATCCTGCCACCTGCATGACCTCATCCAAAGACGAACCGGCAAAAAGAGCGAAAGAAGTAGCCATGTCTCGAACGGCATGGGCTTTAATATGGGAGAGATTAATTTGATCAGGTGAGGCTATCTCGTAACAAAGCTTAATTGTCTCACAAATCCATCTGGAAATCGTAGATTCAGAGATCAGCTTAGATAATTTTTCCACGTAGGAAACCCATAAATGGGATGGATCGACTCTATTAAAATCGGTTCGCTGTTTGTAGGTTCTTAATGCCTTAACAGGACACCACAATTTATCGGATGGCGAAAAAGATGATAAAGATTTTAAAATGATTGGACTAGCAGGAAAATGGTTAGACTGAGTTTTAGATAAAAAGTCCCTTCTGGGATATAAATCCAAACCGTCTCCTGAAGTTATAAATCTATCCTTTTCAGCAGAAAGAGCATGAATCTCTGAATACCTTCTAGCAGAGGCAGCAGCAACAAGAAAAACAGCTTTGAGAGTTAAAAGCTTAATACTAATAGAAGAAATAGGTTCAAAATGGCGACCTGCTAAAACATGAATCACCAAAGCCAAATTGCAGGAAGGTAAAGGCTTAGCAATCAGAGGACGAATATTACCTAGACCTCTAATAAAAGTATTAAGGGTCTTAGTATCCTTGACATCAGCATTCAAAAGACAAGGAAGGGAAGACGCCAAGGAAAATCTATACCCCCTGACCATATTAGCTGATAAATGTAATGAATCAAACAAATAAGATAAAAAATCTAAAACTTGTGGTATAGAAACAGAATTGAGCACGAAACCTTGGTCTGAACACCACTCACCAAAAATTTTAAGTCGACTATTTGTAAACTCGGCGGGTCGATTCCCTTCTGGCAGAGTCAATAATTTCCTGAGATCTAGAAGAAACCTTATTCTCAAGGACCTCAGACCCGAGATTCTCCAAAGGCACAGATTGAAGATTTCTGGATTTGGATGCACACAAAGGCCTCTTACTTGAGATAGAAGGTCCTGGGATACTGGAAGAAGATGATGAAAGTCTACCAGAAGGTCTAGAAGGTCTACAAACCAAATCCTCTTGGGCCAAAAGGGAGCTATCAGAAGAATCTCGCAATCTTAGTCCTTGACCTTCTTCAAGACTAACGGAATCAAGATTGTTGGAGGGAAGGCATAAGTGAACATTCCTGTCCAGGACTGAGACAGGGCATTCAGAGAGGTCGCAAACAGATCTACTAGAGGATGATCCATAAGATTGAAAATCGCTCTGACAACCGACTTTAACTGCCACTCTGTGTGGGCGAACTTGCTGGGACGTGACAGTTGATCCGCCGGAAAATTCAGACTGCCTGGGACATGTGAGGACACTAGAAAAATCTGCCTCTTGCGGCACCACAAGAGAAGATTCCACACTTCTAGACAAAGTAGAGACGACCGTGTACCTCCCTGCCTGTTGATATAAGGTACCACTGTCGAATTGTCCGACCGAATTGAGACTTTGAGGCCTATCACCAGATCTGACCAAGAAAGGAGAGCCTTCTTGACAGCCCACAACTCCAGAACGTTGATGTGGGCTGATGACTCCTCCAGGGACCAAAGGCCGGAAACCGACAGGGAGTCCCAGACTGCTCCCCAACCCTCCTGAGAAGCATCCGTAAATATAATTGCCTGAGGAGGGGGCTTTACCAGTGGAACACCTATCAGAAGCAGAGAACGATCCTTCCAGAAATCTGGATGAGCGATCAAATGTTCTCAGATGGGAATCTGATGGTAAATTTAGTGGATTTACTGCTTCCAAGGGGACAGTAAATACATTTGGAAGGGTCTTCTCATCAGCGCTGCCCAAGGAATCACTTTCTCTACACTGACCATCAGACCTATCCCTCTTAAAAAGAATCTTGCTCTTACCATGGGAGAAGAAGACAGGATTTCCATTGCCACTGATAAAGCCTCTATTCTTGGATCTGAGGGAAAGACTAGGCCCCGGGCCTGGTCGAACGAAACGCCTAGATGAGTAAAGACTTGAGATGGAACTAGGCTTGATTTCTTTGGATTTAAAATCCACCCTAGGTTGCATGCCAGACTGCAAACTTCTGGAAGAATTCCTGAGAGAATTGAGGATGACCTTGCTTTTACCAACCAGTCATCTATATAAACGTGAAGATGGATAGAACAGCGTGTAAAATTCCTGCCACGGCTGAAACTAGACGGGTAAAAAGGAAGGGAGCCGTGGCCAGGCCGAAGGGCATGGCGCAGAACTGCCAAACTTGATCCTTGTAGGCAAACCTCAGGATCTTTCTGAAGGCAGGTTGAACATGGAAGTAGGCGTCCTTTAGATCGATGGTAGATGTCCACATTCCCTGATCCAAACTGGAAATGATCTGGGAAACCGTCTCCATCTTGAACTTGGGGGTGAGAATCATAAGATTTAACTTCTTCAAATTTTAGATGGGACGCCAACCTCTTGTTTTCTAGGAAACTAAAAAGATGATCGAGTGGTACCCCGGGTCTACTCTCCATTTGGGGACTTCTTCTATTGCCCTCTTTACAATCATGGATTCCAACTCCTCTTCCAGAGCTACCAGTTTTTCCGGATTGGAGGGAACCGGAGTCCAAACTGGGAAAAGAGAGAGAAGAGGAGGAGGACGGATCCATGATGGAGCATAACCCCAACGTATCTGAGACACTAGCCAGGAGTCCTGAACGAGGGCTTGCCATTTCTCCCAAACAGAGAAAGGTGCCCTCCTACTGGCACATTGGGTAACCGGCACTGAACCGATTGCTCCAAAGGGAGAAGAAGAGGGGGAGGGATGGGGAAGGGAAGAGAGAAGGTTGGACCTACCCGGGAATAGTCCATACCTTCAAACTCTCTTTCCCTGAAAGCCTCTAAAGGAAGAACGACCTCTGGACCTGGAACCAGCATGGCGAGAAGGGGTCTGACCCCCTCTCGCCCAAAAGGAAGGAGCCTGCCTCCCTAGAGACCTCGAACGATGTGAGGAAATAGAATCAAAGCGATCCTCCTCCGTGGATCGATCATGATGGTTGGACGAAGACAAACTAGAATTATGGATGACTCTAGAAGGATAAGCCCCAAATTGATCAGGTTTGAGATTCTTTCTTCTGGGAGAAAAATTAGGACTTCTCATGGAAGACACATCTCTTTTCACGGATGGATTAGAAAACGAAATCTGAGCCTGAAGCTCCCTGGAGGACTTCAGACACTCAGACTCTGCACGAATTAAGTTAGGAGCTGACTGTCCAAAAAGATCTGTACCAAATGGGGCTGCAACCACACGACTCTGCTTCAAAGCGCTAGAAATCTTAATCTCAGAGAGTTTCCTAGATCTACGCTTGGAAGTAATAAAACCCAAAGACTTACAAACAGAATTGAGTGTGCCACGGGATGACAATGGAACTTGATCACCCCGTTTTTCAGCCTTAAGAACGGCCTCAGATAAAAGAGCAAGAAAATTAGAGGAATTGAGCTGAGATCTGCAAACAGACTCCCATTTGAAAAGGTCATTAGAATATTCAACCTTGGCAGCATCCTGTAGCTGAGATGAAAGAACGTCCCAAGTGGAACCAGAAAGAGACTGAGTGGAAGCAACCTTCAAATAGTCTTCCTTAGGAATTTGAACAGGAGAATCGTACTTAGCAACAAGAGAAAAGTCAGTATTAGAAGAATCATTGACAAAGAAATCGAGCATATAAACAACCAGATTATCAATAGGCAGCACCTGAGAAGAAGAAGAGGAAGGATCAGAAGTAGAGAGAGCGGATTCGAAAGAAGGAGGATCCATAGCAAATTCCTCGTTAAGAGGAAGAGAGAGAGAGAGAGAGAGAGAGAGAGAGAGAGAGAGAGAGCGAGAGAGAGAGAGAGAGAGAGAGAGTAGATGCGATCCACCTGTGAACCCTGGACCAGTCTTCCGAAGAGGCTCTAACCGGGCAAAACGTCTTCAGATCCCTGGCCCTGACCGACTTGGGAGCAGAAGGAAGAGAAGGAAGAAGAGGAGGAGAAGAAGAAGAGATGAGAATAGATGAGTCACCTGACACTAAAGATTCACCTGCCCTAGAGGAAATTTGAGAAGAGGGTCTACTAACCGACTCTGGAAAAGAATGAACCTGGGAAAAAGAAAAAGAGTCCCTGTCCTGATCCTGACTAGAAGATAAATAGGGAAGGAACAGAGAACTAGCCGAAAACCTCGAGAGAATAGAAAATCGGGCAGAAACAAATGAACGATCTAAAGAAGAATCCCTCGCCACGGAAAACAAGGAAAAATCTAAACCTGAATCAACAATTTGAAATTCTCGCTCAGGAGAAAGAACCACGGAAATGATCGGATCAAGATGATCAAAGGACGGAAAAGAAGCAGAAGAAGCAGAAGAGGAAGAAGGAAGAGAAGAGAATGAATTAGAGGAAGAAGAAAAAGAGGAGGGATGATCCAACTGACCATGAGAAGAAAGAGAAGAAGGAAGATGGGAGAAGCCCGGAGGAGGAGGAAGAGAAGATTTAAAGAGAGCAGAGGCGTTAGACACATGACTAGACGAAAAATCCTTGGCCAAAAGAGAAGGAGAAATAGAATTAGAGTGAGAAGATGCAGAGAAAGAAGAAGACCTAGAAAAAGATGGATTGACAACGGCATCACGAAAGGAAGGAGACGACTAAGAAGCTAAATCAACATCAGCTACTTGAGAAGGCAGAAAAGATTCATAGTTGGAAGCCACAGAATCCTGAGAAGCCCATTGAGAAATTTCCGAAACAGAATCAATAAAACTCCTATCATCCAAAATCCTAGAAGAACCTAAGCAATTTTGATCTCTTGCTAAACCGGAAGCTAGCTCCCAACCTGAAGCTGGAAGTCTATCCAGATCTGACCGACCCAGAAGTACACCTCTAGGACCGGAAACGGAAGTGTACAAACCAGAATCCAAACCGGAAACGGAAGCGCTTCTACCGGAAGTCGAAAAATAGAAAGAGTCCTCAGACTCCGGATATCCGGGATGGGCGGAAGCGCTATTGAAACCAGAAACGGAATTAGGCACTGGATCTTGAAGACCCGGATGTCCTACAAAAATGGAAGGCAGACTGGAAACGGATGGAATGGAAGTGGTAACCGGATCTTGACGACCTGGATTACCTACTAAACTGGAAGTCCTACCAGAAACTGATGCCATAGAAGAAAGAACTGGATCCTGAAGACCCGGATGTCTAGCTAGACCGGAAGTTAAAACAGAAACTGACGGTGCGGCTGAAAAAGGAAGTAAACCTGAGTCCACCACAATGGAACCGGAACTAGCAAGACTATTCTTAGTAATGGGCGATATAGAAAGAACCTTGACGACCGGAATGATCGAAAAATTGGCATTTTCTTAAGGTCGAGCCTTATGGACGTCAGCCTCAGCCTCCGCCACCACTGCTTGTGGGTTATGCCCGTCACCCTCAAGTCTTAGGTGGGTTTGACCCGGTGCACTGCTCGAGCCCACCTTCGAGAGCTTAGTCGCTCTAGACTTCTGCTTTGGAGACTTTTTAACCTGCATGGATGTTAGAGGGACCGGTTTCCCCCATTTGCAAGAACACCTGCTAGCCTTCGGGCTATCATCCGAACTAGAAGAAACATCCTGTTTCTTAGCCTCTTCAATTGCAGAAGAAATTCTTTCATCGAGGGATTTTGTCAAAACAGATGTAAACGATTCGAATTTTGCGAAAAGAGCTAGCACAGCGTCGGAATTCGCTGAAGAGGCTCCTCCCTCCATTGCTACCGGTACAGAAACAGTAGATTGTGCAAAAGACACAGCTTTCACCTTACTAGCAACGGAGGTAGAGGAAGGATGACCAGAGGGCAGTGGTTGTTTAAACGGTAAATCTTTAAAAAATGCCTTAGACACCGAGACCGACCACCCTTTACAGATCCCACACATCGTTGTGAAGGTACAAGTGGTACAAATTGCACAGACATGCCCAGCAAATTCAACTGAGTGATGGCGATCACACTTTGACGACGTACATTTTGTCTTGTCAGACGATTTAGCGGACTCCTAAAAACGAAAAAAACGTAGCACTGAAGCATATCGCTTAAAAGCATAAAAGGAAGACCAGAAAGATAAAAATCATTTCTTAAAAAGTCGAGAAAGTGCAAATCAGAAAGCAAATATCCCTACCGACAAGAAAACAAACTTGTAAAGGGATAAATGATAGTCCTTATAATGCACTATTAGTAAATTGGTAAGGGCTCTGAATAACTGCTGGTGTTTATAATATGATGATGAATGATATAGGCATGGTAATTAAGATACCACGAAGCGAAAATGATCTTTCACGAACACCGATAACAATATGAACATAGTTATAAAATACCATATAACCACGAAAATACTTCCTACACATAACTTAGGGGGGATTGACTTCATATTAGACATATTCTTGTTAATATAGAAGGCAAATAGATGTAGCTGACACAGCGCAAAACACAAAAACTTAGACTAATATTTTATAGCAGTTGTTCTGCAAGCAGAATAATTGAAAAGTGAATCTGTTTCCTATTTGCGATCCAGTGCGCATGCGCAAGTGCGCTTAGTGACACGCATCACCATGGGGTGAGTAGAGACTGGTGCCAGTCTATACCTGTCGGTAGACTGGAGAGGGACTCAACCAGTGGCCTGGTTGAGGGTCCATATTAATAGGAATAGGCATGGGGAGGTGTGTATGCGGGCATAAAAATCGTATTCTGATAGCTAAATGCAGATAATTGATTTAGCAAGTAGTGATTGAATGGTAATGGATGTTTTTGTGGTGTAATAACACCCCCTGTTTTATACTATAATTGCGTGCAACACAACACACACGGTTAATAAAATCAAATTGTGTAAGGATATACAATCACATGGCACCAGGAAAACAACATGTCATTGCCCAGATCCTGCCATTTTGGTCTGCGGTATTTTTTTTACAAATCCGTATACAGAACTCAGTAAATTTTAGCATTGTGAGCTGTGAATTCACCTCAAGTGAAAAATAGTCTGACTTCGCAAGTAGATGTAATTTTAAATTTCCAGCCAACAGCTATGTCTATATATTAATATTTTGAAAATCTTGTGGGGAATTACATTAATAGTTGTTGGTAGTTTACAGTTATGTTACAATGCAATTATGCCAATATGGCCCAAGTGTTTATCACTCAGAAAACTGGAAATGACTTCCCAAAGAAAGTAATTTTCCAAATTACATGGGGGCTGGATAGCCACGCTCTTTTCCCACTTCAACTACCAGCCAACAGCCTTTGATTAGAAGGCAGCAAGTTATTTTCAAAATATATATAAATATCCAGAGATTATATCTATTTGAAAAGAAAATGCAAAATTCTAATCAGAAGTTGTTGCCTGGTAATCTATAATCAATAGAATTTCATCACCTTGCCAGGTTGAAATTATTGTAAGTTACAATGACAATGTCAATGACCGTATACTGATATGGCCCCATAGTGCTATACATTAATTATCTCTCAGGAATTCGGGAAATGGCATCTAAAGAACCTAATTTTTAAATTTCCTCGGGGGCCCATCCATTGTGATAGTTATACAGGCCATCAGCGGTCCTAAATCCGGCCAGGTAAGATATGCACAGATCCAGAATATTTTCCGATCTAGTTCCTTTATCTCGATAATGGCCAGGAGTTTGGAAATCCTAGAAATCGTCTTGCACGGCAAGTTCAGTTCCTTCATCATGTTAAGATTTTAGTAAATTCTGACCAGTAGTTTTTTAGATACAACTCCAAACACACACACACACACACACACACACACACACACACACACACACACACACACACACACACACACACACACACACACACACACTCACGCACACATGCATAAGCCTACACGCGCACGCACGCACACACCTTAAAGGGTGAGGGTATATAGCCATGAAATAAAAAAGTTTGAATTCATTAAATTTAATATCCAAAATCACCGGATAAAATTTCAAATTTAACTAACCACTCGAAATTTGTAGGAGACAATTTGTGCAGGTTATATTGTTAGATTATGTGAGGGGGGGGGGGGTGTGGGGGTGTGGTGGTGGGGTAAGTTGGCATTTAGGATTATATAAACATCAAAACATCCTGTGGCGACAATGGCTTGGTCAGATAGGCTAGAGCTAAATTTATGAAATATAACTAAAATTGGATAGGTCATCCATGTTCATCCTTTTTGTGCAGATTACAGCATCTGTGTCCGAGAGCATCTAGATATTAAAATTTTCCCCACATCCGCCCCACTCAACCCACTAGGAACCATCCGAGAGATTACCCACCCATGCATATACAATATAGCCTACATTGTGGTGAATATTTTGAAAACAATTTGACTTAGAGACGTTGCTGCTCACGGCAGCAACAACTTTCGATCAATTTGTTGTCCACATATTTAGCTCAGCCTTTCTTCTACTAATAGTAGCATCATACGTTATAACAGCTAGAAATAACATAACTTTCAATCAAATTGTTTTTTAGCGTAATTATCTCAACCTCTCTTGTATAAATCATAGCGTCCTTTGCTATAACATAGTAGACATATCAGCTTACACAGTGTGCGCAACGGTCGTAAGGAATCTCAAGTATAAACAGCCTGAAAACGAGGCAAGCGTTTGGGTGCTTCCAACCGGATGTCTGCGTCTAGAGTGTCTGGGTGGTGTCAGCTGCAGTTGATAGCTGTTGTTCTCAGTACTGCCAGCTGTAGACAAAGGCCTATCGTTGAATCATGAACGTGATAAAGGTGGTGCGCCAGACATTGGCGGAAACTCCAAGAACAGAACACATTTGGGAATTCACAGATCAAATAAAGTAAAAAACAAGTCAACACTCGTTGCACGTATTGACTCAGCACGCCGAGCAGCATACTCGCTGATGGGCGCCGGAATGCACGGTCTTAATGGTATCAACCCAATGACATCCATCAGGCTATGGGAGATCTATATCACACCAATCCTTCTACATGGCTTAGAAGCAGTTGTGCTCTCAAACAGCGAAGTCCAAATGCTGGAGGACTACTACAGAGGGACTTTAAAAAGACTGCAGCATCTACCTGCCTCAACCGCTAATGCTGCTGTTTACCTGCTCCTTGGCGTTATCCCAATTGAAGGTCAAATCCATAAGAGAATACTGACACTGTTTCTCAACATGCTGCGACGACCTGGCTCAATTGAAGCATTAGTTATTAGACGGCAGTTGGCAGTCAAAAGCTACAACTCCCATAGCTGGGTGATTGTTGTTAGAAAGCTCCTGATTCAGTATAAGCTTCCATCAGCGTTCAACCTTGTAAAATCCCAACCTACAAAATGTTCCTGGAAGAAGCTGTTGCATGCTAATGTGAATAACTACTGGCTAAAAATCCTACTCGAGGAAGTTGCAGCGAAAGTAACATTGGGATACATCAACTTATCGTCCGGCAAAATTGGGAAGTTGCTACTCAGTCTGGAATATGGCAAACACTGATACCCTTATGGTCATCAAAGCAACAGTTAAAGCAAAGTTGCTCACTCAGCGCTACAACTTGTATGCCGGCTCTACTCGAAACCGTGCCTCTAACACTGATTGTCCACTCTGCGAATCTGAACCAGAGACCACTGAACATTTCCTTCTTAATTGTCCATGTCTGGAAGAAACCCACAAACCACTCATCAACAAGATTGAACACATCATGTTAGCCAGTAACCTCCAAACCTTGAAAGAATGTCAGCAGGACAACATCGTTAAACTAATTCTCGACATCTCCCATACATTCACTAAATGCAATCCGCTCGTGACCATGCTAGAGGAGGCCACCCGTGACCTCTGTTTCAAGCTGCACCACAAGAGATCTTGCATACTAACTGGAAAGTCTCAGTACACTATATTTCGTCCAAGAAGGCATGATAACACAACGCGACAAAATCAACACTTTACATCAGCTAGGAACTTAGTGCCGGCTGGTGGTTCTCATAGAACAGAGAAGAGGGATTTACAGAACAAGTAACAAGTAAGGAACAGAACAGAATGCACTAGCGATTAATGACAGACCGTCACCAAAACGCTGATTGGTCAAATACTCTATGACGCGCATGCGTAATAGCGCAACTATCCGACTTAGAAAAATGAAATTCAATTTAATTCTATATAATTCAAACAAAGAATTTGTAATTGAATAGAGTCATCACAAGGTCGCATGAGGTAAATGCACCAGTTTCCGTGATCTCCCAGCTATCATGGAGTCTAGTTGGATAATCACGGATTACGCATGCGCATCACTTTGGACCAATCATAGTTTGTGTGACGGTCTGCCATTAATCGCTAGTACAGAATGCGCGTTTGAAACTGAAAGTTATAATCATGTCAGACGTCATTGGCGTGAATCTGAGCATTTAATAATCAGAATCAAATAATAACTATTGCTACTTGGTCTCGTGTTCCTGTCAGAATTTGTAAATAACTGCTGAAACGAATATTAAATTACTATAACACCAGTTTTCGTTTACCTGCTAGATTGTCAAGATTCAAGATTTCAAGATTCAAGATTATTTATTCAATAATTCCAAGGTAAACGAATTCACAAATCATACCAGGTTGTCCGCCCAAGGCAGTGCCCATTGTTATGGCGGACACCTTACACACATATATACAGGTATATATAAATTAGACAAGACAGTACTTACACAAAGTCAACAATTATAAATTCAGACATTACATTTACTACTTCCTTATTAATCCTTTGGCCCTTGATCCACATAAACAGTTTAAATTTCAAAGAGAAAAATATGTCAATTCGCTGGTCAAGAGGAGACCACCCCTTCCCACCCCCCCAGCACCCAGAGTTCACCACCGGTTCAATTATCTTGTCAGTCATTACAGTGGAAAGAAAAACTCCTGGAGTGGGCCTCTCTCAGTCCGCGAACCAACATATAATACTGTAACAGGGTGTGTGTAAGAGTTAGTCACTTGGGTTATTATTATTATTATTTAGCAATACATATGGGTAGTAAATAAGGACAAGACAGTTACGTAACAGACAAGCACAGAACATAGTCAAGTTCAATACTATACATGGATGTCTATGATTATAGATACAACAATAAACATTTATATATTTTTGGGGGAGGGTACTTTTACTTATAATGATGATATACTGTTTACAGGATGCTGGCGAATGGGGAGCATCCTTGGACAAGGGAAGGGGGATGGAGGGGATGGGTGCTCATTCTCCTGCTCGTCCTGTAGTTTGTTACTATGGTAATTGAAATTATTATTGGATATAATAGCAAGTGGAGTCATCTAGTCATAATTCTAGTAGTAGTAGTAGTAATAGTAGTAGTACTAGTAGTAGTAGCATTCTTTACCTTGTTTTGTAGACGAGTCGGGCCATTTTTGAGCTGTCTGCATGAGTTCGATAATACTAGTATGTGTTAATCAAAGTGTTTTTTTTTTTTTTTTCTTGCAGAAGTTTGTTGATAGAATTTTCTCACGTGTTTCCTGTTTTATGTTGTTCCATAGTTTAGTGGCTGCAAATGATATTCAGTGTTTTCCTATGTCTGTCCGTGTGTATTGCTCATGTAGTTTATGTCTCCTAGTGTTATGTTGGTGGGTGTAAATATTGTTTATAAAGAAGGGGGCTATAGATTTGGGTAAAGTGTCTTGGTGGAAGTTTTTGACAATAGTTAGCATTTGAGATTTTCCTATGTCGGTGAGCTTAAGCAATTTTTCTGCTTTGAACATGTTTTGGCCTTCTGCTGGCCTAGAAAATAGTTTGATGCTTTTTTTTTGGAGACTGAATTTTGGATATTCTGTTTTTGTAGGTGTTAGTCCAAACAGCGTTGCAGTAAGTGAGGTGCGGGAGGATCAAGGTGCTGTACAGTGTTTTAACCGTGGCCTGTGTCATATATGGTTTTAGTCTTTGGATGACACCTATTCCTCTTGCTACTTTTGCAGTAACTGTTTCGATTTGTTTGGCCCAGGTCAAGTTTTTATCTAAATATACTCCTAGGAACTTTGCATAAGGGGCCTCTTCAATTTCCTTATAGCTAATGTACGATTTTGGAACCTCTTTATTTATTAATTCTCTAGATTTTGAAAATAACATATAGTTTGTTTTATCCACATTTAGTGATAATTTATTTAGTGAAAACCAGTTAGTAATTTCTTCCATTTCCTTATTTACATTTTTATATAATGTAGCTATGTCTTCATCAGAGCAAAAGGCATTATTTCATACCCTGTAATAGGCAAGTTTTTCTAGTAGGATTTTATGATTGATAGTGTCGAAAGCTTTTGAAAGATCCAAAAAAATGCCTATTATGTGCTTTTTCTTTTCAATTGATTCTATTATTTGTGCTAGCATTGTTGAATGTTTTTCATGGAATCCGTATTGTGATGTATAGAGGATTGACTTTTTATCTAGGTAGCTGATAAGCTGATTGTACATAAGTCGTTCCATTAATTTGGAGAAAAGTGGAAGTATTGAGACAGGTCTATAGTTTGTGAAATTAGATGAATCCTTTGCTTTGTATATAGGTGTTACTCGTGCTGCTTTTAATTTTGATGGAAATATGCCTTGAGTGAAAGATAAGTTACAGATGTGGTTAAGGGGTATTAGTAGTGCTAACGTGCAGTGTTTGAAGATACTCCACTTGAAACCATCCAAGCCAGCACCTTTTGCAGGATTTAGTTTGTTAAGAATGATAAAAATTTCTTCATTTGTGACCGGGTTAGCGAAAAAAGAGGATTGATGGATATCCTCTGAGATAATCACTATATTTATTAGAGGATGTTGGATTGATTTTATCTGAAAGTGTTGGACCTATATTAACAAAATAGTCATTGAATCCTGTTGCAATTTCTAAATCATCAGTTATTATCTTGTTATTATAAAGAAATTGTGTTTGTTGTGCTTTGCGGTTATTTTTATTCAAAAGTGATTTAATTATTTTCCATGTTTCATTTATGTCATTCTTGCATAGTTCAAATTTGTTATGGTAGTAAGTTTTTTTTTGCTGTTTTGATTATTTGGTCCAACTTGTTTCTGTATTTCTTGAATTTCTGTTCATTATGCTTTGTTTGACATTTTATAAACTTCAAATAAAGATTTTGTTTTTTATGACAGGCAGCTATCAGTCCAATTGTTATCCATGGTTTAGTAGGGTTGTGTTTAAATTTCTTCTTTTCTTTCATGGGAAAGCTGTTTTCGAAGATGTGCGTGCAAATTTCATGGAACTTGGTGTAGGCACTTTCGCACCACTGTATGTCTGTTACTGCATGCCAATCCACCTCATACATGTCTTTTTTAAATTGTTCAATATTGACCTGATTTATTTCTGCATTTAATTTTTTCATATTTGAATGGCTTTGTGCAGGTCAGCTGTCTTTCGAGAAGAAAAATTGGTAGGTGGTCTGACGTGTCAGTAACGAGAATTCCTACCTCCGATTTATTACTGAAGTTAATGTTATTGCTGAATATATTATCAATAATTGTGGCCGAAACATCACCTATTCTAGTCGGTTTTGTAATGGTTGGGTAGAATGAATGAGCATTTAGTAAGTTTATAAAGTTTTGTGTATGAAAGCAAGTTTGTCTCATCAGGTCAATATTGTAGTCACCCATGAGGTAGACAGTTTTGTTTTCCTTTTGAATAGTTGCCAAAGTTTTTCCTAATAGTTCAATAAGACGTTCCTTATCGCCTTTAGGTGATTTATAAATCGTACCTACAATTTTGTTTTTTCCTTTCAGTGTTTGAATTTCGATAAACATTGTTTGAATATGTTCTTCAATATTAGAAAGGTCATCTCGCTCAATGAATTGGACATTTTCTTTAACATACATGCCTACACCACCTCCCCTGCCCGTGGTTTTGTGCTTTTCAACAAATGTGTAGTTCTTTATATTGATACGGTTAGTAGGTGAATTTGCATGTATAAATGTCTCTGTAATTCCAATAATTCCAAATTCATGTGCACTCATATCTAGGAGACGGTGTAACTTGTCGATGTTCCCCATGAGAGATTGCATGTTGATAAATAGAAGTGAGAAGGCTATGTGTTCTTTGTTTCCTAGTAGATTGTCATTGAATGTTTTTGGGAGGATGTATTCACAGGTTGGTGCAGATATATTTAGATCATTTCTAGTATCAGCATGGTTAAATTGGGATAGGATTAATTCGAATGGGTTTAGAGTGGGTTTTTTGTCGTCAGTAGCCTCAGTGGTAGTAGGGTTATAGTATGGATTTAGAACAGCCAGTGTGAAGTCTGTATTGTCATTGTAATGATTGTACGGGAAAAGTGACTTGTTGCAGTTGGTACACCACCAGCAGGTGTCATCAGCTTCGAGGTTGCGATAGTCAGATGTTGTTAATTTGGCGCAACTTAGATGAATCCATGTGCTACATAAGTCACATAATAGTGCTCTCTGATTATTCTTAACAGGTTTCCTACAGGATGAGCAAGGGAATTTAGCGGGCATGGGTTAGGTTAGTGGGAATATGGACAGGGAGGAAATAAGACAAGGGAACTACTGAAGAGAGAGGGAGGTTATTGGGGTCATTTGGAGGACTGAATGGATTTCTCTATTTGGCTGTAATATTGGTTATTATCGTGATTTAATTGTATATAACACCATCTAACCAGTGGATACACTGGATGAGATGGGTCAAGTGTCAAATTGCAATAAATAAGAATTGTGGGTGAGTTACTAAAAGTAAAATTGAGAACCTGTTATCATTAATTGATCATTGGTTAGTATATAAAAAACAATAACATGTCGAGCATTTTTGCAACTTATCAGACTGGAAACCTCCTCCAGTCAAACCAATTTCAAAATACCCAGCAGATTATTACTTGAATTATTAAGAATCTATCATGCGTGCGACTTGATTTGTAGGGGGTAATTATCTTTAACATGCTATAATTATTGCGTTCAAAATGGGTAAAAAATGAGAACCTGTTATCATCAATCATTAATAGATCATTGGTTAGTATATGAAACCAATCATCGATCACAAAAATAGTACCAATTCCCAACACTAGTACAAAGTACATAATAATACAAACACATTGACAAACGCTGTTCAACATACAAGGCGTATGACATTACGTTTCACAGACACATATGTGGGACGTTTGGTGTCTAAAACATTAATTCTTTCAGCTCTGAAATAGACATTAATTCTTTCAGCACTGAAATAGTTTGTTAATTTCAAAGCAACCATACTAATAACATGTTGAATACTTTGAAACTTGCCCGACTGGGAGCCGTTGCGGCCTGAGGCAGCAACAGCTTCCATTCAAATCAGCTTCAAAATACCCAACAGATTATTTCTTAAATTATTAAGGATCTGTCATACCTGCGACTTGATTTGAAGGAGGTAACTATCCTTGAACATGCTATAATTACTGCGCTCAAAATGGGTATCATCAATCATTGATTGATCATTGGTTAGTTTATAAAACCAACCATCGATCACAAAAATAGCACTAATTCCACACTAATACAGAGTACACAATGATACAAACACATTGACAAACGCTATTCAACATTCAGACATATGACGTTATGTTTCACAGAAGCATATGTGGGACGTTTGGTGTCTAAGACATTAATTCTTTCAGCAATTGAAATAGTATGGTATTCTAGTAGTATGAATATTTTTGCAACTTACCCGACTGGAGGCCGCTGCTGCCTAAGGCAGCAACAGCCTCCAGTCATACCAGTTTCAAAATACCCAACAGATTGTAGTTCACATACTCTGAAATCCCAGAGAGTATTTGAAGAAGGAATCACTAACTCAAATCCCGAGTCTCATAAAAAGGACTCCAAATTACCCATTTGGTTCGCGTGATCTTCGACAATCATGAGTCTGTGGGGTTGTCGAAGGTTAGCGCAATAAGCTAACTACTTAAACTAGTAGGAGGCTGACGTGATATTCAATCGCATTTGCATATTGCGATTAGAAGCGTTCATTTCTGAGGATTGTTGAGAACAATGAATAATTCTTAAAGATGGCCAATCTAAAAATAGAGCTGTCATAAGTCATGTCTCCACATGGTCGCATGTCATAAATAGGTCCTAAAATGTGTTTCATGGTCAAAATGGCCAATTTCCACATAATTTTTGTGCTAAATAGCGACATGATTCCCTTCCAAAAACTGCAAACTAAATGTGTTTGTCTATTATAGTTCTGAAGCTATGTGGATATGAACATTACATTGGGAATGCATTGAAAAGCTTTAATGTTTTTGTCGTTTTCTCATTAAAACCCCTTCTGTGATAAAAAATGTATAACTTTGTTATTTTCCATCCAAATTGAATCTAATTTTTTGCAAAACGTTCATAAGATAAGTTATTATCGTACGCAAATCACCAGTATGGTCCAAGAACGAAACTAGACTAAAAGGTTCAATATAATTGGTGTTCTAACATTGCGAAATCTCCCTGTATGCAATGGAAACAATTGCAGGAAAGTAATCTAATGTACAATCTTCACTCGGTACATGTCGATGCCACATAATGTATTTCTTTTGTTCCTTTCACTCCTTACGAAAACATGTTTCTGGTAATAGACTGACAACAGACTGGCAAGATATGACAACACACTGACAATAAAAAATGAACACTGACAATTAATTGACGATAGACTGACTATAAGCTGTCATTAATTAAAGAAGAAGTGACAATAGACTGACAATTTTGTTGGAGATCTCGCAATATACTGATAACAAATGTATCTGGTCTGACATTAACATGACAACAAAGACTGTTTTAACTATAGCTAACAATATGCTGGCATGAAAAATCTTAACTGGCAATAGACTGGCAAGAAAGGACATGGGAAACTTTATAAAGAATATAACTGACAACAGACTGGCAAGAAAGAACATACTAAAATACATCTGACAATCAACTGGCAACAAACGACGTAACAATTTTCCAATCAGAGAACATGTTTCACAATAGACTGGTACATATAAAATGTGAAATAAAACTAATATTTGAGTTGATATTTTTACCTATGCCTAGAAATATAACTTACAACTTTGTGACAATGATTTTAAAGCTGGATCTATGTTGCATTCTTTTCATAATACCAAAATGTTAGATTTGTGCTACTGTACTGGTGTTTGTTCTCGCACATGTATGCTGTAATTGTATAATTAGCTTTTTGCCAGTAGTTGTATTATTCAATACTCTGATAAAGATGTGCTTCTCTATGTGGGGAAATCTACATGCTAAAATAAGAAGAAGTTATCTCCCTTCTTCCTTTTTTAAAGATTCAACAGAAGCTCTCCTAGCGCTGCATAAAATTTAGAAAATATGTTTATAATCATGTTTGTTTCAATTATAATCATGTCATATAACCCAAGAACAGCACAATTATTATCAGTTTGGTATGTAGACATATAAATTGTAATGATAACACTGATAATTTGTGGTGTTCTTTTGATACCCGTTTTCATAATTTATTAACCTGTATAATTGAAGTGACCCAGCTATTTGAATATTTGTTAAATGTTTATTTATACTGTAGCGCCAAATACATATGTACTGTAGGTAAAAATAATGCTTTTTTGTGGTTTTAAAGCATTTCGGTTGCCATCACAATGTTATGATACCTTCTTTGTCCTTGAACAGTGATATTCATGAGATTTTCCCGCCCTTTTGCTGTCAGCCTAATGTCAGTGTGTTGTTAGTCTATTACCAGGTTAAAGTGGCAAGAAACACTGATATAACTGACAATAGACTGGTAGTAAGCAGCTGACAATGGACTGGTAGGAAACTAATTTGTAGCTGACAACAGACTGACAATAATCTGACAACAGACTGGCATGCAAATGACAGTACACTGGTAGGAAGCTGGTATCGCACTGACAATAATCTAACAATAAACTGGTAATTAAATAAAAAGTAAAACCGGTAGTAGATTCTCGCCAGTATGTTGTCAGCTAAATGGTGAGAAAATATTTGGAACAACACACTGACAATATAGCCGACAATACACTGAAACCATTCCAAATCCCTCCTATTGTCAGTGTATAACCAGTCTGTTGTCAGATGTTAAAATGTTACAAGTGTATTGTCAGTCTATTGTCAGATCAATTTCTCCTATTAGATATATGTAGGACTTTGTAAATTTTTGTGTCTTCACTTACTGAGTTTCATAACCAATCATTGCCAGTTTGTTGTTAGTATTTTACCAGCTTATTGTCAGTGGGTCAGAGTACAGTATAACATCTGACAATAAACTGACAATAGACTGGCAATCATCTAACAATTTATTGCCAGTTTGTTACCAGATCTGACAATAGTATGACAACAGACTGGTTTTACACTGGTTTCACACTGACAATAAGCTGGTAATTGACTGACAATAGAATGGTAATAAAGGAATTTTTCATAAGGGACAGTGAAAAATTGCGCTCCCGATCTGAAGTGATACCTGATTTGTCTAAGTGATACATGGTCATATATCACCATTTATATAAATTTTTCTTGGATTCAAATTTGATTATCTTTTGAAGTGTTGGACCTAGAAAAGAAAGTAATGGAACATTACTCTTCTTATTATCTTCCCCTTCAGATAAGACCATTCCCATGTCACTTGAATTCATGATAATAAGAGAGTTGTCCTAAAATGTTCACCTAAGTTTAAATAATTACTCCACCACTGTCTCCTCCACCACCTAATCCACCTCTTACATAGGTGGAGATATTGGAGCACAATTCTCTTGTTATCAAGTCAAATAACATGGGAATGGTATTATCCAAAGCGGAAGATAATAAGCAGTGTTATGATGCATTACTTTCTTTTCTAGGTGCAATACTTCAAAAGATAATAGAATTTGAACGCAAGAAAATCTATAAAGTGTAACGAATCCACCATTTTTGGGGTACCAACTTCTGACTTGCGACCACATGTAATTTGTTAGCTCACCTGGGCAGAATGGCGAAGTGAGCTTATGCCATGGCGACCGTCCGGCGTCCGTCCATCCATCCGCCCATCCATCCGTCAACTTTTTCCTTTAAACGACTTCTCAATAACCACTTGGCCGATTTCAATTATATTTGACAGGAAGTATCCTTAGGACATACGGATCCAAGTTTGTTCAAACAAAGCCGATTTTGGCCGATTTTAGGAAATGGCTTTAAAAATCGTCTTCTCCGAAACCGCTTGGCGGATTGATTCAAAACTCACGAAATATCATATAGGGCAAGAGCTGGACCAAGTTTGTTCGAAGGAACTTGATTGGCCAAATGGTTCGGCGGCCATCTTGGATGAACTAGTTTTCGTGAAAACAACTTATTCTGCCGAACCGCTGAACGGATCGGGCTGAAATTTTAGGAATATGATTATGGACTAAGGGCCATTAAAGTTTGTTCATTGGAAGTTGATAGGTAAAAAACATGGCGCTGTGGACCAATCAAATTTTAGCGTGTTTGGCTGCCATATTCAATTTTTTTATTTGATGGATTTTGAAGCCGAAATTGGTTTTCTTAACTCTGCTTACTTGTCAGTCAGCTGTCGTATAGCGATAACCCCATCCTTCTTCTGTATGTCCGTCCATCCATCTGTTTGTCCATCACCAACAATGTCGGCTCATTTTGTTATTTCTTGACGGATTGACACCAAACTTGGTCACAATGTTAATGACGGCATCTAATATCTGTGTTGTGAAAATGAAACTGATAGGACGTCAAATGCCAGAGTTATCACTCCTTGTTATCACTCCTTAAATATTTGCAGTCTCACTTTCATAGGCCAAATAATGGTTTGTTCCCACCGTCCATTGATTTATTACCATGTCAGATAAGGCAGCAATGAAAGTTGTTGCTGCCTAAGGCAGCAATGACTTTCAGTCAAATTATTTTCTAAATCAACTCCAGCTCACCCTACCCCTGCTGCTAACTCGGTGACTCAGCCAGATGTGCATGTGTTAAATGGATTGTGTGGTGGTGGGGAATAACCTGCTATAAAGACCACTTACCTGCCTTTAGAGACCATTTTCTTCAAATTGTATTTAAACCTCTAGTAACTGTCTGACTGAGTTTTTGCAGACGACATATTCCAAAGGTTATATCTCTGAACCTGATAAATATTTTGAAAAGAATTGGACCGAAAGTTGTTGGTGGCTAAGCCGCCAACAATTTTCAGTCGAATTGTTTTCAAAATATTCAACAAGTCAAGAGCTTTTGAAAATTGAAATTATTGGCTGCACTGGCTTGCAAGCAGTTAGACCGTTAAGAAACCAGCTGTTGTTAGCACTGATATCATCTTTTTCACTTAAACATTGTTCAAAATCACTAATGCAAAAAAAAACAGTCCAGAGATTGTTGTCAATATCTCGAATACTAAATCATTTGACTGAAAGTCATTGGAAGTGACACTGATGGATGTAAAACTTAAGTAAGATTATGCCAATGTTCCAGGTGAGCGATACAGGCCCATTGGGCCTCTTGTTTAAATGTAAACATAATTCATACATGTTTTGTATCATACTCTATGTCATTTGTAATATAAAATATACATGTATATAAATGTTATATGTATAAACATAATATTATAACTGTTATATATCAAGCATCCACTGCATCATAGGCCTTGCCTTTGGTGGATGCCTGTATTGAATTGTTGAACCATTTACCTATCTGGAAATAATGACTTGAGCCCTGGGTTGAGTTCAAGAATATTTTGCGTTCATTGCGGTGTGTGAGTGTGTTCAGTAATGTGTCGTATATATAGTGAGTATACGAAACATTACTGACCATTGTCCCATGGCGAGAGCTAACTGCTCGCCCTCCTTTGTTAACGTATTTACACTGTCTAAAACGTGTATGTCGCGTACATGGGGTGGGAGTGTTGGTGGTATGAGGTTCCTGTTTATTTATAGAATATCAATGACTTTAATTCCCTTTAATTTCTGGCTTGTCAGTAGAAATGTGGTGAGCTAATCTAAACTAGTTTAAGCCATACTAGTGTAAGCCATATATTACTAGTCTAAGTCATACTAGTCTAAGCTATACTAATGTAAGCTAAGTTATACTAGCCTAAGATATACTAGTCTAAGCTATACTAGTTCAACCTAAGTTATACTAGCCTAAGATATACTAGTCTAAGCTATACTAGTTCAACCTATACTGGTTTAAGCTATAATAGTCTAAGGCCGTGTTCTCACTGGAGAGTTAATCGGGAATAACGCCATACCTCAGTAATGCGTTACGCTGGTTATGTCTCTAGCGAGAACACGGCCTAAGCTAAACTATCGTAGTCTAGTCTACATTATGTTAGTCTAGTCAAAGCTATACTAGTCTAAGCTATACTAGTCTAAGCCATATAAGTCTAAGTCAAATTAGTCTAAGTTAGGGTAGGGCGATTTTTCGATATTATGATCAATATTGCGATATACCGAATACCGATACCGAAATTGTCATAATTTCGAAAAATCATAAATATCCTCAATACCGTCAGGACGATATTGCACTTTTAACTTTGAGCAGAATATAAATAAAAAAGTTAGAAATGTCATAGTCTTGCCTCTATTCAGTCCAGTAATAGTCTTTAAGTAATAATCCAGTCTTTGTCTGAGGTACCATAATAAAAACTTAATAAACTCCAAAATAATCCGTGTTCAATTAATTCATGGCTTGTTTGCGATAATAAAATTTACACAATATACATCATTGAATGCCTCGTATTGTTTAGCATGAGAATCAGATTTCGCTCTGCGGAATTCCCTTTGCGCAATGAAGTTAATGCACATTCCTTGCTCGATGTTTTGACAGTTGTTGTGAGGTAAAGATAACACAAAATACAACACAAGAAGAGAAGAAAATCCTTTATTTTTCTTAATTGTGATGAATACCATTAGTTACATTACATTTGTTGCTTTAAACTGTATATTGAAGTCAATATGGTGTCAAAGTGTGGAATTTTGTGTATTAAATGTGCGGAAATGGTAATCATGGCGATCTCAATTTATGGTTTCAATGCAACAAATTTAATGAAAATAAGTTGTAGACACCACCAATTTGAAATACATGTTATTCTATGAGTATGTCTACATCCTAACTCCACCCCACCCAAATGACGATATATCGTGATAGTGCGGTATTTTAATGAGATATCGATATCGTCATGGCTTGAGCAATATCGCCCAACCCTAGTCTAGTTATACTAGTCTAAGTTATGCTAGTCTAAGCATTACTTGTCTACGCTATGCTAGTCTAAGCTATACTAGGCTAGGCTAAGCTATACGGGTCTAGTCTAAGCTATAAGAGTCTAGTCTAAGCTATCCCAGTCTAAGCTAAGCGATACTTGACTGGACTAAGCGATACTAGTCTAGGCTACGCTATAGTGGTCTAGGCTATGCTATCGTAGTCTAGTCTAAGCTATACTAGTCTAGTCTAAGATATACTAGTCTAAACTAAGCTATGCTTGACTAGGCTAAGCGATACTAGTCTGTGCTATACTAGTCTAGGCTAAGCTATCATAGCTATGCTATATGAATCTAGTCTAAGCTATAGTAGTCTAGTTTAAGCTATTCTAGTGTAAGCTAAGCTATACTTGACTAGGATAAGCGATACTAGTCTAAGCTGTGCTGTCAGTCTAGGCTAAGCTATGCTGTCATTGTCTAGGCTAAGCTATGCTATCATAGTCTAGGCTCAGCTATGCTATATTAATCTACACTAAGCTATGCTATACTGCAACCACATTTCTGGTTGAAAATTTACCACAGGAATGACTGGCTCGATAATCGAGCCGCTCGATAATGGAGCGGGTCATTCTAGTGGTAAATTTTCTAAATTATATCTTCTCTTGGCATGCAATTAGATATTTTCTATGAGAAATTGACATTTTCATGAGTAAATTTAACGATTAAACAGTTAAATAACCGCTACATTATTGCATTGCAGATGACCTATGGCAGGAAACTCGCTCGGTGTTGGCAAGTCTGCAGACGGAATAGTACAATGGTCTGGCCATGTTGACCATATTCTCCATCAGTTCCATGCCTGGAGATCAGAGAGGCGCATCATGTGCGTTGGTTTGGTCTGTTTGGATATTGTTGCTTACTGTAAGAACTACCCAGCAGAAGATGTTGATGAGAGGTACTTGTAGATATGATTCTAGATTATTTTAGTTAATAAATCATCGTTTTAGCCCTGCTGACTAAGCCTCCCTCCTAGGGTTGGGCGATATTTGCCTAGCCATGACGATTTCGATATCTCATTAAAATATCGCAATATGATGATATATCGTCTATGGGGTGGGGTGGAGATTAGGGTGTGACATATGGCATGAATGTATTTCAAATTAGGTGTCTACAAATTATTTTCACTATGAATCATTGCTTTCAAAACGTAATAACTACGTATTCCAATCTAGTTAATAGTAATACTCGGCGCATGAAATTTCTATGTTTCACTCATCAAGATATGGTTTTAAGCAATGAACATAATGCAAATAACCGGTATTCATCACAAATAAGAAAAATAAAGAGTTTTCTGTGTTCTTTACCTCACGACAAACTGTCATAAATCAGCCATTGTTGAGACGGGAGAATAGATGCGCATAGCATTCTCTGCGCAGAAAAATGGGAATTCCGTTGAATGACATCTGATTGGCTCTGGCAGGAGATGAGCCAATCAGAATTTACTCTTCAGAATTCTGATAAATAGACCAGCTCATCACATCAGTAAATAATAAAATAAGATTTTGAACGAGTAAATGCATTTTATTTGAATGAAATATATTATATTATAGCACAAATGTAAGCGGGAGTGAACAGTTATTATTTTTAATTTACCACTTGAATGACTGACTCAAGCTTGATAACAGAGCCAGTCATTCCAGTCGTAAATTTAAAAAAAATAGATATTCAACTACATGTATGTACGCTTTTGACCCTTTTAACATACTACTAACCAAAACAGTTCACGGGAATGATCTTGAGGAATTCCCACTTCCAGGCTGAGAGATTTATTTGAAAATTTACCACTGGAATGACTAGTTTTGGCTTGATAACCGAGCCAGTCATTTCAGTGTAAAATGATCCAAAAAATCTCTCGGCCTGAAAATAGATATTCAACTATGATGCAGCCTACGCTTTTAACACTTAAGATACGGCTAACCAAAACAGCTCGTGGGAATGATATTGAGGAATGCCCACTTCCAGGCTGAGAGACTTATTTGAAAATTTACCACTGAAATGACTGACTCTGGCTTCATAACAGAGCCAGTCATTTCAGTGGTAAATTTACAAAAAAAAATCTTGGTCTGCATGTAGATATTCAAAAAGCAAATATTTTAATAGCTACTATTAATTTTCTGCGTAGACATGTAAGTACACAATGGTATTTCAAAGTTTTGCCTAGAAGTTACACACAATAAATGTCAACATATTCATACGTTCTGGTTTTAACAAGTTTCGTAATGGTGTAACAATGGCGCTGGATCTGCTAAAAAAATTCTCAGATGTGACGCTTGTTGCGCAAATACAAAGATATTTCTTCGCTAGCTTTGCCAACGTCGGGAACTGCGACTGGTGCGTTTACCACCAACACAAAGGGGCAATTGTAATATCCATGCTAGTGGTGCTTGAGTAGCTATCGATCTCATTCTTAATGCTAATAATGGCATATTCTGGCTTTAATAAACTGTCTTTCTTAGCGAATAGCGATGTCAATGTAAGGCATAAATTTGTCACTGGAATGACTGGCTCGGTTATCACGCTATTCATTCTAGTGATAAATTTTCAAAAATACTATTCTCTTGGTCTACAAATGAACGTTTTCCCAAGACAAACACAGAAGCCGTTATTGGACGGCAATTAGACATAAGACATTTTCTATGATAATGGATTTTTCTATATATGATGTCATAATTATTTAGGTGAGATGTAGCTGGACATCACAATCAAAATGTGTAATGAATGACGTATCTAGCTCCACCAGGAACATTGAATAGCCAGTCAAGTATGCGAATTGCACGTCTTTACTATTTAATCACGCTAGTCATTCTAGTGATAAAATTTCAAAAATACTATTCTCTTGGTCTACAAATGAACATTTTCCCAAGACAAACACAGAAGCCGTTAGTGGCTGATATTGGTGTTAAAGGGTTAAGCGAGACGATCGATATAGATTGACATGTAATAATGACGTCATCAGAATGGAATGCGGCAAGCGCAAACAGATTTCCCAGTAACTAGTACTCAAAACGAGGCTGTCTTGGAGAAGAAAAGAATGGCGTCGTATATTTCCGTAATGATGCAAAGTGAACAACAAAACAATTCTTTTGAGGTTTATAGCATTTTATTAAGACAAACACACCATGGATTAATTAAACAGGCGTTATTTTGGAGATAAATTTGATTATATCCGATTATTACTACAACAAAGAATGGATTATTATTCGAGGAGTATTACCGAGCAGACCACCATATTGAATCTCTTTCAAAATCAAAATGAGAAAAATGAAAATATCGTCATAACGATATACACGATATTTACGATTTTTTGAAATTATAACGATGTTGATATTCAATATATCGCGACTTTTTTGATAATATCGAAATAACCGCCCAACCCTACTCCCTCCCCATCTTTTGAGTTATTTTCAGCTATTTAGTTAGACCAAGCTGTGCTCCACTCATTTCTAGCCTAGCTATGCCCCGCCCATTTCAAGCTAAACTCTGCCCACTTTTACACCTGATTGAATGATTTGAAACTTTGAAGTTCCCAAATCTAAGTTTCAAGGTAAATATACATGTAGCTCTAGATCTTGAAACTAATTTGGCTGGCTGGTGATTCCCAGTCATGTTAGTTTCAAAATATTCAACAGAATGTTTATTAAATTATAAAGTCATCCGGGATGATACAACTTGTAGATCTTCAGAACAGACATTGTGATTTTTATGACATAGCTATGCCTATGACTGTAATTCTGATTATTATGTCAGCTACATGCATGACATGTAATATGTGTTTAGGGCAAATGCTGTACATGTACATGTAGGTGCTCTTTTTAATTGTCTTGGTGCCTGTCACACAGCCTGCAGGATAAAGTATCATGCATGTGGACATGTGTGCGTGCGGTCGCGCATGTATTCAGGGGTGTAGGTGGGCTGAGTGTTGGTGCGTGCAGCTGGGTGACTGGGTAACTTATGTTGTATGTTTGAATGAATAGTATAAGGATAATGGTGAGAGGTTTTAATGAGTTTTTCGGTAACTTTTGTTAATGTGTATTAGGGATAGAACTGTTCGGTATTGATATTTTATGTTCGGTACCGATATCAGTATTTTTGCTCCCAATTACCTCGGTACCAGTACAGTATCGGTATCGCGGGTTTTGTCTCTGGTGCTTTTGCACCAGATTCACTAAGGTACATACTGATTTCCTAAAAAAAAATGTATCCAAAGTAAATGTACAGAGTCATCCAACTGTAGACAGCAACACTGAACACACTCTGACTGTAATGTTTGTACTGTAGAAGTGGAATAATGGGAGTCTTGATCCTGATTGCTTGAGAAAGTCCAAATGTTGCCTTCATGCCATTTCTCATGAAGCGTAATCTGCATGTGTTGTACCTTGATGTCCTAAGACATTGATCACCTTAGTGTCCCTTAAGCGTCGGGCAGCTGCACGTTAACTGTCTGACTGCTGAATTTTCACAGACATTTTTCAGGGGCCATATCTCTTTACCTGCTGAATATCTTAAAAACAATTTGACTGAAAGTTGTTGGTGGCTAAGCCACCAGTAACTTTCAGTCAAATTTTTTTCAAAATAGAGTTACTGTCCCTTAAGATTATTGTTCGGTGACTTGTAGCCGTTAGTCGGTTAGGGGATGCAGATGCCCAAAACCCCAAACCGACTAACTGCTACGAGTCACCGAACAATAATCTTAAGCGACAGTAACTCTATTTTGAAAAAAATTTGGCTGAAAGTTTCAGTCAAATGTTTTTTAAGATATTCAGCAGCTAAGGAGATATGGCCCCTGAAAAATGTCTGTGAAAACACTTATTATGGATTTGATTTGATTCAAAACAATGATCGCTCATGTTAATGCTGTAACCCTCTCACCTGTGAATTCCCCACGTCTCATCTTCAAGGTAGATTGTTGAATATTTTGAAATTAATTTGACTGGAAGCCATTGCTTCCTTAGGAAGCAGTGGCTTCTAGTCAAATTAATTTCAAAATATTCAACAGTTTAAGTATTATATCGTACAGAATTTACTTTTTATACCCGCCAAAAAATTTGACGGTGTATTTATTGTGTGGGCTGCAGAGAGGTTTCCGGATGATAAATCCATTACCGTTTATCAGATTGCTTTGAAACTTTATAGGGTGGTTGGACTAGGTTTGGGAATAAAGCTATTGAAATCAAAAATGGCCGCCAGCCACCTTGAAAATTAGTTTCCATGTTATAACTCCTTAACCGTTTATTGGATCTCTTTGAAACTTCATTAGCGTGCTTGGACTAAGTCTGAGGAAGGAACCTATCAAATTCGACAATGATCACAAATCCAAAATGGCCACCAGCCACTGGACACCATCTTGAAAATTGGTTTCTTGATGGCCACTGGCCAGCAGCGGCCATCTTGAAAATTGGTTTCCGAATGATACATGTAACTCTGTTCCTGTTTATCTGATCACTTTGAAACTTCATAGGCTGGTTGGACTACATCTGTGGAATGAACCTAGCGAAATTGACGATGATCCGAAATTCAAGAAGGCCATCAGCCACCAGAAGCCATCTTGAAAATTGGTTTCCAGATTGTACCTCTGTTCTCGTTTGTCGTATCACTTTGAAACGGCATAGTGTGGTTGGACTAGGTCTGTGGAAGAAACCCAGTGAAATTAAGGATGATCAGAAATTCAAGATGGCCACCAGCCACCATCCTGAAAATTAGTTTCCGATTGATAACTTTCCTGTTTATCGGATCGCTTTGAAACTTCATAGGGTGGGTAGACTGGGTCTGGAGAAGAAACCTATCGAAATTGACAATGATCCAAAATTCTTGATGGGCACCAGCCACCGGCGGCCATCTTGAAAATTGGTTTCCGGATGATAACTCCGTTCCCGTTTATCTGATCGCTTTGAAACTTCATAGGGTGGTTGGACTAGCGCTGTGGAAGCAACATAGCAAAATTGACACTGATCCAAAAATTCAAGATGGCCACCAGCAGTCATCCTGAAAATTGGTTTCCTGGATGATAACTTCGTTCCCATTTATCGGATCGCTTTGAAACTTCACAGGGTGGTTGGCCTTGGTCTGGGGAAGAAGCCTAGCGAAATTGACGATGATCCGAACTCGAAGATGGCCGCCAGTCACAAGCTGCCATCCTAAAAATTCGTTTCTGGATGATATCTCCATTACTATTTATCGGATCACTTCATACATGTACAATGTAGGGTGGTTGGACTCCGTCTGGTGAAGAAACTTATCAAAATTACGATTATCCGAAATCCAATATGGCCACCAATAACTGGTGGCCATCTTGAAAATTGGTTTCCGGATGATAACTCATTGACCGTTTAACGGATCGTGGTGTACTAACAACTTTAAGTCTAAGACTTGACGATTTCTGTGAGTGCCTGATCCTTGTTCTCGTTGTGAGACCAAACGTCTGAACGATATGAGCTCTAAAAGTCGACTCCTTTTATATTCTCACCCTGGTGGACCATAAGTGGCTGGTGTCATGCCCTTATAAGGGCATGATTGGTCTGGTTTTTGGTGGTGCACCGTTTTTTGGTGGTGCAGGAGGGGACAATTTTTCGGTGTGGTGGTGGGGTTTGCTGGCGGTGCACTCTGATTGGTGGTGCATAATTTTTTGGCAGTGCAGTGGTTTTGGCTGTCCAATGCAAATTTCTGGCGGTGCATGGTTTTTGGCATGGCAAAAGCTATTTTGGGCAGTGCAGAGTTTTTTTGGAGTGGTAATTTTTGGCGGTCTGGCCATTTTTGGCGATGTAAAAATATTTTTTGGGGTGCACCAATTTTTGGCGGTGCAATGTTTATTTTAATAAAAAAGTACTTTTTTCTGGACAGCTTTCTTTTAGAAAAGGTATTTGTGATGGTATCATGGTACCGCCTGGCCATGTTCGGGGAGTAATACAACCCCTCTGTATATGATCGCATTTATTTCTCACATTTTGCTTAATTCAGACTTAAGGCATTTCATTCAAAAGTAGAACTCATCAGTTCTAGGCTATTCATATTTTATATTGATATACAGGTAGTGTTATGAACATGCTTGAAGGAGCAGGGAAATGGAACAGTGAGCTAACACAGTTTCTGTACAGTACTGTGTTAAAGAAAATCTCAACTTACCATAGACAAACCATTCAGGTGATCGAATTTACCACCCATAATCCATCCATGACAGTTTTAGCTTTTTATCATGCCGACGATGAAAGATACTCAGGCTTAAGTACATGTAGCTAAATGTTGATATATTTCTACAGCCTATGATGGCTGTCATGATTTACTTTTCAACCAATCAGAGAAACCTAGCATGTCTGCCTCGTTATATACGCTCAGTCATGGAGGTGCCGTCTATAGTTTGGAAATGTGGTATCAAAGTACATAATGAAGGTAAGCTGTTGAATATTTTAAAACTAATTTGATTGGAAGTTGTTGCTGCCATAACTTCCAATCAAATTTGTTTCAAAATATTCAACGAGATGAGTATTACATAGTAAAGAATGTAATACATTGGCACTTACATGACATCATGCGCAATCACTTAAGGAGACAAAATGGCAGAGATCACTGTTCAACATTTATGCGATATTACAAAGCAGATAATTGCGATACACATTCGGGAATGTGACAGGATATGAATGATATGGAATCTATAAGCCATAATCTATCGGTGCAATACAACATTTGAGATGAGATTAGCATCCCTTTAACAATACGTTGGAAACACACGAGAAGGAATCAAAGTGCTGCTTTTAGCTTTCTGTTTTGGAAATTAAATAATTTCGTTGTGAAGCCGTGTAGCACTGATGGAGATAATTATGATGTCATCGGTCCTTAGGATTGCGCGATTATGTGATTAAATCGAAAATCGTGATTGTGTTTTATATCGTGAATTTATATGATTAAAAATTAAATAATTGAATAATTGTGAATGTTTTCTATTGCATGAACTATTTCAAACCCTGACTTTCAATTACTTTTTAATGCGATCGGTCATGAAAAACGACGCTTTGCTTAGTGAATGTATGTCCATTTGCAGGGCAAGAGAAGACTATTTTTGAAAATGTATTACAGGAATGCCTGGCTCGGGAACCGAGCCAGGCATTCCAGTGATACATTTTCAAAAATAGTCTTCTGTTGCTCTGCAAATTGACTTTTCTAAACACCATTCCAATTTTCGTCATTGCCATTCTTTTTGCGTGTCCGCTCCAGCGGGCATGCTTCTATTTATTGATGTCTAGAATTGCCTATAGGCGCGGCCATTTCGCGCAGGGGATTGTGGGGCTGTGTCTCGCGAGATCTCCATCGATACGAGATCTAATAATTCTTGGCATGAAGACACGGCTCTATTTTTAGATTGCTGGATATCTCATAATTATTATCTTCATGCGCGTGATTCATGGCAAGTTCTCTTATTTGTTCTGGTCCGACTGTAATAGAGTTTGCGCGGCGATGACCGCTTACTTATTTTAATAAACATCAACGGAACTCCAAATAACTACTCTAAATAAGTACTCTTCTTTTGCTGGAGGACTGCGTACAAAACATGTTTATCATTCCTTCTGCAGATGAAAGTACTCGAGCACACGCCCACTCGTGGCGTCTCTTATATGTCAACTTTAGCACTCTATCAAACTGACCACAAATGGCTTCTTGCGGTGATCGTGAGAAATGTCCATTTGCATTAGCTACTCGCCGGAGAACTTGTTTTGAAAGTTTACCACTGGAATGATTGGTTGGATAACCGATCCTATGATTCCAGTAGTAAATTGCAAAAGAAAAACCACAATGGTCTCTTGGACGGCAATTAGACATAAGACATTTTCTATGATAATGAATTTTTCTGTATATGACGTTCTAATTATTTAGGTCAGATGTAGCTGGACATCACAATCAAAATGTGTAATGAATGATGTATCTAGCTCCACCAGGAACATTGAATAGCCAGTCAAGTATGCGAATTGCACGTCTACTATTTAATCAACATGCTGTTGAATATTTTGAAACTAATTTGACTAGACGCTGTTCAAATTGTATGTCTTTGCTATTTATTCAACAGTCATTTTCTATGATAATGGCTGGGTTCGATCTGTAACTGAAGGATATGATGTCATAATCAATTACTTCATAACTTCATATATAGGCTGACGTCACAATCCAAAATGTGTAAATGAATGGCGTATCGAGCTCAGTCATGAACATTGAATAGTCCGGCAAGTGTACGAATTGTATGTCTTTACTGTTTAATCAACATCGTGTTGAATATTTTGAAACTAATTTGACCTGGCGTTGTTGCGGCCAAAGGCAGCAAACCCTTAAAAGCACCCAGTAAAATTAGTTTTAAAATAGTCATCAGCTTACCTGTATAGTTACCGTGAAATGGGAAGTCTTGGAATTCATTATTCAGCGTGTATATATATATATATATACACATCGATTCCAACAGGCAAAAAGGGGTGGAGCTTAGCTAGAAATAGGCGTGGCATACCTAGAAATGGATCTCTCTATTGAAATTGTCATGAGCAAATTGAGCATTACATGGCTAATACCACTTGGTAATGCGTGGCCCACACAATATGGACCACTTGTATTAAGAGACCACCCATATTTATACTGTAGGGCACATATTTTAGCAAGGCCAATCATAGATTGTTGCCCTGAATACAATATACTCGTCCTCTGACGGAGGGAGGATAATTAATACCACTTGCTAATGGGAATTTTCATGTTGTCTATCCATCATATTACGTCATATGATGTCATAATCAACGACGTAACGTATAGGATGATGTCATAATCATGACTGACTCAATTTAGTCCGTCTTAAATGCTTAATAGTCCGACACGTTGTATGAATTGTATGTCTTTGCTATTTACAAAACATGCTGGTGAATATTTTGAAACTGATTTGACTGGGCGATGTTACTGCCACAAGCAGCAACAGCACCCAGTCAAATTGGTTTCAAAATAGTCAACACCTTACCTGTATAGTTTTCTAGAAATTGATAGTCAAGAAGCTCAGAGATCCATCGATACCAACACGAGCGCGGTATTAATGTATTAATATACCATCCGGATTCAGTGACCGATTGACTAACGTTAGGCCTATGGAAGTCATTTCAAGCAACCGCCACCAAGATGTGACTTACTTGGGCACAATTGTGTGTTTTTCTAACAAAATCCTTTAGAATGTTTAACACTGAAATTTCAATTTCTCCTTCGATCAATACTCACCATTCTGTTACTTCTGATATACAGCTGGCCTTGACAGCGGCTCTAGGATTATAGACTTAGAAAGCTTTACCGACTCCTGGGAACCGGGTACTCGGCTCCCAACAGCCGAGTACCCGCTTACCATAGAGCTCATTCTTGTTTGCATGGCAACAAGTGCAATACATGCTTTCTGCATTGAGGATTTTAGTGTTTTTTTGTAAAAGAAATCTAAGTCTTTAATCTGTAGTGATAGTTTGTGTGTTCTTGAAAAGGATTAACTAAAGGATACAATGGAGAATACCGCCGAGGATAACCAGGTTGTATCATTCTTTATTATCCATAGTTAAAAGACTTAGGTCTCTAAATTTCGCTGTGTCGCATGTTTCTGACCCCATAGAATCTGGGACGTGTGCTAACAACGATATATGCCAGACGATCGCCTTCTTTAACCCCCAACAGGCGATCGGCAGATATGAAAATAGGTGTTATGCTACAGTATTTCTAACACGAATATCGGCTGACGTCGTTCTCCGTAGGATCCGAACGGGTGACGTCACACCCGGTCGCTCGGATGTTTATGTGAAGAAGAAATTTTTTCATTAATTCGCGCATCTTGTTCTGGGTGCTGCGTACTAAAAAATGGTACCGGAAACTTTAGAATGATCAAGTTTACGTGCGATCACGATCGGTTTGCAATGATCGGTGTTTTCAAAATTCTTGAGTAGATGCGTGGTCTGCGGTTTTACCGTGTGATACAGCAGTTTGTTATACATTTTGTTGTTTTCTTCACATATCGTGCTGCTTTCGTTAGGAGTATAATTTATATTGATTAGTAAATATACCCCGAATGCTATGCGATATGATTCCTGGAGCCGTTACACATCCTGGAGGCTCTATTATGGGTGTGTTTAATGCCCGCCTCGTTCTTGTCGTCATAATCAATGCAATCTTTGTTGTAACGTGGCGGGTTGGGGTGCCGGAGGGTTACAGTTAATTTATGAGTCAAATTATTTGAAAATTAATTGTCTGCCTTCCATCCGGGTCTCGTTCCGCTTGTTTATTGTAGGTTTGTGCTTATTTTATAGGCCAAGCCAGCCCCGCCATCATGTGACGAATGCCATAAGTTTGTCCGTGTCGTGTTCAAGGACCATGTCTGTTTTAGGTGTTCCCTTTGTAATATTGATCATAGGTGTAATGTTTGTGCAGTGTGGTCCGTTGAGATGATGGTTAAGTTCCTTGCCCAGAAGGACTTGGCTGGGTCTGACGCGGGGTCAGGCGGTCCGAGAGTAAATCGTGGAGCGCCCGGTTCGGCCGGTGGGGGTGCTCCACGTCCCCAGCTGGAGGTGGCGGAGATGGCACGGCCGGCGTGGTTTGGTCCGGCTATGCAGGGTTTTCTGCATAGCGTTCTACCCACGCTGGTGTCGTCCCTGCTACCAAAGGTTGGGGGGCAGTTTCTCCCCATGCCTGGTACGGATCCTCTCCTCGGACAGGATTCTGGACTAGTTACCGAGGGGGCTGTTTCGTACGGCCCCCTGGCAGTCCCGTCTGGCTCCGGCCAGACGGGTTCTGTTTCTCTGCGGCCACCTCCGGGGGGTCCAGTAGCGGTGGCCAGTCCGTCAGGTGTGGGAGCCATCCGCCAGGACGGTTCCACGGTTAACTCGTCTAGTGACGACTCTTCGGAGTCTGAAGACGAGGAGGCCGAGGAGGAGAGGTTGCTGCGGCCCGTGAAGCCGCAGGTGGAGAATATGGAGGTTGATTCCGTCCTGGACGGAACCGGCCTCCATTTGTCTGGTTTGGCGCAAGCCAGGGCAGCGGCTCCGCTTGTGGCTGAGGCCAATCTGGTACCGTGGACCGGTTCCGTGCGGCTTGGTTTGGCACCAGCCGTCACGGGAACGGGTGTGCCGGGCCTGGCGTGGTACTGACCTATCTCGCCTGGTCCAGCAGTCGGACGTGGGGTGCCGTTGGCGCCCGTGTCCGGCTATGGTTCCGCGACTGCTACGGGTCCGTACGGTTTTCCGTGCGGACCTACCCCATGGACCGGAGTGTTTCATGGGGTGGCGGCGGAACCGTGTGGTACCGGAGTGCCTGGCATGTCAGCCGTGGCTCCTTGCCGGGAGGCCGTGGCTGGCAGGCCTGTGAACACATCAACGGGTGACGTGTTTGCGGGTGTGTCTTCATCGGAGGTAGATTGGTCAGAGGCTCTGGCGTGGCTAGCCAGGGTTGACCCGTCTGTGGTTTCGGCCACGGCCGATGAAGATGCGCCCTGTCCGTCGGTTGCGTCGATCAGGACGGGGATTTTGCCCGCGGCCCGGATCCAGTCGGTGGGACTGGATCCACGGTTCATAGATTTGTTGGAGGCTATTTATAGCAAACAACTTATGACCAAGGGTCAGCTCCCTGCGGCCTCCAGGGAGGTGCGGGCAAGATGTCGTATTCCGCGGGGGGAATACGACAGATATGGTGTAGTCCCGTCGGTCACTGAGGATGACCGATGGGTACTGGGCGTCCAGAGTGCCGTGGCGGGTGGCCCCGGTCCGGCACTTGTGGACAAGTCTCAGGTACACCAAGAAGAAGTCCTGTCCCTATGCGATGAGGGTGTGAGGGCAGCTATGAGCGCTGTCAACCACTCGTATCGTCTCCTTCAGTCGGTGTGGGCTGAAGCGGGGGCAGGCCACCCTGTGCCACCTGTGGCGCTTACGTGTGTCAATGACGGCCTGGTGCTGTCTATGGACGCATTGGCAAGGGTGCAAGCGCGAGTGACGAAATCCAGGAGGCAAATGGTCATTGACCATATGCGTCCGGCTACGGCAGTCAGGGAGCGTCTTCTTGGGATGCCCCTGACAGGGCCTAGCATCTTCGGTGGCCAAGCGCGGGCCATCTTAGAGGATACCGCCAGTATCGCGCAGAATCGGTTAGCGGTAAACCTGCAGCTAGAGCTAGTGCGGCAAGCGCACGCACTAGGGGCTGTGGGGAAACCGTTAATGGGACAACCTTCAAAGAAGCAGAGGAAGCATAAGGCAAGGCGAAAGCTAAGCCTGTTGCGACTTCTGCTTCAGCTGAGTTTTCGGAGCCGCCTCCGGCGAAGAAATCCAGGAAGGTTGTAGAGGCGCCTACCCTCCCCAATGTTGCTCCTGACCGGCCTAGAGGCGGGAAGGGCAAGGGGAAGGGTAAGGGTAAGGCCTGAAAGGGCGGACAGAAGGGGCCGAAGCGTACCTGAGGGTACGAAAGCTCCCTTCATATCCGCCTGGACCGCGCCTGTGTGACAGGAACAGCGGTGCCAGTTATACCGTCGTGCCTAGAACGAAATGGTTCTCTCTCTCTCCTTAAGAAAGAGGGGGGAGCGGACGGCGAGCCGGACAACTCCGTTAGACGTCGAGGCGTCTATGGTGGGTGGAAGGCTCATGCGTTTCGTCGAGGCCTGGCGAGGTGTGATGTCAGACAGTCTGGTCCTGGGATGGTTATCCCAGGGTTACATGCCGGAGTGGTGGGACTTTCCACCACAAAATCTGTCTTTGGCACCTGTCTGGACACCCGTACCAAGGGAGCCAGACAAGTTAGAAGCCGTTCAAAAGGAAGTGTCGGGTTTGCTTCTGAAGGGAGCAATAAAAGCAGCAAACCGAAACACTCCAGGCTTCTATTCAAACATGTTCCTTGTCCCCAAGAGCACAGGGGGATGGAGACCCATACTCAATCTCAGGCCATTAAATTGGTTTATCCATACGCCTCGGTTCCAGATGGAAACGCCGAGGTCGGTAATGGCGGGATTGAGGAAAGGAATGTGGTGTGTATCGATCGATCTGAAAGATGCATATTTCCACATTCCTATGAATCGGAGTTGGCACAGGTTTCTGAGATTTGCGTTTCAGAATCAAGTATGGGAGTTTACAGTTCTCCCGTTTGGCCTGTCGACAGCTCCGAGGGTTTTCACAAGAGTGGGCCTTGCGGTGACAGCGTTTCTCAGAAAAGAGAACATGGCGCTACACACCTACATAGATGACTGGCTGCTCAAGGCAGACTCGGCAGCCAGGTTGAACGTGGATACTGCTCTGACTTTGAAGTTGCTTTCAGATCTAGGCTGGATAGTCAACAAGGAGAAATCCGAGTTGACACCCACTCAACATTTCGTTTATTTGGGGATGCGATTCGACCTCGGGGAGGGCAGGGTTTACCCGTCAGAGCCCAGAGTGGTGTCTCTGTTAGCCATCCTCAAGAGTTTTCGAGTGGGAAACCACATTCAGGCGAGGCGGTTTCTTCAGATGCTGGGCATGATGGTCTCCATGGAGCAAGTGATTCCGTTCGCTGCTCTAATACGAAGACCTATCCAGTTGTATCTGATGTCTCTGTGGAAACAGAGAACAGAACCCCTGTCAAAACTGGTGCCAGTTTTGGAGCCGATAATATCGCATCTTCTATGGTGGAAACAGCGTCAGAATCTCCTATTAGGTGTTTCGCTGCACCTACCCCACCCCCAGCTGTCCGTCTACACGGATGCATCGCTGGAACGGTGTGGTGCCTGCCTGGGAGAACACCAGGTCTCGGGCACATGGACTCTCCCGGAGAGTCAGCTGCATATCAATCTGTTGGAAATGATGGCAGTGGAACTGGCGTTGGAAGAGTTCCTTCCGATGATCAGGGGCAAGGTGATATTGATACGGTCGGACAATTCAACAGTAGTATCATATATAAATCGCCAAGGCGGGACCAGGTCGCCCACTCTGTGTATCAGAATGTGGCACTTGATTCAATGGTGCAGGAATTACTCGGTTGTTTTGAAAGCAGCTCACATTCCTGGCCGATTGAACATTCTGGCGGATGCTTTGTCTCGCAGACAGAGAATTCTGCCAACAGAATGGTCCCTCAACCCTCCAGTTCTGCGACGGATCTTCGAGCATTGGGGCAAACCCAATGTGGACTTGTTCGCCACAAAGGAAAATGCTCAAATCATGATGTATGTCTCGCCGATTCCAGATCCAAATGCCGTCGATACAGACGCTCTGGCAATAAGCTGGAGAGGGATGCACGCTTACGCGTACCCACCCACCATTCTTCTACCGAAGGTATTGGTGAAGGTCAGGGAGGAACTGTGTCTGGTCCTGCTAATAGCGCCGTATTGGCCGAGCAGGGCGTGGTTCACGGATCTTCTAGATCTGCTGGTGGAAAATCCTGTGCAGTTGCCCGAGATTCCGAACATAATCTCCCAGGCCAAGGGACGCTTCCTACACGAGCGTCCCGAAATGTTTAAATTGACTGCGTGGATGTTATCAAACAACGTTCCACGTCGGAAGGCTTTTCTCGACAGGCTGCTGATTTCATCGCGGCTGCGAGAAGGAGGTCAACCTTCAAGTCATATAACAACAAGGTTAACAGATTTGCAGACTGGTGTGAAGAAAAGGGTATTGATACCTTTCAATCCACTATTCAGCAAATAGCAGACTTTCTCTGTGAGCTGTTCTTTTCAGGACTAGCTCCCGTCACAGTTGCTGGATACAAGTCAGCTTTGGCATCAGTTATCCCTTGTCTAGCCAACAGGGATAGTCCAGAGGTGGCCCAGTTAAATGTGATGTTGAAGGGAATGAGCAATCTCCGACCGAGACAACCGGTAGTCATTCCAGCCTGGAGTCTATCTTTAGTGCTTAATGTACTGGCCAAGCACCCTTTCGAACCGTTGCGTTCGGCTAGTCTAAAGCATTTGACTCTAAAGGCGGTCTTTCTATTGGCAGGTTCCTCAGCTAGAAGGCGCAGTGAGATCCATGCGCTTTCTGCAGAGAGGGACCGATTTATTGTTTCTGGAGAGGGTCTGCGTCTTCTGCCTAGAGCAGAGTTTATGTCAAAGAACCAATCTTTGAGATATTCCGGCAAACCGATCATTATACCGAGGTTAACTAGGTTTGATCGTGATGCCAGTGTCTGGTGCCCGGTCCGTGCTTTGACTATGTACAAGAAACGGACTGACTCGTTACGGTTGAACGATAGACATCTGTGGATCTGTCATAAGAAGCCTTAGGGCGCCGCATCCATGGATACTATCTCTCGTTGGGTGGTCGAATGCATTCAGACTACTCACGAGATGGCGACTGGGCACCAGGTGCAAGGTGTAAGGGCACACGATGTCAGAGGAATAGCTGCCTCGACCGCCCTTTACAATGGTGTTCCGTTAGAGGACATCATGGCCGTTGCACAATGGCACTGTGAGTCCTCATTCACGGATTACTATATGAGGGATGTGTCAGACTCAGCCAATCCACTCGCCTTAGCTGTTTTGAAACGATAGTTAGTGACCACACTGCTCTTCACCCTTTTTTCACTTCAGTAAGAAAAGAACCTAAAGCAGGCATGGTCAGGCGAGAGGATGTCAACCAGATTGTGTCACTGATGGCCGAACCGGTGAATGGTTGGAGGCGGTACGTCTGAAGTCCAATTATCATAAGGTAATTCAATAGTGAGAGTTTTTTGTATTATGTATTAGTATCATGTTCATTCATCTTATATATTCAGGCTCATTCCCAGGCTAATACATGGAATATGCAGGGAGCAGTTAACCCTCTTGGCATATTTGTGTTTTCAGGCGAGATACATGTTTGTTAGTTCTCTCCCTTTTCTTAGGAGGAAAAAGGGGGGGGGGGTCCGTGACGCGAATGTGATTCGGTTCCGTGAACTTGACGGTCCTTTTAGGTCTCCGTTAGTCAAGTTTGAAGTCTAAAATCTTTCTCCAAGGGGCAAAATTAGCATTTATGGCTTGCCCCTTCCCACCAGGTTACTGATCAAATCTGGTGTATATCAGAAGTAACAGAATGGTGAGTATTGATCGAACGAGAATGCAGGAAATGTCAATTTCCCTTTCTCCGAGATCTAAAAATACTCACCATTCTGTTACGGACCCAGCCTCCCAGCCCCACGGAGGCAAGCCATAGTTTTCTCTTGTTTGGAGGCTATGCAAACAATATGAGCTCTATGGTAAACGGGTACTCGGCAGTTGGGAGCCGAGTACCCGGTTCCCAGGAGTCGGTAAAGCTTTCTAAGTCTATAATCCTAGAGCTGCTGTCAAGGCCAGCTGTATATCAGAAGTAACAGAATGGTGAGTATTGTTAGATCTCGGAGAAAGGGAAATTGACATTTCCTGCAATCTCAGATAAAGACAACTATACGAATATCTTTTTAATACTTTGACTGGTGGCCCACCCCACCCTACCCACCTACTTGTTGCTATCATAGACCTGTATTAAGTATTGCGATGACAACGACGGCCCATGTAAGCCAATCATCTTCTCTTAATGTATTTTAACCCTTTCATGAGGAGGCCACCAAAACCGGCCTATACAGTGATCTTGAGGATGTTAATTTGCAGGTCAAGAGATCGTTTTTGAAAATTCACCACTGAAATGACTGACTCGATAATTGAGCCAGTCATTCCAATAGTAACTTCAAAACAGTTGTCTATTGGCCTGCAAATAGGCACTTAATAACCAAATATTTTTTTAATATTCTTGACTCAATTTAGGTAATACAGGGTTAATAAATTATGAGGACGACGATGATGTACCATGTCTGTTTAACCTTTCCCGTATTGTATTATAGTATGATTCACATTTGTTGCATTCGAGATAGGGTAAAAATTACAGATTTGTTACAGACAGTCTTGAGGCGTACTATGTGTGTGGTAAATTCCAAAAGAAAAACATGCATAATAATATTGTAGAGGGCGAAAAAGTAGACAGAGTTCACTAACAATAATGGATCCATCTAAAAATAAAGGCTTGGCTTCTTCAAAACTACACCTCCAATGTAATGACCGGTCATCTTACGTTATCACAACGACTAGACTGTTACACAGACTCAACTTCGGATACCAGACAGATTGGGACCCAGTCTATCCGTAGCGGACTGTAAAAGCAACAATGTGGATCGTGAAATCGCTACATCAATGGCTACTCAATAGGCCCCTACATACGAGATATATTTCTCGATCTCGTATTAAAAGAGAACTCGCGGGATACGGATGAATAATGGATGTGTGTCAGATTATCAGTAGTATCCTTTTGTATTTAATCCATCCGTGGGAATAAATCCATGTAGGGTGAATGCAGTTATGTAGCTGTATTGATAGACTACCAATGTTCCAAATTTCCAGTCAAAACTGCTGTCAATAATATTGTAGCAGATTGTTGAATACAGAAATCAACCGAAAGTGTAGGCCTATGCATGTGCTAAGTTAAGAACATCTACAGGAGATTCCGCCACAGAATTTCAACCATATAGTTAGATAGGTACGTATATCAATACGCTAGTGAAGTATGGATTGAGGTTAAAAAATTTTTTACCATGAAGTAATTTCATAGTGCACAATTTCATACCGGAAATTTGCTAAATCTCCAGTGATTCAGAGTTTTCATTGCCCTATTGTTTGTAGTATGTTTAGCCCCATAATTTCACCTATATAGACTTGAGCCTTAATACACTAGGTATATTCCGAATCTAACAAATTGTAGATGAAATAATTTTATTAGGCAAAAATTGGCTTAAATGTTGGGTTTTTCATGCTTTTCGGTGCCCTACTGTCTGTATGTAATATGGTCGGCTCCAGAACTTTGCTCACATAGATGTAGAGGGATTTGAATACGATAGTTATATTGGGAATTAAACAATTTGACCGTGAAGTAATTTCGTAGTATACGATTTCATCGCGTAAATTCGTTTCAGTTCTGGCAGATCTGTGGGTTTTCAATGCCATACTATTACCTGTCTGCAATAGGTTTGGCCACATAATTTCACCGATATGGTTAGATAGCGATATGAACACGCTAATGAATCTTGAGTTTTCTACCACGTAGTAATTTCGGAATATTCAATTTAGTAGCCACGGACAGTTGGGTCATTCCATGCCAAATCACCTAGAGGTCCCCAGGTGACCATCTCTGATTTTTATTAACTTTCACCCAGATGCACATATATGGAAATGATGCCTGCATGCAAAATTTCATTGCAAAAATCCAATAAGTTTTGAAGTTATGGTTGATTGATTTTAGGGGGCGTGGCACTTTTTTTTTTTTTGCACTCGCGAATCCAGTGAGTAGTTTGGAAGGATTTTTAAATGCTGATAACTTTCTTAATGTTGAAGGTATTAAGCTGAAATTCGCTGTGCTACCTAATTGATGCATGAGGAGTCTGGAACTGAACGCATTTCCTGGATATATCTGCCAGTTCCAGAGGTGGAGGACTCTAAAGTTGGGCGTTTATCCATTCAAAAACAATTTTTATCAGATGTCAGTGAACCAGTACTACCTGACTCTTTATCACAAACACTAAATGTAAGTTGTTTTGAAGTATGTACATATAGGTGTTGCTGTAGAAGAAAGCTTATGTGAATCAGGTACAATATTAAAGTGTGGCAGGTGTCCACATAACAGATGAGAACAAAAAATCCTAAAATTTGGCCTTCATATTAGGGATGGTTTACCCATGTGGGCAATTACTTATCATCAGGAGCTTTGAATATGATTAACATACATATATTAGCTGTATATGTACAAAGTTATAACTTATAAGTTTTAATATGAGATATCATGGTTGAGATAAATGAATGCACAGTAACAGTGTCATGCTTTAGGCAATCTGAAATAATACAAATATTCAAACATTTTAATTCTCCCTCAGATCTGTAATATATCACAAATGGGTGAAGTGTAGTTTGAGAGTTGTCCCAGTGGTGGCCCTGCACCGCGTCTTGAACAATCAGTCTTGTTGGACTTCGCTGAAAACTACAGCTTCATTGTTCAAAATGGCTATTTACCTGACCAATTATAATTTTGCTCACGTGAATATTGCCAGAGATATCACCAAATGAATTAACATTTTGACATAAAATCTGGGAATTTTCATCGCCGATCAATATTGCCCGGCAAGCTGTAGTGATTTCAATAATTAAGATATTTTGATTGAATTTTTCCCGTTATGTGATAACATTGTAAAGCTTCGGCACAGCAAATTCTGTCATTGGAGCTGTAATACTCATTCTGATATGGGATGATGGATAGAGCGCGTCCTGAAATTTTTGTTTGAAATTTCGCGGGCTTAGTTTTTCCCGCAGAGTGTATCTTTTGAACCACCAGGCTGATTTTAACATCCATAGCATTGGATAAATCTTTGAATTTGGAGCCACAGGTAGGTATCAGAATTATTGCAATTGGTTCTATGGTTCTGGCAATATTATCATATCATATGTTTTCTTGGAATATATATTTACACTGCGTGCGACATGCACGTGTCATGTGTGCCACTTCATTTAACCTTATCGCATGGTGTAAAATGCGTAATAGCCTACTTACAGAGATAGTGCCGGGGTTTATTTTGAAAAAAAATGTTGCTGAAATGTGTTACTGTCGTGCACAGCAATGACTTACAGCAGCATTGTTACCAAAATGAACACATTCTGATAGGATAGAGAAAATGGAATCTATGCTTCAGCGATCTAGGGGTTAACGATTCCCACCGACTTCGGATACTAGAATTACTTGAAACACTTACTAGCTTAACTGTACAATGTCCTAACGATTACAAATTAGCACATGTTAGGCCTCCATGCATATACATATTTACAGTACAGTCTTCGTGCTCGGCAAAGATAGCGTTGGTGCGGGGATGACGTCAGGATCTCATGAAATCTCGCTCTCGTTGCAAGAAAATGGTGCCGCCCGGGAGATAACATAATCCCATGTTTACGATGGTATAATTATTCGTATTATTTGTCTATTGTTTTTATTTAGGATCCAATATGTTAGTCATATAATAGTCTTTCAAATAAAGTACACTTCTACCCGTCCCGGAATTGTCCTGTAATATTAATGGTGGTCATCAGTTGAACTAAGAACTTTAATAACTACATGCTGACTGGGAAGTTGCTGGTGGACTTGTTGTCAGAGAAGTGATGACCATATTATCCTGATTGGTTGATGCCTATAGGTGTGAAGTTGGTGTATCTAATTGGCTTTCCATCTTTCTCATCCATGCTGTGGAGTTGCTGTCCGCTGGGTCAGACTTGAGGACCTGGATTATCATGAACCTCATGTCGTTTCTGGAATGTCCATTTTTGTTGAAGTGTCTGGCCACTGGCATGTCGTAACACTTGTTTTTGTATAGGTTTGTGGAGGTGCTCTTGGATGAGTATTTTGAAGGGCCGTAATGTTTCTCCCACACACATGTATTGTTTGTGGCATTTCCTGCAGGTGAGCAGGTAGATTTGATGATTGTGTATTATTATGCCGGGGTTTGAGGAAGAAATAAATATTTTCTGATAGCTCTCATTCATTAGTTTGTCATCATGGCGGGGTATTATGCGCCATTCGTGGAGTTCTTGTTGAGGGATTTGTTGGTGAAAGGGTTAATGGTCAACATTGGTCACGAGTCGAGTCCACATGTTTCTTAATGAATGTCAATGGAGGATTCCAGTTTATCCATCAATCATATGACATCATAATCAACTACATTATGTGTGGGATGATGTCATGATCAATCAAGTCATGAGTGATGTAGATAAGGTAATCATGAACATTTAATTGATGAATGACTAAGCGTTGTTGTACGAATTGTATGTATTTACTATTTAATAAACATACTGTTGAAAATTTTAAAACTTATTTAAAGGGGCGCTATTGCTGCCTACATGTATTTGCCGTAGGCAGCAACAGCACCCAGTTGATCCATCCCAACACGGGCGAACGAAGTGTGAGTGGAGCTTAGGTAGAGATGGGCGGGGCATAGCTAAAACTGGATTCCTCCATTACAGGCCTGGACAAGACTAGTAGGTAAAACAAGGACACACTTCTTCAATTCCCGCGACATTAATATATTTTTCAGTCAAGCCGCCATGAAGTAAAACGTGTCTAATGTAGAAACAATGTTGCTGCCACCTAAATTGCTGTTGCATTATAGTTTTGTCCCCAAAATTGGCATACATGTACATATTTGGGAGCCCCATGACCAAGGTTCACTCAAGATTGGAGAAGATCCTTCCAGTAAAACTAGAGTTATTAAAGTGTCTATTTTGAAAACAATGTTGCTGAAACCTTGCTGTTGTTGTAGCGATTGACCCCAAAATTTGCGTGCATCTTTTGACCCCATGGGCAAACTCATAAAAGTTTGGAGACAATCACTTAAATAGTATCAGAGTTATTGAACAAGAGCTCCACAAACGATGCATAATACCCCGCCATGATGACAAACCAATGAAGGAGATGAAGTGATCCGATAAATGGTAACAGAGATATTATCCAGAAACCAACTTTCAAGATGGCAGCCCGTGGCTGGCGGCCATCCTGGAGTTCGGATCATTATCAATCTCGACAGGTTTCTTCTCCAGACCTAGTCCAACCACCCTTTGAAATTTTAAAGCTATCTGGTGAACGGGAACAGAGTTAGCATCCGAAAACCAATTTTCTAGATGATTGCTGGCAGTCATCTTGGATTTCGGATCATCATCGATTTCGATAGGTTTCTTTCCCAGACCTAGTCCAACCACTATGCAGTTTAAAAGCGATCCGATAAACGTTAACAGAGTTATCATCTGGAAACCAATTTTCAAGATGGCTGCCAGTGTCTGGCAACCATCTTGGATTTCGGATCATCGTCGATTTCAATAGGTTTCTTCTCCAGATGTAGTCCATTACCACCTTATGAAGTTTCAAAGCGATCCGACAAACGGTTAAGGAGTTATCATCCGGGAACTAATTTTCAAGATGACCGCCAGTGGCTGGTGGCCATCTTGGATTTTGGATCATTGTCAAAATCGACAGGTTTCTTCCCCAGACCTACTCCAACAACTCTGGAGTTTCACTGCGATCCGATAAATGGTAACAGAGTTATCATCCGGAAACCACTCTGCCGCCTGCCCGCCTGCAATCTAACAATACAAATTTCAAATATTGTGATGATATTTGAGGTGGTATTGTTCTGAACATGCCTACAATTCAAATGCTTATTGCCATCCACTGTTAAACTTTTGTGATCAGGTTTCATGTCTCATCATGTGACAGATAATATTGAATACGGTGGTCTCGATGTTAATGACCAAGGCATTGCTGGAGTGAATGGTATTGATACAGCCAGCAATGCCTCGGTCATTAACATCGAGACCAACTCATTCAAACGAAAAGTTAAATAATCTAATGGCTACGTTTGGTAAAGAAAATCAAAATATTTGCTAATTGAATGCCCATTTTCAGGCCATGTATGCCTCGGTCATTAACATCGAGACCAACTCATTCAAACGAAAAGTTAAATAATCTAATGGCTACGTTTGGTAAAGAAAATCAAAATATTTGCTAATTGAATGCCCATTTTCAGGCCATGACAAGACTATTTAAAAAAATTTATCACACAATTGGCTGGCTCAATTAATTATTGATCCAGTCATTCAAGGGTTAGTTCTGTCTGACTTGATCATTAAAATGTTGCAGTGCTTCTACTTATATTCTAATTAACTTGTCTTGTGTTTTTGCCAGGTGTGAAGAGATGTTGTTTATGCGCGGTGGTAATGCTTCAAACAGCTGTACGACATTGTCTATTCTCAATGCGAACATTGAGTTCATGGGAACAATAGCGGACAATGAAGAACTTAAGTAAGGTTTAGTTTCGTCTGTAGAATATATATAATCCTGATAGAGTCTGCATAGGGGAATAGACATGGAATCGAACCCACAACCATTGAAAACGCCTAGCTGTCTCACTGTTTCAAGCCACAGACATTAATTTCAATGGTCAAAAACTCTTGACTTGCTGAATATTTTGAATACAATTTGACTGAAAGTTGTTGGTGGTTTAGCCACCAAAAACTTTCAGTCAAATTGTTTTCACAATATTTATCAGTTCCAGAAATATAACCCTTGGAATATGTCGTCTGCAAAATCTCAGCAGTGAGGTGGTTAAAACCATTTAACCCCTGAAAGTCCAGTATCTCTGGAGGGATCAATTCTGTCTCTCAAGTATCTGACATCATAATCAATTACGTCACTTCTTAATTGATGTCACAATCATAATAACGTCGAGTTCTGTCGCTAGCGTACAAATTGTATGTCTTTGATGAGTTTACAATTTAATAAACATAATGTACTGTGGAATATTTTGAAAGTAGTTTGGCTGGGATATGTATATATACCGAGGGAATGGTTTAAATTGCATTGTATTTTAGTGCAGTAGTAACTCAATGCGGGTCAGCTGATTGTTGTTGACTTTATCAGCTAACAGCGGTGCTCGGAGCATCGATTTAGGGTAATCCCGCCGTAATGACGTCAATGTGGGAAAGGTGTATTGGATTAGAAACAATGGTTTTCAGTCCAATTATGTTCAAAATATCCAACGGTATGTTTTATTGTATTTTGGAAACATTTAAAGTTATTTCTTAGCTGTTCTGTAATGGACTTTTCCAGTTTTAGCGAGGCCCCATCGATCGAGCCCTGAACACCCTGACTATCAATTTCCAGAAAACTATACAGGTTTACAAGCTTTTGAGTATTTTGAAACTAATTTGACTGGGTGCTGATGCTGCCTAGGGTGCTGATGCTGCCTAGGGCAGCAACAGCACTCAGTCAAATTAGTTTTAAAATATTCAACAGAATGTTTACTAAATAGTAAAGACATACAATCCGTACAACAACACTTAGTCTGTCACCAATTAATGCATTCGTGATGTACTTATCTGCGTCATTCATGACAACATTGATTATGACATCATCCTACACATCACATAGTAGATTATGACATCATATGATGGATGGATAAACTGGATTGCTCCATTCTATTGTTTTGCAGCTTCTTCAAGAAGGACTTCATCGCTCACAATATCAATCACGAACATGCTGTTTATGTGAAGGACAGTCGATCGGCTACAGCCATGGTTATTATAAGCTCCGAGAATGGGTCTCGGACAATCGTGCATTCAAGCAATGATCTTCGAGATTTAACTGCCGCAGAATTTGACATGATTGATTTGAAGAGTGGTGGATACAAATGGATTCATTTTGAAGTAAGTTCATTCAGACCTCTCTAACGGTCAAAATGGTCCAATATTTTGAGTTTGTTACCCCAAGCAAACAATAAATTAAGAATGAACCCCCACCTAGCACCCACCTCCACCTTGTGTATCATCCGGCGGCAATGGTGATGGGTGTGTTATTGTCATCCAATTTCTGATTACTACAAAAAATGTAGTGGCTCAACTTAGGCATGTTAGGTTAATCATACTGTACCCAAACTGGGATACATGTTTCTGTATAATGAATGAGAGTGTAGGACACAATGGCCCTTCCAGTTTTAGCTGTGCATCACCCACCTCTAGCCCAAGCTCCACCCACACTTCCCCGTGTTATGATTGATCGATCCCCGAATGCTCTAACTATCAATTTCCTGAAAACTATACATGTAAACTGTTGAATATTTTGTAACTAATTTGACTGGATGCTGTTGCTGCCATGCCTAGTCAAATTAGTTTCGAAATGTTCAACAGAATATTTTTTAAATAGTAAAGACATACAATATATATATATATATATATATATATATATATATATATATATATATATATATATATATATATATATATATACGTACTTATTTACGTCATTCATGACATCATTATGATGTCATTCTACATGTCATGTACATGCAGTTGATTATGACATATCATAGATGAATGAACTTGGAATTGTCTATTACCTTTAGGTTCAAAAGGCCAAGTCTGTAGGGTAGGCTCTACATTGGTAAAAAAAACCCTGTTAGATTTCAACATTAACATGTTGCGTTTAGCTCGACTGAGCGGTTTATGTCTCATGATTTGCTTGGGATCCAAGATTGGATAAGTGCTTCACTGGCATGATGTCTTCAAATTCAGTGTGATAATGACAAAGTTTAGTTTTTTTTCAACAATAACATTTTGTTTTAAGCGCAAATTACTAATTCATATTTCATATTGCACCCAAACTTGAAACCCTGCCTCACTATAATGAGAGGACATGAAACAAAATGACCGTGGGGTCACAAGGTCAAGGTCTCCGTGTCCTTGGTAAATATTTTCTTTTTCAACATTAACATTTTGTGTTTACAGTAGCTAGACGTAACGGTTAAATCTCAGGTTTTTGTATAGTGAATCCAAACCGTGACATATGCTTGACTTATGAATGAAAGGCATTACATAATGACTTTGTGGTCAAATGTTAATAGGTCATGTCTATTAATAGGTGTAGTGCTATGTCTTCTCTCTAGTTAGCCTTCGTCTTCATGTATGTCAGTAGAATTATATTTGAACCCATTTCCAAGTTCAGTGCAATGTTGTAATGTTGAGCTACCGGTACATGGTTGCGTTGCAACCACATCTCTGGCTTGTATGTGGTATAGCTTTTGACCTGAATTGATAATTTGAAATGACGTAATATCTTGAAAATAATTTAACTGGAAGCGATTGATGTGAATGGCGGCAATTGCTTAATTGATGCCAATGACAATAGCGGAGGAATTCAGTTTGAGCTATTCCACCCCCCTCTCTAGCTAAGCTCCACCCACGCTTTGACCGTTTTGGGATCAGTCGAACCATGCACTCTCTGACTCTCAATTTCCAGAAAACTATCCAGGTAAACTGTTGAATATTTTGAAACTATTTTGACTGGTTGCTGTTGCTGCTTTTCTGTTGAATATTTTGAAACTGATTTGACTGGGCGCTGTTGCTGCCAGCAACATCGCCCAGTCAAATCAGTTTCAAAATATTCAACAGAATGTCTATTAAATCGTAAAGACAAAGTTCCTATAACTTAACGGACTATTAAACGCTTTATGATGGACTTTATCACGCCATTTATGGCATACTTGATTATGATGTCAGCCTACATGTGACCTAGTTGATTACGACATCATGACTGACTGAGAAACTGATGCAGAAGGCAGCAATTGTTTGATTGATGGCAAAGAAAGCAATTGATGCCATTCAAATTTATTTGAGAATATTTACCAGAATACTTCTTGCATTGTAAGTAATTAGCTCTATATGGTGTTGAGTGTAACATGTTCGTCTATTCATTTGTAGTCTCGTCATAACACTGCTGACAATGTCAAGATGCTCGAGATGATAGACAGCTTCAACACGACACAGAATAAAAACGACAAAATCTTAACGTCTGTGGAACTCGAGAAGCCAAGGATCAGCACATGTATGTGATTTATTATTCTACCTACTTTGTAGTTAGCGTAACTCTCAGGAAACAGCCAATTACAAGTGTACAAAGTCTACATAATATTTTTAGCTCACCTGGCCAGAATGGCCAAGTGAGCTTATGCCGTGGCGACCATTCGTCCGTCGTCTATCCATCAACTTTTTCTTTAAGCGACTTCTTCTCAGGAGCCACCTGGCCAATTTCAATTATATGGGGCAGGATGCATCCTTAGGGCATAGAGATCTGAGTTTGTTCAAGCGGAGCCGATAGGCCATTTTGGCGGATGGCCATCTTGGATTTCATCCGATTTTTAGAAATGTCTAAACAACTTCTCAGAAACCGCTTGGTGAATCGATTCAAGACTCTTGAAATAACATCTAGGGCAGGAGTTAAGCCAAATTTGTTCAAGAGACCGTGATCGACCATATGGTTTGGCAGCCATCATGGATGACCTAGATTTCGCGAAAACAAGTTCTCCAGAATCGCTGAAGGGATTAAGCTGAAATTTGTGAGATATTATTAGGGACTAAGGGCCATTAAAGTTTGTTCAAGGAAAGTTGATCCATAAAAAAACATGGCCGTCATGGGCCAATCAAAACGTAGTGTTTGGCGGCCATATTGGATTTTTTTATTTGATTGATTTTGAGGCCGAAATTGGTCTTATATGTATTTTTTGGTATTCTGATCTCAAATTTGCCATTTTCGAAACTGTCGGATAAACAATTTGGCAACCATCTTGGATAATTTTCATACCAAAAGCTCCCATACTAAAACAATGGACAATTTAAACTCTTCTCGAGAACTTCTGGGTCGATTTCAATTATATTTCGCAGGTACAATCCTTAGGGCATGGAGAATACGTTTTGTTCAAGGGAAGCCGATTGGGCAATTTGGCTGGTGACCATCTTGGATTTTGGCAGAACTTTTTTAATATCTTTAAAAATTTCCGAAACCGCTTGGAGCATCCATTCAAAACTCATGAAATATGATCTAGGGAATGAGCTGAATGAAGCCTGTTCAAGGGAACCTGATTGGCCCAGTAGTTTGGCAGCCATCTTGGATGACCTAGTTTTCATGAAAACCACTTCTCTAGAACCGCTGAAGGGATCGGGCTAAAATTTGTGAGAGATAATTAGGGACTAAGGGCCATTAAAGTTTGTTCAAGGGAAGTTGACCTGTCAAAAAAAATGGCTGCCCTGAAATTTGCCATTTTTGAAACTGTTAGATGAATGGTTTTGCAGCCATCTTGGATCACTTTCCTGCTAAAATCTCTCCTACTAAAGCAATGGACAATTTAAAATGTCTTCTCGCGAACTTCTTGGCCGATTTCAATTATATTTCGTAGGAACAATCCTTAAGGCATGGGGACTCAATTTTATTCAAACGAAGATGATTGGCCAATTTGGCCGGTGACCATATTGGATTTTGGCCGATTATGGAAATTTTTTTTTTTAAATCTCTGAAACCGCTTGAGGAATCCATACAAAACTCATGAAATATGATCTAGGGAAAGAGCTGAATCAGGTTTGTTCAAGGGAACTTGATTGGCCAAATAGTTTTCATGAAAATGACTTCTCCAGAAATGCTGAGCGGATTGGGCCGAACTTTGGCAGATATGATTAGGGACTAAGGGCCTTTAAAGTTTGTTCAATGGAAGTTGATAAGTACAAAAATATGGCCGGCATGGACCAATCAAAATGTAGCGTGTTTGGCGGCCATATTGGATATTTTTATTTGATGGATTTTGACGCTGAAATTGGTTTTATAGAGGTTTTTAGGCATTCTGATTTCAAATTTCTCATTTTCGAATTGGTTGGATAAACAGTTTGTCGGTCATCTTGAATCTTTTTCCTGCCAAAACTCCCTACTAAAGCAATGGGAAATTTTAAATGTCTTCTCGAGAACCGCGGGGCCGATTTCAACTATATTTGACAGGAAGCATCCTTACGACATAAGGATACAACTTTTTCAAAGTAAGATGATTGGCCAATTTGGCCGGTGGCCATCTTGGATTTTGGCCAACTTTTAGAAACTTCTTTAAAAATCTTCTTTTCCGAAATCGCTTGCTTGCAGGATCAATTCAAACCTCATGAAATATGATCTAGGGCAAGAGCTGAACCAAGTTTGTTCGAGGGAACTTGATTTGCCAAGTGGTTCGGCGGCCAACTTAGATGACCTAGTTTTCGTGAAAACAACTTCTTTTCCAGAACCGCTGAATGGATGCAGGCTGAATTGGGCAGATATTATTAAGGCCAAAACGCCATTAAAGTTTGTCCATGGAAAGTTGATATGTCAAAAGAACGTGTCCGCCATAAATCAATCAGAATTTAGCGTCTTTGGCGAACATCTTGTATTTTCTGCAAATTTCTGAGAAAATCTTAAAAAGACTAATAAAACTTGGCTAAGCTTTCTTAACATAAATTTGATTGGTAAATTTTTCCAGTAGTCATCTGGTTTTGTTCGGTTGTGCAAGTGACCAATAATTCACGGTGAGTAATACAGGCCCCTTAGGCCTCTTGTTAGATCCAGACTGGATCTCTAAAGCTTGACAATGCTCTTGTTGGTGTGGACATTTTTTAGTTTTTACTACTCAAACAATGGAAGAATCTAGTTTCATAATCAATCATATGACGTCATAATCAGTAACGTCTATGTAGGCTGACATCCTATTCAACTGTCATGAATGACTCAATTTATTCCTTCTTAAACGCAGGTTGTACGAATTGTGTGTTTTTACTATTTAATAAACATTGTGTTGAATATTTTGAAATTAATTTGACTAAGCGCTGTTGCTGCTACATGTGTATAGGCAGCAACAGCTCCCAGTCATATTACTTTCAAAATATTTAACAGCTTACCTGTGTAGTGCCAGAGAGTGGATGGTCGATTGATCCCAACATTGATTGATCCCAACACAGGGTAAAGTGTAGGTGGAGCTTAGTTAGAGATCGGTGGTTCATGGCTAAACCTGGATTCCTCCATTTATTCTAATTGTTACATATATTCTGTTTTGCAGTACCTTTAGCCTCTAAGGCTGACTATGTGTTCATTAGTAAGGATTTTGCTCGACTCCTGGGTTATGAAGACAAAGAAACGGCTGTCAGTCAATTCATACATAAATGTAGGCCAGGGTATGTATCTCAGAAAGGCAAAGAGCAATCAGACATGGCAGAAATTCGCCTTTCGTTTTTGTCAAATTGTAAAAAGCTTTCAGATTTTCCAGATTTTTTTCCCGGATCATGCCTAAAGGTGTGGAATCCTAGCATATTGTCATACCCTTACTTGTGTTAAAATTTTAGAGAACATTTTTGAACCGATCCGGGTCTGACTTCTTTTATCAGGATCTTAGCGAAAATTTGGAAATCCTCTTGCATGGCACGTTCCTTCCTTGTGTTAAAGGTGCATATTCACAGCAAAATTACTAAAAATAAAATTGTTTATATTGTATACTTTTAGAAGCTTAAACTCTGAGCCTATATGTAATGACACAAAATAAATCTTAACATATGATGATTTCATTCCATATAAATTAATATAGTTTTTTAAGTTGCGAAATTGAAATAGAGGCACGATTTCTTAAATCAGTTTAAGCTTCTAAAAGTATGCAATATAAACAATTTTATTTTCAGTAATTTTGCTGTGAATATGCACCTTTAATATTTGAGCCAAATCAATAGTAGGTGCGGCCACATGCACACACGCACGCACGCACACACGCACACACAATTGCAATTCCCTCATCCCCTTATGGGGGCGATGTTAATAAAACACATGCGGCGTAAACTACATACACTGTTCTTAACCCCTTGAAGATGAACACCAAATACAAGAAAATCATCTACAATGCAAGAAATGTGCTGTTGCATATTTTGTGGTAGGAACATCTCGCAGTCAAATTAGTTTCAAAATATTCAATAGCTTACCTGTATGCTTACGATGAACTTTAGATTCTGGGAATTTAGGTTTCAAAGGTGTAACCCCAAATGCAGGCATAAAGTACAGGGAACTTCTTTTTTTAACAGACCTGATGATCTTTGCAAAGTTTTAGTCAATGGCTATTAAACTACATTTTTAGTCACTGCCAAAATATTGGTGGGGTTGTTATGTGATGGCACCGAGTGGGTGGATGGCTGAGTCATTTTCCAGATGACAACTCGACAAAGATTTGTCAGATTATTTTGAAACGTCATAGGTTCATTGGGTGAAGTCTGAAGAAAAAATCTATCAAAAGCAAACCAGTGGCCATCTTGAAAATAAGTTTCATGATGATAACTTGGCCAACGTTATTCGGAACATCTTGAAGCTTCATAGGTTTATTGGACTAGGTCAAAATCGACAGTGATCTGAAATGCAATATGGCAACAAGCCATCTACAGCCATCCTGAAAAGCAGTTTTCAGATGATAACTCTGCTACCATATGACGGATTGGTTAAAAAAACGTAGGACTATTGAACTCGTGCTAAAGAAGAAACTTATTGAATTTAACCATGATCTAAAATCCAATATGACCACCAGCCATCTTGAAAGTCAGCTTCTGGATGATAATGCTGCTACATCTACTTTTTGTAGCATCAGTTTAAAATTTAAAAGATTCAGCGACTAGCTGTGAGTAATGACCATATCAAAATTGACCATGAAAAGTATCTGTCGTCATAATCAAATTCATCACTTATCATAGGTCAGCTCCGCCACAAAAGTCTGTCGCAAAAGTGTGTAAATTGTATGTCCGATGAATATACAATGAAATAAACATTCTATTTAATAATTTGAAACTAATTTGACCGAAAGTTATTAATGCCATAGGCAGCAATGCTTCCCACGTTTATGGGGTCATCGTGTGAAATTTTTGCGGGGTGCTGTGGTTTGTTAGAGGAATCTGTGAAACGCAGCACATCCGTCTTCTGTCCTCAAGGTTTCTGTCAGAGTTACCTCACCCTGGGGATTTGAAATCAGTGTTTACCTTCTCCTAGGTAAGCTGCCTACCATGGCTAATGAGCCTCACCTACCCAGAGCAGTCTGGTTTTAATGCGCCAGAAATTCGCATTTTACACCACCACTGTTAGTTGAAACACCCCCATGACATGAATGCCAGTGATAGGAGTTGAGTTTCCAGATACGATTTGTGATGCATGACAATTGGAGCATTTTTAGGCAGAGAGAAAGGATGGGAGGGAGGGAGCAGGGGTGGGTGGGAGAGAGGATGGAAAGAGGAGGTGGGGAAGAGTGAGGAGGGTGGGATGAGGGTGGAGAGATAGAGGGAGGGAGGGAGAGAACTCATCCTCGCTACCACCCCCAGTATTGGTAACCTGTTTTGAGATCATAGTTCCCAGTCAAATTAGGTACAAAATATTCTACAACCTGTATAGTTATCCTGAAATTTATATTCGGGGAATTCAGGTTTCAAAGTTTCAAATCGATTCCATCATGTGGGTGGAGCTTAGCTACGTGCATGACATGCCTAGAAATAGGTTCCTCTATTTTCTTGTCATTTAAGCCTTTAACACTCATATCAGCCAAAAATGGCTTTGGTAGTGGTCCTGAGAAATGTCCATTTGCAGACCAGGAGAAGACTTCTTGAAAATGTATCAGTGGAATGACTGGCTCGATAACCGAACCAGTCATTCCAGTGGTAAATTTTCAAAAATAGTATTGATCTGCGGATAGACATTTTCTATGAGAAAATTGAGATTGTTTGGAGCAAATTTGAGGGTTTATTTTTTAAGATTTACCAATGGAATGGTAAATTTTCAAAAATAGTCTTCTTGTTCTGCGAATGGACATTTTCTATGAGAAAATTGAAATTTTTTGGAACAAATTTGAGGGTTAAAGCATGTCACTCTTTCAGTGCTAGTGTGATATGTGCGTGGGGTGAGCTCGGAGCCGCTGCAAAACAACACAACTCACCTGTCTACTCGTGCCCAGCATTTCCACCCAAACAGATCGTGAGCACATTAGCTGCCGGAGACACGTTTAATGCTGCAACGATCTTCGCCTTATCCGGTGACGCAAATTTACAAGATGCAATGGCATTCGGATGTCGCATAGCCGGACTCAAATGCGGGGAACGAAGTTTTGAAAAATTAAAAGAAACATTGAATATGATGTAATTAAAATTAATTTCTTAAATATTATATTCTGTGGTTTGAATAGCTTCATGGCTAATCAGAAGTTTGTGCTATTCAATCAAATTATATATTTTTACTAATTTAATTTTTTATTTCTCTAATAATGTGATGATTTAAACTGAACACATAGGCTCTGTGCAATAGACCTTTCCACTTTATCCATCCATCATCTAACGTCATAATATATGTGTAGAATAACATCCTAATCAATGACGTCATTATGACATCATGAATGATGGAGATAAGTACATCATGAACGCATGCTGTAGATGGACTATACGTTGTTGTACGAATGGTATTTCTTTACTATTTAATAAAGATTCGTTGAATATTTTGAAACTAATTTGACCATAGACAGCAACAGCACCCAGTTAAATTAGTGAAAAAATATATAACAGCTTATCTATATTGTTTTCTGGTAATTGATAGTCAGAGAGTTCAGGGATCGATCGATCCCAATATGAGCGAGGTTTGGGTGGAGCGTAGCTATAAGGGCGTAGCAAAAACTGGAAAGATCCATTATGGGAGTTATTAATTAATTAATTAATATATATATATATTCTTTTTAGAATAATTTTACCTCATACATATATAATTATTATATTATTTTGTCATTTTACATATATGACTTATGTACAAGCAGGTATGCACTATAACTGCGATCTATACTGTAATATGAAAAGTGTAAGAAATTTGACTGACAGACTGACTGGCATCGTGACGTATACCCGCTATAACTCACAGTTAACCCATACCACTCTGATGGCAGTACAAATGTATTTTATCTTTTGCTGTGTCACTAAGTAAACATTTTACAACAATTTTGCTGGACGATGTTTTGATGAAAAATTAATAGCAGTTTATCTTAATTTAATTTGAAAATGAAAAATCTGACATCAGAGTGGTAAGGGTTAAATAGACTGTGTAGTCTTTGACATCAGAGTGGTAAGGGTTAAATAGACTGTGTAGTCTTTGACATCAGAGTGGTAAGGGTTAAATAGACTGTGTAGTCTTTGACATCAGAGTGGTAAGGGTTAAATAGACTCTGTATTCTTTGACATCAGAGTGGTAACGGTTAAATAGACTGTGTATTCTTTGACATCAGAGTGGTACGGGTTAAATAGACTGTGTATCCTTTGACATCAGAGTGGTAAGGGTTAAATAGACTGTATTCTTTGACATCAGAGTGGTAAGGGTTAAATAGACTGTGTATTTTTCCCGGCTGACATCTGAAGTAATATCTCTTAGATCTAATTTGTTAACCGTTACCAATACTTCTGACGTGATACAAACTTTATGCTTTTGCGCTATTTGCCATATATATACATACATACAGCCTCCGTCAGCCTCGTTATGATAAAAGTAATACTTAAACATCCATGTAAAGAGAGTGTAGTAAGCGTAACTGTGTACAGTTCAGTGGAAATAAACCATTCCAGAAATTCAGTGGACAGACAGTTAAGGCGGAATTCAATAAGGCGGTTTAGTTTACGGATTTAAACCAGGTCTAACTATTAGTAGGTTTAAACCGGCATTTAGACTGACTTTAAATATATAGTCCAATATAAAAATGATTTAACAGCAAAGTAAATATTATCACTATAAGCGTGTGTGCTTACAGCAGCCCTTTAACCCTGGAGTTTGTTCATGAAAATTGAAATTTTCTCTTAGGAAATATCCATTTGCAGACCAAGAGAAGACTCTATTTGAAAATTTACCACTGGAATGACTGGCTCGGTTTAAAAAATAGTATTTTTGGTCAGCAACTGGACATTTCTCAAGACCACTACAGAAGTCGTTTTTGGCTTTGACTGAAAATGTCATAACGCATCTCCTCCTTAGTTTACTGGAAGATTTTAACCCAAATTTGGCAAGCAGGATCCTATGGTGGTAGGCTCTAGAAAATCTATTCTGATTTTTGATATTTCAATTTTTTTTGGGTAAAATACGTAGATTTTGTGAAAATCTTACCAAAAACTGTCAAAACACATCTCTTCCTTCAGATTTCAACCAAATTTGGTTAGAAGGATCCTCTGGAGGTCGGCTCTAGTTTAAAATGTCTTTAAAAATCTCCGAAACTGCTTGATTCAAAACTCATGAAATATCATCTAGTTCCAGTCGTCATCTCATTTTGTTCGGATATGTCAGTGGGCAATAAGTCCAGATGAGCGATATAGGCCCCTTGGGCCTCTTGTTAAATTTGCATTTCTTGTTTATTTCTTACTGTATACTCGCACAATTTATATGTGGGAGACGGATTTTGATTGTGTGTCAACTATATGATATAAAGGCTATTAAAATTGTGTTTGCATACAGACTTTAAACTAGGTATCTGAATACGGGATGTGTTTAAGGCTAAACCTGATAACAAACCTCATAATCCCCAGTTTAACAATTTGCTACCAGGTTTAGGCTAAACTGGGCTTTAAACCTTACTGAATTGCACCTTTAATGTTTAAAGGGAACCTCTTCCTGCCTATCAATGGACCTTTCCAGTTTATCCATGCCATTCATCATATGGCATCATAATCAACAATGTGACGTGTGATGATGTCATAATCAACAGCACCCAGTCAAATTAGTTTCAAAACATTCAATAGCTTACTTGTATAGGTTTATGGAAATTGAGAGTCAGGGGGTTCAGGGATCAATTGATCCCAACACGAGCGAGGTGTAGGTGGAGCTTAGCTAGAGATCGGTGGGGCCTAGCTAAAACTGAAAAGGGCCATTCTTCTCTACATCTAGCTCTTGCAGCCTAAATTTTTACAGTGTAGCATCTTCTGGACCATAAGGAAGGTCAAAAGACCTATAACTTTTAGACTCAAAATCTTCCAAATCTAATAACATTTATATATTAGCTATTAATTGTTATAGACTGTTATAATCATTATTTACAAAATTTATTGATTTATAAAACATAAAGATCTACTGTTGACTTGTTTTTTGCCTTTTTGTCAATTTTAACCAATGAGAAGCAGGCCTGGCTGCTTCACTTTCTCCTAGGCTTGGGCGGTTATGTGATTAAATCGAAAATCGTGATGATTTTTTAAATTGCGACTATATGATTAAAATTTGAAAAATTGAATGATTATGTATCATTTCTACTGCATGAAATATTTGAAAACCTACATTTTAGTTACTCTTTAGTGCTATCGGTCATGAAAAGTGACATTTTAGTTACTCTTTAGTCATCGGTCATGAAAACCTACATTTTGCTCAGCAAATACATGTCCATTTGCTGGCCAAGAGAAGAATATTTTTGAAAATGTATTACAGGAATGACTGGCTTGAGCATCAACCCATGCTATCCAGTGATACATTTTCAAAAATAGTCTTCCCTTGGACTGCAAATGGGTATTTCTAAACACAATTGCAGCTTTCGTCATTGATATGCATTTGTTGTTATGTCTATGAAATTTGAGCCGAGGCTGATTAATTGAATAATAGTGATTATTCTTAAATAAATGGTCGTGATCACTCAAACCTACTTTCTCACATACCGTTAAATCCTGTGTATATTGCGCTATCGTGCGCACCCCTAAATCTAACCAAAATCGGCCTGAAAAAAACGTTGTTTTTGTGTATAGTGCGCAGTAAGATTGAGAGACATGTGAACGAAAACTGGTAACAAAAAAATCAATGACTTACTGCGTGTCGAATAGGCTTTCCTTATAAAATCTTGTTTGTGGCGTGCGTTACTCTGTTGTTTAATCATGGGAATATCATTCGCCTACACTTTTAGCAAATATTTTGTATTAAACTTTATTGAATGATATAAAAATACAAATATAATTTCCATCAGAACAGGTTAGAATCCGAATTTGATTTGAGCAGAGCTCATTAACATAAATGGTCGTTAGAAGTTTTGTGCGCTGATACTTGAGAATAAAATCGATTTTAATTTAAAAAAACTCAAATCCATTTTGGCTCACTCTAACAGTGCCGGTAATTACTTTGATAACTATGTCAAAGGCGAGCACATGAGATTTTGTTCAATCATATACACAGTAGATGAGTGGTTTCAAGACTTGGTTCACAGGCAGTGTAGTCAGGTGGTGGGGCGCGGTGGGTGGATTAACGCGGTCAGAAGTACAATAAACAAAGGTGATAGAGCTGACCGCCTGCCGTTTACAAAATCGACAGTGATCAATTGTGGGTATTGTTTGAGTGGGGGTGGGGTTTATATAATATATTATAGTATATCATCATCATAATATATTATAATATAGTGCTATAATCTAGATTATTCCACGCATCGTTTATTAAATAAATTGAATTATCTTCAATTTGAAATGATTTTCTATTCTCATCCTTTCGTTTCTACAGTTTCTTCGTCATACGTTGACGGCTGTGACCTTTAACCTTAACCTGTCAATCATAATCATCTTTAACCTTAACCTGTCAATCATAATCATCCTGCCCACCGATTGGTCAAAACATTGTGCCGTTTAGTACATATAAAACATTCCTTTCTATATCTATGTAAATGCTAGATCACCTTGGAAAACACCGGCTCTATCATTCTTTTTTTTAACACATTTATGTCCGTATCTGTGTAGTAATCTATGGATTCTAAACATCTCTATGTTCAACTTGGGAAGACAGGAGTAACCTCCCTTTATAGAAATAAATTAGAACAAATTACAGGAAATAATGGCGTTGTAAAAAAGTTAAATGATGGTTTATTTGATAATTTTACAACACTATATGGTATTTAATAAAGGTATAACACAATATTTAGACAGTAGTAAGACATTTTAATGATCTAGTTGAGATAGTACCATTATAGACATGTTAGAATGCGATCGATATTCCCGACTGATTCCCGATCCATAAAATCATATTTCAGCCCTGAATTTTGCGATTCTGACGAAAGATTCTGAGGAAAAAAATGTGACAAATATTTATCCTTGTATATAGTGCGCAGTAGTTTTTTATAACATGTAACTTGAGCAAAAAAGTGCGCAATATACACAGAATTTAACAGTATATAAGAGATGAGTATCTAAAACACCCCTTTTCGTCCTTGCTTCCATTCTATATTTTTTGTCTCTGAAATCTACATATGCCCATGGGATCGCTTCTCATGCAGCCCCATTTTTCAAGGGACAACATTGAGCATGCACAAGCCCATATGTCCAAAGATCGTTGTTAAATCTTGTGTCTAATAAACACCACCATGCATGCAAAAGCTCAAAGCGCACTATAATACCCAAGACTTTTGGACAAATTCTGGACAAAACACATTGGGACTACTGCTCACATCCACACATTCACACAATGGTGTGCCCAAGCAGTACCTATATCCCTATGATAACAGCCACTAACCCAGTGTAAGGCATCGGACTTGCTTCTCTAATCCAGAACAGCATCAGATAATAATAGCTTAATTTATCCATTTAACACTCAACTTCGTGGCGGAGAACCATGGAGGAAAAGTACAATCCTGGGCTCACTGCTTTGCAGTACTGCTGACATTTCTGCACACTGCGTCATGGGGAACATAGCTTTCCAGTCCTTCTGGAAGCTATGGATTCGTAGATCAGATGCCCTGGATAAAGAGGCTATGTTTATACAATGCAACCTGCGTATCCTTGATGCTGTATAACTGTAACAGCTGGGCAGCTCCAAAGGCAGCTCTAGACAAACTTGATGTCTGCCACCGCAAACACCTACACACCATCACTGGACACTGATGGCCAGACAGCATAATTTCCACCGATGCACTATACAAGATGTGTAATACGTCGGCGCTGTCTGTAAAGGTTGCCCAGCAAAGGTGGTCCATGTTTGGCCATGTGCTAAGGATGGCAGAAGACACACCAGCACAGAGAGCCTTGGAATTGGCCCTACTCAGAGCCAGCAAATACAAAGCCATGAGAGGACGTCATTGCATAAATCTGCTAAGCGTGCTATGAGGTGGCCTCAAGAAAGCAGGACTCGGTACACTCAAGTCAAGAATGGAGCTGAGGAAGCTAAGGATTTCGGCTGAGGACAAGACACAGTGGGCAAAAGCGAAGAAGGACTGATTGCAGCTGTAGGATGTTTCTACTACTACAGCCGCAGAATACAGTAATCATACAGACAGCAGAAGCTACATGTGGCTTTGAAGAGGCCTCAATTAGTAGAAAAGACCAGGTGCATACTACATGGAGTGAGTGGATCAAAAGGCAGTGCACATTGACCCACTTGTACTGTTCACGCGTGCAACTCTCCTATTGGAACGGAGAAACTGAGAACGGCAAACCAACAACTTCAACTATCAGTTCACACCTGAGCCCACTACCCTTTTCAACAAGAGGCCCAAGGGCCTGTGGCCTGGACCATTAGCATTTGAACCATTTGCATTTAACTAGATATGATCAATAATTTTCGGAAAATCCAAGATGGCCACCCAAAAATTTACCAATCAAAATTCTGAATAGAAATTCTAGTCTACCTTTATAGGGTCACTCTAGCCAACTAAGGAAAAGCAGCGTTTTGACTATTTTTGGTAAATTTTTCATAAAATCTAACCAAAAAATTGATCGATCAAAATTCTGAATAGAATTTCTAGAGCCTACAACCATAGAATCCATTTGTGAAATTTGGTTGAAATATGTCAAGCAGCTAAGGATAGCAATTTGACAATTTCCCGTACATTTTTCATAAAATCTGAGATTTTCATGCAAAAAATTGATGAATAAAAATATTCTGAATGGATGTTCTAGAGCCTATGGCCATAGGATCCTTTCAGCCTAATTTGGTTAAAACTGGTAAGAAGAAGCAATTTGACAATTTCCAGTACATTTTTCATAAAAGCTCAGACTTTCACACAAAATAGTTCCGGATGACAGTTCTGGAGCCTACAACCCTTGGGTCTTTTCAACCAAATTTGGTTGAAATTGGTTAAAATGGTAAGAAGCATTTTGACAATTTGCGTACATTTTTCAATAAAATCTAAGATTTTGACCAAAACAAATTCGGACGGATGGTCGCCATGGCATAAGCTCTTCAGACCAGGTGAGCTAAAAATGGGTCCATGAGAAAGACAAGAAAGTAATCACTTCATGTTGAATAGTCAAACATTAACTCTTGTGTTGTGGATGGTGGTTCTTCCTTCCACCAATCTTTGTAGATTCCTTAATGCACCTACCATGATCTGGCTTATCAGTTCTTCAAGCACATTGTGTCACTGCATTACAGCAACGAGACACATGTGGTCTTAGATGGTTATAGCTTTGATCGGTCCACAAAAACAAATGAACAGCAAGAACTTCAGAACAGTGGTTGGCTGGCCGCTGATGTTACACTCACTCAATCACTACAGATGGAAGCACACACGTGTCAGTAATGAAGGGACAGTTAGAGATGGGCGAGGCATAGCTAAAACTGGATTCCTCCGTTAAAATAAGGCATATCTGTAAACTGATGTATGCTCCTCAAACACATACTCTGTAGGGACACTGTAGAAGCTATGGGCTGTAGAAAAGTATCTAATGTTCAGTGAAGTGTGAAAAGTAGGTCAAAATCGTGTTCAGTGAAGTGTGAAAAGTAGGTCACAACCTTTCATATGCGACCTTTCATATCTTGAATTTATAGCCAGGACTAACATGTTCTGCAACGTTCAATGAAGTGTGAAAAGTATGTCAAAACCAGGTCATGCTGACCCACTGTTCATATGCTTCACATCCCCTCCCTATATCCTTCACATATCAAGTTAGTTCCCATATACCAGACTTGAAGCTACATCCCAGACACACATTTTCTGTAATGTTCGATGAACCGTGAAAAGTAGGTCACGTTGACCAAACTCTCATACACGGCGCACCTCATCCCTAAGATGCTTCCATATATCAAGTTTACTTCCTGTATACCAAAAACTTTTGAAACTACAGCATGGACAAAAATTGCCGGTAATGTTCAATGAAGCACGAAAAGTAGGTCACAGCGACCTGTTCATACACTGCACACGCCTCTCTAAGATGCATCCACGGCTTAGTTCAAGTATAACAAAAAGTCTCGAAGCTACAGTCCGGACAAAGATATTCAATGAACAATGAAAATTAGGTCAAAAGTAGGTCACACTGACCGACTTTTTCACACACTGCACATCTCCATAAGATGCATCCACATACCAAGTTTCGTGATCGTACAGTCATAAAAGTTTTGAAAATATGGCCCTGACAAACTTGTAGACTGTAATGCTCAGTGAACCATGAAAAGTAGGTCATGCTGACCTACTTTTCACAAACTGCACATATACTCCATAAGATACATCCTCATACCAAGTTTCATGATCATACATATAAGTCTTGAAATTATGGCTCGGACAAGCTTCTAGAGGGTGAAAGGATGGACGGCCAAAGCGAGGAATATATGCTACCCTGAAAATTTTCGGGGGAGCATAATGATATATATGCATCACCAAAAAATGGAACAGTTTGTCATGAGTGTACAAATTCTATGTTTCTGCTGAATTCATAATTTACTAAACATTCTGTGGAATATTTTGAAACTAATTTGACTGGGAGGTGTTGCTGCCATAAACGGAAACAGCAGACAGTAAAATTCATTTCAAAATATTCAACAGCTTCCCTGTATAGTTACCTTGAAATTTAGATTCTGGATATTTAGGTTCCAAATTTTCAAAATGATTCGAACACACACAAAAAGTGTGCAAATCTTAGCTAGAAAGGGGTGGGCCATAGCTATAAACAGACCCTCTATGAAGGATGCAGATTTAAAAATTCAAATACAAACGATTTTTGATGCTAAATCAGTTATTACGACAAATCTAGTTGACTAAGACCTGGTAATTCTGCAACCTCCCATATCTGTTTGTCACTCTGTAAAGTTTTCAAAATTTCCTAATTTTTAGGATCATACCTAAAGTTGTGGAATCCTAGTGCACACCATTTGTATTCAAATTTGAGTCATATCAGACCAGTAGTTTCCATGATGCCTATAAATCCAGGAACATGATAATTTTATCCGGATCAGGGTCAAAGTCTGGAATTTCTCTTGCACATTAAGTTCCTTGTTTGTGTTAAAATTTGAGCCAAATTAGATCAGTCTGTAGTTTTTTTAAAACAGTTCTGAACGGACACACACATACACGCGCACGCACACACACAGACTAGACTCTAATACCCTCTTACCCTTACATGACGAAGTTAATAAACAACAATAATTCACCTTTCCAGAGTATCCACCCATCATCTGACCTCGCATGACATCATAATCATCTCAGTGAGTGTATGATGATGTCACAATCATTACGTTACAAAGGGTTCCATATCGACCGTCACCAAATCTCAAATACTCCGACACGTATGAATTGTATGTCTTTGTAATTCTTTGCTATTTAATAAATATGCTGTTGAATATTTTGAAACTTAGGCAGCAACAGCACCCAGTCAAATTAGTTTCAAAATATTCAACAGCTTACCTGTATAGTTTTCTTGAAATAAATAGTCAGTGAGTTCAGAGATCAATCGATCCGAACACGAGTGAGGTGTGGGTGGAGCTTAGCTAGTGATGGGCGGGGCATAGCTAAAAATGGAAGGTCCATTAATTGATCAACTTTCTACTATTTATTCATACAATTTCATATATAATCTTCTAACATACTATAAATAAAATGTAAATAATTTCAAATATAATTAGAATGAATTATAAGAACTTTGGCAAACACTTGAGACAGCATCTATATATATATATATATATATATATATATATATATATATATATATATATATATATATATATATATATATATATATATATATATATTAAATCACAGACACAGCTTTTTAAAACTTGGAATATCTTTGGAATGAGAATTAATAAGCATTTAAACAACTTTAAAATGTTACAGATTCTTCCAGTCCAAGGGAAGTAACTCATATGATCTCTATTAACCCTTTAACACTCAAATTTATTCAAAAAATTTCAGTTTTCACACTATTTTTTAAAATTTATCACTGGAATGACTGGCTCAATTATCAAGTCAGTCAATCCAGTGGGAAATTTTCATAAATCATTTTTGGTCTGCAAATAGAAATTTCCTCAGACCAGTGCAGAAGCTGTTTTTTGCCGCCTTTAGTGTTAACGGGTTAATGGTGATTTACGGGAAGCAAAACGTATTTTTGAAAACCTTTCACTGATCTAACTGGCTATTTAACCTTGTCATCGTCCAAATTTGTCAAGAAAATCCAAATTGCTGTTCAGTGAAGGCACATTTGTGAGTCAGGAGAAAATTATTTTTGAAAATTGAATTTATCAATGGAATGTCTGTGGTAAATTTTCAAAAATAGTCTTGTGGCTTGCAAATGGACATTCAGGGATTAAAATTTTCAATTTTTCTTAACCAAATTTGAGTGTTAAAGACAATACCTATAATAGGTGTATGTACATGACTGGTGATTAGGTTGTGCTTATGGGAGAACAAAGCATAAAATGACAAAGGCCACTTGCACAGCACCAATGGAAGTGTCTAATTTTAGCTATTCCCGGCTCACCTGTAGCTAAGCTACACACAAGCTTTGCCCGTATTGGGATCCCTGCACTCTCTGAATCTCAATTTCCAGAAAACGATACATTTAGGTAAGTGTTGAATGTTTTGAAACTAATTTGACTGAGTGCTGTTGATGTCTATGGAATGTTTATTACATAGTAGAGATCGTACAACTTGGACTAGTAAGCGTTTATGACGGACTAAATCATGTAATTCATGATGTAATTGATTATGATATCAGCCTACACATAACCCAGTTGATTATGACATCATATGATTAACTGAGAAACCGGATTCATCAATTCCACTTATCTGACATGGTGTTATTGGAGTGTAGGCATGTGGGGATAGTATAAAAACTCATCATTATACAAACTTAATACACAGAGATTGGTAAAGAGAAATAATTTATGATTTGGGTATTGGTAAAACAGATGTGTAATAATGCTGGTTACAATGGGGCCAGTTGATGGGGAGTAGTGAGTATCTATGGATGTTATATCTATGGAAATATCAAACATTTTTAACTCCTTAAATGGTCAAGCCGGTCAAAACTGGCCTCTGCAGTGGTCTTTTGGAATGTCCGTTTGCAGGCCAAGAGAAGATAATTTTCAAAAATTTCTCACTGGAATGATTGTTCAGTGGTAAATTTTCAAAATTAGACTTCTTTTGGCCTGCAAATGTGCATTCAATAAGCAAATATTTTATATTCTTAACCAAATTTAGACATTAAAGGATTAATAGTCAAAGGCGGTGTAGTGAACGAGGTCACTTTTCATATCACTATTATGGACCCAGTTGAAAATTATCCAATGAGGTTCATAATAGTGATATGAAAAGTGACCGAGTTTGAGATTTTATATATCATATAAACTGTAATTTTGAAAAATTTGCCAATAGTTACTGATGTGACTTTTATCGGATTTCTCATTGTTGATTTTCGTGAAATCGATACCGCCGCTGTGACGCACCACTATTTGATAACAGATACTGAATGTGCAGCAAAATATAGTGACAAACACAAAATCTGGCGATGTCAGCCGTAAACTACACTTTTGTTCTAAGACTATCGCAGAGCCACGGCCATCAATCGTTACTTCGCTGCTGACTGATAAACTGTCAAACAGTGACATTTGCGATGGCGTTTCATGAATGACAAATCGTAGTAAACAAATCGTAGTAAAACAGTACCGCGTAGTAATCCCTACGCGTCACGCTCGCATCAATCGATGTTTTAATTGGTCGATTTAAATGGGTTGCGCTGCGCACCCAACAGCCAATGAAAATACTCCGTTGAATATGGCACGTGTGCTCATATAGAAAAATATGGAACGGGCTAGAAGGCTTGTTTATATGATAAAATCAGAATATTTGCTTGCTTATATGACTGAATGTTAATTTGAAAGTGGTGAGAATTTTTTGAAAATTTACCACTGGAATGACTGGCTTGGTTATCGAGCCAGGCATTCCAGTGGTAAATTTTCAAAAAGTCTTCTCTTGGCCTGCAAACGGACATTCCAAAAGACCACTGCAGAGGCCAGTTTTGACCGGCTTGAACTCATCATGTGAAACAATAACATAATTATCAAAATGGGGAAATGGAAAAATCATAAATGCAACAAAATGCGAGATTCCCACCAAAAAAATATGGTCATAAGGGTCTTTGACAATAAAACAATGAAACCAAGTACTAAAAGATGGAACACTGTTCCGCAAGCGTACGGCAAGCTGTGGCAAATCCAGCTATTTTTACTTGAATGGTTAACTTCTCTTATGTCAGTCATTAGCCTCGAAGCACTGGCTTAGTCATTGACGGGTTAAGTTGACACAAGAGATTTTAACAAGACTTTGATTAGGGTTAACTTCACGATCGAGTGTCACTGCGTATAAAATGTTCACAAAAACCTGAATTAAAATATATATTAACCCCTCTTGTGTGAACAGCGCCTCAAAGCTCTCAAAATACTGCTTGATATATCCATTAAACACTGAGGGTCAATATTTCTCAAGATATTTTAATTTTAGAAGACTAATTTTGTAAATTTACCACAAGTTTTTTCCGACGGATTGACCATTAAAGGGGTAATCGCAAAGAAAATTAAAATTTTTAAGTGTCTATCCCCGAGCTGACAGAAGAGTATTTGTGACCATTTACCACTAGAATGACTGGCTCGGATACCGAGCCAGTCATTCTAGTTGTAAATATTCAAAAATACTCTTCTCTAGGCCTTTCAAATAGGCATGTCTGAAGACCACTGCAAAGTTGCTTTTTCGTCAGTTTGACACAAGACGGCGGGTTAATGGCAATCAGATTAACACCAAATTTTGGAAACTATTTTTCCCAAAAGCTCTTGTGTTCAAGTTTACGTCAAATTGGATCAGCAGTGCTCGAGATACACGCTCTGACAGACAAACAGACAAAGACAAATTCAATAAACTCCGGCATAAGGGCAATAAATATTTGTTGATATTTTGCTCATAGATTGAATATCATTAAACAAGTACGTTTATGAATTAAAGCAAGTATACATCATGTTTATTCCTAACTGATATCGCAGTTATTAAGCGCCTGACTGCCGTCTTGTTTCAAGGGCTTTATCTCATGACCGGCTAAATATTTTGAAAACAATTTGACTGAAAGTTGTTGGTGGCTTCAAAATACTCAGCGAGTCAAGAGATTTTGCTCATTGAAATTATTGTTTGGTGTCTTGCAGCAGCGAGACAATTAATAATGGAGGGATCATATCTGTAACTCAATTATCTAACATTATAATCAGATACAGTACATGTTACCTCATCGCAATCAAACTGACATAGATCTCCGTCATGAAAATCGAAAAACATGTTACATAATGTACCGATTGTATATCTCTGATGATTAAACTTGACTTAATAAATAAACACTCTGTTGACTATTTTGAAACTAATTTGACTGAATTTAACTATACATCTTACGTGCATAGTTACCTTGAAATCGAAAATTGAGAATTCAGGTTTCAATGCTTCAAATAATTTTAACAAACGTAAAAATTGGACAAAGCTTAGCTAAAAATGGGCGTGGCATAGGTAGAAATGACATTTCTTCAATGATTTCTGAGTTTATTAGTCGTCAAAACTGTCTTAAAGAACCACCTTGTGTCACTATTTAAAGCCAGGTTGTGTTTCAACCCTTTAATGGTCAAGCCGGCCGAAACCAGGCTCTATAGCCATCTAGAGGAATGTCCATTTGCAGGCCAAGAGAACATTTTTGAAAATTTATCACTGTAATGCCTGGCTCGCTAACCGAGCCAGGCATTCCAGTGGTAAACTTTCAAAAATAGACTTGTCCTGCAAATGGACATTCAATAAGCAAATATTTTAACTTTCTTGAGAAAATTTGACCATTAAAGGGTTAATAAAATCAGGGATATGTATGAGATTAGGGACACAAGAGTGCTTCATTAACCCATTCATTGTGAAGCCGGCCAAAAACCGGCCTCTCCAGTGGTCTTGATGAATTTCCATTTGCACGCTAAGAGAAGAGAATTTCTGCTAATTTACCAATGGGATGACTGGCTCGGTAACTGAGCCAGCCAACTAAGCCAGCCATTGGTGGTAAATTAAAAAAAATAGACTTCCTTCAGCATGCAAATGGACATTCGAAAAGGAAAAATTTTGATTTTATTTTCTATCAAATCTGGTTATTAAACCACCTTTATTAAAGAACCACCATTGATTTGGTTCTTAAAGGCAGGTGGACTTTTAAAGGAGATTACAAACGAGAATTAGATTTCAATAATAAATGCCAAAACTACAGGGTTTTTTTTAAATCATATTTTACGAATTAAAAACAATTTGACAAATTTTTCAAAAACTCTATCACTTAAAACTTTGGTTAAAGTCATGAATTTCTAAACCCCATAAAAATTCACGATATGACATAATTGCGTGAATCGTCAATGACCTGGATTCAGTTTACGCCACACATGTTTTCAGAATAGATGGAACTGGCGTCTAATAGTTACAAAACTGGATATCAGCTCAGATTCAAGCCCCAGTTTAACAAATGCTAGTGTTTTTCTAGCATCTCATTAATATGGTGGTGTATTAATGAGGTGTTGTGAGCTATCAATCACCAACAGCAAAGTACTATTCACGCGATGATGTCATACCACAATAGTCATTCACGCGATGGCACCACTTCATGATTCTCATGTGAAGTTGAAGAAATTGACTTTTCATGGCGAAATTTATCATTTAGGAATTTAAAAATATGCAAATAATATATTATATTTTAGTTTATTTAAATTATAGAAAAAAAAAGTCTGTATTATGCTTCCGTTTAACCCTTTAACACTCATATCAGCAAAAAAACAGCTTCTGCAGTGGTCTTGAGAAATGTACATTTGCAGACAAAGAGAAGACTATTTTTGAAAATTTACCACTGGAATGACTGGCTCGGATAACCGAGCCAGTCATTCCAGTGGTAAATTTTCAAAAGTAGTCTTCTGGTCGGCAAATGGACATTTGTTATGAGAAAATTGAAATTTAAAAAAACCAAAATTGAGGGTTAAAGCGTTAGTCAAGTTTGATAGTAGTTAGTGACATTTGGACTGGGTAAATTACAGAATTCAATGGAACTGAGCAATGGAACCTAACCACTGTTTAATTCTCGGATCAGTTTCCATGGCGACTAGTTTCAAGATTAATTAAACTAAGAGATTCAAATAAATAAAATCCATTGAAAAATAAAATAAATAAATTAAAAAAATATTTTTAGATACAATAATACTGTTATAAAATTAATCCTCTAATACTCATATTAGCCAAAAACGGCTTCAGCAGTGGTCTTAAGAAATGTCCATTTGCATACCAAGAGAAGACTATTTTTGAAAATTTACAACTGAACATGCTGAATGACTGGCTTGACAACCGAACCAGTCATTCCAGTGGTAAGTCTTCAAAAATAGTCTTCTCTTAGCCTGCAAATGGACATTTTCTATGAGAAAATTTAAAAAAACCAAATTTGATGATTATAGGGTTAATGTATACCTACTGCTTCTTCCACAAGTCATTGCAGACCATAATTTACAAAAGAATACATATCAATTAAGGATACTTTCAGTATTCTAAAGACATTACTTCAACTGACTTGATCCCAGAACTCCCTCACTATCACTTTCCAGAAAATTATATCATGTATACAGGTAAGCTGTTGAATATTTTGAAACTAATTTGAATATTCGACAGCATGCTTATTAAATAAGAAAGACAGAATTTGTACAACAACACAGTCCGTCATCAATAAGGTGTTTGTGACAAACGTAGCTACATCATTCATGACGTAATTGATCATGATGTCATCCTACACGTCACGTCGTTGATTATGACATAATATGATTGATAGAGAAACTGGACCTCGTTAATTTTATGCAATAAAATACAAACTTGTTTATGTGATAGAATATTTTATATAATGCTTTAACAGTCGAAATTGGTCAAGAAAATTTACATTTTTGTTCCTAGTGAATGTCCAATTACAGACAGTGAACACGTTTTTGGAAAATTTACCAGTGGAATGACTGGCTCCATGATCACGTCAATGGTAAAATATCAAAAATATTATTTTCTTTACTTATAAGTTGACATTCCTCAAGAGGAATTTATCTAATTCTTAAATTTAATTAAATTTTTAATTAAATGATTTTAATCATTAGCCAAAAGTTAGGCCAGTCCTACTGAGAAATTAATTTAATTCTTAAATTTAATTTAATTTTTAATTAAATGATTTTAATCATCAGCAAAAGATTTAGCCAGCCAGTCCATGTGCAACGCCTAAAAGTGTTCCATTTTCTAATTTTATCATATGAGCAAGTTTCCTCACAGTTTTATATTTAGGATAGAAATGGAGTAAAAAAATATGACCTGCAGAGTCTTGTGGAAAATAGTAAATCTAGAGATTCTATGAGATAATTAATATTACATGTAAAAATATGCTTCATAAACGAAATGAGTAAATAACAAACACGATAATTATGGCCGGAAAAATCTGGTACCTGAAGTAGTCTCGGGAATGTCCATTTGCAGGCCAAGAGAAGATTATTTTTTAAAATTGAGCCAGTCATTCCAGTGGTAAATTTTCAAAAATAGTCTTCTTATGGCTTGCAAATGGGCATTCAATAATAGTTACCTGAGCACTAGTTACCTCGTTGATCCTTACACGCCTGAAACGACAAAATTCTTTATGATGTAGGGAATATTTTGTTGAATATTTGGAGACTAATTTGACTGGGAGCTGTCGCTGCAACAACAGTTCTTAGTTTCAAAATATTCAACAGCCTTACTGTCTGTATAGCTGTCTTGAAATTAAGACATTTGAATTTCAAAGGTTACCGTAATTAGGCATAATGATCTACAGATCATGTTTTTCAAAAAGTTTCGCTAAAGTAAATAATTAAAATATGATGTGCCGCATGTACGTGCGTGCATGCGAGTGTGTGTGCACCTGCATGTGCGCATCTCTTAGTGCACGTGTGTGTTTATGTATAAGTATTAAATATTAGACTCGCATGATTACATGATTAAATAAAAAATCGTGATTATTTTTTATATGATGAATTAAAAAAAATTTCAAAATTAAATAATCGAATAATTGTGAATAACTTCTACTGCATAAAATATTTTGTGCATATTTCATGGTTATACCCAATCAACTGTTGCTGCGACTGATCAACAAAATTGGCATTTTGATCAGGGAATGTCCATTTTCAGGTCAAAAGAAGACTATTTAAAAAAAATATATCACTGGAATAACAGTGATACATTTTCGAAAATAGTTTTCTCTTTGACCTGGAAATAGCCACTGCTAAACACCATTGTAGAATTCGTCGTTGATACTGTATTGTTGAACATTGTCTGGGTAATTTGTCGTGATCGTGGTTGATTAATGGAGTAATTACGATTATTTTAAAACAATCGATCGTGATCACACAAAGCAATAATCATACAAGCTTATTAAATATAATCACATTGGAATAATCATTAATGTGTTCATATGGCAAAAAAGTTTGATTACTTTGAAAATGGCAACATGCATGCACACACAAACGCATGCGTGCACACACATTCTTACAGCTCTTATTAAAGCAGATGAATATATATATATATATATATATATATATATATATACATATACATATATATATATATATATATATATATATATATATACATATACATATATATATATATATATATATATATATATACATATACATATATATATATATATATATATATATATAATCACATGCATAATACGCACCTTAGAAATTTGTTAAAATTAAAAACAAAGAGAATTATTTTTAATTAAATTTATAGATACCTGATTCTATGATGGAAGAAATTTGCCATTGATTCAGCTGAAGGTGAATGTTGAGCACACAATACACACAGTATTTAACCATTTACCCCTCAAATTTGTTCAAGAAAATTTCAATTCGTTCATAGAAAATGTCCATTTTCAGACCAAGAGATGACTTATTTTGAAAATTTATCAATGAAATGACTGGCTCGGTTATCGAGCCAGTCATTTCAGTGGTAAATTTTCAAAAATATTCTTATCTTCATCTGCAAATGGACATATCTCAAGACCACTGCCGAAGCCATTTTTGTTCACGCGTTAAAGGGTTACACCCTTAATGGTCAAGCAGGGCCAAGAATGGCCTTTGCAGTGATCTTGAGGAAAGTTCATTTGCAGGTAAACAAACACCCTTTGAAAATTTACCATTGGAATGCCTGGCTCGGATAACAGAGCCAGTTATTAAAGTGCTAAATTTTCAACAATATCCGTTTCTTAGCCGGCAGATATACATTCACTCAGGAAATATTTAGATTTTTGGCAGAAATTTTGACCATTAACCCTCGTCAGCAAAAAAATGTCTCTGCAGTGTTCTAGAGAAATGTCCATTTGCAGAGCAAGAGAAGAGAATTTTTCAGAATTTACCACTTGAATACCTGGCTCGGTAATAGAGCCAGTCATTCGAGCGGTAAATGTTCAAAAATTGCCTTTTCTTAGCTTGCAGATATTTGACCATTAAAGGGTTATAAACTTTAACCTTTATCCTACGGAATTATAAAAATCGTTGTTTTAAATCCTTTTAATGCTGAAGTCGGTATATTTTCTTTTCAAAAAAATAATACAGGTTTCTTTTTCTATGCAGTCACTCTAAACAAAGAAGAAATCTGTATTATTTTCTTGAAATTTAAGAAAATATACCGACTTCAGGATTGCAGATGAGCTGTTGAATATTTTGAAATTATTTTCACTGGAAATTGTTGATGGGAAATATGGTCATAAAGTACAATCTCAAATGCAGTATTATCTGGAGGTATTTATAGACAAAGTTTGCTGTATATCAATATAGGCCTTGCTAAGCTATGCTACAGAAACTGGAATCAGGTTTCTGGAAACTCAGAATTAAAAGGGTTAATGCATGTTAGGCCAGACGGAACAATGTACTATGATTAAACAAGAGGACCAAGGGGCGTGTTCCGCTCACCTGCAATATCAACTAGATTGCTTGGTCGATGGATTCGGAGGAGTTGCATTACAATCAATTTCTTGACCTTTTAACTCTAACCACACCCACACCTGGGGGCGGGGCCAAGCTTAAATGTGCTCATACACTCCACATTGATATGGGTAACACACATACCAAGGTTGGTTGAATTCTGTCCAATGACTTCAAGAGTTGCATTACAACCAATTTCTGCACGTTAAAATTTGACCTTTTGATCCCTCCCTGCCCCCTGGGGACGGAGCTAAATATAACTGTTAAATTCAAGCCTAGCAGCTACCAAAACATATATATCAAAACCATTGCATTCACAATCCATCGACTAACACTAACTCAATTCTGATTTGTCGATGGCGGTCAAATATTTTCCTTAGCCGTAGTCACTAATCATATTTTATAAAATTCCACCCCGTTACGTTCAGCGGTTCAAGAGGTCGCTTTTGTGAAATTAGGACATCCAGGATGGCTGTCAAGAAAATTCACCAATCAACTTCTCTAGAAATAACATGGTGCAGCTATTGCCGTAGATGGAATTTGTTGACCTTCACATCAATCACTCAAGCGGTTTCAGAGATATCTAAAGATGTTTCTAAAATCGTGCAGAATACATGTTGGCTGCAACCAAATCGACCAATCAACTTCCTTTGCACAATCTTTGATCTCTATGACCCAAGGATGATTCCTGACCAATTTGCTTGGAACTAGCGCATTGGTTTTTGAGAAGTCGTTCAAAAGAAACGTTGATGACGAAAAGATGAAGGATGAATGGTCACCATGGCATATAAGATCACTTGGACTTTCAGGCTAAGTGAACTAATACAATACATAAAATCGCATTATAAAACATAATTACATATAGATATAATAGGAATTTTTCTGCGTAATTTCATTATATTATTCTAACTATCAAACTTGTGAAATTATCAATACACGATAAAATATTTCATAATTTTTACTCATCATGATAACTTTATATGACCTGACCGCCCTGCTGCTTCGGAAAGTGATGCTACACCAGATCGTCCCACCATCGAATGCGATAAAGATCTCATGCTATTGGCCAGCTTGTTGAACTCAGCCCACTTTTGCGTCTGAAGATTCTCTTCCAGAGTTTTCACTTGCTCCAATTCTTTAATCCGTGAATCGACAGAGTACAGGTCTTTATACATGTCTCTCACCTCCTGGTCTCGACTGTCAAGCTGAAAGTTATACCATACACCTCATAACATACCCCTTTCCGTGTTTGAATTCCATGATTCCAAAATTACCGATTCCGTGACCTCCAAGCATTAACACGTGTTTATAATGTACAGTAACTAAATAAATTACAGATTAATGCATCAAGTTAAAGCCTTGTTTTGATATGCGGTTATCAAAATTTGTATTGCATAGAGGTGACAGCGGAAATTTATGCCAACAGATTTCTTTTATTTTGAAGTCTTTTTTATGATTACCATTTTCTATAATTTTCCATGATCTATGATATAAAATACTGATTTTCCATGAATATTAATTTCCATGATCAGTAGGAATCCTGTCATAAATAAGGTAACGGGTTTCCAAATCCAAACCAGAAAAATGTTTTTTAGTACAATTTTAGACAATGTAAGAAATGTTCTGTTGAATTTGATTGGAAGTCATTGCTAGTATGTTGCACTTTGTTTTGGAAATATGTCAAGTTAATTCTGGGCTGTCCTGAATGGGCAGGGCTAGAAATTAACTCTTACTTTTAAATTTGTTGAAGAAAATTTGCAGTCCAAGAAAAGATTATTTTTTAAACTTATCACTGGAATGAATGCTCGGTTACTCCGATTTTGGACGTGTTAAAGGGTTGATGGCCAACTCAGCTATAACAATCTTATCCCGTGTTCATGTGGAATTTTTATTTACATGCCTAAATTATTTTCACTTGAAAATTTACCATTGAAATAATAACCCAGTCAGTCATTCCAGGGGGAAATTTTCAAAAAATAGTCTATTGTCCAACTATCGAGATTCCTCAAGATCACTGTAGACGTTGTTTTGACTGGTTTAACAATTAAATAGTACACACACACACACACGTACACACACACGTACACACACACACACACACACACACACACACACACACGGTGAGTATCAATATTCACGTCCACAGACACGGTGAGTATCAATATTCACGTCATTTCATCATGAGACTAACAAAGTTATGTTCCTATAGTGTATGGTAGATACATAGAAGACTGATGAAATTCTGCGCACAGTTTTGAAGAAAGATCTTTTCGCACTAAACAGCAACAGTAAAAAAGTTTTCAAAATTATTTCAGTTATCATTCAAAATGGAACTAAATAAATCAAAACTTGTAGTTATGCAACACAAAATATAATTGCAGAATATCAGAGTCCGACAACAAATTAGCCAGATTAGCTAACTACCTTTTTTCTTACCAAAATCTTTAATATTTTAGCCAATGTTTTCCAATATCTAGAATCTGTCATCACCAGTTAAAACTTCAAAATGAACACCACATATCAGAGTATGTCAACAGCTTCCCTACAAATTAGTTTCAAAATACTCCAAAGCTTATCTATATGGACAGAATATTTATTAAACAATTAATGAGCTTTCAACTTTGGCCTTTCGGATTCAAAGATTTAACGGATTCCTACCTTCTTCTGTATATCAGCGATGTGTTCGACGAGGATGATTTTATCCCGGCGTAGCTGAGCATTATCAGCATCCAATGTCAGATAGTGACCTTCTATTTCACTAAGGCGACTCTTTGTCGTGCTCAGCTCTAACTCCTGTGCTGTACTCAACTTCTCCCTCTGAGCATACTAGAAAATGTCAATAAGATACCAAGGCAACATCATGTACAACAACGACAAAATTGTTGATACATTTTAAGTTAGAACTCTGCCAGTCTATGCCCCGCCCATCTTTAGCTAAGGTCCACCCACGCTTTTGCTATGCGGCATGACTCATCACGTCCAATTCATTTGGCCTATGGGTTCATCTGGAATATAAACTCCAGATGAACCCATGGGCCATATTAATTTAACCGTATTCGATCAATCCCTGAACTTCCTGACTATCACTTTCCCGAAAACTATACACTCAGGTAAGTTGTTGAATATTTCGAAACTAATTTGACTGGACGCTGTTGCCGCCTAAAGACATACTTTGGTACAACAATGTTTAGTCCATTATCAATGAAGCGTTTATGATGCACTTAGCTATGGCATTCATGAGATAATTGATTATGATGCCATCCTACACATGATGCAGTTGATTATGGCATCATATGATTGATGGACAAACTGGAATCTGGAGATGAGGGTAACAGTTTGGTGTAGTGGTATATATATCTCATTGCTCCATCAACCAATGAAAACACTTCATTGTCGTATAACAGGGTTCATACAGCTGGCAGGTTTTCTTATTCAAGGACTTTTCAAGGACTTTCAAGACTAAAAAAGTTGATTTCTCAAGGGCTCAGAACCAGCATCCGGGACAAAGTGAGGATATGACACTTGTGAAAAATTTCATACAGCTTACCTTTAGAACCTTTCAAATTACAGTTTGAATTTTGGAACTTACTCAGTTCCAGATACAGTACAGATCTTAGTTAGCTTTACTTAACCGCATCCTAAAGCTCGTTTAAAACGCATCTGTATGGCATCATTTTCTCGTCATTTTCTCGTAGTGATTTGCTTAGACATACCGCGTTTGGTAAAATATCAATACGCATCTTGAATTTTATCTCGACGGCTTAAAATTTTGACACTACGGGTTTGACATTTTGAATGACGTGTTTAACTTTTTGCCCTACGCGTTTGGTAGCGTTTGAAAATTTTACGATAAATTAAACGCGCCATCAATTCCAACCGCGGTTCTCCAGTTCTTTCGATGAGTCCTATGGCTAGAAGCAAACGGGTACTCGGTTCTTAAGTCTAGGCAGAACCGCTTATCAGTACATATTTCCTCCGTACATGTATCTCGCGTGCGATTCGTACAGCAGATTTTAACTTATTTACGCCAATTTGTGGCTGGATTTATCAGAACATGTATTTAATGTAGTGTTTTTTCGCGGGATTCGTCTAATTTCTGCGATATATCTAATGCCGAATGGACAATCGTCTTGAACTGGAACACCATTCCATTCTGATGACGTCATCGCGTATATATTTAACCTCGTTATCTTTGATTGGCAGAGATACATGTATTGTTGGAAAAGCCATCAATGGCAAATCTGATTGGTTGAACTAATCTCATGACGCTTTGACAGTTGTGTACTATTAGACGACAGTAAAAAAGCAACATAACCTGAACAAGGATTTCCAGACTTTGGCTGTGATCTGGACAAAAAACAAGTTGGATCCAGATTGGGTACAAACTTTAATCTATGGATATATCGGAAACAAACTGGTCAGCTTTTGTTCAAATTTTAAAGGAGGTTGTGTGATCATACATTAAGATTTAACAACCCTGGAAGTGATCAAAAGAAAAATTATAGGCTGTGGGTTACAATCTCTGATAACTTGGATCTATCTGACGATGGAAAGTAAGTGATAACTAGATTGTTTGGTCGATGGCGTGTCATAGCAATCGACCACGTTCACTACCCCAGGGGAGGAGCCAAATGTAATACCAGAAATGTGGCTGCAATGCAACCATGTATCTCGACTTCATGACAGCAATGAACTCTGATGATTGACTTCAAACATAAAATAAATTTAGAAGGCTTATCAACAAGGAGGCCAAGGGCCTGTAACGGTTTCCTGGACGGTGTATGGCAATAAGGGCTGCCAGCAGAGAAGGCCGCTATTATGTCAAAAAAGGCTGCCTATAAAATATACCGAGTATGTACATACCTATCTATCTATCTAAACTTTTCAAAATATTTAGCAGGTTGCCTGTATACCCTTATCTAATTTCCACTTCCTATTTTTCTTTTGAGATGAGGCGGACATAGAGGCAAACTGTCAAAATCTGATGACTGTTGTTGCTAACCACAGAATTATAAAAAAAATTCTGAATAGAAGTTCTACAGCCAACTACTGCAGAATCCTTCCGCCAAATTTGGATATAATCCACCAAGCGGTCATGGAGAATATGCATTTTGGCAATTTATGTCCAGCCAACTAGGGTTACAATCTGTCAAGCGGTTAATGAGTAGCGTTTTGAAAATTTCTGCTAAATTCAAGTCACACAAAAATTGACCAATCAAAATTCTGTATGCATGTTCGGAAGCCGAAAGCATTAGGGTCCTTCCAGCCAAATTAGTTTGAAATCCGCCAAGCGGTTAACGTATGTATGAGACATGGCATCACACAATGATGTCCTGGCCAAAAGGTCAAAATCACTGATACGCATGGCAACTATCTGCTGTCCGCCGTCCATCCGTCAACTTGTTTTTAAACATAAGTTGACGGATGGATGGCGGACAGCAAATGGTTGCCATGCGTATCAGTGATTTTGACCTTTTGGCCAGAACATCATTGTGTGATGCCGTGTCATTATAAGGAGGCATGTGTCCAAGTTTAGGACCAGTATGATCAACCAAACATAAGATATAAACAGAAAAGTTGAGCTAAACGCAAATTAGACGCCGCCGGGCGACGTGCATGGTATCACAATAGCTCATTTTACTTCATAGTTGAGACAAAAATAGCCTCTTGCACACTATAGTAACCTACAACATTTGTTTGAATTCTATCCACCGCTTTCGGAGGAGTTACATTACACAGAGACTGGCGTGGATCGCTGTGAAAAATCTGCAGGACTTAAGGCGAAATGATCCGTTAGAGCAGGGGTTAAAATTAACATGAGCGTGAGGTTAGCAGAAATTGACCAGGGCTAGTACAACTTGTAACTGACCAACCCAATGGTAACAATTTGTCAACTCTTTAATGGTCAAGGTGGTAAAAAAATTCCTCTATTGTGAGCAGAGCAAGATGACTATTTTTGGAAATTTACCAGTAGAATGACTGGCTCAATAATTGAGCCAGTCATTTCAGTGGTAAAATTTTAAAAATAGTCTTCCTTGGTCTGCAAAGATTTGAAGGGCTATACTAGAATCTTGTAATCACTAGTCCTATCTAAATGTAGTGGCTCATCTGGCTTAATTTAAAACTATTGAGAGGGTGTCAAATGATGTGCGAGAGTGTGGGCAGGACTATGGGAAATCTAGATAAATCTGGAAGACCCCAATCTTTGACTACATAAAATAAATGTTGTCAGCCAATCCACAATCATATGGATAACCCATATACCAAATTTGGTTGAAATTCCACCCAACTGTTTGGGAGGAGATAGCATGATGAATGGATGGAGACAAATGTATCCTAATTTTTTCAAAACATGGAGATAAAGAAAGGACTCAAGGAGATTTTAAAGGTAGGTAGATAATTAATTCAACATCATCATACTAAAATTAAATTTTCTTTCGGATTGAGAAATTAGGCTACCACCATCATTTAACATGCCACATTGTTTTCAGGACCTGTCGGTGAAAGGGTTAAATATAGCAAAAGCTGGAATTGGCATGAGGATAAAACAGAAATTTAGATTTTCTAATGGAAATTCACTTTTAGCTATGCCCCGTGCGACCGTGTGTTGGGATCAGTATGTACTTTGAATCCTGAATTCCAAATTTCATGGTAACTATAGATACAACTAACCTGTTGAATATTTTGAAACTAATTTCAAGTAATTTGACTAGGGTCTGTTGTTAAATATTCAACAGAATGTTTACTAAATAGTAAAGACATACAATTCGTACAACTGACTCTTAAAAGTTCAAAAGATTTAGCTAAGTCAGCCTACATATGATGTAATTCATTATGATATACATAACACTTTAACACTCAAGCAGGGTTTTGCGGAGGCAGGGCCCTTGCACCATTTAGTGCTCTAAAATTCACACCATCCAATCATTACCTTCACACATGGTTCATTGGCCTAATGGAGTTTAGGACATAGATATCTTCCATGTATGTACTTGATCCAACATTTGTCAAAATGACCCATGATTTCTTGAGAAAGTGGGACAGTTCACCCCACTAAGCAACCGGATCGGCAGAACCCGGCTCATATCATCCAAAACCGGTTTCTGCAGTGGTGTTGAGAAATATTTATTTGCAGATCAAGAAAAGGCTATTTTTGAAAATTTATCACTGGAATGACTGTCTCGATAACCGAGCCAGTCATTCCAGTCATAAATTTTCAAAAATAGTCTTCTCTTGTTCTGCAAATAGATATTTTCCTATCGGTCATTGGTGGTCTGACTTGAATCAGTTTTTCACTCTCCTGATATGCACGATTCACTGTCCTCAGCGGTCACTCACCTGGAAACACCAACTCTCCACCAGAAAACTTTGAAGTCTAGATGCTGTCCGAGAGCAGCTGAGGCGTTTCCAGGTATAAATAGGCTTAAGGGCTGTTTTGTTGTCTATGAAATTTAAATATTTTTTTACTAGTTTCCATAGAATTTTTTCTTTCAAACTTCACATCACCTGAGTTGTAACCACCATGGATGCCACCCAGAAAAATTAATGAATAATCCAGCATGCTTATCAGGTACCACTGTACCACCATGCATGTCACCCAACAAAATGAATGAATAAACTGGCATGATTATAATCGTGCCGGTTTATTCTAACAAATATTATCGGTGAGGTACGTGGTGGTATAGTGAATATCACTATGAGCAATGTACGCAGTACTCAGACAGAGTGAGATTATAGTAGCTAATCTATTATTGTGGCGTGAGACTGAGTGGTGGTAGTAAACACTTGACCGGGCAGTGCACCAGTATCATGTCAAAATACATGTAGCGTTCTATAGAGCTGGGCGGTATTGATATTTACATGACGGTATCGGTACCATGAAAAAATACCGCAGTACCACGGTATACCGTCATCTGAGCTTGGGGCATGCCAAGAAATTAGAACAATTTTTCCCATTTCCTTTTCACTTCCATCTCCAATCAACGGTAAATATAGGTAAAATAAATAAATCGGCTTCCTGATTTAGAGAAGAAAAACATTGCTATTGCGACTGTTTAGTTTCACGTTTTTATTAGGTCACTATTTTTATTGACGTAATATCATTCACGGGAATATCGGTCAAAGGGCGTGGTCGACTCGCTAACTACAACCCGCTGTTTGAGACATTGGGGCGCACTATTTTCAATCTGAATTGTTCTTGCTATTAATGCGTGCGACCAGCAAACGGCACATTTTATTTTGGCAGTCGAGCGCTTTGATAAACAGAGTCTAGACAAAATCCGCGAGTATTTAAACGGGGCGAGTGTTGTATCTTTTATTTCTGTTGGAGTCGTATATTCTGTTACTCGCGAAAACAGGCCTATATACATACATATAACACGACATTGAATATAGCCGATTCCAAAGCTCCTGATAATTACCGAGTACCCGATGTGCAGACTCGTTACTCGCCATGCTTCACGTGAACAATGCGTGTAAAAAGCTATTTCCGCGAACTTCCGACGTGTAGCCAGTTGAAAAATTAATTACAAAAACTAAAACACTATAATTTTTAGGTGTTGTTACTTAAACTGGATTTAATCCTTAAAGAAATATCTTAAAACAAGCCAGAAAAATAAAAAATAACGACTTCAACGCTGCTCGTTCTTAATAAAATAGCAAATACTACGTTTTAGTAAATTTTCATTGATAAATTCAGCATAGTAATGTATTTCCCCACGGTCTAGTTCATGAACAACCAATCAGATACGTCTTTGCGAGATCGCTGTTGTGTTTGAATAGCACGCATTTTGTATGTTATTTTGTTATTCTAGCATGTTTGTTCGGTGACAAAATGCTTGGAGTAATAAATTACAAATAATAGAAACGGGAATAGGGAATATATTATAGTGTAATTACTACCGGCGGACGGACAGAGAATGACTTTAGATGTTTTAAATAAAGCAATTTTACCATCAGACTTTCAAGACGTACGTTTGACATACAATTCTGCCTGTCATTATTTTGTAATTGACGTCTTGATGTTTGTTTTTACAACGACCCTTTCACCTCAACTCGGCTAATAGGTAGGGATGCCTGTATTTTTGGCACTATTAGCACCTATTTACTCTTGGTCAAGGCAGATTTTATGAATATATTTCTCAAATATTGCTCAAACATTATGGACGGTATTCACGGTATTTGGAAATGTCAACGGTCACAGTATCGGTTCACGGTATACCGCGGTACTACCGTCAGACCGCCCAGCTCTAGCGTTCTATCAGTATTTGTGTTGGTACACTTTTTAATAATTTATTACATAATGTGCTTGTACCAACACAGATAGATTGCTATTTTGTCATGCTACTATTACAGTGCTAGGTCAGGTGTTCACTACCACCGCTCAGTCTTACTTATAGTTTTGCCCAATGGAGGAATCCAGTTTTAGGTATGCCACGCCCATCTCTAGCTAAGCTCCACCCAAGCTTTACCTGCATTGGGATCGATCTCTGTACTCTCTGAATCTCAAATTCCTGAAAACTATACATGTAAGCTGTTGATATGACAGCAACAACTCCCGGTCAAATTAGTTTTAAAATATTCGACATCATTTTTATTAACCCTTTAATGGTCATGCCAACCAAAACTGGCCTCTGTTATGGCCTTGTGGAATGTCCATTTACAGGCCAAGAGAATAGAATTTTTGAAAATTCACCACAAATGACTGGCTCAATGACCGGGCCAGTAATTTGTCAGAAATTGCATTCTCTTGGCCTGTAAATGGACATTCCACAATGTTGTCATCCTTATGCATCATGTAGTTGATTATGACATCATGATTGATGGATAAAATGGAAATGGAAAGGTCCATTATGTAATGCTTATAACTCCCTGTGTAATCATATTTGTTTCACTTTCTATTTCAGCTACTGTTGAAACATAGCCAGACCACAAACAAATGTTGCAAAAATAAACGTACAAAATCTGGAACAGTAGGACAAAAATTTGAAAGACCACTATCAGTAATATATGACCTGTGACCAGCAACATCATTCATCAACACAGACAGTAGCATAACCATAAAACACCGCTGATAACCAGCATGGGCAATATTATATAGGACCAAGATAGTTTACTTTTGTTCTAGAGACTGGACTTGTATTGTTATTGATTACCGATAACAATACAAATCTCAAAATCAACAGTAAAGTAAACTTAATCTTGGTCCTATATAATATTGCTCATGCTGGTAATCAGTTGTGGTTTGCTCTACTGTCTGTGTTGGTGATTGTTTGAGCAAACTCTGCATTATATCAATATGGCAGCGCTCAATAACAATGACTAAAGGAAATTTAAATTTCCCTTTCTCCGAGATCTAACAATACTCACCATTCTATTACTTCTGATATACAGCTGGCCCTGACAGCTGGCTCTGGGACTGTAGACTTAGTAAGCTTTACCGACTCCTGGAACCGGGTACTCGGCTCCCAACTGCCGAGTACCCGTCTGCCATGAAGCTCATATTGTTTGAATAGCCACCAAACAAGAGAAACCCATGGCTTGCCTCAGTGGGGCTGGGAGGCTGGGTCCGTAATAGAATGGTGAGTATTGTTAGATCTCGGAGAAAGGGAAATTTAAATTTCCTTCATTCTCCTTCGATCAATACTCACCATTCTATTACTTCTGATATACACCAGATTTGGTCAGTAACCTGGTGGGAAGGGGCAAGCCATAACTGCTACTTTTGCCCCTTGGAGAAAGAGCTAGACTTAAACTTGATTAAAGGAGACCTAAAAGGACCATCAAGTTAACGGAACCGAATCACATTCGCATTACTGCACCACCCTCCCCCCCCCCTTTTTTTTTTCTGCTAAGAAAAGGGAGAGAATTCACGAACATGCATCTCGCCTGAAAACACAAATATGCCAAGAGGGTTAACTATATATATATATATATATATATGTATTAGCCTGGGAATGAGCATGAATATATAAGATGAATGAACATGATATATAGACATAATACAAAAAACTCTCAATCTTGAATTACCTCATGATATTTGGATTCCAGACATGGCGCCTCCAACCATTCACTTGTCCGGCCATCAGTGACACAATCTGGTTGTCATCCTCTCGCTCGACCATGTCTGGTTCTTAATTCTTTCTTACAAATGCCAAAAAAGGAAGAAGAGCAGTGTGGTCATATAGCTATCATTTCAAAACAGCTAAAGCGAGTGGATTGGCGGAGTCTGACACATCCCTCATATAGTAATCCATGAAAGAGGACTCACAGTGCCACTGTGCAACAGCCATGATGTCCTCTAACGGAACGACATTGTAAAGGGCGGTCGAGGCGGCTATTCCTCTAACATCGTGTGCCCATGCGCATTGCACCTGGTGCACAGTCACAATCTCATGGGTAGTCTGAATGCATTCGACTACCCAACGAGAGACAGAATCCATGGATGCGCCGCCATATGGCTTCTTATGGCAGATCCACAGATGTCTATCATTCGACCGTAACGAGTCTGTCCGTTTTCTGTACTTAGTCAAAGCACGGACTGGACACCAGACACTGGCATCACGATCAAACCTTGTTAGTTTCGGTATAATTATTGGTTTGCCGGGATATCTCAAAGATTGATTCTTTGACATAAACTCTGCTCTTGGCAGTAGACGCAGACCCTCTCCGGAGACAATTAATCAGTCCCTCTCTGCTGAAAGTGCATGGATCTCACTGCGCCTTATAGCTGAGGAAGCTGCCAATAGAAAAACTGCCTTTAGAGTCAAATGCTTTAGACTAGCCGAACGCAACGGTTCGAAAGGGTGCTTGGCCAGTACATTAAGCACTAAAGATAGACTCCAGGCTGGAATGACTACCAGTTGTCTCGGTCGGAGATTGCTCATTCCCTTCACCATCACATTCAACTGGGCCACCTCTGGACTATCCCTGTTGGCTAGACAAGGGATAACTGATGGCAAAGCAGACTTGTATCCAGCAATTGTGACAGGAGCTAGTCCTGAAAAGAACAGCTCACAGAGAAAGTCTGCTACTTGCTGAATAGTGGATTAAAAGGTATCAATACCCTTTTCTTCACACCAGTCTGCAAATCTGTTAACCTTGTTGTTATATGACTTGAAGGTTGACCTCCTTCTCGCAGCTGCGATGAAATCTGCAGCTTGTCGAGAAAAGCCTTCCGACGGGGAACGTTGTTTGATAACATCCAGGCAGTCAATTTGAACATTTCGGGAGGCTCGTGTAGGAAGCGTCCCTTGGCCTGGGAGATTCTGTTCGGAATCTCGGGTAACTGCCCTGGGTTTTCCACCAGCAGATCTAGAAGATCCGTGAACCATGCCCTGCTGGGCCAAAACGGCGCTATTAGCAGGACCAGGCACGGTTCCTCCCTGATCTTCACTAATATCTTCGGTAGAAGAATGGTGGATGGGTACGCGTAAGCGTGCATCCCTCTCCAGCTTATCGCCAGCGCGTCTGTATCGACGGCATTTGGATCTGGAATCGGCGAGACATACCGTAAGTCATGAATTGAGCATTTTCCCTTGTGGCGAACAAGTCCACGTTGGGTTTGCCCCAATGCGCGAAGATCCTCTGTAGAACTGGAGGGTTGAGAGACCATTCTGTTGGCAGAATTCTCTGTCTGCGAGACAAAGCATCCGCCAGAATGTTCAATCGCCCAGGAATGTGAGCTGCTTTCAAAACAACCGAGTAATTCCTGCACCATTGAATCAAGTGCCACACCTTGATACACAGTGTGGGTGACTTGGTCCCGCCTTGGCGATTTATGTATGATACTACTGTCGAGTTGTCCGACCGTATCAATATCGCCTTGCCCCTGACCTTTGGAAGAAACTTTTCCAATGCCAGTTCCACTGCCATCATTTCCAACAGATTGATATGCAGCTGGCTCTCCTGGAGAGTCCATGCGCCCGAGACCTGGTCTTCTCCCAGACAGGCCCCCCATCCCTCCAGCGATGCATCCGTGTACACGGACAGCTGGGGGTGGGGTAGGTGCAGAGAAACTCCGACGCTTTTTCCACCATACAAGATGCAACATTATTGGCTCAAAAACTGGCACCAGCTTTGACAGGGGTTCTGTTCTCTGTTTCCACAGAGACATCAGATACAACTGGATAGGTCTTCGCATCAGAGCAGCATACAGGATTACCGTCTCCATGGAGACCATCATGCCCAGCATCTGAAGAAACCGCCTCGCCTGAATGTGGTTTCCCAATCGAAAACTCTTGAGGATGGCTAACAGAGACACCACTCTGGGCTCTGATGGGTAAACCCTGCCCTCCTCGAGATCTAATCGCATCCCTAAATAAACGAAATGTTGAGTGGGTGTCAACTCGAATTTCTCCTTGTTGACTATCCAGCCTAGATCTGAAAGTAACTTCAGAGTCAGAGCAGTATCCACCTCTAACCTGGCTGATGTGTCTGCTTTGATCAGCCAATCGTCTATGTAGGTGTGTAGCGCCACGTTCTCTTTTCTGAGAAACGCTGTCACCGCAAGGACCACTCTTGTGAAAACCCTTGGCGCTGTCGACAGGCCGAACGGGAGGACTATAAACTCCCATACCTGATTCTGAAACACAAATCTCAGAAACCTGTGACAACTCCTGTTCATTGGAATGTGGAAATATGCATCTTTCAGATCGATCAATACACACCACATTCCTTTCCTCAATCCTGCCATTACCGACCTCGGAGTTTCCATCTGGAACCGAGGCGTATGGATAAACCAATTTAATGGCCTGATATTGAGTACGGGTCGCCATCCCCCTGTGCTCTTGGGGACAAGGAACATGTTTGAATAGAAGCCTGGAGTGTTCCGGTTTGCTAGTTTTATTGCTCCCTTCAGAAGCAAACCTGACACTTTGTTTTGAATGGCTTCTAACTTGTCTGATTCCATTGGTACGGGTGTCCAGACAGGTGCCAAAGACAGATTCTGTGGTGGAAAGTCCCACCACTCCGGCATGTACCCCTGGGATAACCATCCCAGGACCAGACTGTCTGATGTCACACCTCGCCAAGCCTCGACGAAACGCATGAGCCTTCCACCCACTATAGATGCCTCGACGCCTAATGGGGGTGTCTGGCTCGCGATCCGCTCCCCCCGCCCCCCCCCCCCCCCCCCCCCCCCCCCCCCCCCCCCCCCCACCCCCTCCCCCTCTCTTGACGAGGGAGAGAGAACCATTTTGGTCTTGGCTTGGCCGGTCTAACTGGTACCCGCTGTTCCTGTCACACAGGTGCGGTCCAGGCAGATACGAAGGGAGCTCTCGTACCCTCAGGTATGATCCGCTCCCTTCTTTCCGCCCTTTGAGGACTTACCCTTCCCCTTCCTGCCTCTCGGGCAATCAGGAGCAACATTGGGGAGGGTAGGAGCCTCCACAACCTTCTTGGCTTTCTTCGCCGGAGGCGGCTGTGAAAACCCAGAAGAAGCAGAAGCAGCACCAGGCTTAGCCTTTGTGCTTCTTCTGCTTCTTAGAAGGTTGCATGGTCAGCGGCTTAGCTACAGCCCCTAGTGCGTGCGCCTGATGCACTAGCTCTAGCTGCAGGTTCACCGCCAACCAATTCTGCACAATGATAGCTGTGTCTTCTAAGATGGCCCGCGCCTGGCCGTAGCCCGACGCATATGGTCAAGAACCATCTGCCTCCTAGACTTGGTCACACGCGCCTGCAGCCTTGCCAATGCGTCCATAGACAGCACCAGGCCGTCATTGACGCACGAAAGCACCACAGGTGGCACAGGGTGGCCTGCCCCCGCTTCAGCCCACACCGACTCATACCCTCATCACAAAGGGACAGGACTTCATCGTGGTGTCCCTGAGATTTGTCCACCAGTGCCTGGGCGGGGCCACCCGCTCCAGCACTCTGGACACCCTGAACCTATCGGTCATCCTCGGTGACCGACGGAACAACACCATACCTGTCGTATTCCCCCCGTGGAATACGACACCTCGCCCGCACCTCCCTGGAGGCCGCAGGGAGCTGGCCCTTGGTCATGAGTTGCTTGCTATAAATAGCATCCAACAACTCAATGAACCATGGATCCAGTCTAAGACTGGATCCGGGCTGCGGGCAAGATCCCCGTCCTGATCGATGCCACCGATGGATGGGGCGCATCCTCCTCAGCCGTGGTCGGAACCACAGACGGGTCTACCCTGGCTAGCCAAGCCAGAGCCTCAGACCTGTCCGTCACCGAGGAGGACACTCCTGTGAACTCGTCACCCGTTGACATGTTCACGGCCCTACCAGCAACGGCCTCCCGGCTAGGAGCCGTTGCTGACATGCCAGGAACTCCGGTACCGTACGGTTCCGCCGCCACCCCATGGAACACACCAGTCCATGGAGTAGGCCCACATGGAAAACCCTGCGGACCCATAGCGGTCGCGGAACTGTAGCCAAACACGGGCGCCAACGGCACCCCATGTCTGGCCGCCGGACCAGTCGAGATAGGTGAGTACCACGCCTGGCCCGGCACACCCGTCACTGTGTTGGTTGGCGGCAAACCAACCATTACGGGACCGGTGCCCGGTACCAGATTGGCCTCAACCATGGGCGGAGCCACTGCCCTGGCTTGCGCCAAGCCAGACAGATGGAGGGCGGTTCCGTCCAGGACGGAATCGACCTCCATATTCTCCACCCGTGGCATCACAGGCCGCAGCAACCTCTCCTCCTCGGCCTCCTCATCTTCAGACCCTGTCACTAGACGAGGAACCCATGGAGCCAGACGGCTCCAATGCCTGACGGACCGGCCACCGCTACTGGACCACCCGGAGGTGGCCGCAGAGAACCCGTCAGGCCGGAGCCCGACGGGACTGCCAAGGGGGGGGGGCTGTACGAGACGGCTCCCTCGGTGGCCAGTCCAGAACCCTGTCCAAGGATCCGAATCAAACATGGGGAGACTGCCCTACAACTTTCGGCAGCAGGGATGACACCAGCGTGGGCAGAACGCTATGCAGGAAGCCCTGCATAGCTGGACCAAACCACGCCGGCGGTGCCATTTCCGCCACCTCCAGTTGCAGACGCGGAGCGTCCCCAAGGGCCCAAACGGACGCTCCACGATTTGCTTTCGGACCGCCTGACCCCGCGTCAGACCCTGCCAAGTCCTTCTGGGCAAGGAACTTCAACATCATGTTAACCGACCACACTGCACATACATTACACCTATTGTCAAGGTTACATTTCGTACATCGAAAACAGACATGGTCCTTAAACAGAACCCGGATGAATTTGTGGCACTCGTCACACGATGGCGGGGCTGGCTTGGCCTATAAAAAAGCACAAACCTACAATAAACAAGCGGACCAAAACAGAGACGCAAGCAGACAATTAATTTTCAAATATTTAGACCATAAATTAACTGTAACCCTCCCGCACCCACCCCGCAACGTTACAGCAAAGATTGCATTAATTATGATGACAAGAATGAAGCGGGCAATAATACACCCATACACTGATCCTCAAGGATGTATCACGGAACCAGGAATTATATCGCATATCATTCGTGGTATATTTACTAATAAATATAAATTATACTCCTAACGAAGGCCAAAACGATATGTGAAGAAACAACAAAATGTAAACAAACTGCTGTAGCACACGGTAAAACCGCAGACCACACATCTAAATCAAGAATTTTGAAACCACTGATCATTGCAAACAGATCGTGATAACACGCAAACTTGAAATTCCAGTTTTCTGGTACCAATTTTAGTACGGAGCACCTAGAATCAGATGCGCGAATTAATGAAACATTTTCTTCACATAAACATCCGAGACACACGGGTGTGACGTCACCCGCTCGGATCTTACGGAGAACGACGTCAGCCGATATTCGTGTTAAAACACCGTAGGCCAACACCTATTTTCATATCTGCCGATCGCCTGTTGGGTTTTAAAGAAGGCGATCATCCGGCATATTTCGTTGTTAACACACGTCCCAGATTCTTTGGGGTTAGAAATTGGAACGTGCGACACAAACCTAATTTCAAAGACCTAAGTCTTCTTAATTATGTAATAACATGGAATTATACAACTTGGTTATCATCGGCGCCATCCATGTTAATCCAAATATCCTTTAGAGAACGTACAAGCTTTCACAATTTAATCACAGAGCAAAGACTAAGGTTTAAACAATCTAAGACTTCCCAACTGCAAAAAGCATGTATCTCTTGTTACTATGCAAACAAGACTGAGCTTCATGGCAGAGGGGTACTCGGCAGTTGGGAGCCGAGTACCCGGTTCCAGGAGTCGGTAAAGCTTACTAAGTCTATAGTCCTAGAGCCAGCTGTCAGGGCCAGCTGTATATCAGAAGTAATAGAATGGTGAGTATTGATCGAAGGAGAAATTAAACTTTTTTAAGTGAATGAATAAACAATTTTATCAAATCCAAAATGACCTGGTTTGACTTATTTACTGTATGTAAGTAAAGGTTGTATGGTGTTTTCATCATTTCTTTGATCTTCAGTGGAACAAGGATTGAGAATTTTTCCCCATTGTGAACATAGAACAAGGTAGTTAAAGGTAAGTAAAGCTCCAGCTTTACAACCCTTTACTGTCCAATATTTGTCAAGAAATAAGAAAATGTATCAAATTTCTTTTTCACAAGTGAGATGACATACTTACCTCCCTAACACTCTTGATATACTAGTATATCGGCTCTAAATTCAATAATATTCAGAATTATAAAAAGTTAGGTGCCCCTAATGGGCAGGTGGAAGTACACAGTCATGCACATGACAAACACCACCCACTGCGCATACCGGCACTTCCGTTACTAAATATTGGCTGACATAGAAGCAACTATTCAATAACCAAAGGACCAGGCCTCCGTGGGGTGGCGAGGCCGGGATCCTGTTAAGGAGGTAAGTATGTCATCTCACTCGTGAAAAAGAAATTTGATAAATTTTCTTATTTCACATCATGAGAACATACTTACCTCCCTAACACTCTTGATAAAAACCAGAATTTGAAAGTAAATTTGGTGGGAGGGAGGCAAGGTCCTGAAAACCAGCACACCCTCGAAGAGACTAAGCTCTTTGAATTCTCAAGAGATTTAAAACATCTGAAATTGTGACTGAAAACACAACCAGGAATAGAATTTTGCATCGGATAATCGACCGATGAAGAGAGATTGATCAAAAGGCAAATGCGCTCCACACCCCCCCCCCCCCCCCCTCTTTCTGAGGAAGGTTAGGAAAAAACGCTGCTCTAAATGACTAGCACGTTCTCTAATACTTAATGAAAAGTATTACTAGACATTGGAAAAAGAAGAATTGCTTCTATTTCAAAAAACCCTCTGAAAAAAACACAGTTAAGAGACATTAACCATCACCATATTAAAACAAAAAATGACACCATCACCAAGACAAAAAACAAAAATGGTCATAAATACTGACCTCTGATGTCTTGGACGTGGCACTCATCTCTTCCCCCACCGGATGAAGAGAATTGTACCAGCTAATAGTAGGGATACCCTACCAACAAATGTGATATTTGTAAATAGCAGAGGAGGAAACTATTTACAAATATAAACCGCTTCATTATTATTTTATTTTCTGAGGACTGAGACGGCGAGCGGGTTAGAAGTGTCACGAAGGTAATGGTCGGTAAAACTTGATTCACAGTGCCACTGGGCTACTGACATAATGTCTTCAATAGAAACACCATTAAATAATGTCGTGGAAGTTACCACACCACGGACACTATGAGCCTTGGCTCTATCTACCTGGATTCCAGTGGCTGTCTTATGACAGAATTGAATACATTCTACTATCCATCTGGAAATAGTGTCTCTTGACGCCCTACCATGGGGTTCAATATATGACAACCATAGGGAACATGGGTCCGTCCGCCAAACCCGAGTTCTTCTCTTGTACTTATTTAAAGCATGGACAGGACACCATACTTTAGCATCAGGTTCATATCTGGTTAAGGCAGGTAAAATAATAGGCTTACCCGGATATTTTAAAGATTGATTCTTAGCCAAGAAATTCAATCTTGGTAGAAGCTTAAGGCTTCACCTGTAACTATATAATGGTCAGGCTCAGCAGACAAGGCATGAATTTCACTCCTGCGTCTGGCTGATGCTGCCCAACTAACAATACAGTTTTAAGTGTCAATAATTTTACAGATATAGCACTGGTTCAACCAGAGAAAGACTCCATGACAGTGTCAGTGGAGGATTTCTTGGTCTGAGATTGCCCATACCTTTAATAAGAGTATTTAAAACACTTACTTCATCACTTCCCCTCTTTGCCAAGCAAGGGATAAGTCATTAATGCTGATTTGTATCCAGCAATAGAATTAGGTTTAAGACTATAGGCATCATACAGGTGACAGAGAAAATCAGCTACTACCTGAATAGATGCTTCCATCGGATTGATACATCTCTTTGAGCACCATTCTGCAAATCTGTTGATTTTATAATTATAGGCTCTGGAGGTTGACCCCCTTCTGGCTCTGGCCATGAAATTGGCTGCTTGCTCAGAAAAGGCCTCCTTAATCGCGGATTTTTTGACAACATCCATGCAGTCAATTGAAACATTGACGGATTGTTGTGAAGGGCCTTGCCCTGGAAGATAATGTTGTCCATCAGAGGCAGAGGAACCGGATTGCAAACCAGAAGGTCCAGCAGATCCGTAAACCATGATCGGCTTGGCCAATTCGGGGCGATCAGAAGCACTTGGCATTCCTCTTGTTTGATCTTCTGAAGAATCCTTGGAATCAGGATTGTTGGAGGGTATGCGTATGCATACATTCCCTTCCAACTGATAGCTAGCGCATCTATTGCGATAGCGCTTGGATCTGGAATCGGAGAAACGCACGTCGTCATCTTCGCATTCTTCTTCATTGCGACCAAATCTATGTTGGGCTTTCCCCAATGATTGAACAGGTGCTCCGCCACACATTGATTTAGTTGCCATTCCGTAGGCAGAATACTCATCCTTCGGCTCAATGAGTCTGCTAACAGATTCAGCCTTCCCGGAATATGAACTGCTTTCAAGGTGATCATATATATGATCCATGCACCAGCAAAGCAGCTTCCATGTCATCATACAGAGACTGGGCGACTTCGTTCCGCCCTGGCAGTTTATGTAACTCACTACTGTAGAGTTGTCTGAACGTATCATCACAAATTTTCCCTCCACTTCTTTTAAGAAGTGTTCCAGGCCTAGAATCACAGCCCGCAATTCTAGCATGTTGATATGTTCCTTTGACTGTTCCAGATTCCAAAGCCCTGATATAGTGGCTTCTTCCAGGCAAGCTCCCCAACCCTCCATCGATGCATCCATAAACATCGTTACTTGAGGGTGGGGAGGGGTCAGCATGACCCCCCGCCAGGAGATTTCCTCTCTCCATCCACCAATGAAGGTGATGAATGAGAGGCTCCAACACTTGAATGCGCGAGTCCAGTGATCCTGAACTCTGCGTCCACTGAGTCATGAGAAACAATTGAATCGGCCGCCTGCGTAAGGCCGCCTGAGGAATGACTGGTTCCATTGAAACCATCAGACCTAACATTCTCATATAATCGTGCTAGAATATAACGACTGTTGCAAACCAACTGAATGCACGAGAGGAGATTTTCCACTCTCTCCTGGGATGGATAAACATATCCTATCTCCAGATCGAAGAACATACCCAGGTAAACAAACTTCTGGGATGGAGTCAGCTCTGATTTCTGAAAATTGATTATCCAGCCTAAACCTGTGAGAGTTTTCAAAACTATCTCCAGATTTGCTGTCAAACCTTCTAGGTTGTGTGCTTTCAGCAACCAGTCGTCTGTGTAAGTGTGAACAGCTATATTTCTCCTGCGGAGGTATGCCGTGATAGCAAGTACCACTCGAGTGACCCTTGGAGCTGTCGAGATGCCGAATGGAAGAACCTTGAATTCCCATTGGCGTCCCTGAAAAGCAAATCTCAGGAACCGACGAAAACACCTTGCAATTGGAATGTGGAAATAAGCATCCTTGAGACCTATAGATGCTGTCCACATCCCCTTCTCCAACAACACCGATCTTACTGTTTCCATTTTGAAACTCGGTGTGTCTATAAACTTATTTAGAGGTTTGAGGTTGAGAATTGGTCTCCACCCACCGGTGTTCTTTGCCACAAGAAACACGGTTGAATAGAAGCCCGGGCAATCTTGCGCCGGTTGAATTGCTTCCTTTAGAATTAGAGATTCTATCTCCTCTTCTATGCACAACCGCTTGTCTGGATCTCTTGGAATTTGAGTCCAGACCGGTACCAGAGACAGATGCAACGGCGGACCTCTTATCCATTCTGGGTTGTATCCGTGCGAAAGCCATTGCAAGACTAAGCGGCCGCTCCCACTTCTGAATGTGGCAAGTCAAACGACCTCCCACTGGTGCACTTAGGGTTGACGGGGTGCCCATAAATTTTAGAAGTGGGAGTGTCTCTGGTACGAGTGACAACACCCGAGTGGTACTTGTGATAACCGGAAAAACTTTTATTGCATCAGGCCCGGTTACCACGTGCCGCGACCAGCGCCACGGTGCGTGGGCTGCTGGCTGGCTGCGCTTGAGGCGCTGGCTGACGTACAACACGCTGCTGCTGGCGCGGCCGACGCGGTCTCTGGAACCGGCCGGCCTGCTGGCCTCTGACAATGCCAGCACTGCCACGAGCATACTGCTGTCGAGCAGCCAAGGGCTGAACACGCATGTGTTCTCTGCGCAGCACTTCAAACTGTGCGCGCAGCGCCCTCTGGTTATTCACCAAAGTCACTGTCTCTTGGAGGTGCCGATAACCTTCACCTCCAGAGACCAGGGCCCGCCATCGGCGCTTGCAACAAGCGCGACTTGAGCTCCTGAGACTGGCACAAATTGTCCAATGCAAAAGTGCGCCTCGTTCTCAGCGACTTTGTGACTGACCTAGTCAGACAGTCCAACGCCAGGTTGATGCCATCCTGGATGGCTCGTTGGACTGTCACGGGACTAGGCTGTTGCTGCACTGACGCTGCTACCACCCCCGATAGCAGCCGAGAGACATGCGACAGCGCACTAATCGCCGCTCGTGAACTCTCCTCGGTGTCGCGCAAAGCGGCATTAGCCGAGCACATAGCGCCCGTGCACAACGCTCCAGTGTCAGCACGGGAACCCGGCCGCGTATCTTCCCCCAGAGCGGTGCGGTCGTCCGCGCTCGGTCTGGGCGCTAGCCATATCGAGCATACTGACTAGCAGTAACTCGACATCGCCTAGCAACCTCGCGGGGGGCATTCGCGAGGCGACCTTTCGGTCTGATCGACTCCTCTGCCGCCGAGAACATATCTAAGATATGTTCAGCATACGGCAGCGACAGAGTCATGCTGGCCAACGGCTTTGCCTATAACCATGCCCGAGGGTTACCGGCAGCCGTCTCATCCATGGAGAGCTCTGGTCTAACAGCGAGGAGCCACGCACACGCTTCTGACCAGTCTTCATCCGTGGCTACCTGCGAATTGCCGACGAGCAGCGGGCCCTCGTCATCTTCAATGGCATTTGCAGGTATGGCCGAGGAGGAGGCTATAGATGAACCTGGCTGCCCAGGGAATGTATACGGGCCCGCGAGGGCTGGCATAGCATTCTCCATAGGCTGACCAGGCACCAAGGCCGTGCTTGTGTGAGGGGTGGCATGCACACCAGCGCGGCCCAGAACGTCTGTATGAGATTCCACGTCTAAGCGTGGAATCTTAAACGGCCAGGCGTCTGCTCCAAACCGGCCCACAGGCTGAACCATGAAACCTGCTCCCGAGGGAACAGTGCCATAGGTGCGAGCGGTCACGCTCCCCATGAGAGTAGTATAGACGCTCGCATCTATGTCTTCATGGTCATCCTGTGGACCGAGCAGGTAGTCGTCATCATCTTCCTGGTATGGAAAGTTAGACTCTGGATTAGTAAAGAAAACTAACCCAGACTGACCAGGAGAATGCTCGAAAGCAGATGATGAGGGTACTCCGCGAGTGATCGTGGTCAGGCCCGCTGGTCGGGTCCCGCCTAATGCTTCTCGCGCCGCTGGAACACCAGGCGATGCGAACATCAAGCCTGGGTCCAAGACGGCCACCCCTGGATCACTAAACACTTTGTCCGAGCTAGTAGGGCATGATCCAGGGATGGGGGCTACCTGCACTGAGGTCGACGCGCAGGAAGTTGAAACACCTGTGCCAGGCAACAAGCCGCGAAGCATGTCAGGCATCAGGTCTTTCAAAGTCCTGCGCATCTCACTCACTAACTCAACCTTGAAAGCCTCGAGCCCACACTTCGCAGAGGCCTTCTTCTTAGACTTCTTGCCCTCCTCAGCCATCATCTTAGCCTGAAAAGAGAAGAATTCGGAGGTTAGATCCACCACCCCCCCCCCCACTCTTTACAAATGACACATTTGTTAGTTAGCCTACAAGCTGAACACAGATGGCAAGGGTGGGGGAAGAATCTAGCCTTCATAGGCTTCAGACAGGATGGACATTTCTGAAAGGGAAGGGATACGAAGACAATGAGTATGATAGTTTTCAAAGCCTTGTTAATTGACTATTAGTAGAAAACTAGAACAAACTCGAGAGAAGACATCCACTTTTATGACAGACAACCCTGACGGGACAGCTGACTTCTCTAGTTAATAAAAACCAATCACAACCAGGACCCCAAATTAAGAGAGAGAGAAAGATTATGACTATCTATATATCTCTCCACCATCCTAATAAAGGGAGATGAACACATCACAGACTTCTCTAAACTAAGATTATGACATCAAGGAAAGAGAAAAAAACCTCTGGTTGATTATGACATCAAACCTCAATGCAAAAGCTCCTTCAAGGAGAGGGGATGTCAGAAAGAATGCAAGAAATATCTAGATATTAAAGACATTCACACCTCCCGAATAATATATTAAATTATATATACTCGAGAACCCATGCACACGCAAGAGAGAATACAGTGCAATAGCAAAAGGCAGCAGAAAATTGTGATTATTTTCAAATAATTATGTGCCATAATTAATAAACTCCCTTAGCCTGAGCACAGGCAACCATCCTCTTGTGCAGGAGAACATGTCCATCCATCCGCCGAGACTCCTCTTCCAGAAGAACTGATGAGGGGGATGGGACAAAAGGAAAGAGATATTTCATTTATTAATATAATATATCTCCAACCCTTAGACTGATCACGATGATAAGTCTTTGACCTGGGACGTGAACAACCTTCGAAAGAAGAACAGGAATCCTTGTTCAGTCACAAGACAAACCTGTAAGCATAAAACACAAGAGATTAATAGCCCTAGCCACTGGGAAAAAATTTACAAGGATTCCCAGCGCCTGAAAACGCGGTACAGCCGAAACGGGCGCGACGAAAACCGGTAACAAATAAAAGTTACAAGTCTTAAATAAATACAAGGATCAATATCACCTTAGCGGATGACGAGGAGGACTCCTCCAATAGTTTAGCATCAGCCATGATGGATTGGGATGATTTTATTCTAGAGAATTTCAGTATAAGAGCCTGTGAAGATTTTCACATGTTGCTTCTCAGCCAATATATTAGAAAACAGAAGTGCCGGTATGCGCATGCGCAGTGGGTGGTGTTTGTCATGTGCATGACTGTGTACTTCCACCTGCCCATTAGGGGCACCTAACCTTTTATAATTCTGAATATTATTGAATTTAGAGCCGATATACTAGTATATCAAGAGTGTTAGGGAGGTAAGTATGTTCTCATGATGTGGAAATGTAAATTTCTGCTGAACCCTTTAATGGGTAAATTTGTTCAAGAAAATTCCAATTGTCTCATAAAATGTCAATTTGCTGATCAAGAGTATTTTGGGAGCCAGTCATTCCAGTGATAAATTTTCAAAAATAGTATTCTCTTAGTCAGCAAAAGGGCATTTCTCAGGAACACTGCAGAGGCTGGTTATGGCTGATTTGACCATTAAAGGGTTAATAAATGCCCATTTGCAAGCCAAGGCAATTTTTTAACATTTAGAACTGTAATGACTAGCTTGGTTATCAAGCCAGTTATTCCAGTGGTAAAATCTTAAAATAGTCTTCTCTTGGCCTGCAAATGGTCATTTCTCAAGACAATTTGATTTCAGAGGCCAGTTTTGACCACTCACCGAGTCCCGATAAAAAAATAATTCTTGTTCTGCATATGGACATTTCTCAAGGCCACCACAGAACATGTTTTCACCAGCTGGAGTGTTAAAGGGTCAATTGCTAAAACGTACAATTCTTATAACAGTGACTAACTACTAACTCTTGGTGTGTTATTGGTATATCTAATCATGTTAGTTAGAGCTAATTCAATACAACAAACTTTAAGTTAATTAAATTCAAACGGCACAAATGATCATGGTGAATGCACCAAAATAGCCCAAACTTCAGGGCAAACTCTTTGTCACTGATTGGAGAAGTTCACTGTAGTGTACCAGCTTCAAGTCTTTCCAGTAGTGGTGGCTTCCTCATCGTCAAACATGTCATCATCAGAAGATTCACTGTCCCACACATTAGCTGTCTCACCATTACTATCAGTGTCTGATTCCACGTTTACAATGCCACGATGAGTGATATTTGGTTTAAAATATATGGCACAATATATAGCCAGTAATATACTATATACATGTACTGTTAGGCCCTATGACCTGACAGCGGCTGTTATGGTCATACACCGCCCTCAGACTTTAGTGCAGAAATCAAACACATTATTCATAGTTTCGCACATCCGGGCATCTTGAATTCGGCCGCCATTAAAGTTGGGCCAAACTTACTACATGCTAAAGAGGACTGCCCATACAAACTCATTGTTTACATTTTCCTTGATGTTCTAACCATTAAATCCCATGTCTGAGAATCTGTAATAACCCCATCAGGTATCAGAAACCATGAAATCATGAGTGAATTTCGCAATATATTAAAGAAAATGTAATTAAGGTTTAACGGCCCATTGCTCGTAATGTTAAATTAGCCCCTCTGAAAATGGCGTATCTCCCAGGGTATTTTGGGAAATTTGATTGTGATGACGTCATTGTGGTTCTATTAATATAATACAGGGTGGGAATATCGCCTCCAACAAGGGAGTACTTCTACTATTGCATTAACAATTTCAACCGACAAGAGAAAATAATAAATTTGTTACGAATGTGTCAAAATTCTGGTGAATATTTTGAAACTAATTTGACTGAAAGCCAGCTTCCAGTCAAATTGCTTTCAAAATATTCAACATTATACTTATATAATGACTGTAAAAGTGGAATTCTGGGATTTCAGGTTCAAATGGGTAAAATGTGATAATTCATTGGTTTAGATTTGGGGCCTACTTCCCTGATAATGCAGGTTACTAGGCCAATATTGGCCCAGTAACCTGCAGTATCATTCTTGTTTTAGTAAATGTGATGTCACCGATAATGAGAAAGTTATTGATTGTCGCAAGAGAGCCGCAGACACAAAATATATATATATATATAATATCCATTTCGTCCTGGTCGCGAAAAAACAATGTTGAAGATAAACAATCCGATAAACTCATCATCGACACATGTCTTTGTTTACAGTTTTCGAGATAACTAACTTCAAGCACTGTCAGTAATAAGCCTGAGTTAAGATGCCGAAGCGGTCAAATATATAGGCATCACACTTTCTGATTGGCAGTTTCGTTATTCCGTGTTATCTGTCTACTTTTTAGTCTGTCGCGTACACGAAATGTGCGTAGATTGATGAATTGCACACACAAATATATATTATGTTATTTTCTAAACAGTTGACGCCATCTTTGCTAGATCTGATTAAATATAAATTAGTATTCTCGACCAATCAGATGGTGATACCCGTTGCCGAAAAGGGGTAATAACGTTATGTACTCGGATACTCCTGGAGTGAGTTCAGGAAGGCGAACGTTCGCGTTCTACGCAGTACAGTGTTCAGTTAATAACGGAAAATGGCACGGGTAAAACAACTATGTACGCATGTGCATGTCTATGTAAAAGCGGAGATTTTCGGCTACATATTATGTATGAAATAGCGAAATCGAAAACAACCGAATATCAGGTTTGCAGATTTTGTAAATCGCTTCCATTTCCGTTATAAGACAAATTTGGCATAACACTAGCTGCAACTGGTGCATATATTGTTCTAAAAAGTTATGCCTATTACGTCGGCTCAAATTAGACTATATTTTAATAAACCCATTTCAGAGATTATCTTGGTTTATTCATCCAGATTTCAAAAGAAATTGTGGATTGAAAATTTATTAAAATATACGCACAGTCATCACACTAGCTTCATACTCAGTAAAGAATACCCAGGTGCGGAGTTCACACATGTCCATTTTATACAAAATTACGATTGATTACGATGGACAATTATCATTTACAGCCACAAAAAAAGCTAAAGGCGATGCATGTACTTAACACATATACGGCTCCAATTGCAATTTAAATTTACATGTACGGGTCCTTGACAGACTATAGACCGATTCCACTTTATGTTTAATGACACGTAGTAAGAATCTTTGTACCGTTAATGAATACATTTGATTGCGCGTTTGACTTTTTCCGTGATAATTAAAAATATTTCATGATACGTTTAACATATTGTAGGACGGGTTAGACTTTCCGTTAGACACGTCTATAAAATAAATAAAATGCGTTTGGTGTTTGGCTACGCCTGGAAACGCTACGAGGTTTTGACACGAAAAAGACGTCTTTTTGTTTCGTTTTTGCTTCGTCAACAGTAAAGCTAACTAAGATCTGTACTGTAGATTTTGCCAATCAAATTTTCTTAAATCTTTATTTACATCAGTACGTGAACGTTTTGCAGACAGTAAAACTCACATGGGAGGAGATGTTGATTTTCAAGGGATTTTCAAGCCAGATGGGTGAAATTCCAGTACTTTTCAAGACAAATTTCAAATTAAAGGCTCTTCAAGGCAGATGTCAAAATTCAAGGATTTTTCCAGTTTGTACGAACCCTGTATAACACTGGCGTAATACGGTTAATATTAAATGGTCATAAAGGCTTGCTTATACAATATGTATGCTAGAGTCATTCATGTACAGCGAGATTCATTTGCTAGTGTGCTTAGGCTTGTACGATTATCACTTTGAGTGATCACGATCGATTATTTAAGAACAATCGCGATTAAGTCAATTAATCAGCCTGGTTACAAATTATCCAGACAACAACACAGGCATATCAATGATGAAAGCTACAAAGGGGCTTAAAAATTTTCATTAGCAGGCTAGAACTGTTTTTTTGAAAATGTATCACTGGAATGCCTGGCTCGATCCTCGAGCCAGTCATTCCAGTGATACATTTTCAAAAATAGTCTTCCAAAATTGATTCTGCAAATGGACATATAGTTGCTTAGGAAAATGCTGATTTTCATGACCCATTGCATAAAAAAAGTAATTAAAATATAGGTTTTAACATAAGTTATGCAGTAGAAATTATGCACAATTATTCGATTAGTCAATTTTTAATCACATAATTTCACAATTAAAAAAAAAATCGCGATTTTCAATTAAATCACATAACTGCGCAAGCCTAAACATGCTTTTCATTTACCTGGTCTAGAAAACGTTTGCTTTTTTCCTTCTCCATCCTCAACAGCTCATTGACCTGGTCAAGCTCAAGCCTCATCTGTTGTTCATTGTCCTTCATCGATACATATTCAGAGATATCGTGAGTTCGCCTCTGATCATTATCCTCCCTCAATGACTGCTCCTATGCGATGACAATAAGGCATGAGAAAGCTAAAGGTGAATATTCTAATTAAAATGCTTGAAAATATAATTTTTTATTTTCTACTTTTAGAGGCTTAAATTGTGTGCCTAGATGTACTGAAACGAAATATATTTTAACATATAATGATTTCATTACGTATAAATTACTATAATTTTTGAAGTTGTGAAGTTGAATTAGAGACACAAGTCCCTAATTCAATTTTACATATAATGAAATTATATTAATCTATACACCTGTGCAAAAGTTAAGCACCACCCTATTTTTACGCACATGCGAGGGTATATTCATGTGCTATGAAGAAAGCAATAGCATAAATATTTATGTACCCATCCATCTTAGTGCAAGAGGTAATAATGCAACTAGAGGAATGCTGATTATGATGGTGGGGAAACACTGTATGTTTTTGTTTGAACTTCACAATCAAGAGCTAATTCTCTCTGTACAAATAAACCACGGTCATGAACACAAAATTCCTAATCTTGTCGCCTAAATCTGTATGTAATGTTCTACACCTCAAACTGGACTTTTACATAACTGAACACGTGTGCTGTTTCCCGCCACGCACGGACATCAAGCGGCGTGAAGTCATGCATGCATGTGCATTTCGTACTTGGAATTATGTCAGCTAACGCGGGGACAAAAAGTATGGCAGCCTAGTTGTACCATCATGTTTCTACGTTCTATTGTTTTTGCTGGTGCTTAACTTTTGCACAGGTGTATATATGGAATGAAATCACGCTAAGATTTATTTCATTTCATTACATCTAGGCGCACCATTTAAGCCTTTAAACGTATACAAGGACACTTTAACAATTCATATTAGCCAACAGTCTCTGCAGTGGTCTTGAAATATGTCCATTTTCAGACCGAGAGAAGACTATTTTTGAAAGTTTACCATTGGACTGATTGGCTCGAGAACTGAGCCAGTCAACAGTGGGAAATTTTCAAAAATAATCTCTCGGTTTGCAAATAGACATTTTCTATGAGAAAATTTTCTTGAACAAATCTAAGGGTTAACACATCTCGTTTCAAGTGCTTCAAAGCGCGAAAATATTACTCAAATCAATAACTGTTTATTGATCAAGATTTTACAAATTTTTTTTAAATTTTGCACGCCAAGATAAGACTGAATTTGAAAATTTACCTCTGAAATTTACCAATTTAAATACATTTCGGTCATTCTGCAAATGGGTATTACCCAACCACACCCAGTGTTCATTCTAGGATCTTGAATTGTGGGGCCCAAGGACCCTACCCAGTCAAAAGGTTGGGACATTAGAATAATATGAGGGACAGAGGCTCTGAATGAACCCACAACTTATCAGAAATAGAGGACTGTTAGAGAAATATATATCCAGTTTATTCACATTTGATGCTTTCTTTCAAGTCAGACCAATCTGATTAACAGTTTCATCATTTACATCTTAGTATCTTAATTTCAAATCATCCATACTGGTAGCAGCAGCTTCCATTCAAATTAGTTTCAAAATATTCAACAAAATTTTCTTACAATGCCAAAAATTTGTCATAGATGATATGTTTGAAAGAGTTGCATTATTTTACAGTTGAATATCCATAAAAATATGGGGACATTTGACCATTAATGGAAAAAATGTGGGTCATTTCAAAATAACAGGGGACTATGACCCCATGGCCCCTCATAGAATGAACACTGCACACCCCAGACGCCAATTTGGACACTTCGACCGTGAATGGATTCAGGGGTCAAGAAAACCTTTGCCTAGCATGTGCTAATGTCCATTTGTAGGCTAAAGGATTATTTAAAAAAATTTACAACTGGAATGACTGGTTCGATAATCGAGCCAGTCATTCCAGTGGTAAAATTTACAAAATAATCTCTTGGTCTGCAAACGAACATTGCTCAAGTCCACTCCCGAGTTTGTGTTTTAGTCGGCTTGAACATTTTAACTCTTTAATGGTCAAGCCAGCCATAACCAGCCTCTGCAGTGGTCCGGGGAAATGACCATTTTACAGATTAAAAGACCATTTTTGAAAATTTATTACTGCATTGACAGGCTCGGTAATCAAACCAGTCATTCCAGTGGTAAATTTGCAAAAATGGTCTCTTGGCCTCCAAAAACTGAAATTTTCTAAGAGATTTTGAAATTTTCTGTACCAAATTTGACTATGAAAGGGTTAAAAGGCTATGTTGACACAAGAATGGTTAATGAAAAAACACAGAATACTGTCGTAACTCCTCAGTGCAATAACTATACCCTCACTCGCTCAAGTTGTTTTTCCGTTTCTATAAGTTGCTGATTAAGCATGGCATTCTCCTTCACAAGGTCTGATGTATCGCTGTTAATCTTGCTGTTTAAGTAGCGGTCCTGCTCAGCGCTCATCTCACTCTCCTTCAGTCTCTGTCGTAGTACGCGAATCTCATCCTAAATAAAACAAAACAATAATCATTTCAAAGCTTTAGATCATTTATTACAAACTCTTTATGGCGTAAGTATATACGTTTCAATATTTTTAATTATTTTAATTTAAAGTTACCTATATTTCATCTACATAAAACAAACAAAATGTATGATGCAATAGGCAGCAAAAGCTCCAAGTCAAATTAGTTAAAAAATATTCAACCACTTACCTGTACAGTTACCTTGTAATGGAGGTATCCAGTTTTTCAGTCAATCATATGACATCATATGCAACTACGTCAAATGTAGGCTGGTGTCATAATCAATTACGTCACAAATGATGTGATAAATGCTTAATAGTCCATCAAGTTGTACGAAATGTATGTCTTTAAGCGTAGTAAAAATTCTGTTGAGTATTTTGAAACTACCTTGACTGGGTTCTGTAGCAACAGCATCCAGTCGAATTAGTTTCAAAATATTCAACAGCTTACCTGTATAGTTTTCTGGAAATTGAGATTCAGAGAGTGCAGGAATTGATTGATCTCAACAGACAAAACTTGGGTGGAGTTTAGCTAGAAATGAGCAGGCATAGTTAAAAATGTATTTCTCCATTGAGATTCTGAGAATTGATTTTTTATTGAGTTGCGGGTAGTAGCTGAATAAACTACCATGTCCATTAGCAGGTGTACACAAATTGTTAAGTTACGCCGATAGTAGACTTGCACGATTACATGATCAAATCGAAAATCATGATTATCTTTTAAATCGTGAATTTATATGATTAAAACTTAAATAATCGAATACTCGTGAATAATTTCTACTGCATAAGGTACGTCACAATACTTTTAACTACACATAAATGTAAGATTGATAAAAAAAATATACATTTTTCTCAACGAATTCATGTCCATTTGTAGGCCAGGAGATGATTTTTGAAAATTTGCCACTGAAAATGACTGCCTCCAGCATCAAGCCAGGCATTCCACTGATACATTTAAAAAATAACATTCTCCTGGCCTGTAAATGGACATTTCTAAATACCATTGCAGCTTTTGTCATTTATATGCCTTTGTTGTTATGTCTGTATTTGTATTCAGGCTGATTAATAGACTAAACATGATTATTCTTAAATAATCGATCATGATGACTGAAAGCAGTAATCGCACAAGCCTAATTGACAGTTAGTGTAACCTATTTTTCATTCACTCCAGAAATAGAAGACAATTCCAAAAATTCCAACTTGAATTCACAATAGATGGCATGCCATTACAAATCCCCACTTTCACATTAAAGAGTAATTAAATGGTGGGTTTTGAAATATTTTATGCGATAGAAATTATATAGGATTATTGAACTTTTAATCGCATAAGTTTACAATTTAAAAAATAATTGCGATTTTCGATTTAATCATGTAATCACGCAAGGCTAGGGTTAACTATGATAGTATTCTATCACTGAAAATACACTTACCCTCATGTCATCAACCACCTTCACTTGAACTTTAGCCGGACTGTTGTAGTACTTATCCTCCAATTCCTTAAGACGTGTTTCTGTGGATAAGTGTTCCGTCCGTTTCCCTTCCAGTGCCACCTGCGTCATCTTATGCTGTTCAACACGCTCTTCTAGCTAGAAATGAGAATTAGCTATATATACTAGATAGATCTTTAGAACAAAAGGTACCCACGATCCAACATTAGTGATAATAGTGAATACATTGAAACTACAGCCCTCGACTCTTGTCTTTGACGAATCATAAAAAACAGTTCCGCAAATGGCGTATAATGACATACTCTCAGCCCACCCCAACATGAGAACATCCCCAACATGCGAGTTTCCTAATACCATTTATACAGTAAAAATGAATGCAAATCAGTCATGCATGACCAATGCATAAACCTTTAACATTAAGCACATCTTTGGGTGGTGTACACTCATCCTGTTAAGTTTCAAACAAGTCTCCATCAAACTAAAGGAATTGCAGCGACAAGATTTTTGGGGACGGATGGATGTATATACACATAGACAGATGGGGTGGACAGATGAAAAGATTTGTAACATCTTCTTCTTCTTTTCGTTCGCTGATCATACCGCCAGTCCTGTAAGTGACTATCGACATGATCATAAGCGTTAAGTGCGTGGATCCATGGTTTATTAGAGTGCGCCGTGCGGCCTGGAACCTCCGTCTTCAGCACTCGAGGTTTCTGTCAGGGTTACCTCACCCGTACCTCCTTTAGTCGCCTCTTACGACACGCAGAGGATACGGAAGGTGTATTCTAAGCCCCACCTACAGGGCAAATTTTGTAACATTACGCCCATCGAGTTGTGCACAAGTATGGCATTGAGTTTCAAACAATTTTCTCTCAAACTGTAGGAGTTAAAGAGATATTCCACTGGGAGATTTTGTGCATCCGGCGTAAAGTACTAATTCTCCACATTATTTGAGACCAAGAGCACAATTTTATGATAACAAATAAACAAGAGGCCCAAGGGGCCTGTATCGCTCACCTGGCCCATATGCATTTCAACTAGAATGGTCATTAACAATAACTAGAATTCTAATACGTTGAGCAGACTTGTAACAAGAAAACAGAGGCCATGTTTCTTTATGTATCAACTTCTCTTGAATAAACTTTAATGGCCCTTAGATATCAATATCATATCTCCAAATTTTTGGCCCAATCCGTTCAGCGGCTTTCATGAGAACCAGGCCATACATGAGTTCTGAATTGATCACTCAAATGGTTTCGAAGAGGATTTTTAGATATTTCAAAAAATCGGCCGAAATCCCCCCACAGACCCCCCTTGTGGGTTGGTCTGTTGTTTTATTAACCACTATAAAAACATACTTACCGTTCAATCACTACTTGCTAAATCAATTATCTGCATTTTGCTATCAGAAGATTTTTATGCCTGCATACACACCTCCCCATGCCTAATCCTATTCCTATGGACCCTCAACCAGGCTACTGGTCGAGTCCCATCTCCACTCTCCAGCCTACCATCAGGTATAGACTGGCACCAGTCTATACTCACCTCATAGTGACGCTTGTCGCCAAGCGCGTTCACGCATTCGCATTAGAGCCTGAATAGGAAACAGATTCACTTTTCTAAATGTAAGTGCAAAATATTTAGTCTGATTCTCAAATCTTACCACGCGGGGTGGTTGAGGCCGGGGCGTAGTGATTGAATGGTAAGTATGTGTTTATAGTGGTTGATAAAACAACAGACCAACCCGCAAGGGGGGTCTGTGGGGGGTTGTTATTACACCACTAAAACATCCATTACCGTTCAATCACTACTTGCTAAACCCGTAGATTTGGTCAGTGCCCCCTGTTCACATAAGGTGGGAGGAGAGTAGAGAATCAATAAACCAGGATAAAAATCGAACCAATCTTATCCCAATTTTAATAACATAACATAATAGTGCATTTAGCTCAATCACACCGTGATTAGCAAATAAGAACAACTTGAACTTCAAGAAATAAATAAAAACCAAAAGAAGACTCTCACCATTTCGCACCGACGCCGGCTTAACGAAATGGTGGGAAGTGCTTGGTAAATAGTCGTCGGCTTTTTTTTATAATTTTAGTTAACAAACAAGGATAAAATTAAATCAATCTTATCCAAATGTTAACAACATAACTTAATAGAGCATTTAGCTCAATCACACCGTGAATAGCAAATAAGAACAACTTGAACTTAAAGAAATAACTAAAAACCAAAAGAAGACACTCACCATTTCTCACAGACGCATAGTCCTAACGAAAATGGTCGGAAGTGCTTGGTAAATAGTCTTCGGCTTTTTTAGTTACCACACAAGGATAAAATTAAACCAATCTTATCCAAATGCTAATAACATAACCTAATAGTGCATTTAGCTCAATCACCCCATGATTAGCAAATAAGAACAACTTGAACTTAAAGAAATAAATAAAAACCAACAGAAGACTCTCACCATTTCTCACCGACGCAGAGTCCTAACGAAAATGGTGGGAAGAGCTTGGTAAATAGTCTTCGGCTTTTTTAGTTAAAAGTGGAAATGTTACGAAAGAAGGAAGCTGCTGCACTCTGGTCTTTGAGATAAAAGGATGTAAAGGTGTATTCACATTTCCCTCCTGCCACCTGCATGATCTCATCTAAAGACGAACCCTCAAAAAGAGCGCAAGAAGTAGCCCTACCTCTAACGTCATCGGCTTTAATAAGGGAGAGATTAATTTGATCGGTGAAGCTATCTCATAACAAAGCTTAATTATTCTCTCAAAAATCCATCTGTCAATCGAAGAATTTGAGACCGGCTTAGATAACTCTTCCTCGTAGGAAAAACATAACTGAGATGGATCGACTCTTATAACATCTGATCGCTGATTGAATGTTCCTAATGCCCTAATAGGACACCAAACTTTTCCGGATGGCGACAGACGAAAAAGATTTTAAAAATGATCGGGCTAACGGGATAGCGGTTAGTTTGAGTTTTAGATAAAAATTCCTTCTGGGATATCAAACCAAGCCGTCTCTTGAAACTATAAATCTCTCCTTTGCAGCAGAAAGAGCATGAATCTCTTGAACGCCTTCTAGCCGAGGCTGTAGCAACAAGAAAAAACAGCTTTGACAATTAAAAACAAAACCAAGCTTACTACTGGTAGAATAAATAGGTTCAAAATGGCGACCTGCCAAAACTTGAAGAACCAAAGCCCAACTCCAGGAAGGTAAAGGCTTAGCAATCTGAGGACGAATAGTACTTAGACCTCTAATAAAGCTATTAAAAGTCTTAGTATCCTACTATACTGGAAGAAGAAGAGGGAAACCTACCAGAAAATCTAGAAGGTCTAAAACCCAAATCCTCTTTGGCCAAAAGGGAGCTATCAGAAGAATTTCGCAAACCTGATCCTTGACCCTCTTCAAAACTAACTGAATCAAAATCGTTCGAGAAAAGGCATAGGCGAACATTCCTGTCCACTACTGAGACAGAGCATCCACCCCCAGGGCTTGACTGTCCAGAAAAGGAGACATGAAAGAGAAGATCTGAGCATTCAGAGAGGCCGCGAACAGCTCTACTAAAGGACAATCCATAAGACTCAACCTCATTCCTCCTTCTAAAAATTAAAGAAAAACCCCATGGCAATGACTGAACGAATCGAGATTTAGAAGCCTAACAGACAATCCAACCAATGCACAGAAACCTGGATCTACTTTCCAATGAATAGCCTCTTCTCTAGACTCCTTGACAATCATAGACAAGCAACAACCCCTCTAAAGCTAATAGCTTCTAATAATAAGGAACAGAAGACCATTTTGGAAGAAGAGACTAGCTAGAAGGATGTTAGATCCAAGAATATCTAGCCCCTTTTAATAAGGGCCCCCCCTTAAAGAAGTGTCAAACTTACTATATGCTAAAGAGGACTGCTCATAGAAAACACATAGATTACATATGGCAAAAATCCTGGGCTATATCATAATGCTTAGTCCTCACTAAATAGGTAACTCCCGTTTATTATGGATATTTTAATAATACCGCTTACTCTGAATGGAGACCAAAAAGGGTCATATCAGTATAGCCTAACTTATTAATAATGCTAAAGACTCTGCAAAAATTATAGATAATATTATTTACAGAGATTTAACCAGAGATTGTGGCAAACCAAAATCCCATAGTAAGTCTATGGGAGTGCTTATAGTCAAGATATAGCCAAATCGTGTGCCCGAGATCTACATGAACTACGGGAAAGTTACTAGTGATGACCGTCATCACAATTCTATGAATAGAATACATGAGAAGGTCCTGATAAGAGAACTATGGCCAACATTAGACTATCTAATTTAACCATCGTATAACAATGGAGATTTAATAAAAAATTGTATTGAATACATCAACGGTTGCCTAGCCGCTCGGCTTGCTGATAAATTAGATCTCCTAAACAATTCGATATTTATGCCAAGAGGCAGAAACTTAAAAGATTTTAATAAATTTATTGATTCTTATATTTATAGTCTTAGCATCAATAATTTCATCTTTGTACTAACAAATGCCATTGTGTTAGAAATCCCAAAGAAAGGAAAGATTGAACACTGATACTCGATATACACTGATTGAATACTGAATTTTGCAGACGACATATTACAACTGTAATATCTCTGGACTTGCAAAGATTTAGAAAACATTTTGACCGAAAATAGTTGGTGGATGCTTAAATCCAGTTTCTCGTCCGCTCTTCCCCCCCTCCAGCGCAACCCCAACCCCACTCCAACAGGCCCGCCGCCAGCCCCCAGACAACAAGCTCAACGAGCAAAAACTCAAGACTCACCAAATAGTCCGGGAATAATCCGACCGAAAATTGCCGGTGGCATCACCAACAACCCTCAGCCAAACTGCCCCCAAAATACCCAGCAAATCCCGAGCCCCCCCCCCCCCCCCACCCCCCCCCCGAAACCACCGTCTGAAGGCCCGCAGCAACCCAGTCAAAATAGAACAAAATTTACGCTATAAAAGGAAAAACAAACAAAAATCTGGAAAAGAAAACAAAACGAACTCACCGAAACTATGTCAACGCAGAAGAATCCGACTCATATTCCTCCTTCCTGCCCCTTTATCCGATTGATTATCTTTTCTAAGCGAATAATGTACTTGTAGACATTAATCCTGTACTCATAATGATCCTATGAAACCTTTACTGAATCTAATTCTTTTCAGCGACTGACGAAATTATACTACGATTTACTTAAGAATCAGGGTTATCCACTCCACAAATAAACTCCCTTTGGTTAAATAAATATGTCAACCTGCCGACATAAGAGGTAAAAGGAGCGAGAAAAAAGGCTGAATGGCCCGAAGACAACTGGCCATCTAAAGTTGGATGAAAGCAAAATCGTATCTTGAAATAATGCGTAGAATACCAACTGACTTATCGGCTTATGAAATGCGCATATAAAATAATCTGCAACAAAATCCCATACGGAAACCAGTCAGGAGATTATTTAATTACGTTCAAAATTGTCACTAATAAACGAATAAATGTCTGAATAGACTACAATTCCAAGAGACTACAATACTGGCAATGACTTGGTATGACTATTTTCAGCCATTAAACATTCCCAATATTAAACAAATACGGAAATAAGACTAATTCTTAGGCAAGAAGATGACTACATTCTAGGAAAGCGGATGTGGAAAAAAGGGAAACGGAAATGCATAAACCGGAAGTATACTACCGGAAACTGATCAAAATCCTACCACCCGGATGTACAGAATTACCGGAAGAGGAAGCTGAAAACCCGGAAATGGATGAACAATGTAATGCCGGGTAAAAACCGGAAATGAAATCCGGATGTGGAAAAAAGGAAAAGGAAATGGATAAAACCGGAAGTAGACTACCGGAACTGATCAAGATCCTACAATCCTGATGTACAGACTAACCGGAAGAGGAAACTGAAAAAATGGAACCGGAAATTGATGAACAATGCAAATTACATTTAAATAAATATGTCAACCTGCCGACATAAGAGGTAAAAGGAGCGAGAAAAAAGGCTGAATGGCCCGAAGACAACTGGCCATCTAAAGTTGGATGAAAGCAAAATCGTATCTTGAAATAATGCGTAGAATACCAAAATACATCAAACAGACCCGGATATGCATTCTTCCGGAGGCTCTCATGAAACCGAAAATGGAAAACGGAAGTCTATCCAGGTCTGGACGACCCGGAAGTACACCCCTAAGACCGGAAGCGGAAGTGTACTGACTAGCGTCCAAACCGGAAACGGAAAACGCCTCTACCGGAATTCGAAATAAAAGGAGTCCTCAGACTCCGGATATCCGGAATGGCCGGAAGCGCTAATAGAACCGGAAACGGAAGTAGGTACCAGATCTTTAGGACCCGGATGTCCTACATAAACGGAAGACAGATCGGAAGTGACCAGAACGGAAGTGGTAACCTGATCTTGCCGACCTGGATTACCCACTAAACCGGAAGTCCTACTGGAAACAGAAACCACCGAAGAAGGAACCGGATCTTGAAGACCCGGATGTCTTGCTAACCCGGAAACTCGGACGGAAAAAGACTGAGGTTCGGAAAACGGAAGTAAACCCGAGTCCAAAGGACCCGAGTCCATCACAACGGAACCGGAACTAGCAAGACTAGGTATCGACCTCTTAGAAACGGGTGCTCTAGAGACAACTGTAACTACCGGAACCACCGTAAAATTGGCATTATCATAAGGACTGGCCTCATGGACGCCGGTTTCAGCCGACGCCACCACGGCTTGAGGGTTATGCCCGTCACCCTCAAGTCTTAAGTGGATTTTATCTGATGCACTCTCCGAGCACACCTTCAAGAGCCTGGATGCTCTTGTCTTCTGCTTCGGTGATACCAACACCTGCCTAGAGGTCAGAGGGACCGGCTTCCCCCATTTGCGGGAACGCCCGCTAGCCTTCGGGCTATCCTCCGAACTTGATGAGCTTTCCTGCTTTTTGGCCTCTTTTATCGCAGAAGAAATTCGTTCATCGAGCGATTTTGTCAACACTGGCAAATGATTCAAATCTTGCAAAAAGCGCCATCACGGCGTCCAAATTTCCCGATGAGTTTCCCCCCTCCGTTGCTACCGATAACGGAACAGAGGATTGAGCAAAGGACACCGCCCTTGCCTTGCTAGCAACGGAGGAAGGGGAAGGACGACCATAGGGCAGCGATTGTGACAGACAAATCTTTAAAGATAAAATAAAAATGCTTTCGCTACCGAAAACGGCCACCCTTTACAATTCCACACATAGAATTGGGTGTACAGGATGTACACTTCGCACAGATGTGCCTGGCGAACTCGATCTAGTGATGACGATCACATTTTGATGATGAACATTTTGCCTTATCTGACAATTCGTTACAAGCTCTAGACATGGACTGGACATTATTAATGATGATGATGAATTAAGGATAGGCATAATAATCAAGATACCACGAAGCAAAACGATCTTCGCGAAAACCGGTAATATATAAAATTCGTCTATAATATACCATATAAACACATTTATACTTCCTAGACGTAACTTAGGGAGGATTGACTTCATATTGGGCATATTCTTCCGAGATATAAAGTCAAAAGGTATCACTGACACAGTGCAAAACACAAAAACTTATATAAATATTTTTAGACAACTATTCTGCTGCAGAATAATTGAAAAGTGAATCTGTTTCCTATTCAGGCTCTAATGCGCATGCGCGAACGCGCTTAGCGACAAGCGTCACTATGAGGTGAGTATAGACTGGTGCCAGTCTATACCTGATGGTAGGCTGGAGATGGGACTCAACCAGTAGCTTGGTTGAGGGTCCATAGGAATAGGATTAGGCATGGGGAGGTGTGTATGCAGGCATAAAAATCTTATTTTGATAGCAAAATGCAGATAATTGATTTAGCAAGTAGTGATTGAACGGTAATGGATGTTTTTGTGGTGTAATAACAACCAAGATGGCCACTGGCCCAATTGTCCGATCGGCTTCGTTTGAATAACTTTGAATCTCTACACCATAAGGATGCTTCCTGCCAAATATAATTGAAATCGGCCCAGTAGTTCTCGAGAAGATATTTTTAATTTACCACTATGTATGGGAGCTATGGGAGGGAGTATGGGAGCTTTTGGCGGGAAAATGATCTAATATGGCCACCAAACCGTTTATCAGACAGTTTTCAAAATTGCAAATTTGGGATCAGAATACCCAAAAACATATATAAAACCAATTTCAGGTTAAAAATCCATCAAATAAAAAAATCCAATATGGCCACCAAACACACTATATTTTGATTGGCCCACGGTGGCCTAGTTTTTTGCCGGATCACCTTCAAATTTCAGCCTGATCCCTTCAGCGGTTCTGGAGAAGTCATTTTTGCTAAACCTAGGTCAACCAAGATGGCCACCGAACCTAGGGACCAATCAAGTTTCCTTGAACAAACTTGGTCCAGCTCTTACCCTAGATCATATTTCATGGGGTTTGCTTCAATCCACCAAGCGGTTTCAGAGATTTTTAGACGTTTCTAAAAATCAGACATAATCCAAGATGGCCGCCGGCCAAATTGTCCGATCTTGTTTGAACAAACTTGGATCCCTACATGTATGTCCTCAGGATGCTTCCTGCCAAATATAATTGAAATCAGCCCAGTGGTTCTTGAGAAGTTGTTTAAAGGAAAAGTTGATGGACAGATGACGTAGGCTTGCACAATTTTTCAATTTAATCGTGAAGTTCGATTTATTTTTAAAATCACGATTTTTACGATGTAATTGAAGAAAAATCGGAAAATCGTCAAAAATTTCATTTTTTTTCAATCTGAAGTATGTACTTTTCCATCGCATTTTATCAGTACATGAGTACAATTATAATCGATTCACGCCTGTGTTCACTGTGTTTATATCCCGCCGTGCCATGCATGTGTCGAATAATTACTAATCACAACACAAAGCCCTACAATAAACAAGCTAACAATAGTGAGGTAACACCTTTGTCATTGAGAAAACCAGCTGGTTACTCCGGCGAATTGCCATATAATTTTATTTCTTTCGCTGCAGACCCTGAGTCTGTCGTGAAATGCCAAGTATATATTTAGTTGCAGAGTGTCAGGCAATAAGTGAAAATAATTCTTTTTAATTCTAGAGCAATTTCAGGCGGTGTAATAATTTTTCCTTTTTGATTCGGTTGTCATGTCAAATTAAAGAAAATAAAGCAACAGCATTCCAGATTGTTTGATTTTGAACTGTGCGTTCTTGTAAATCGTACATTCTGAAACCAACTATAAACTGCACTATAGGACGAGTTTACGCCGTTACACCCGTACCTACTCAAAGCTACCGTCCTATGTATGTAAATTGCACAGTATCTCACCAGGTACTAATATTAGCATCTTCGCGTTACTCCGGTAATCACCTAAACTCGTCCTACAAAGGGAGACTATAAGCGGAAGCTGATACGTCATGTAATTTATATTTTTTTCTCGGCGACATTTTATCTCAAATTTTGATGAAATAAATAATGTTTATTAAACTATACGCAATATTTAGGCGATCCCAATTAAGAATTTCACTCCCGCGATGATGGATATAAGGTATATATAAGAATTCGTCGCATGAAAATGTGTTCTAATTTCGGGCTAATTTTGTATCATTTATTTCAACTTTTTCTAGAAGCAAGTCAGGTTACCCCGGTTTATACTTTTGGGAATTTGGACCGACGATTTAATCGAAAATTGCAATTTTTTTTATAAAATCGATCGCGATGTTTCAGAGCAAAAATCGTGCAAGCCTAGGATGACGGACGGTCGCCATGGCATAAGCTCACTTGGCCTTTCAGGCCAGGTGAGCTAAAAAGACAATCTAAATTGCTAATGTAACCAGTAGATAGAGGCATCATTTTGGCCATGTCACCTACATATCTACTCTCTTAGCGCTATCTAGGATAGCCGTAAAAAGGGGAGGTAAATCTTGTATCTCGTGTTACAGCACTTACCACTAGATACATGTAATTAACGCAGTAGCTAAACAACTGACACTTTGCCAGTGTTTGGAGGAAATTAAAATGCAATTAGTGTCCCACTGATCGCGCCAGCAATTGCAGCACTAAATTGTCAAAAATCGTCTTGGTCAGCAAATTGGCATATTCTATTAAAAACAAGAGCCATCAGAAGACGACATACCACCCACCTGATCCAAACATCTCAGGTAAAAAAATTAAAGGGTTATGCCAGGAGCATGTTTGCAATCAATCAGTTACAACAAATTCTTGAAAGTGTACAAATATGTTACTTGAATAAATTTTGAGTAATTTCTCTGAAAGCTGTTGCCATGTATCGCAGAAGTTGCAATAGGCAGCAACAGCTTTCAGAGAAACTATTTTCAAAATTTATTCAACTAACATATTGCTTCCAGTCAAATTCCAGTTTCAAAATATTCACCAGGCAGTAAATATGGGTCGTCATTTTAAAATTGGGATCAATTAACTCTTTCAAGGCCAGGAAAGCTGAGAGCTAAAAATTCATCTTGCATTTTGTGTGAAAGTAATTTGTTTGTAAGCTACTGCAAGATAATTCCTGGCAAATTTAATTCAGAATATTTAACATTCTGCATAGTTATTTTAAAATTGGGAGTAAACGTTGTGAATGATTAATAACGCTGGATTTCAATAGTGTGAAAGCATTAAATTACTAATTATGTCTAGCGTGCACTTGTCATTATTTACTAGCTGTCACCAGCCATTGCTGGCCATCGTCTACTAAGTAGGTCGCTAAGCGATTGGCTATAATTGACCTATCGGACAATCAGCGACATCGTTTCATTTTGGTTTGCAAATCCCATTTTACAATTGATGCAAGCAAATACTGACGTTAAAGGAGCATATTCAGTAACATTTCTGAAAATAAAATTGTTTAAATTATACACTGTTAGAGGCTTAAACTGTGAGCCTATATGCAATGAAACAAAATAAATCTTAACATACGATGATTCCATTCTATATAACTTAATAGGCACAGGCTTCTATTTCAATTTCGCAACTTAAAAAATGATATTAATTTATATGGATTTGCAGATTTATTTCGTTTCATTACGCATAGGCACATAATTTAAGCTTATAAACGTATACAATTTTAACAATTTTATTTTCAATCATTCTGGTGTGAATATGCACCGTTAATTGTCAAGCTTGATTCTGTTATATTATAATTAAATACTGTGTCTTTTGTTTGAAATGCATAACACATTATTTTTAAATTTATACACTATATATTCTAAACTTGTGTCTTCCAAATTTAAATGTGGAAGGTATCCATCCAGTGCCGATGTTAAGAGACCATCTTTCAGTTAGCCCCTTTTTATGCGGATGCTTCTGTGGATCCGGTTTCTGAAAATGTGAATTGCCATACCCATTCCATGATAGTTTCTATTACTGCAAGCCCATGCTTGAGATGCGGACATGGTGCGATTGAACCATCTCATGCCAGAACTGGCCTCTGCAATTGTCAAGTTGGAGAATGTCCATTTACATGCCAAGAAGACTATTTTCGAAAATTTACCTCTAAAATCACTGCCTCATTAACCGAACCAGTCATTCCAGTGGTTAATCTTCAAAAAAGTCTTCGCTGGACATGTAAATGGACATTCAATAAGCAAATATACTGATTTTCCTGACAGAATTTGACCATTAAAAGGTTAATTAATATCCGGCCTTCATAACACGAGGTAAATCTAAAGCTCTGGCAATATTTTGCTGGTGTGTAGCTGACATCATAATCTTGTGGTTTCTTGTTGTAGCTGACATCATAATCTTGTGGTTTCTTGTTGTAGCTGACATCATAATCTTGTGGTTTCTTGTTGTAGCTGACATCATAATCTTGTGGTTTCTTGTTGTAGCTGACATCATAATCTTGTGGTTTCTTGTTGTAGCTGACATCATAATCTTGTGGTTTCTTGTTGTAGCTGACATCATAATCTTGTGGTTTCTTGTTGTAGCTGACATCATATTCTTGTGGTTTCTTGTTGTAGCTGACATCATAATCTTGTGGTTTCTTGTTGTAGCTGACATCATAATCTTGTGGTTTCTTGTTGTAGCTGACATCATAATCTTGTGGTTTCTTGTTGTAGCTGACATCATAATCTTGTGGTTTCTTGTTGTAGCTGACATCATAATCTTGTGGTTTCTTGTTGTAGCTGACATCATAATCTTGTGGTTTCTTGTTGTAGCTGACATCATAATCTTGTGGTTTCTTGTTGTAGCTGACATCATAATCTTGTGGTTTCTTGTTCTCGTTTTCAACCGTTTTGGGCATATTTATTTTATTATTTCTCGGCAATGGAACAGTATATTTTACATTTTTCTGCGGCAAGTATTTCATATAATAGTATATTTTTTGTCGTCTTATTCCTGATTTTCACTGGAATTTCCCTTTAATGTACCTACAGGCAGGTGGGCAAATGCAATCTTTTAAAAATATTTTGCACATCTTTGGTTGGTGCAATTATTTTGCTGGTGTGTAGCTGACATCATAATCTTGTGGTTTCTTGTTCTCGTTTTCAACCGTTTTGGGCATATTCATTTTATTATTTCTCGGCAATGGAACAGTATATTTTATATTTTTCTGCGGCAAGTATTTCATATAATAGTATATTTTTTGTCGTCTTATTCCTGATTTTCACTGGAATTTCCCTTTAATGTACCTACAGGCAGGTGGGCAAATGCAATCTTTTAAAAATATTTTGCACATCTTTGGTTGGTGTGCAATTATCCTGTCATGTTTCAAACATTTCTCTATGGTCACCAAACACGTTACATTCTAAGTGGTCTATTGTAGCCATGTTTTTATATGCATCAACTTCCCGTGAACAAACTTTAATGGCCCTTAGTCCGTAATCATATCTCCCAAATTTTGACTCAATCCATTCAGCAGTTCTGGAGAAGTCGTTTTCGTGAAAACTAGGTCATCCAAGATGGCCACTGAAACATCTAGGCAATCAAGCTCCCTTGCATAAACTTGGTTCAGCATGTGGCTTATATAATATTTCATGAATCTTAAATCGAGCGGTTTCAGAGATTTTTAAGGACGTTTCTAAAAATCTGCCAAAATCGAAAATGGCCAGCGGCCAATCGACTTCGTTTCAACAAAATTGGCAGTCCTTCATTTTTGAAAATAGCACGGGCGCAAGAAATCACACTCCTCAAATCCGTGAGGAGTGCATTCCACACTGCACCCCTCAAGTCGATGAGGGGCGTGATTCCTTGCTATACTTTAAAGCATTTGCCTACATTAGAGGCAGGATAACGCATGTATATTATGTATGTAGTACATGCCATCTCAAGATGTCGGGTCTACTACTAGTGTCGATCGACGTATGTCATTGGAAAGTATGTGCGATACACTCATGTTCCCAGAGAATACCAATGGCCTGCCTCTGACTAGCATTAAGACACTTGTGAAAGTTTAATAATGGAATGGAGTAAATCGGATAACAGGACTTGGACAGTTAAAAAATCAAAATAATTTGTAGGTGAAATTGCACTGGCAATACGCGAGAAACTGGCACTGATATATGTTCCGTGAATGCCTCTTCAATCTTTAGAGACGAACACCGGTCAACATAAGAAGTGGTAACGCTTCTGCGTTTGTTTGTTTCTGATTGATGCATCTCATGTCATGTGGTTTGAATTGGAGAAGATTTTTAAAGACATTTCGTAAAATAGGCCGAAATCCAAGATGGTTGCCAGCCAAGTTGGCCCATCAGCTTCATTTGAACAAACTTGGATCCCTACGTATGCCCTAAGGATGCTTCCTGTTCAATATAATTGAAATCGACCTAGTAGTTCTCCAAAAGAAGACATTTTAAATTTCTCATTATCTTAGTATGGGCGCTTTAGGCGGGAAAATAAACCAAAATGGCTGCCAAACCGTTTATGCGACAGTTTCAAAAATGACAAATTTGAGCCCAGAATACCCAAAAACATATAGAACCAATTTCGGCCTCAAAATCCATCAAATAAAAAAAAAATCGAATATGGCCGCCAAACACGCTACATTTTTATTTGACCACAGCCGCCATGTTTTTTGATGGATTAACTTCCATTGAACAAACTTTAATGGCCCTTAGTCCCTAATCATATCTCCCAAATTTTGGTCAATCAAGTCTTCTTGAATAAACTTGGCTTACCTCTTTCCGTAGATGATGTTTCATGAGGTTTGAATCGATTCCCCCAGCGGTCTCAGAGATTTTTAAAGACGTTTCGTAAAATCGGCTAAAATCCAAGATGACAAACTTGGATCCCTATGGCCCAAGGATGCTTCCTGCCAAATATAATTGAACTCGTCCGAGCGGTTCTTGAGAAGAAGTCATTTAAAGGAAAAGTTGACGGATGGATGGCACAGCATAAGCTCACTTGGCTTTTCAGACCAGGAGAGCTAATAAATAAAGTGCACTCTTTGGCATGGCAGAGATGACTGTTAGAGAAATAGGTTTATCGGAACTACGCCGGATGAGCGATCGGTTCCCTGTCTCTCAGTAGACAGAGACGATACATGTCTCTTTGTCTTAGATTTTCAACAGTAAGACCATGTCTCAACTGTCAAATCCTCGCTGAAAACAATCGTAATGCCGTCGATATCACACGAAAATCAATGTTTTAACCATCGCAAAATCAATTTACTGCATGCATCTTGCAGTTGTGATGTATAGTTATGCCACGTAAAGATTCTTTTCCCGACTAGAATCACCTTTTATTTGACCATTTATCCTGATGGATGCAATATTTTACACTCCTCACATTAACTTATGTGTGCCGAGGGGTCCAGGTGCGATCGTACCTGTCAAAAATGAAGGACTGAATTGGATCTCTAGGCCATAAGGAGGCTTCCTGTAAAATGTACCATATTCCTCCTATTAGAAGCCTATGCCTTAATATAAGCCTACCCCCAAACTCAGCGATGTCAGTCCCTAGATTTTCCTAGCACTTTGAAAATGAGAAAAAAAAACCTAATACAAGACTACCCCCAAAGTCTGAAGTTGGTCTGAAACTTTTTTCAAATATTGACATCAATAAAGTCTATCGTTTATTACATCAAAATTTGTCATAAAAGATGAAATCCAGTCTTAAAACGGGTTGAAAAAATGAATTTGAATAGCACGCAAATAGAAATCAAAATTCTTCATCAAATCTAACAAAATATTGTGGTGAAAAAATGCAAATCATGTGATATCAGGAAGCTGCGCATAGATTCAATATTTATAGCGAGTACTCGGCAGATTCACAGACCTGTGGTCCTAGACTCAGAACTCGGAAATGACTACAAAAATGTATATTGTGTGATGGTAACCCAGAAGTGCACGTTAAATGAGATGCGCATAATGGGTATCCATTTTATAACTGCGCATTGATATGAATCCTGTCCTACATGTCATACAAGGAAGTTGAGATCGCTAAACAGTGTTTTGCATTCGTGTCTCGCAAGATCCCCTTCGAAACGGGATCGAAAGCAAAGCCAAGCCTCTATTTCTAGTTTTGTGAGTTTTAAATTGTGAATAGTCAATGGAATATGATTGAATTCAATGGCTAATAAAAAAATGTCTCTCAGAATGTTTTCTACATAGATGTAGATGATCGTGGGATGAACTCATGACCTGTAATTATTCTGCTACATGCGTGAGCTAGTTTTCTGATGAATCCCGGAAATACATGTAGACATCTAACATGAGCTTATCAGAAGCCGGTTCGGGGGTTGATTAAACATTTTTGGGGGGAAACTCCTTAACAGAAGCCCACCCCCTTTCTCAGACATTCTGCTGGTGAAATTTCTTCATCATTATTCTTATAATAGAAGGAATACGATAGGTGAAATCCACCCAGTGGTTCTTGAGAAGTCGTTTAAAGAAAAGGTTGATGGACAGAACGCGGGCTGACCACGGCATAAGCTCATGTAGCCATTCAGAACCAGTGAGCTAAAAATGGGACAATCCTTGCTACATTGAAATTACATTTTTGTTTTGCTTTTGTCTCATTTTTGTTTCGGTTCTGTTTTTATACCAGTACCATTAAATTTTTTCTCAGCTGGACTGTACAGTATTATGCATGTTCTGTGATTGTCCAGGAGATGGAAACCTCTGTACCTGTGTCTGGAATGTCTGAATACGGATATCCGCAGTCTTTAGTGCAGTAGCATTCCGCTCCAAATCTGTCTTCAGGTTCAGAATATCGGTATCTCGACGACCCATATTCGTTTCCATAGCAACCTTTTCCTTCTTCAATTGTACTAGTTCATCCATGAGTAGCCTCTTATCTTTCCCATGTGCGTCTGAAATATTAAACACACAGTACAGTCCAGGAATAAGGTAACACGATTCCAATGCAAACAAGAATTCCGCGGAATTAAATGTCTCGCCTGCCTCCTGTTTGTCACAGCTACCTTGACCGTTGACCTTCAGGCATCAATGTTATCATGCCGCTTCCTACGGTTATAGGTAACCAGGTATCCAAGTTTAGTTGCAATAGGCTTAACCAATCCTGAAATATAAGGTGAAAAGTTCTGCTAAACGCAAAAACTTAATGTTGAAAAAGCAGTGCTGTATCAAGGTCAGTGACCTTGACCGTGTGTACCCTAACATCATGGTGCTTCCTAACATGATAGGTAACCATGTATCCAAGTTCAGTTGCAATAGGCTTAACCAATCCTGAAATATAAGATGAGAAGTTTTGCTAAACGCAAAATCTTAATGTTGAAATAAGTTCTGTATCAAGGTCACAGGGATGTTGACCTTGACCGTGTGACCATAACATCATCAAGCTGCTTCCTATCATTATAGGTAACCATGTATCCAAGTTTAGTTTCAATAGGCTTAACCAATCCGGAAATATAAGCTGAGAAGTTTTGCTAAACGCAAAAACTTAATGTTGAAATAAGAGAGTTCTATATCAAGGTCACAGTGACCGTGACCTTGTGACCCCAACATCATCATGCCACTTCCTATCATTATAGGTAACCAGGTATCCAAGTTTAGTTGCAATAGGCTTAACCAATCCTGAAATATAAGCTGAAACATTGCTAAACACAAAGACTTAACGTAAAATATTAACAAAGATTATACCGTGACCTATGACCCCTATAACATTGACTGCATGATGCCTGCATCAACGTGCTGCTTCCTTTCTCTGTATATCTCCATGTATCCAAGTTTGGTTCCAATTGGATCAGGCATTGCTGAGATATAAGACAATAACCTTTGTTTAACGCAAAAAATTAACGTAAAATATTAACAAAGATTATACTGTGACCTTAGACCCCATAACCTTGACGTCGTGACCGCTTTATAGGTGGGCTGCTTCCATTCAATGTATATCACCAGGTACCCAAGTTTGGTTCCAAATGGATCAGGCATTGCTGAGATATAAGGAAATAACTTTTGTTTAATGCAAAAACGTAACGTAAAATATTAACAAAGATTATACCATGACCTTTGACCCCCACCCCATAACCTTGACCGCATGATGTCTGCATCAGCATGCTGCTTCCTTTTGATGTATATCACCATATACCCAAGTTTGGCTCCAATTGGATCAGGCATTGCTGAGATATAAGGCAATAACTTTTGTTTAATGCAAAAACTAAACGTAAAATATTAACAAAGATTACACCGTGACTTTTGCCCCCATAGCCTTGACCTCATGATGTATGCGTCAGCATGCTGCTTCAGTTAAATGTAAATCACCATGTACCCAAGTTTGGTTCCAATTGGATAAGGCATTGTTGAGATATAAGGCAATAACTTTTGTTTAAGGCAAAAACTTAACGTAAAATATTAACAAAGATTATACTGTGAACTTTGACACTATAAACTTGACCTCGTGATGCATGTATCAGCATGCTGCTTCCTTTCGATGTATATCTCCATGTACCCAAGTTTGGTTCTAATTGGATCAGGAATTGCTGAGATATAAGACAATAACTTTTGTTTAACGCAAAAACTTAACGTAAAATATTAACAAAGATTATACCGTGAAATTGACCCCACAACCTTGAACACATGATGCCTGCATCAGCGTGCTGCTTCCTTTCGTTGTATATCTCCATGTATCCATGTTTGGTTCCAATTGGATCAGGCATTGCTGAGCTATAAGACAATAACTTTTGTTGAACGCAAAAACTTAACGTAAAATATTAATAAAGAGTATACTGTAACCTTTGACCCCTGTAACCTTGATCTCATGGACTATTTATCTGCGGGCTGCTTCCTTTTGATGTATATTACCATGCACCCAAGTTTGGTTCCAATTGGATCAGGCAGTCCTGAGATATAAACTTAACTTAAAAGTTTACGCCGCCGCTGTAAAAGTGATACCTATGTCTCGATCCTGCTTTGCAGGCGAGACAAAAACCATAAAAACATTAGCCAGCAGAGAAGTTCTATTAAATACTTTGAGTATAAATGGATTGCAAGTTATTGCAGTAAATGGATTGCAAGTCATTGCAGTAAATGAATTGCAAGTCATTGCAGTAAATGGATTGCAAGTTATTGCAGTAAATGGATTGCAAATCATTGCAGTAAATGAATTGCAGTCATTGCAGTAAATGGATTGCAGGTTTTGCAGCATCGTTTGCATGTTATTACAGTAAATGGATTTCAAGTTATTGCAGTAAATGGTTTGCATGTTATTGTAGTAAATGGATTGCGGGTTATTGCAGTAAATGGATTGCGGGTTATTGCAGTAAATGGATTTCCAGTTATTGCAGTAAATGGATTGCGGGTTATTGCAGTAAATGGATTGCGGGTTATTGCAGTAAATGGATTGCATGTTATTGCAGTAAATGGATTGCGGGTTATTGCAGTAAATGGATTGCGGGTTATTGCAGTAAATGGATTGCGAGTTATTGCAGTAAATGCATTGCGAGTTATTGCAGTAAATGGATTGCGGGTTATTGCAGTAAATGGATTGCAAGTTATTGCAGTAAATGGATTGCAAGTTATTGCAGTAAATGGATTGCAAGTTATTGCAGTAAATGGATTGCGGGTTATTGCAGTAAATGGATTGCGGGTTATTCCAGTAAATGGATTGCAAGTTATTGCAGTAAATGGATTGCAAGTTATTGCAGTAAATGGATTGCGGGTTATTACAGTAAATGGATTGCAAGTTATTGCAGTAAATGGACTGCAAGTTATTGCAGTAAATGGATTGCAAGTTATTGCAGTAAATGGATTGCAAGGATAAATGGATTGCAAGTTATTGCAGTAAATGGATTGCAAGTTATTGCAGTAAATGGATTGCCAGTTATTGCAGTAAATGGATTGCAAGTTATTGCAGTAAATGGACTGCAAGTTATTGCAGTAAATGGATTGCAAGTTATTGCAGTAAATAGATTGCAAGTATAAATGGATTTCCAGTTATTGCAGTAAATGGATTGTCAATTATTGCAGTAAATGGATTGCCAGTTATTGCAGTAAATGGATTGCAAGTTATTGCAGTAAATGGACTGCAAGTTATTGCAGTAAATGGACTGCAAGTTATTGCAGTAAATAGATTGCAAGTATAAATGGATTTCCAGTTATTGCAGTAAATGGATTGTCAATTATTGCAGTAAATGGATTGCCAGTTATTGCAGTAAATGGATTGCAAGTTATTGCAGTAAATGGGCTGCAAGTTATTGCAGTAAATGGACTGCAAGTTATTGCAGTAAATGGACTGCAAGTTATTGCAGTAAATGGATTGCAAGTTATTGCAGTAAATGGGTTGCAAGTTATTGCAGTAAATGGATTGCAAGTTATGTCAGTAAATGGATTGCAAGTTATGTTAGTAAATGGATTGCAAGTTATTGCAGTAAATGGATTGCGGGTTATTACAGTAAATGGATTGCAAGTCATTGCAGTAAATGGATTGCATGTCATTGCAGTAAATGGATTGCATGTTATTGCAGTACATGGATTGCAATCCAATGGACCTTTCCAGTTTTAGCTAAGCTCCACCCTCACCTCGCTCGTGTTCAATTGATCCCTGACCTCACTGACTATCAATTTTCAGAAAACTCTACACTCAGGTAAGATATTGAATATTTTGAAACTAATTTGACTGGGTGCTGTTGCTGCCATTGCGACCAGTCAAATTAGTTTCAAAATATATAACTCGTACAACAACGCCACCAATTATGTGTTCTTGACGAACTTACCTACGTCATTCATGATGTAATTGATTATGATGTTCTTCTACATGTCACCTAGTTTATTACGAAGATATATGATGGATGGATAAACTGGAAATGTCCATTATGGTGGAAAGGTAGAAAGGGTCAATGATTCAATGATCTGTTGTAATTTTAACTGTTATTAAGCCTCAAATTCCATCAAGAAAATTTCAATTTTCTGATGGAAATTGTCCATTTGCAAACGAAGTCATTATTTTAGAAATGAGAAAAATATTCTAGTAGTAAATTTTTAAAAATAGTCTTCTCTTGCCCTGCAAATGGACATTCACTGAGAAAATGTTTTGGATTTTCTTGAACAATCTTGACAATTAACAGTTAACATGGTGAAAGGATTAACACTGTAATAGATCAAAACCTCGGAACTTGAAATTGTACATTTTTTTTCCATCTCTGTCTTGGGTGCAAATTTTCATGATTGGTCTGTGGTCTAACCGAGGAAAAATTTATAAATTTAATTTTCTCGACAAACCTTGATCGTTAAAGCGCTACATGTACCAGAACATAGCAAATAGCTAGTCATTATTAGAGCGATACCATATCATTAGGCCTGACCAGAGGGACCCGTCTGTCACTCACGTATCCGACGTCATAATAAAATGTTATATTCTAGCTAACGTCACAATCAAAATGACGTACACGTAGCTACAACTCGAAGTCTGTCACAAAAATGTGTACGAGTTGTTTTCAAAATATTCAACATCATCCCTGTATAGTTAGTTTGACATTTAGATTCTGGGAATTCAGGTTTCAAAGTTTCAAATCGCTTCCGATACAATGTGGGCGGAACTTAGTTAGAAATGGACACTCTCCAGACCGAACTTAAGGCAGTGCAACAAATGCATTTATACAGGGCCTTCAAAAAGTGACACAAAAATTAGTTTTTTGTCTTAATTTTTGGTTCCCCTCATATAACTTAAGTTACACGGCCGCATAGATACCACATCTATAGCACTACTCATAAGTTAACATGTTTCTGAAACAAAACAATTTTGAACAAAATGTAAAAAAATGTTCTGTTGAATATTTTGAACATAATTGGATTGGAAGACATTGCTGTCTTAGGCAGCAATGTCTTCCGATCCAATTATGTTCACAATATTCAACAGGATCTTTTTACTTTGTGTTTGAAACATGTAAAGGGTATATTCGCAGCACAAAGCTTGAAAATAAAATTGTTTAAATTGTATTATTTTGGAGGCTTAAATTGTGGGCTTGGATGTAATGAAATGAAAAAATATCTTACGATATGATTTTATTACGCATAAATTAATAGTTTTTTTAAGATGTGGAATTGAATTGGAGACACGAGTCCACGATTCAACTTCGCAATTAAAAAAATCATAATAATTTGTACAGAATGAAATCATCATGTGGCAAGATTTACTTTGTTTCATTTCAATGCTATACACAATTTAATCCTCCAAAAGCATACAATTTAAAGGTGCACACTTACAGCAGAATGGTTCAAAATAAAATTATTAAAATTATTTACTTTTAGAGGCTTAAATCGTGGGCTTAGATGTAATGAAACGAAATAAGTCTTAGCATATGATGATTTCATTACGTATAAACAAATATAATTTTTTAAGTTGTCAAATTGAATCAGAGGCACGTGCCCCTAATTCAAATTCACAACTATGCCTACAAAAGACCTATGACCTCAGATGCCCCCTATCGGTACTATAATTGAAACTGGACCCTAGGTAGCTCTCTCGGGATCCTAACGGCAGTTCTTAAGGCTCAAGGTAACAATTTCATAAACTTTGCACAGGGCCTTCTAAGTCCTTAGTTCGGCCCTGGGTCGTCTACTATACAGGAAATCGGCTAAATATTGTGAAACTGATTCGCCTGGAACCTGTCACTCACATAAGCAGTTAACAGCTCCCAGCCAAATTATTCTGTACATCATAAAGAATCTGGCTTTGCTTTGCAAGGATTAAATACTTCTTATGTATATGGTTACCTGGTATTAACTTTAACCCTCAAGTCGGCAAAAAACCAGCTTCTGCAATGGTCTTAATATGAAAAACGTCTATTTGCAAACTAAGAAATGATTATTTTTGAAAACTTGCCACGGGAATAACTGGCTCAATAGAGCGAGCCAGTCATTAGTGATACATTTTCAAAAATAATCTCTGTCTGCAAATCGACATTTTCTAAGAAAATGTAAATTTTCTTGAACGAATTTGAGGTTTAAAGGGGTTAAATACAAATCTATTATTCTATGTACCTTCTTCATCGCGTAGTCTTTCCAGGATACGGTCCTTCTCGCTGTTTATCAGCACCACGTTTGAATCTTTTCTGTTCATTTCCAACTCCATACTGTCCATGTCGAGCTGCAGTCTCTACAAGACGCATAAAGTAGATGCTATGCATGCACGATTACATGATTAGATTGCTGGGCATAATTTAGAATTTAATATTTGCATAGCATGAATTGCTTCCAGTAATATTAATTTCAACAAATATTCAACAGAATATGCTATACATTGTAAAGAATTTACTTTTTCAGGGATTAGTCGCTGAAAGGGTTAATGATAGAACTTATGAAAATCAATGCTAAATTGCAACCACATACAAATTTTGCATAGCAAATACAGCTGTGCACGATGCAGAATGTATAGCAGTGGCCTAAATATATGTAGCAAATTGAGATGCGATACCAGATCAATTATGCCCTGAATTGAAAATGGCAATTATTTTTTTAATCGTGAATTTACATGATATGATTGTAGTTTTGCCCAACGAATGTATATCCATTTGGAGGACAAGAGGATATTTTTGAAAATGTATCACAGGAATGACTGGCTCAAGAAACAAGTCAGGCATTCCGGTTACATTTCTAAACACCATTGCTCCTTTCGTCATTCATACATGTATGCGTCTGTTGTTATGTCTGGATAATTTGTACTCTAGCTGATTAATCAAGTAATCGAAATTATTCTAAAATTATCGATCGTGATAACTCAAATCGATGAGTACGCAAGCCCACTAGCTGCTATAATCCTAGAAACCATACATGTACATTGTACCTTAGTAGCGGTTAAATCTAATAACTTTTAGTATATATATATATATATATATATATATATATATATATATATATATATATATATATAATCATCAAATTTAATGATGGTCAGTCCAGTATTAAATTTTCAAAAATACTCATCTTTTGGTCTGCAAAATGGACATTTCTCAAGATCACTGTAGAAGCCAGTTTTTGGATGGCTTGATTACATTTGATCTAATTGTAAACAGAATCAAATCAGGGGAGACAATTCTTGAATGCTTAAGCTTATCCAACAAAAGTTACTTCCCTTGACATTAACTTGAAAATCACTCAATAGATATACACTGGTGAATATTTTCGACTAGGATCTGTTGCAAAATATTCAACAGCAAGTATTTTTTATACTTAGATTCTTTATACATATGGTTTTCCAAGCTCAGCGAAGGGATATTTATCAGCATATAAGGGATTCCAAGGCAGCACCATAGGAAACAGAATTGATCCCTGTCGTAGTGACTTGTATTTTCTGCAAGAATCAAGACAAACGTCTAACATTTCAAAGCTCACACACGCCTCAAATACAAGAGCAAAGCTAAAATCTACTGCACTACTCGAAATGTAGTTTATCTACCCACATGCGCACTGTGCAAAAAACAATATGTAGGCGAAACTAAACAAGATTTTCAAACCAGGATTAAGGAACACTACAGATGTCAAAAACCATAGACAGCGAACCACTTTAATCAAGCGGGATATGATGCCACCTGCATCCAATACAGAACCATCGAAGTACTTCGTCACGATCCTGATAGCAACCACTTCACGTAAGGACCGTGTATCTTATTAGATCCACCAACTGCACACAATGGATCCCATTGGCATCAATCACACAGATTGATAACCACCACAAACTACATGTATTCTGGTGGTCCAGAAGAATATGTATGTACATCGTAAAAATTTACTTCTTAAGGATTGAAAGGGTTAATGAAACTGACTCTACCTGGAATAGCCTCACAATCTTTAAATATGAATAGAAACATTTAGGTTGTCACCTGGGCTAGTAAGCTTGAAATTTTGGTAGTCCAGTCAAAGATTTAGTAGCCATGGGCCTCTGCTAATCTTCATCACTACTGATGACCTGTATTTACCCGTATTTTTGAAAGCATACGTTCAGCTTCTGCTGTCATCTTGGGTTGAATGTCAGTCGCTTTTCGTGTCTGTTCACGGCTGACAAACTAGTTAAGGATAATCAGGATTTATGTAGGCAAAGTTCAAGCTTACTCATCCAGTTTCTCACTCAATCATATGATGTCATAATCAACTATGTTCCATCTAGACTGCCGTCATAATCAATTACGTAGTCCATCATAAATGCTTAATAGTCTGTCAAGTTGTACGAACTTGTCAAATTGTATGTCTTTATTATTTAATAAACATTCTGTTGAATATTTTGAAACTAATTTGACTGGGTATTGTTGCTAGAACACACTCGAGGGAGATGCTGACCCAAGCCTTTGCACTCGGTCTTGACAATGCACATAGTGACCCCCGTGACCTAGATAGTTTATTGATCTGCATGTGAAGAAAGACTACAGTACAGCTTAGAAATAACTTAACATGTTATTACATTGAATATCTCAAGACTTAATTTGATCAGGCAGTAATAGCCTCCATCCAACATGCCCTGGATAATTCTGTCCAAAATATTTAACAGAAGATTTATTGCATCGTGTTAAAAATTTTACTAACTAACATCCTTAATGTTGGTTGGGAAACATTTTGACTTATTTATGTACCGTAAGGGTCACATCATCAGTGTCTAACCCTGGTCCCATAATGGCCAAATTTGATCAAGAAAATAAAAATATTTGCTTATTTAATCTCCATTTACCATTTAAAATATATATTTACCATTGGCGAGTCTGTTATTCCCTTTGTAAAATTTCAAAAATAGTCATCTCCAGGCCTGCAAATGGACATTCCTCATGACCCCTGTAGGGGCAAGCTTTGGTTGGCTTCACTGTTAACACTTATCACTCCTGATGCTCATATTTTATCTATTCCTATGCAAAGAAACTGGTGTATTTTTTTCAACAATTTTGGTGGACGATTCTTCCATCAAATTTGTTGATAAATAAACAGCCGTTCATATTTTTGATTTGAAAACTAAAGATTTTGACAACTGAGTGGTAAGGGTTAAAATGTTAATGGACACGCCAGTGAAAAATGGTCGGAAACAGTGATACTGAGAAATATCCATTTAATTCGCAGGACAAGAAAACTCGTTTTTAAACTTAAAACCGGAAAGACTGGTTTGATAACCAACTCAGTCTCTCCAGTAGTAAACTTTCAAGACTAGGCTTCTTTTGGCTTGCAAATGGACATTCAATAAGCAAATATTTTATATTCATGACCAAATTTAGCCAGTAAAGTAGGGCTGTGCTTCGCGAGGTTGTTCATGAACCAAACTGCTTCACGATAGCTTGTTTGGTTCATGAACCAATTCATGAAACTTAAGATGCAAATGAATGCGATAAATATTGCTTATTAATAGACCGTTCCAATGATGCCATAATCAACTACGTGGAATGTAGACGTCATAATCATAACGTCATGTATGACTCAATTTAGCCTGTCTTAAACGCTTAATAGTCCGACACGTTGTACGAATTGTATGTCTTTATGCTGTTGGATATTTTGAAACTACTATGACTGGGCGATGTTACTGCGATAGGCAGCAACAGCAACCAGTTAAATTAGTTTCAAATATTCAACAGCTGACCTGTATAGTTTTCTGGAAATTGACAATCAGGTAGTTCAGGGATCGATCGATCCCAACACAGGTGAAGCTTAACTAGAGATGGGTGGGCACAGCTAAAACTGGAACGGTCCATTGAAAATAACATTCAAATGCAGATGGTCGTTGTACTGGTATGTATTTAAAATAGTAGTTTACGATATTCCGAACTAACGAATGTTCACCCCCCCCATGTTATCCCTAGTTGAAATGGCTAATTTCCATCTCTGAATAAGGATACAGATAATTTGACTCAAGTTCCAGGAAGTAGATTTGCTGTTGTAAGTTCTTGATGTACTCAGCCTCAATATTAGCCATGTCTTTTGATTTGTTCAATTTCCTGCAAACAAAGCACAATAACACTCTCCTCCCTGAAATTGCAATATACATGTATCTCGAATTCCACACAAACCACACGGTTGAATAATTATACTGAAACTATAATAAAGACAAGAGTTTTAGTGAAACTCAACATACGACCGCAAACATACTTGTTTGAGGAATGATAAATCTGAATAATTAGTCTGTTTGAATCTTAAGCTTTGTAGAGGAGATATATACGTACATCTTTCGAAAAAAAATTTGTGAGTGTGGGTTCAACTCTTTTGAGATTTGGATCATGACTCCTGCGAATATGGGCGGATCATGCCAAAACAAAATCATGACACTTCGGCTATATGTACCACATCTTTTGAAAAAATATTTGTGAGTGTAGGTTCAAAACTCTGAGATTTGACCTGGACAAGACAATTTTGACGAATTTTAATCTTTCAAGGGAGATAACTCTGGCGAATATGGGCAGATCTTGCCGAACCGAAATCATGACACTTCGCCTATACATACTAACACATCTTCTGAAAAAAAAATTGTGCAAAACTCTTCGAGATCTGTCCTGGACAAGAAGATTTTGACGAATTTTAAGCTTTCAAGGGAGATAACTCTAGCGAATATGGGAGGATTTTGCCAAATCGAAATCATGACAATTCGTCTATAGGTAATATATCTGCTGAAAAAAATTTGTGACTGTAGGTTCAAAACTCTTCCAGATCTGTCACGGACAAGAAAATTTAGATAAATTTTAAGCTTTCAAGTGAGATAACTCTAGCGAATATGGGAGGATTTTGCCGAATCGAAATCATGACACTTCGTCTATAGGTAATATATATGCTGAAAAAAATTTGTGAGTGTAGGTTCAAAACTCTTCGAGATCTGCTCCGGACAAGAATCAGACGGACGGACGGCGAGCACCATCACATAATACGACCCCGCTTTGCGCGGGTGTATGAAAATGGACATTTCCAGTTTTAGCCATGCCCCACCCATGTCTAAATAACCTCCACTCACACCTCGTTCATGTTGGGATCGATCAATCACTGAACTCCCTGACTATCAAGGTTCAGAAAACTATACAGGTAAGCTGTATTGAATATTTTGAAACTAATTTGACTGGGTGATGTTGCTGCAACAACTCAGTCAAATTAGTTTCAATATATTCAACAGCATGTTTATTAAATAGTAAAGACATACAATTCGTACAACATGTCAGACTATAAAAGGCTAAGACATACTAAATCGAGGTAATCATGCTGTAATTTATTATGACATCATCCTACACATCATGTAGTTGATTATGATGTCACCGGCTTCATCACAAAGCATAATGGATCCATACACCAAATTCAGTTCCGCCTATCTCTAGTTAAGCTCCGGACACACTTTACATTTGTTGGGATTTAATCGATTCATGCACTCTCTGAATCTCAATTTTCAGAAAAAAATACAGGGTAAGTGGTTGAATATTTTGAAACTAATTTTACTGGGTAGGCAGCATCAGCAGCCAGTCAAATTAGTTTCAAAAATTTTCAACAGCTTACATGTATACAAAATGTAGGTTTCCTGGAAATTGAAAACATTCACCAGAATGTTTATTAAACTTAATAGTAACTAGACATGTACAATTCGCACAACTTGTCACTATATATCGCGTCAGTCATGATGTAATTGATTATGACATTAGCCTATATGTAACATAGTTGATTATGATGTCATTATGATTGACTTAGAAACTGAATTCATCAATAGACCTTTCTAGTTTTAGCTATGGCCCGCCCACCTAAAGCTAAGCTCCACATACATGTACATAGTGCTGTGTTGGGATTGATCGATCTCAGAATGCCCTGACTATTAATTTCCTGAAAACTATACGGGTAGCTAAGCTGTTGAATATTTTGTAACTAATTTGGCTGGGTGCTGTGGCTGCCTATGGTACATGTAGCAACAGCGCCCAGTCAAATTAGTTTCAAAATATTCAACAGAATATTTATTAAATAGTAAAGACATACAATTCGTACAACAACAAATAGTCCATCTTCAAATATGCGTTCATGATGTACTTATCTACGTCATTCATTATCAAGGACAGACCTGCCCATTCGCCGATTCGCTTTTGAGAATAATTTTCTTGGTTGGCTAATAAAATGTCAAAATAAGCTAATTCACTGGCTAATGATTTTACATGTATGTTGGTAGGTCATTTCCTCTTAAACCATGATGACACATCTAATTCTATCCAATTTCTTACATGACCTGCTGGTCATATCTTACTTGGTTATTAGCCTTAGGATCTAGCGGGATCATAAAGGATTAGATTGATACATGTGTAGGTTATTGGTCAGGCTAAAAGTCCAGATTTGGCTAATGAAATCCCCAAATAGGCTAATTCACTTGCTAATGATTTAAAATGAGTAGGTCAGTCCGTGATTATGGCGTCATATGATGGGTGGATACTCTGGAAATGTGAATTGCCTAGCCCTTGGACGGCTCTTGCCTCAATGCCCCTTAATTTTGACAAATATTTAAGGCTTACTAGATGTCCTCCTCTATTGCCTTGGTGTTCATGAATCATACACAATGTTTAGAATTAGTTTCCACATTTCATGTATAGAGTTATTCCTCTGTCATGTCTGTAGACATCACATCAGCAACAGCACAAGCTCTGTCTGCAATGTTACTGTACATAGGAAATAACGTGATTGTTGATGCTGATTGCCTGGAAGTCCAATGTTACCTCCATCAGGAGTCATGATCTGACTTGATGTCCTAAGACCTTCCCTTAAACCTTTGACCCTCAAATTTGTACAAAATCTTTTTTTTAAATTTATCACTGAAATGACTGGCTCAGTTAATCAAGCCAGTCATTAGTGGCAAATTTTCAAAAACAGTTTTCTCCTGGTCTGCAAATAAACATTTCTCAAGATTATTGTAGAAGCCATTTTTTGCCGACGAGTGTCAAAGGGTTAACATTATGAATGCCATTCAGGCATCATTGCCGTGTGCGTTTTACTGACATCTTCAAGCCCTGAATCATGGTTAATAAAATCACTATATTCATAATGAAAAACTCTATAATGGTCAAAATTGGTCAAGAAATTTTGCATTTTGGCTTACTGAATGGCCCTTTGCCAAGAGAAGACTGTTTTTGAAAATTACCCACTGGAATGACTAGCTTGGGTATCGAATCAGTCATTCCAGTGGTAAATTTTCAAAAACATCTCTTGGCCTGCAAAATCTAATGTACTTTCCTCAAGAGCTCTACAGAGGCCTGTATTGGTCACCTTGACCATTAAAGTGTTAAAGTCACCAACATACCCAGGGTTCAGCTTTCCTGACAGGTTTCCTGTGCTTCGCCGTAACTCCTTAGCACCATCACTTATCTTCAATGAACTTGATGACATATTTGGTACCTCGGTGGAATAAGAAGCTGTAGGAGGAAGAGAGGAATTGTCATTTCCATTTTTAACTATGCCCCGCCCATCACTAGCTAAGCTCCACCCACACCTCGCCGTGTTGGGATTGATCGATCCCCAAATGCCCTAGCTATCAATTTCCTGAAAACTATACAGGGAAGCTGTTGGATATTTTGTAACTAATTTGACTGGGTGCTGTTGCTGCCTATGGCAGCAACAGCGCCCAGTCAAATTAGTAACAGAATATTTATTAAATAGTAAAAGCAAACAATTTGTACAACAAAGCATAGACCGTCTTCAAATATGCGTTCGTGACGTACTTATCGACGTCATTCATTATGATGTCATTGTACACATCACGCAGTTCATTATGACGTCATATGATGGGTAGGTACTCTGGAAAGGTGAATTGTCATGGTATCCAGTCAAATCGTCCTAAATACATCCTGTCCTAAATACAACCCGCCCACCTACTAACTCGTCCTAGGTCAACTCGTCCCAAATAATGTTCATATATAAATATACGTGGTTATATTATATTACTCAGGATAATAGTGCACAGATATTATGTGATTATCAAATAACATTGTATAAATCACATAATATATGCTCTATAATCCCGAATAATATAACATAACCACGTAAATTCGCATATGAACACTAATTGGACAAGTTGACATAGGACGAGTTAGAAGTAGGGCGGGTTGTACTGAGGACGATCTTTCTATATACGACAGAATTTCAAGTTAACAAATGTTTTTAAAAATAGATATTCCAAGAGTTCCGTCTATATTACCATTCGTACCTATCTGTAATGGATAATGGATTACATAGGGCTGAAATAGTAATATAGATTCTACAGAATTTCTAATCTATAAACCATCTGATTCAGCATCCATAATCTGTCATCATACTTTTTTAGCCACTATGAGATGTTTCAAATCTAAAAGTTGAAGAATATTTGACATAATATTCTTTCATCTTCAATATTGTAAACGATAGACAGTATTGAATCAATAAGCTAAGAAATCTTATTTAGCTATATGTACAAATTTAGGTATAGGCCTATACGAATCAAAATAGCCTAGGCTGGATGATCTACTACGAAAATTAGACTTGAATAAAATTTTGAATTATTTTCAGATGGTTAAATTTTATAAACAAAATTTTGAGTGCCCAAGCACGGCCAAAATACGTCCAAATACAGACTGATCTCGTATCTAAAGCCAATACTACATGAAAATCAAAGTGGACAAAACACACTTTCTCATTGGTTCAAAGACAGACAATCCTGTGCCATTGTTGGATGTACTGTATACTTTCTGTTGTTATAGCGCCTGTCCATTAGTGACATCGTTTCCTGTAATTATGTTCTCTGTTATTTCACGTCTTAGCGCTGAAAACTGTGAATTTTACTTTGAACTGTTCAACTGATTCCTTGATCAAAGACAGCAACTATACTATCACTCAGTAACTAGCTTATTATGGTGGTTTACTTTAGGAATCACTGTCTGTCTTAATGACTCACAGGCATTTGTTGTTGCGATTGGTTGTCTTAACGGACCACATGGAGATAAAAAGTCGTCCATTCATTAAACATTTAGGAAAAATTAAAAAAGGCTATTGCGCGCAATATGGATGGTAGGGCTGCAACGATTCATCGATGCATCGCGATACGATACACGACACTTGTTTTCCAAATCGCGACACGGCAAAAATAAAATTTCCAGTGAGATTAATTCAGTAAAATCGGATATGACCATTGATTTTAGACGTTAAAAACTCAAAATAATATGCGGATACAATAACCTTTTTAAACTACGATGTAACTTTATCTTGAGGAGGGATTTTAGTGCAAAAAATTTAAGGAAAAGTCACGACTGTTAGTTACGAAATCTGGTAACGCCACATAAATTTTACATTGTTCTTGGTTAATTCACGCAATATTTTCAATAAATTGTCGCAAACATATTTAGTTCGGTCTTTAAACACTTCTACAACGACGCCGGCAATGAAAATTCCCTAAATGTAATCCAAATTTCTCGCGATAAAGAACCGCGGTGGGAGGCAATGAAACAGCTTTTTACTGTGTATACATGTACTATAGAAGAAAAATTGCTTGCTTTTGTATGATGCATAGGGTGTCTATGGGATCAGCGTGAAATACGAAAATACAAGCAAGTGAGATACGAAATTGAGGCATCAAATTATTAAATCAATGAGCGCCTGACGCACGTAATATACACTATAGAGGAATTTCATTCATAAATGCATACTAATTGCATAAAGGGTGATTCCAGCAGCATCCAATCAGATTATTCCGCTGACTACTACGGCATTAGACATTAGCTGGCTATTTTCCCGGGAATAGCCAACTGTTCGTGGGTTAGTTGAACTAATTTTATTTTGACTCTCGTAATTGCTGCACATTTGCATGGAATTTTAAGAGCTGCTAAGTAAAATATAAAATGCCTGTACTTAAACAGTGTCTCGAATTGCCATAAATTTCGTAAATTTGGCATTCAGAACCGCTGGAATCGGCCATCTTACGACATTAGCCTAGTCACCCAGATATAAAAAAAATAAAGCAGATTTCACAGAGCTACCGATTGGATGGTTTTGGCCAATACAATTCGCTCGTTTTACAATGCCTGCTGCTAAAAATATTTTACTTTGTCATGACAGGAGTATCGTATCGTTGCTTAGTGTATTGTTGCACCCCTAATGGATGGTGGCTCTCTAAGATGTCAAGAGATTAACGATCTTTGTGGCCCAGAACTGAAAGAGCAATGGTGGTTCTTTAACCCTTTAACTCTCAAATCAGCCAAAGGCGTATTCTCTATTAGTCTTGTGAAATATCCATTTGCAGACCAAGACAAGACTTTTTGAAAAATTTACCACTGGAATGACTGGCTTGATAACCGAGCCAGTCATTTCAGTTTTAAATTTTCAAAAATAGACTTCTCCTGGTCTGCAAATCATCATTTTTAAGCCGCACAGGATGGAAATGACAAATGATTTATGGAATACATATATAGCGGCGTATTCAAGTCAAATTAGTTTCAAAATATTCAGCCAGCAACCACAATCTGCTGGAAAGTGGTGGCTCAGGTAAGGATGGATATGAGCATTGGCTTATAAAGGACTGGCGACGATGATGGACATCACTGATGTGATGAAACACTCCGTTTCCAGGTGAATCACATCTAATCATTTGAATGGTGTTCATTACATAACAAACAAACCACGTTTAATCTATAAGAAGTAATTTGTATTTACTAATTACATATATATTTTTAAGTCTATTATGAATTAATGTTAGAAAAAAATAGTCAAAACGTTACTTAACCCTTAAACACTCATATTTTAACGAAAAATGGATTCTACAGCGGTCCTGAGAAATGTTAATTTGCGGACCAAGAGAAAACTATTTTTTGACAATTTACAACCAGAATGATGGGCTCAATAGCCGAGAGTCATTCCAGTGGTAAATCATAAACAAGTGCCCAATATACAGTACAGCTCAGAAACAACTTCAATGTTTCCAAAACAAACGTGAAAACTATGTAGATAAGTTCGTAACACTTAATCGATTATACGAATTGTATGTCTACTATTTAATAAATATACTTTTGAATATTTTGAACATAATTTGACAGACCATAGTCATCAACATCACCATGCAGTGAAGGTAGTTTCAAAATATGCAATAGTTTATCTGTATAGTTTTCCGTAAATTGAGTTTCATAGAGTGCTGGGATCGATTAAAATAACTACAACCTCTGTATGCTAATATTGTTTTTGCTTTTCGGATTCAAATGGCTAAGCCTTGAATTTCTTCATAGAAAATGTCCATTTGCAGACCAAGAGACTATTTTTGAAAATTTACCACTGACTGGAATGACTGGCTCAGTTATCGAGCCAGTCATTCCAGTGGTAAATTATCAAAAATAGTCTTCTCTTGGTTTGCAAATGGACATTTCTCAAGACCACTGCAGACGCCGTTTTTGGCTGATACGAGTGTTAAAGGGTTAATAGGTAGAAAAAACATGCAACCACCCCAAGTAAGCCATGCCTTTGTGGCGGTTATTTGTAAGGAAAACACTGCTTACTAGTAGTCAGTGATCTATGAAAGGGGCACTTGCCTAGTGATAACGGTACACAGCGGATTAAATTTTAAGACTTAATTTTCACAATTAATATTCTATGATTCAATTTATGGAGACGGCATTTATTTATGAAAGAAACTATATTTCAAAACAAATTTCAATCTATATGATTAAACACTATTTCTCAAACAATAGTGTTAATGTGTCCCAATCCGCCCCTTTCTATATAAGTCAACTCGTCCAGTCTAGGAGTCAACTAGTCCTAGCATAATATACGGACTCACCTATTTGGAAATTGGGGCGAGTTGACTTTTTTTTTTCCCGTACGACTTGACTTTTTGAGATGGGACGAGTTGATAGAAAAAAAAGAATCTTCCCTTGGTCTACCAATGAACATTTCTCAAGACTACGGCAAAAGGAACATTTGTCAGAGAATTTTGAAATCTAACAGTCAAACAGATCAGATGGTATCTCTTGTCCGAACACAGGAATCGTGGTTGTTTCGGCCCGAATCCTGTTCGCACCCAGAGTCGTTTTGCAGCTTTGCCTGTTCGCCCTGGGATGTTTCTCCCATATTCCCATTCACCCTGGGTCGTTTTGCACCTATGATTATTGGACAGGAGGTGAGGGGACTAGGGGAGAAAGCCATATGCGAACGTAAAAATAACATAAATAGTATTAAATCATTGTTCGAGTGAGCGGCAGTTGTCTCTGTTTACTTGTCTCTGTTTCACGGCTTTTCAATCAATGGATTTTTAAATTATCTGAATGTAAATTGCCGCTGTGTGTATCATGCACAGTGTTGCCTTAAAAGTGATATCTACTTAATACTGTTAATGATTGTTACGCTCTGTCTGATTACGTGGTAAGAGATGATTGAAGTTTGGTCATACGGTAAGTGGGTGCTATATCATAAATAGTATTAACCCCGTAATGTCTAAATTTAGTCAAGAAAGTAAAAATATTTGCTTATTGAATGTCTATTTACAGACAAAGAGAAGTCTAGATTTGAAAATTTACCACTGTAATGACTGACTGGGTTATCGGGCCAGTCAGTCTAGATTAAAATTTTCCAAAGTCTCCTCTTGGTCATTCATCAAGCTCGCTATCGAGGCCGGGTTTTGCTGATTCCATGAGGAAAGGGTTAAAGCATTGTTTTTTAGTGAGTGGCAGTGCAGTTTGCCAGTTTTTCAGTATATTTACAATGTACAGTTTAGAATCATCATGTTTTTTAAGATATCTCGCCTGTTGGTCAACTTCCTTGTGTTTCGTTATTTTCAGAATCATAGCTATCTGTGTTAGAAGTTTTGTTTTTGGTATATCTCGACCTGATAGTAGCCCGCCATTACTAAAGTATCGGCTGCTTGAGAACTGTTCAATTAATGTCACTATTTGGCGGTTTGAGGACCATTCACGTAACGGTTTCCTCAGAGGACAAAGGTCACACACGACATTCCCCATGTGATATGAAGATATGTCTATGGAATGCTCGGTCAAGCAGGAATAAATGCAGCGACATCGCTGAAATGATTGTGGACGAGAAAATCGACGTATTAATTTTAAAAGAAACATGGTTACAGCAACGCGGCGATGAGTCCGAAATAGCGTCTATGACACCTGTTGGATATGTCATCAAGCACCACCCGAGATCATCTCGTGGTGGTGGCATCGCGGTTATTTGTAGACGTTATGTATTAATTAATGTTTTGTCCAATGTTGCTCCACAGTATAAGTCATTTGAGTCATTCGAATTTGTCTTGACACATGCTAAGACATCCACTCACTTCCTGTCTGTTTATCATCCACCTCCATCTAAGCAAAATAAATTGTCCACGGCTATGTTCCACAGTGAGTTTCCATGTCTATTGGACTACATATGCATCAAAGGTAGATTTGTTTTACTTGGCGACATCAATATTCACTTCGACAAGAAGGATCACAGTGATACAAAAAAAATGCTGGACATTCTGTCAAATCATAATTGCTTTCAACATGTCAATGTACCAACACACCACAACGGCCACATTCTTGACTGGGTTATTACGCCCGAATCTACGATCAGCATTAAAGACGTCAAATGTCCGGTCACTATTTGCTAACACTGTACCTAGATATCCGTCGACCATCCACACCAGTTGAAACAATAATCCGCAGAAAATTGGCTAAAATCGATAAATTAGCATTTTGTCACGATCTCCAGCAATCAAATCTGGTACGGTGTCCTCCACTAAACTGTGAAGACTTAGCATCTCTCTATAACAGCGAATTGTCTGCACTGATAGATAAACACGCTCCAGAGAAGGCTAAGAAAATACCATGCAGGCAGGAATCCACGTGGCTTTTTAACCCGAGGTTAGTAAAGCTAAATCCGAACGGCGGAAAGCAGAGCGCAAATGGCGGAAACACCTGACTGGAAATTCATCATCAAATATATGTAGGCGCGAGAAACGCTGAATCTAAAATTATTTCAAGGTGCAGATCATTGAGTTCCAGAATTCTTAAAACCACATCTAATCCCAAGGCATTGTTTAAACCAATGTTTTGAATTATGGGCAACAAAAAGGAGTCTGTGTTCCCAAATATCGGTGACTCTTCACAGATACCACAATCGTTTTCTGCTTTCTTTCACGACAAAATCGAGGTCATTCGTAATCACCTCCTGTGTTCAAGCCCTCTCAATGACTTTTCTTCCGATCCTGCAACTCTCAGTGGCGAATGCCTTGTAAGCTTTCAACCGTATTCCGAGAACGAAGTCTTGTTGCTCCTAAAAGCTTCTAAACCAACGTCTTGCTCTCTCGACCCAATTCCTACAAAGATGATTTACGAGCATATTGACATTTTACTGCCCGTCATCACCTCAATAGTTAATTCGAGTTTGGAAGCAGGTAACATGCCGAATATATTCAAGCGTGCTCTCATCAATCCTCTGCTGAAGAAATCCGATCTTAACCAAGATACTCTTAAAACTATAGACCAGTGTCTAATCTGCTCTTCTTATCGAAAGTTGTTGAACGAGCAGTACTTAAGCAATTGTCAGATCATGTGTCTATCTACAACCTTCTCGAACCATTCCAGTCAGCCTATCGTCGGGCCATAGTACAGAGACTGCACTCCTCAGAGTCCTTAATGACATTCACTGGGCTGTGGACAAGGGAAACGTAGCTTTCTTACTCTTAGCACCGCCTTCGACACAATCAACCACCAGAATCACCTGACACGCTTGAAAAACAAGTTTGGAGTTACAGATCTTGCATGGGACTGGTTTCAATTATATCTGTCTGATAGATTTCAATCGGTTTACGTAAACGGCGTATGTTCTCACCCAGTAGAGCTTGTATGTGTTGTGCCACAGGGATCCATACTCGGTCCAGTACTTTTTACACCTTACACGAAATCGTTGGGACTTGTTATTAAGAACCATAGCCTCAATCACCATTTCTACGCGGACAATACTCAACTCATACATAGCTTCTAGCCATCAGTGCCTGTAGACGATGAAGCAATCAATCATATAACAACCTGCTGTTGAGACATCAAAGCATGGATGTCATCAAACATGCTTAAATTAAACGATGATAAGACTGAACTATTGTTAGTGGGGCCCATCGGCTAGGCTGGCTAAAACCGACCTCAATAGTATCACAATAGGTTCTAGCCCCATTAAACTGTCGAGCAGTGTAAAGGACCTTGATATTGTGTTGGATAGTGAGCTAAGCCTTGAGAAGCCAGTTAGACATCTTTGCAGTACTTGTTTCTTTCAGTTGAGGAACATTAGCAATATCAGAAAATACTTGATGAAAGAAGCAACTACTACACTCGTTTGTTCGTTGGTGCTATCAAGACTGGTCTACTGTAATAGTTTGCTCGCTGCTGCTCCAAATGCGCTCATTCATAAGCTCCAGTCTGTACAGAATACCGTGGCTAGAATTATCTCACTCTCCGGTAAATACAAACACATCTCTCCAGTGCTTCGTGACTTGCATTAGCTGCCAATAGAGAAGAGAATCCCGTACAAGATTCTTTGCTTGACCTACCAATATGTAAACAACATGGTGCCAACTTACCTGTCAGATCTCATACAGCCCTACGTTCCAGGTCGCATTCTCCGATCACAAATCAACAGAAATCTTAAAGCTCTGAAAGCAAAACTGTTAACATATGGACAGAAGACTTTCTCCTTCACCGCTGCTTCTGAATGGAACAATCTCCCTTTAGATATCAAACCATGTCATACTCTACAGTCTTTCAAATCAAGTCTCAAAACATTTCTATTCTGTAGATTGCATGGACTTTTGCGCTATATAAATGTACTTAATATTATTATTACTCCATGCCATTCGACACACACACTGACGTCATATTAGTTATTATTAAACCTCAGCATATCATAAAATGATTCAGTTGAGTTCACCACCACCGGCATCAGCGTAATATTAAACAGTGCCAAGTAACAATCACACGCAATATGATCAATTTTTTCTATACAAATTATACAATAGGCCTACACCAATTCAATTAACCAATACACGCAAATCATCAAACTACCGCATATTAACAATAGCCTCCCCCACCACTAGAGCTGGGCGGTATTGATATTTACATGACGGTATTGGTACCATGAAAAAATACCGCGGTACCACGGTATACCGTCATCTGAGCTTGGGGCATGCCAAGAAATTAGAACGATTTTTCCCATTTCCTTTTCACTTCCATCTCCAATCAACGGTAAATATAGGTAAAATAAATAAATCGGCTTCCTGATTTAAAGAAGAAAAACATGGCTATTGCGACTGTTTAGTTTCACGATTTTATTAGGTCACTATTCTTATTGACGTAATATCATTCACGGGAATATCGACTCTAAACTATAACCCGCTGTTTGAGACATTGGGGCGCACTATTTTCAATCTGGATTGTTCTTGCTATTAATGCGTGCAACCAGCAAACGGCACATTTTATTTTGGCAGTCGAGCGCTTTGATAAACAGAGTCCAGACAAAATCCGCGAGTATTTAAACGGGGCGCGTATTGTACTCTTTTATTCAGGGTTTGTACACCTTTCAGTATTTGAAATTCCATGACTTTCCATGACTGAAATTTAAAAATTCCATGACCTCCAAGAATCAATAGCTAGGTCAGACAGCCAAATTTGTTTCAAAATGTTCAGTAGCATATAGTGAATCATATGGAACTCACTTTTTATCTAGGGAAATGGGTCAACATGTGAGAATTTCCGGTACATTTAAAATAAAATCTGAGGTTTTCTCATAAGAAATTGACGAATAAAAGTTCTGAATGGAAGTTCTAGAGCCTATGATCATATATGTAGCACCATTTCAGCCCAACTTGGTTGAAATCGTTCAAAATGGTAACAAGCAATATGGCCATTTCTAGAAAATTTAGAACAAAATGACCCAAAAAATTGCCTATTAACCTTTTAACACTCATATCAGTCAAAGACAGCTTCTGTAGTGGTCTTGAGAAATGTCCATTTGCAGACCAAGAGAAGACTATTGTTGAACATTTTTCTAAAATAGTCTTCACTTGGTCTGCAAATTGACATTTTCTTTGAAATTTGTTTACATTTTTTTGAACAAATTTAAGGTCTTAAAGACTAGGCTTCTACTTGGCCAAGGTGTTCAAGAAAAAAATTTAAATCCATTCCTTAAATTGGTTACATTCACGAATATATTGTACACTAATAGATAGCACGCAGGGGAAAACTTGACAAAATATGAGCCAAAAAAGCCTTATACAGGTATATAACACAGTCATAGCTCAGAAATATTGCAAACCATATTTTTCTGACTAACGAAAATTGGTAACTTTACCGCTAGATTCAAAATAATAATAATAATAATAATAATAATCCCTTAGCGGCTAAATATCTGGTTATTTTTTATTAATATTAACAAGTTTATTTCATAGTTTAACCGTAATAGAATGCACAAAACCATCTTTGAGCAAGAAATACATTCAATATACATGGGAATCCCCATACATTAGCGAGAGCGAAATATCATCGCCATCTAATTATCATAATGTAACCAAGTCGGCCGAGACGAAATCGTCCACATGGACAAAAATCTTGCCAATAAATATACTGCTGAATGCATATGCTGAGTAGGAAATAGTGAATTTATTGCTCAAATTGTTTTAAAAACATCTGTACATATTTATTATTTTGGGATATTGGCGTTACAAACCTGTTTTTATTTGGGAGGCCTCCTTCCAGTCCAGACATAGTTCAGTGGAATGCCTCCAATCACAAAAGAGCTTAATTTGGCCTTCCAACATAAGAAGCGATCTAACCTCATTTTAATTCTTACGTTGTTTTGGGTCATTTTATGTTGGTTGGACATATGACTTTGATAATGAATGAAATCATGTGATCGCAGCGATAAAGAAATGAAATGTGTATTTCCGAGCTTTATTTCCTTATTTTACATTTGTATGCCATCAGATTTTATTTTTATTTAGGGAGATTATCATTTTCCATGACTTTGATCAAAATGACAAATTTCCATGACTTTTCCAGGCCTGGAATTTAGATTTTCAAATTCCATGACTTTCCAGGATTTCCATGACCCGTGCGAACCCTGTTTATTTCCGTTGGAGTCGTATATTCTGTTACTCGCGAAAACAGGCCTATACACATACATATAACACGACATTGATTATAGCCAATTCCAAAGCTCCTGATAATTACCGAGTACCCGATGTGCAGACTCGTTACTCGCCATGCTTCACGTGAACAATGCGTGTAAAAAGCTATTTCCACGTGTAGCCAGTTGAAAAATGAATTACAAAAACTAAACCACTATAATTTTTAGGTGTCGTTACTTAAACTGGATTTAATCCTTAAAGAAATTTCTTAAAACAAGCAAGAAAAATAAAAAATAACGACTTCAACGCTGCTCGTTCTTAATAAAATAGCAAATACTACGTTTTAGTAAATTTTCATTGATAAATTCAGCATAGTAATGTATTTTCCCACGGTCTTGTTCATGAACAACCAATCAGATAAGTCTTTGTGAGATCGCTGTTGTGTTTGAATAGCACGCAGTTTGTATGTTATTTTGTTATTCTAGCGTGTTTGTTCGGTGACAAAATGCTTGAAGTAATAAATTACAAATAATAGAAACGGGAATAGGGAATATATTATAGTGTAATTACTACCGGCGGACGGACAGAGAATGACTTTAGATGTTTTAAATAAAGCAATTTTACCATGAGACTTTCAAGACGTACGTTTGACATACAATTCTGCCTGTCATTATTTTGTAATTGACGTCTTGATGTTGGTTTTTACAACGACCCTTTCACATCAACTCGGCTAATAGGTAGGGATGCCTGTATTTTTGGCACTATTAGCACCTATTTACTCTTGGTCAAGGCAGATTTTATGAATATATTTCTCAAATATTGCTCAAACATTATGGACGGTATTCACAGTATTTGGAAATGTCAACGGTCACGGTATACCGCGGTCCTCACGGTACTACCGTCAGACCGCCCAGCTCTACCCACCACACCCCTTTTAGCCAAAAATCTATAGGTGTGAAACGACCAACTTTATGGGGTGAATCGACCAGGTATGGAGACCTGGGGCGAACCGACCTAGGCGCGAAACGACCTGCTACCGAACACGGCTAGAGTCGCTACGCTTTCTGTTTCTCAAGCAATGTGTAGAAAGAGAAAGCATTGAGATTTCTCAGGCCGTGCTCCGACTAATGGTATGGAATAAAATAATATTGAACTTGGACTTGGTATCTCCTATAGAACTTTTGCTCTTCGGTAAGATAAAAAAAATTCAGAATGTAACGAAAACTGGTGTCATCCAATTGAAACTGCTCTAAAATAGTTTATGGAGTGTGTCAGCTGTATAATTAATAATAGTTGATAGAATAATGTTTGTCACACCTCCAAGAAATTTCTGTGAAGATCTTACGCCGGTCTGTTTACCAAAAGTTGAAGAAATACGAGACATTTTTCATACAAAACAAGTTAAAACATAAGTCTCCTTCTTCTTCTTGATCATATCCCGTCTCAGATTCATCACTGAGACGCACCAAGTTCAAGTTCAAAGTTGCTTTATTTCATAGTTTTTCTATACATGTAAATATAATCTAAACAAAGGCATGGCTTATTGAGTGATGGACTCCTTACACACATTACAAAACATTCATACATTAACATATATATGACACACAAGACAGTGGCACGGTGACAGAATGCTGAAACGCTACCTCCAACTGCACCTCCAACAGGAGTAGAATCATTCGTATCTCGGGAGATCTCGTTCGATTCGAGATCGAGAAAAGGATCTCATATGTATTGAGTAGTCATTGGCGTAATGATTTCCACCAGGAGAGATGGCGCCATGATTAGAAAGGGACGAGTGCAGTATTTCGTATTCCAAAACTGGTGTTTAAGATCAGTGATACACAGTGTTTTGTTTAATATATAGTGATTACTTTGTAGAACATGAATAATAAAATGTTAGATCGTGACGTTTTCATAAAAATCTGCATCATCCTTATCACCTGATTGGATAGATTATCAAAAGTTCTAAATTGTATTCTATATTCGGGATTAATACACAAGTCGTTCCTAAGCAACCATCAACGCGTATAGACTGCCCACTTACACACTAGAGGCAGAGAATCAAAATTATATCAACAATATAATTATAATAAACTATATTATTAAATGCATTAACTGTTTGCGCTTTGTTTGATAGCATTAATTATTTGCTCTTTGTTGATAGTGTTCCCCATAGCAACCACAAGACCAAATCCCATCATGAATATCTAAAAATCTAAAAATAAAATAAAATAACATAGGTTAAATACCACAAGACCAAATCCCATCATGAATATCTAAAAATCTAAAAATAAAATAACATAGGTTAAATATACATTTATACAGTCACATCAACACTGACGCACTAGTCATCATGGTTAAGTATCTAGACCATAAGATATCTTGCCATGACTGTGGTGTAGGCAAAACAAAAGACCCGTCAGTCGAAAATCGGGAGTGTGACTACTTTCTATGTAATACCTGTAATAATGCACGTAGGGCAAATAAAGAGATTGCAAACAACCTGCTACAGGAAGGGGCTATCACCATGCCACCTTCATTTCATGTAGCAGACACACAGACCACTGCACATAAGCCATTTAAATCACCACCAATCTCAATAACGATCTTGTCACCTACTACTAATGCTAACACAAACAGCAATCCTACCTTACCGTATACTAACTCTAAACCAATTTTTGATTCTGCTTCTACCTGTACTGCCCCTGCAATATGTACTACACCAGATCTTCCAATCTGCACAACAACAGACTCTGTTACAGCTACCCAGCCAAATACTAACCAAATAAACGGCACAAAAAATAAACATAATGGCTGTCTATGTGGGGATCCTAGTAATCAATATATGATCAAGTGCGATGAATGCAAAGTTTGGATGCACTACGCATGTTCAGGGCTGCCCCCGTACATTTTGTCAATTTTAACATCATCCAAACGGAAATACACGTGTTTTGAATGTTCACATATTACTGACCACGTTAAAGAGTTTCTAGCTTGGTATGTCGCAGAACATAGACGCACATATTACCATGATCTATCACAGCATTACATGGCATCATCTGTAAATAATATCCCTCCAGATGCTGACAACTCTATAAGTATCGTGCATCAGGACACCCATAAGGATTCTCTGAATGCATCATCAGCATCCAATGTCTCACTGAGTGATGATGTGATCCCGGAATCACAGGTTTTAACTCCTGAATTACAGGATATTGGTGTAACCACATGTAATAAAGAAAAACAGTCAACATTTAATAATGTTGAAATACTAAATGAAATTTTGGATGAAATACAACAAATGAAAAAGAATCAGTCATCCCTCCAAGCAGATGTTCTCATTCTGAAAAATCAGACTCGGACTGCTCACGCTGGCAACATTTCTGCCAACAGGGCAGGGGAACAGTTCACCCCATTAGCTATACCTGACAAAACCAGCTATGAAAGTTTGCCCATAAGGCTGTTATGTTGATACAGTCATTTGACATGTATTTTCCACTGAGTTTCCTCAGTGTCGAACTTCCAATTACAAGGATATTTTTTGTAGTTGTTTGTTCCTGTTGGGTTGTCTGTCTATTAGACCTGCATGTGCCTGCATCTAACATGGCCAACCATGTGCCTGTACCTACTAAGATTACGGAATCTAATACACCCAAACCTATTATACAGCCTGGAATCAGGTCCTATAGAGAAGTTCCCTCAAACCAAACTTATCCTGATAGGCCTAACTCTGGGGATACACGTATGCCTAATAGACAGACAACCCAACAGGAACAAACAACTACAAAAAATATCCTTGTAATTGGAAGTTCGACACTGAGGAAACTCAGTGGAAAATACATGTCAAATGACTGTATCAACATAACAGTTCGATCGTACAGTGGAGCATGCATAGATGACATTACAAACCAAGTAACTGACTTCCTTAGTCCAAATCACTTTGATGCTGTAGTCATACACGTCGGTAGTAATGATATGCGTAGGCAATCCACCACTGACATGATATATGATTATGATGGTTTAATTGACCACATCAAGGCACTAGCACTTGGCATTACCATTAGCCTATCAGCTCTCTTGCCACGACCCACCAGCATATAGGCCAATAGGAAAATTATGCAGTTCAATCACATGTTGCACTCCCTTGCCACATGGCATTCTGTAAATTTCATAGATCATAATAATCTCTTCTGCCATCCAGATGGACGCATTATGCAAGAGCTTTTCCATGACCACATACACCCAAACTACGATGGTATGAGGTTATTGTCAAATAGCATTATGAGTTCCGTAGTAAGCATATTTGATTCAACTGTAGCTCAAATCAAACCATCAAAACCTAATAATTTTTTATCCACAGCCCCCAGGACGAGTGCGTTTGTTCAACCATGCTAAATATTAATCCTATAAACGCAACACAAACCAACACAACAGAGCGCATGTATTTTAATCAATCTAGAACAAAAACAAACAATAATGAATGTCAAAAGAACCAATTAAAATTATCCAATCGTTTTAAGACCCTTCCAGATTTATGGAACACTACAAATCCAGCCACTGATATGGATGCTGATGGAAATTGTATTGATAAACATAAAAACACAACAATTCAATTAAGATCAATAGCCAACAAAACAAAAACAAACAAAAGTAACAAATCACTAAATAAGCACCGTCGCAAACCGTATATTACTAATGTTTTAGAAAAAGATTTCAAAATTATATTTACAAATGCTGACACTTTGAATGCAGATAAAATAAATGAGCTTAAGTTACGACTGGAACTTATGGACAGCAAACCAGCAATATTAGATATCTCAGAAATCAAACCCAAGCATTTCCGATATGAAAGAGTATTAGCTGAATATAACATAAACGGCTATGATACTTTACCTTTGAACATATCTAAAGAGACAGAAGGCAGGGGAATGATCATTTATATAAAATCATCATTGCCATACAAACTCATAGACACTGACCTTGAATTTTCTGAATTTATCAGCATTGGAATTGATTTGGGTGGTGGAAATAACCTGTTGTTCACATGTATTTATCGCAGCCCAAATTCAACATTAGAAAATAACAAAAATCTACAAATACTTTTAGGAGACCTAGTCCACAAGCCATTCTCCCACTGCATTATTGTTGGAGACTTCAACTTTCCATGCATCAATTGGGAAATAACTCAACTACAAATGGGCCAGGCCATACAGAATATGAATTTATTGAGACTGTAAGAGATTACTTCTTGTACCAACATATCACAGAACCAACAAGAGGGAGGGGAACAGATAGATCACCATGCATTGATCTACTATTTACAAATGAAGAGGGGATGGTAGATCAAATTGACATTGGCGCACCCCTTGGAAAAAGCGATCATGCACTAACAACCTTTAAGTTTATTGCTGAAGTGACAGGCTTGCCAAAACCAAAAACAAGATGTTTGTATGAGAAAGCTGATTATGAGAAAATGAAACAAATGCTTGATATGGATTGGGATGAGATGTTGAAGGATAAGGAAGTAGACGATCAGTGGCAAATTATTACATCAGAATTAAATTCGGCTATTCAGGAATGTGTACCACAAACATGTATTAAGAGAGATTTTACAAACTTCAACAAACACAAACTCCCATTCAGTCATAAGAATTTGTCCAAGATACACCGCAAGCGTAGACTATGGGCAGAATATAAGCTAACAAGAAATGATATTGTGAGGATTAAATACAATAAAGTACGAAATCAAGTCCGTCAGGAAACTAGAAAAATTCTTAAGTTACATGAGCAAAAAATTACAGAAAAAATTAAAATAAACCCAAAGAAATTCTTGACATATGTTCAAACTAAGACTAAAACTAGACTGTCTATACCAGACTTATATACTGATAACAATAAGAAAAACCTTACTACATCTAACTGTGAAAAAGCAAATGCCGTAGCAAATTTCTTTTCATCTGTATTCGTCTGCCAACCTGACTATATGCTGCCAGAGCTTGATAGACTATCTACCCTGCAGCAAAATATCTTACAAATAAAGCAAAATGATATCAAAAAGAGTTTAGATAAATTAAAAATATCAAAGTCACCCGGTCCTGATGGCATCCAACCGCGTATCCTAAAAGAACTTAGTAATACTTTAGCCCACCCGCTCAAAATATTATTTCAAAACTCATTGAACTCCAGTACATTACCAACACCATGGAAGCAGGCCAATATTACACCTATATTTAAAAAGGGAGACAGAAAAGTCACAAGCAAGTATAGGCCAATAAGTCTGACAAGTCTCGTCTGCAAAGTACTTGAAGGTTTAATTAGAGACAGTATCATCCAGCATATGAAAACGAATGGCTTATTTAGTAAATGTCAATTTGGTTTCATCCCAGGTAGGTCCACCACACTGCAGTTATTGACGGTAGTGGATAAATGGTTACAAATATTGGATAGTGATGGTGGTGTGGTGGACGTTGCATATTTTGATTTTTAAAGGCATTTGACAAGGTTCCCCATCGTAGACTTGTACATAAACTGAATCTATATAACATAAATCCACAGATTATTAAATGGATAGAAAGCTTCTTGTCACAGCGTAGCCAGAGAGTAATCATTAGTGATGAACCCTCTGAATGGAAATCAGTATTTAGCGGAATACCACAGGGATAAGTTTTAGGACCAGTGTTGTTTGTTTTATATATAAATGACTTACATAATGTGATAGCTAACAATAGTGAAATATACCTGTATGCGGATGACACAAAACTTTTCCATGGCATAAAATCCAATGATGATGCTAACGAAATGCAACAAGATATATACTTGGTAACAGAATGGACCAGTAAATGGTTACTCCAATTTAATGCTGATAAGTGTAAATCTATGAGAATTGGCAAAACCAATTTACAAAATCATAGCTATATTCTCGGTAAAGACGGGTCCCATATTAATCCAAGCGAGGATGAAAAGGATATAGGTGTTATTATTGATGATAAACTATGTTTCGAGAAGCACATAATAGATAAAGTTAATAAAGCCAACTCCATTATGGGTGTAATAAGGCGCACATTTGCATCCCTTGACACACACATATTTAGAACCCTGTATCCATCATTAGTGCGGCCACATCTGGAATTTGCTAATCAGGTTTGGAGCCCTTATCTCAAGAAACATATAGAGCTGTTAGAAAATGTTCAGCGAAGGGCGACAAAAAGTGTCTCGGGACTATCAAAACTAAATTATGAGACTAGGCTCAGGGTCCTTAATATACAAACTCTTGCATACCGTAGAGTACGAGGAGGCATTATTGAAGCTTACAAAATTATAACCAAAAAATATGATCCAGAAGTGTGCAACCTATTTGACTTTCGATCAGACTCAAGAACCAGGGGACACAGGCTAAAACTATACAAATCCAGATCACATTTAAATATACAAAAATACTCCTTTAAACATAGAATTGTGGACTTATGGAACAGTCTTCTGAACCATGTTATAGAAGCAACAACCATGATATCATTTGAAACAAAATTAGATAAACTATGGGATAACCAACCCCCTATACTATAACTTTCTAGCTGGAAATATAAATGCCATGTTTTATAACCAAATTGAAAAAGGAAATTAGGAATCTGTCATTACAGGCTTTTAGCCCTCTCACAGAAATAGAATATGATAGAGAGAATTAAAAGTACACGAGCGCTACTCTCCTCATACCAGACAATATTAGTTCACGTAAAACAGGATTTGGAAGAAATATCAGAATACAGGCAGTAACTCGACTTACATTGAATACCATCGGATAAGAAACCAGTTGCGAATGGCTACCAGAAAATCAGTAAAATTGTATGAGTAAGATATCTCCAAATGTGTAAAACAAAATCCGAAAAAATTCTGGAATTACGTCCGAAGTAAGACTAAGGTTAGGTCAGGCATCCCAGACCTACAATTACCAAGCAGCTGCACTAATGAGTCATATATACTAAAGATGACACAGAGAAGGTAGAAGTACTTGCTGATTATTTTAAATCAGTACTTACTACAGAACCTGAAAGCGAACCTCTGTCAATCCCACCTAGAAATTATTGCAATGACCTCCGGATATTCATATTACTCCGAAAATGGTGAAAACTAAGCTTCCTAACCTCAAAATCACCTGGTCCTGACAAAATCCATCCTCGATTATTATATGAATTACGCCATGTGCTTAGTCTCCCATTTCCATGCTGTTCAACACATCCTTGAGTCTTGGCAAACTGCCATATGCGTGGACAGTTGCAAACATCACAGCCATTTACAAAAAGGGGGATAAAAAGAAGCCTGATAATTATCGTCCAATTAGTCTTACTTGCGTTGTTTGCAAAGTCATGGAATCGTTCAACAAGGACGCAATAATGAAGCGTCTTACAAATAACAATATGCTATCAGAGAAACAATTTGGCTTCGTAAGTGGTCGGTCCACCACCCTTCAACTGGGGTGGAGACACTAGATAATAAGGGCATGGTCGATGTTGTATATTTTTACTTCATGAGGGCGTTTGATAAATTCCCCACAAATGTCTGCTTGCAAAATTACCTACATACGGCATACTAGGAACAACACTAAATTGGATAAAACCATTTCTCACTGGTAGAAAACAATATGTGGTTATCAATGGAACCCACTCTAAACCATCTGATGTAATCAGTGGTGTACCACAGGGATCAGTCCTCGGCCCTCTGCTCTTTTTGATATATATTAATGACCTGTTGGACACAATTACCACTGGATGCGATATATTCCTGTTTGCAGATGACACCAAACTATTTAAGTCAATATTTGATCAAACAGATTGTATTTCCTTTCAAACTGATATAGACGCTATGTGTGCATGGACAAAAAACGCATTATTACAGCTACATCCTGACAAGTGTAAAAGTATGCATATTTCTACCCGCAGGACAATCATGCACAAATACACAATGGACCCAAATAACCATAGAATAGTGACTTCATCAACTGAAAAGGATATTGGGGTCGTGATTGATGAACGATTAAGTTTTGATTATCATATAGATGAAAAAATAAACAAATTTAACCAAATTATGGGACTGATTAGAAGAACATTTAGCCACATAGACAAAGAAAGCTTTAAACATCTATACAAATCCCTTGTCAGACCGCATATCGCGTATGCCAATGTAGTATGGGCACCACATAAATGCAATAGAAAATGTACAGATGCGAGCCACCAAGCTTTTCCCTGGCATGCAAAACCTTCCATCCAGTAAACGCCTACAAATATTGAATCTACCGACCTTGGCATTCAGACGACTGCGTGGGGATATGCTTGAAATATACACAATTTTACACAACCACTATGACATGCCCACATCCAAATTTATCCAACTTTATGATGAAAGCAGTGTTACGCGAGGTCATAGCATGAAAATCAAGAAAATCAGAGCTAAATTAAATCTAAGAAAATTTTCTTTCCCGCTACGGTGCACAGACCATTGGAACAGTCTAGATGAAAACATTGTCACTGCACCATCCATCAATACATTCAAAAACAGACTTGATAAACTATGGAAAGACCATCCACTGCGTTTCAATTTTGAATCTGTAGCAGACTTCACCACTGTTTATGACACAGAAGTAGACGTGACATTAGAGGCTTGCTAAAGGCATACAGTCAGTCGAATTTCATGTTTCATGTAAAACGAGATGATATAACGCATAAAGTAGTCTGTATGACAAGTAGTTAACAGAAAAATAGTCCCTCTGAAATCATCATAGAATTCAAATCTGTCACACGTCTGTCGCACACAAAATGAGGTCAAGAATTTGCTGACGTTGCGTGGATATTGATATCACACGCATTACTGGGTGGATCAAGTCCATTTTAATCTCTGTATTAAGCTAGAGATACTGAGGGTAAAATGATACCAAAATCAGCACGATCCATAGTGTTCCTTTTACAGTCTGCTACGGCGATGGACTGGGACCCGATGTGTCTGGTCGCCGGAGTGGAATCTGTGCAACAGTCTGGTCATTGTGATGATGTAATAAGATGGCCGGTCAATACATTAGAGGTGTATTCTCGTAGAAGTCACGCCTCTATTTTTAGATTGGAGTAGAATACGTTAATTTAAGTAGGTTACAGAACGCAGGCATGCATGGTTGCTTCTATGTTTTGTCTTGTTGGACCTGGTCAGATCTCGACCAGGTGAAGAAGAAGATCTAACAGCCACAGATGAGGAGAAAGCTCAGGTACTTTCCAACTATATATTCTCATGCAGGTTAATCAAATCGCATCCTTGGGGATTAGATGCATCCTCAGCGTTCGAAAAAATTGGTCCTCGTTCAAACGGCTTACATCCTGTAGAAATTTGGTCGACACTATGACTGTTACTACTTCCAGTACCCTTGCACCACCATGACAACATCTAATTCCTGTCTCCACAAAAACATTAAAAAGTGGACCAGTCACCACAGAAAATCACTATACCCTCCTAGAGATATGTCCTCACCAGATTGATACACCATGATGAGTGCACCTCCCACTCCCTGGTCCACATAAGGCAATAACATCGCCATGCCTCCCACCATGACACACACCACTTTTCCGAACATCAATTGTGACCAGAAACCATAAATCCTGTGTCACCCATATGATGATATTTGTCTACAATTAATCAAGAATACTGACCCATACCGTAGATACTGCCTTTGACAATATATTGCCACCCAGTGACTATGATATATCAATCCTATAATAGCAATTTCTATATAAGTAATGGATGCTACTCCTAATAATATATACTGGATTTTGTGCTTGTGAATATGACTGTCAATGTTAAATATTGTGATTGTCTATTTAATGTAGGGGTCCATCAGATTATAGGCTTAGCCTTTGATGGACTACCCGTTCTAACTTTATACATATACTATTATGCCACACAATAAACAACTTTGAATTTGAATTTGATCAACAATGAAGAACACAGCTGGTAACCTTTAGATCATTTGCTTTGCAACAATGCTTCTAGTTTTATTAAATACATTGCAGTTTGATAAGGATCAAGATCTGTTACCGTGTGAGTCTATTTAGGGTTGGTACGTAAAATGGTTTTACAATGTTATTATTATATTTCTTGTCGTACAATAGTGAGGCAAGCAATTTCTAATGTCTTTCATTGTTAAATCAATATCAATATCGAACCTAGTAGGCAGATTTTGCTCTTAATCTTAAGATAAAT